>CM068367.1:526517678-527201428 GCA_034769895.1 Magicicada septendecula | reverse complement strand
GGTTGAATGTCTTTCATTCCAACTTTAATTAGTGCCCTTCAAATGTTTATAATTACAATGGTTTTTTATCACCTCTTTTTGACGTGGTTATTCATCTGTACATCCTCCTTCTGGTCCTTTGGTCGTGACCTCCGTGTCCCTCTGGTCCTCTATTTTTACTACGATCCAGCTTATGCAATCTGAATCATGTTTATTAATTTATATTTATTTATTATTATTATTTATTTCATTTATTTTGGCAATGCACAGTACCGTTAAAGTTTTGTACTGTTGCAATACGTATTGGAAGTAATACGTATTTACTAGCATTGGAAGTAAGCCGTACATCGACATTTCTTTTGAGTTCTTGAAGACTAAATATCCTGCCTCGTGCCTGAGAAATCTCATTTCGGCCGCTTGAATACGACTGGCCTGGGATTTCGTTGAAGTCCAATTCGCAGACCCATAGAGAACTGTGGATACGGCCATCACCTTGCAGAACTTCAGGCGAGTTTCTTTACTCATTGACTTTAGAGTTCCCACACACTCGTCCTGACGGTCCCACACACTCGTCCTGACGGTCCCACACACTCGTCCTGACGGCCGCACACACTCGTCCTGACGGCCCCCCCCACACTCGTCCTGACGGTCCCACACACTCGTCCTGACGGTCCCACACACTCGTCCTGACGGCCGCACACACTCGTCCCGAGGTCCCACACACTCGTCCTGACGGTCCCACACACTCGTCCTGACGGCCGCACACACTCGTCCTGACGGTCCCACACACTCGTCCTGACGGTCCCACACATATGGTTGAACTTGTGCAGCTTCTTCACCACATCATTGTTTGTAACGTAAGACAAATTATAGCCCACATATTCAAAATTACTGATTTGTCCCAGAACAGCAACATCTACAACATTTTTTGCTTGTATGGGATCAGCTCCATGAAAGCCATCATCTTGGTCTTCATTGTGGAAATCTGTAATCCGAAATCTTTGCAGGAACTGAATATTATGTCTATACTTAGAGGACTTTCCAATATTGGCTAATATGTTTGGAACATTTTAACCGAATGGATGACTGCCGCATCCCTCAAACAACTATGGAATTATTAGCCAAAAGACGGAGGGGTGTGGGGCGTCCGAAGAAGCGGAGTGACCAGCTGTAATCTAAGAGCTTGGGACCGGAAGAAACTATTTTTGGTTTAATCCTTGCTAAAGATGATGATGGACGTAGGTCTAAATCTCTCCATTCGTTGACACAAATACACAAATTCATGTGTTCGCGCGTGCCCGCGCGCGCGTGTAAACAACAATCTATGAACAAATCTTTGGTTCTAGTATGAATTTATATATAGTAATATTTTACGTGTTTATCTTAACATTATATAGTTTACAAGTAAGACTATCGAGTAGATCTGTACCATTCCAGCCTTACAGAAACAAGGGAATTTTATGTACATTCAAATGAAAATCAGTGTAACTCTATGTGATTAAAAATAAGTTTACCCCTTATATTATTGTAAACCATATTATAGCAGATTTAAGGAAGAAAGGGTCGAGGAAGACCTAGAGAAACGTATTTGGAAGATGCAAAGGAAAGAATGCAGTGAGAAAGTTAATCGCCAAATGGAAGCACAGGAGAAGTCTGAAGGGAAAGTGTGCAGAGACTTTGAAGGGAAAGTTGTAACGGTCAAGGTGATAATGAAATTACACAAAAGAGGTAAAACTCATGGTACCATGTTATACGAGCGTTTCTGTTAGCTGGAAACGCTAATTTATTATTTTACAAGGAAGTAATTACTAACCAAGTTTTCAAGTACATCCATCTCTCAGAAAATTTCCCAGCCTAATCTGATTCTGGCCATCACACCTACAAATATGGGGTCTCGAACTCCCATCAAAATGAGACTAGAAAATAGCATAAAACGACCTCAACCCTTGTAACGGAAATTGCCATAGTACAAGTTAGATAACATTTATATATCGTAAAACACCTAGATAAGACGCCGATGAATAAACACTATTAGAGCACACTGAGATCAAATTTTGAACAAAATATGAAATGTATTAGTATTAATAGAACTCTCGTCTGTATCTTGAGTAAATAAATACATCATCAGCTAGTGGATGAACAGATAAACCATTCTCATAGGTTTGATAAATGAAAGTTTCAATTATTTTATAGTTGAATAAGAATTCCAAAACACGCAATTTCTCCTAATTGAATCCAAATAACCAGACTTTAATTGTAAATTTATATAAAAAAGGTACAGAATTATAATAAACTAGTTAATAGTATTATAATATGAAATTAACGCAAAAGTCTTCGCTTTAACTCACTACACACTTAGTTTACAGACTTAGCGATAAAGGGGGCAGAACTACTACTAGACCTCGATTTAAAGATCTTTTACTTTTACTCTTACCCACCTATACACACAATTCGAAAAGTTGATTTTACGTTCGCTTTTTATTCACAATTCAGTCACTTTCTGAGTAAGTGTCTACTCTCGTTCACGTATTTTTCATTTGTTTGTTCGTCATAGAATAATTAGTATAATTAGTTTCGTTACTGTAATTCTTAAAGAAAGCTGTTACAAGTAACGTAAAGAATCACGTAACAGTAAAACAATCGATGAAATCACTTTGAAAATTATTTTAAAATAGTTTTTATTATCACAAAAATTTGTGATAAGATATAAAACGCAAAACGTATATTCCAATTACAAAAATACGCTAACTTATGATACTGAGCTTAAAATAATGGCAGTTTAAAATATGTCAGTTTAATAACACAGTAATATTTTAGTTTTAATAATAATATTATAATATCATTTAAAAAATGAAGTTTTTTTAAATATTCATAATATAACTTATGTTCATGTATTATAACTGGACGTCTAACATTTACAAATAAAGCCGGCAATGTAAATAAATACCAACATAAGAAACAGGCGAACATATTAAATAGTCGTAATTTTGTTTTATAAATTTAAACAAAATATTTATACCGTTTAGGGGAAATTGCAAGTTGAATATAATGAAACTAAACATGACGTTTTGTACTTATGAAATTAAATTGTATTCACATATTAGACCTAAAAGCAACCATTTTACTACAAAGCAATGTAAACGACATTATAAAATGGGCAAAAATTCTGAGAATCTAATTAAACGAAACGAAATATATATAACTTTCACAGAAATGGCACGGCGCAACACGGTTTTATAAATAACAAATTTATTCCGGCAGCCTGTTCCGGTAACCTCTGCTATGGAATCTCATTGCACTGCCCCGTACTGCCTTGTATGGTTGGGGGTTGGCACCTCAAAGGCTAGGAGAAGGATACTCCGAGGTAAAACCAGGATCAGGCCAAGGTCTGTAGTTGTGGTGATAGCGTTGGCCTAGGAGAAGAAGACTCCGAGATCACACTCCTGGTCCTCCAGGTTGGGGGTTTTACAGTGGGCTAGTAACCTGCTTAAGTAAAACAATATTTACTTGCAGAACTCAACTGAGCCTCGGAAATCGGACGGGAAACGTGGATAATCGACCTAAGCTAACGGAAAAGGACAAACGTAAGTGGATAATGGATAATTTAGGTGGCTACATGGAATGTTAGAGGAATAGCTGGTAAGGAAGCGGAACTACTAAGAATATTTGAGGAGAACAAAGTAAATATCGCAGTAGTAACGGAAACGGAAAAGAAAAATAAAGGTTCAAAATATGTAGGAGATTACGCAATGTTTTATAGTGGCGTGGATGAGAAAGCAAGAGGAGTGGCAATATTTATCTATAAAAGATGGCAACAAGGTATACAAGAATATCATTTTGAAAGTGAGAGGATACTATATTTAAAAATAAAATATGGACGTGGTCATATAATTGTCATAGGTAGTTACGCCCCCGTAGAGGGTGAAGCAGATGAAACTGTAGATTTTTACAACAGGATTCAGAAAATAATCGACAAAAATAAAAACCATGAAATCTTATTGATGGGTGATATGAATGCCAGGGTTGGTAATGTTCCAATCCCAAATATAGTAGGAGTTTTCGGGGAAGATACGTTAAATGATAATGGAGAGGTTTTGAGAGAATTTGCTACGTTTAACGAGTTAAAAATAACTAACACCTTTTTCCGTAAGAAAGAAATTCATAAATATACGTGGTCATCAAGGGGACTTAGATCCTTAACAGATTATATAATCAGCAGCAAAAAATTGGCAAAACAGGTTAGTGACACGAAAGTATATAGAGGCTATGATGTTTTCTCTGATCACTACTTGGTAATCTCACAAATAAGGTTATACACAAAATGGAAGAAAATTAAAACATCTACAAGACAGGAGAATAAAGAGGTTTTTAAAGTATATTTACTCGAACAGGAAAGTATTCGAAGACTTTATCAAGATAGGTTAAATAGGCACTTGAATAGCATACCTTCAGGCAACAGTGTAGAAGAAGAGTGGAGAAATATGAAACGGATAATAGTGCAAGCAGCCAATGAAGCAATAGGTGTACAGAAAATGTTTAGAAAAAGGAAAGGTTTAAAAATATGGACAGAGGAAATAGAAGAAGCAGTAGCTGAAAAACAAAAACTATATCTTAAATATCTAAATTCCCCATCTCCTACGAATGCGGAAACGTATAAGAAAGTCAGAAATAGAGCAAAAACGATTGTTAGGCAAGCGCACAGACAATCCTGGGAGAGATTCATTTCCAATATTGAACATGATGTTCATGGTAGACAGATTATGGCATACAAAATAATGAAGATGTTGAATGGAAAGGAAAGAGAAGAGGTGTCTGTCAACCCAATTACAGTGGAATTATGGTAGAAACATTATACTCAACTTTGGTATAGTGAGGATGAGGAAGAAGGTGTGATCACGAAATGTGATGCAGAGACTATTGATGCAATAACTCTAGAAGAATTACTACAGGCATTGAGAGAATCTAAGAATCGCACTTCACCAGGATTGAATGGCATTAATATAGAGCTTTTGAAATAAGGAGGCATTTTATTGCAGTTACGTCTGTTACATTTCCTGAATATGTGCTGGAAGGAGCACTCAGTTCCAAAAGAATGGTTAAGAGCAAGAGTTATCTCATTATTTAAGAGAGGGGATCGAACAAGGACAGATAATTATAGGAATATCCATCCTCGACACAACATATAAGCTTTACGCCAGAATAGTAAATGGAAGATTGAAACCAATTACAGAGGTATTATTGTTAGAAGAACAGAACGGCTTTCGAAAATGAAGATCGTGTATAGATGCAATTTTTACTCTTAAGTTGACAATTGAGAAAAGAAGATAGTTCAACCGGGAAACGCATCTTGCTTTTGTAGATACAGCGAAGGCTTTTGATAATGTTAGGCGATCACTACTATGGAATATCATGGAACGAAGAGGTTTTCCCACACAATTAATTGCAGTGCTCCAAAGCCTATATAACAGAACTTCCATTACCCTAGATTTAAATGGTAGGTTGACAGAGGATATGCCTACAAATAAAGGTGTTCGACAAGGGTGTCCTATTTCACCGACACTTTTTAATATTTATATCGACGACGTCTTACGACTATGGAAGACTAAGGTTGACTCAGGAATAGTGAGTAAATATCTTCAAGGAGATATTTATGTAAATTCCCTACTGTACGCAGATGATAAGGTAATAATACAAGAAACGGAAGACCAGTTACAAAAAGCGATATTTACATTTAATACTATTTTGCAAAATTATGGGCTGAGGATCTCTGCCGCTAAATCAAAAACCATGGCGTTTCTAGGTAAACGTCCCATTAGAACAAAAATTGTGGTAGATAATCAAACTTTGGAACAAGTTTGTGATTTTAATTATCTGGGATATAACATCTCATGCAACGTTGATGCTGATTGGGTTAATAAACTATCAAAGTTTAGATCCATCTGTGGACAATTCATAGAAATTTACAAAATAAAACTCGGAAGGAAACCGGTATGAAATTTTATAAAACAGTAGCTGTTCCGACATTCCTTTACGCAAGTGAGACATGGACCCTCGCTAAAGGGGAAGAAAAGAAAATTCAGGCTGCCGAAATGAGATTTCTGAGAAGTGTCCAAGAATTCTCCCTTCTGGATAGGAGAAGAAACATTGACATTAAACAAGACTTAAAGATCCAGTCTTTAAAGAGACGACTAAGGAGTATAAGAGGAGATGGTGTGGACATGTGGCCCGAATGCCAGATACCAGATTGCCAGTGGCAGCTCTCAAGTACAACCCGAGTGGAAAGAGGGATGTTGGTAGACCGAGGAGGAGATGGGTTCCGGAACAGGCCAACTAGGGCCTAATCCCTGTAGTGAAGATGATGATGATATTCCGGCAGCCGAATGCGCAAAGTATCTGGGCAACCATCTAGATAAACAGCTCACATGTGCAACCATATTTGGTTGTAGACGAAACAACTGGCCACCACGTTTGGCTTCTGGGTTGAAAGTCACTACTAGAAACGAGAAATACGCTGCTAGTTTAGAACAGTGACTTCAAGCCTATGTGCACATACTGCGTACAGTTTACATTAATAAAATAAATACAAACTTCATACCCGAGATTCGTTTAAACCAGCACCAACATACAAAGTTAAACACAGCTACAGACTTTGAGGAACTACTTCCAAACCGAGCACTGGTTTCAGACCATGGCGCTGCGTGCCGAACGACGCTCCGTCGTTCCGCATCATCAACAATAAAAATATTACAATTCGGCCGATGGACTTAATACATTAAATTTTGAATATACAGTGTAGGCTATAACATGTCACTGTTAAATAGTAATCATAATAATCACTAATAACAATCACTGGACTGGTTCTCTCCATGTCGTGTATTCAATCGTCATTGATGCTTTTTGTTTTTGGTAAACACATTGCATAAATAAACGTAATAAAAAAGATATTATTAATTAAACATTAGCTTAATACTTGTTTATTGTAAGCACCGTCGAAACATGTGTACATTAAAGATTGTTGAATATCGTAATATCGCGTGACAAGTGCGTATGACACAGTGAACGAGTCGATGTTAACACCAAAATTACAATCCGTATTATACAAATAAATGCAAATTACAAATAAAGTTGAACTGCAGAGACAGTAATGAGGAGCGGATCTGATGACGCCTGCCATCTACACTAACTAGTATATTTATCATTAAACACGATCGCTATAATCATTTGTGTAATTGTTTCCCGTGCTGCGTCATTCTCTGATTGTGGTTATCTGTCACGAAGCCGTCCTCCCACCCTTTGCCGGTCGCCACCATAAATGTGTTCGTTCCTTCACTTTAATTTCTCAGTCCAAACCGCTGTAACTGCCATGACTGTCTGTCCATGTGTTCATAAAAATTATAAAAACTTTTTACCGTATCCTGTATGTGGAAATATACGAACTGCATACAAATGTTTTTAATACTCTGAAATAAATTATACTTTGTACTTCATTCAGATTTAACTATATTAAAAACGAATTCATATTTGATAACGAGACTATGTTAACGTTTACTTTTACTTTTAAACATCAGCTTTGTACAAACGTTATTTGTTATATATGTGTGAAATGAATTTTATATTTTCGTCTTTTATTTATCTATTCATTTAGTATACAATCTCTAGTGTCGCTTTACTCGGTGTAACTACGGTTATAATATATTTCATATTTAAAATGTTATGGTGTTAAATTTCTTTTAGTGTGGGGATTTCGACGACTATAGTATACGGAGACAGCAGCTCCTTAGCATAATTTGTTACTTTTATTTCCTAGTTATTCGTTGAGCTGGCTGGACTGTTTCAGTCCTCATTATACTTTATTGAGACATTATTTAAGTTCTCATAGACTAATTTGATACCCGCTGAAATGTATATTTTACCATAACTATGCTCGTTATCTACATATTTTCCTAGTGTGAACACTTTCCTCAGGATGTAAAAATAACCTAATATCTAGTAATATACAGGAAGGGCCATAAGTAACTTCGGATTAGAAATTGTCCTCAGTTTAGTAGTGACTGTGAATTTGTAAACGACAAAAGATTCTATGGGTTTATAACAGTAACTAGAAACAATTTTAAAATATTTGTATTGGTGTAATCAGGAACCGTATACCGGTGATTCAAAAATAGTACACTAACACACTTTGTGTGTGGATGTGTGTATATCTTACATAAGGGATAGTAATAACTATTACACGTATATTATTATTCTTCTATTAATAAATACACTTATATTATTCCACAAATATTAACATTTATTATATGTGTATTGCCAATATACAAGTCCTTTTGACGCCAATAAATTTAAAATCCTGAAACAAAATGTCAAAAAAATGTTTTAAAACTGTATCTAGTTAATCACTAAACTTACAAAATATTTTTTCATCGGATGTTGTAAAAAAAAATGAATTTTTTCAAGCCACTAATACCCCTTTCGTGTATGTAGCTACAAAAATAATTAAACTTTTCCTGAAATTTAAGTTGTATATTTTGTTTTTATTTGATTGCACTGTAATATACATAAAAACCTTACAGAATGGGTATTTGAAAAACTTCTAATTTTTAATCACAATATACATAACTTTACTTCTGAAAAAACAAATTCAAATAAAAATAAAACCAAATATTTTATTAAATATCTTATTTCAACAATGAGAACCTAATATTTATGAATAAACTTGTCTTGCATAAATAATTTTGTTGTTGTTTAATAGATGCAATATAAAACATAAACATATAAACTTTTGTAAGTTTTTTTATCTAGATGTTTGGTTCGGAGTACTAAAAAGAAGAAATGTAGTAAAAAGCCACAGACAATAATAAAGGAATAATAATAAAAGATAGATAATAATAACATTTACTGAATGCTTAAAACATGTTATTCCTTTCTAAGGGCGGAGCCGAAGGATATTTATGGGATGAAGGTAATAAAAATAAAATCTTAGATATACTTGAGAGTGTAACAAATATTGTAACCATTTACTATTTGTATATGTGATTGAATCTTATCGCAACGTAATGTAGCCTCACTTCAGGTTCGTCAGCTTGTGACGACAAGAATATTTCGTTACGTACAATGTTATTGTGAATCAGTTACTTGTATATATGTCGTGTGTACTTGGATTACACCACCCGTAGGAAGTGTGAACTTGTAATATATATAAATAATGTAGCGACAAACTCGCACTGGAGTCGTCGATGTGTAATTATAAATGTGTTATGTTGAACGGCGAATGATTTTGTAAATTGCCGCTTACTCCCACTATGCTGCTTCTTTTCCGTGACGTCACTCAACGATGCCAACTGTCAGGTCCGCTGCGATCTGTGAATTCTATTTACTAAATGTAACAGCAATAATAACGACACACAAACACTATCAAACATATATCCTTGTGGAATCCTTTATTCGGAAAAAACACTGGTTGACTGTTTTAATAAATTTAAACAGGATAATCGCAATTGTAGCGCAAACTATAATTCTTCCTTTACCAGTTGGCAGCAGTAGCCAAACGTTTATTATTTCTTCGAGACCAAAACAATGCTTTTTGTTAACGTTTTTAAATAAAATATATCAATTATCTCAGGGCGTATATGGTTCGGGGTTTATAATTATACAAAATATTACACTATTAATCAAAATACAAGTTTACAATTACAGGATATTACAACGTTAGAGTGATACGTGCACACAGAAATTATATATTGGTAACCAGTTTTAAAAAGGTTATGTCCAGTTCAGGCTTTGATATTTATTATGTAAATTAAAAGTTCTTGTTGTGTTTAAAAAGGTGTTAGTCTTATATGGTGTTATTAGTGATTGTTTTTAGTGTTTGAGTTATATGGTGTCTGTAGTTTAGTTGATTATTACTTAAAATACGTGTATACAAATGTGTGTGTTGAAATACGATATAATGAGATGTCAGAATCACCAAATCCTCTTCTTGTACTCTTCTTGGTTGAAGATAGGGCCCACGTACACGTCAGATCTTCTTTCTCGTCCCTCGTCCACTTCAATTCTTCTTCCTGGTTATTATATCTTCTATTCCATGTAATGGGTGTTCTTCTGTTATTGCAAAAAGTTCGTGTAGTGTACCTCTAACTGTATTTATCTGGTTGTATAGTTTTTTCACACTTTATAACACATAATGTAAGACGATTTAAAAACGCGTCTATCTGCTAAGATCGTTGTCAAAGAAGTCTCTTTTATTTATCCGAAATTTCTGGTTGCTAAGGGTAAACTTGGAATCTGGTTGGCCAATTCGGATATACATTGTCATATACTTTCATTATTTCGAAATCTAAAATTTGTTCAAAATCTTTAAACTAACATAACTTTTCTATACTGAATGGGAGTTTAAAACCATTATCAGCATTATTTTGATCTTCACATTTGTTATATTTAGACACCAAACGTGCCTATTTTTGCTTAAGAACTATGGATGTTACAATTTTGTTATTTGGAATTTTCTTAAATAACTTGATATGTGTTATTTTGTTTCTATATTCCTTGTATACATTATTACCTATAAATACATCTACCCTTTCACATTTGCTTTACAAAATTTCTAATATAATTGTTCAAAATTTACTAAAGTTGGTTTCACCTGGCCTATGTAATAGTATTACTTTCATCACCATGTTTTAACATCTTTAACAATTAAATTAACTTCTAACACTCATCAAAATGGTTTAACATATAACGTTATTTTAACAACACAAAAGATATATTATTCTAATAGTTAAATTCATGCCCACATGGCTATGATTATACCAAATCCTTGCACAAATAACTGTTTTCTACTCAAACTGTATAGGTGTTTGACACTTAACAAAACATCTTTGTATAGTCCATTCTGCTTGGTCAATTAATTTACCATGGTTTAACATCAGCTCTATTGTTATATTTGTTAACACAACATAAAAAAAAATGGAATTAATATCATTAAATTGACATTCCTTTAAACGAACTATATCACCTGTTACATACAAAAAACACAACACAAATACTATGATATAACACTGTGCTATAACATAAAACATGCACATTTTACAAAACAAATTCTATACTAATTAGTTAGTCCTTTGTCAGCTAATTTACTCATTATTCTGACACTGTCTATGTCATATTTACTATTTATATGGGTTTCAACATGTAAAGCAATTACGGCAGAGAATTTTTTTTTTCGTAAACGGCACTGTAGCGGGCGTCAACTGTCAAGAGTGATGCATGGTATAGCCAAACGGCCGCCGTTAGACAATGATTTAAGAAGGACAACGCCTTGGCACATAACAGATGTTGGACATGGATGAACGACATAAGCGCAAGTGGCGACAATAACAAAGAAACAAAAGACGGTGTCAGTTCATCACAACTACCGACAAGGAGTGTACTAAGGGGACGCCAACATTTTCGACATACACGTGTGAGTTAGCGGCTGCACATGGACATAACATTTTCCACAAAAGCAGTCTAAGAGCGGATGCAGTTAGGTACAAAGGAACTTATATAGCTGCACAGCGGGAAACTTGCTTACTGGCACGACATACGGAGCATCTTGTAAGGCGGCAGAACAGATGTTAGTTCCTGGAAGATGACCACCATCAGCGTGTGAACGTAACAAGGGAAGTCGAGGACAATACGGCAATTCGACACACCCGGGTTATGGTACACACATGTGCGGAAAGGAAATCGCTTAGAAAGGACACTTGGGAACGTAAGAACAATCACATAACAGACAACCGTGTAATTAGGTCCGTCGTCATACGGGGAGATGGTGTGGACAGCAAGACTTTTAGAGAGGGGTCTTGGCTGACCTATCAGGAGCAAGGAATTCGGCAAAGGCGGGTGTAAAGAAGACGTCAACATGGAGACAAGGGTGAAGAGCGAATGGGAAGTAGACTAGAGACCCCAGCCGGAGTATCCAGGAGGAGCCTTCGCAGAATCTGATGCGAGAAACCAATCATGACAGTGATTGTGGTAAGGGTATGACATCCGTGGAGGGAGTCGTGTTGCTGAAGTAATAAAATAAGGTGTTCGCAGAGAAGAAGAGTTCAGTCGATTTCCAATTTTCAAACAATTTAAGTCAGCCTATAAAAATCAGTCAGTCAGTCTATTTTAATCTCAGTTCGGTCGATTTGGAGAGTTCAGTCTCAGTTCGGTCGTATTCTAAATTTTGTCAGTCAATTCTATTTCGGTATAAACCAGCCAAAGTCTTTCAGATGGACGGTAGTAAAGTGTATTGATACTAGCAAAGAGATCGTTCGGGAGTGTATCAGAGACTATGTAAAACTGTAGAACTAACCCGTGACCAAATACTATGACAATGTCGAGTTAAGTACGATCAGACTTTGTGATCATAAAAATCTCGTTTTTATGAATCTAATGCGAGTGATAAGGTATTGACAATATCACATTACCGTGACATAAGTGACATGAAACAATATAGTAAGATTGTGCCACGTTCTTAACTCACTAAAATGCAATTAAAACCAATTATATTTGCATTGTGAATACAGTATAAATGGTACAATCGCTCTAATTAAACGCAGCATAAACTATTGCACGCGTACATCAAAAGTGACAAAGAACCTACACGCAAAGTGTTTTAGACGATGAAGTCATATTCGAGTTAACGCAATTAGTCATTATCGTTCATGCGAGTATCCGGATAAAATGTGGGACAAATAGTGTCGTGACGAAGTGTCAAGTGTAATTTAATTGGCGTATCTTCAGCCTGGATTTCTTCGTAGGATGAGAGGTACGACGCAGTTAATCACCGCAATTTGGATACAAACAACAAGTAAATTATTATCATTCATGTAACATTAGATTAGGTCGCCACTGTCCTGCCACTCAAAAAGAACTCGCCACTGAGTAGAATATACATTTATTTAATTGTTGAATATACATATATTTAATTGCTCAAAAGTAACGCAAATTGAGAAATATGAATCCATAGAGTAGGATATATTGAAATTTATATGGTCATTAATTAATTAGTCTTTATTGATTTTGTAGATGTTCATATCGTAGAGATAATATAACAGCATTGTGTATTTGATATGTTGTCTAGAAACGCTAACTTTATTCAGTATTTAAATGATATTGAAAACATATAATAAATTTGTATCGTTTATAAAAATTAAATTTGTATTGTTTACGAAAATTAATAGTGTCTGAGTCAGATGATTGTTATTCACCCAAAACACCTGTTTACATATGGTGCTCCAGCACGCGGGGCGTATTACGGCTCAGTGATATCAGAGTGTATCATCAGATATGGCATGCCCGTCCTGGAGCAGTAAACAAGATCTGTAATAAAAACTTACATTTATGAAAACTCCTTTGAATAATTTTAACTAATCTATGCAAGTAGAGACAAACATAAAATATATTACAGTTGCATATGGTGTCCCAACACGTGACACGAGGAAGCAAATTCTAGTAGATAATTGTAACCAAGAGTAAATTTTATACAATTAAAAATTCAATTAGATTATGCAATTAATAAATTTGCATAATACATGTATATTTGTACATGCCGCCCAAACGCGGGACAATAAGCAAAATTTATTAATTAATTAATTTATGCAATTATTAAATCTGCATGAGATATACATTTGTATACGGCGCCCAACGCGATTGCACGAAGCGATTGCTCGAATAATTAATAATAAATATTATAAGTGAGTAGGCTGAGGACAGGCAGTGGCTATAAACAATTGTTAGACAGTAAGTCAGTAGTAGAAATAGTCTTAGTTAAGCATACTTGAATGATTACGCGTAGTCGCGCGAAAATGACAAACAATAATTCAGATAGTATGGAGTTCGACGTGAACAACCAGCTAGGCGTCGAAGGACGTGAGGAAGATACGACGCAGAGTGAAAACACCAGCGCCGACGAGACTACAAGGGCGGGGGGACAATCGTTAGTACCTCGCGAGATGAACTTCCAGTTATTGCTCGAGTTCATTAAACAACAGAATGAAAAAATGAGTGAAAAAATGAGCGAAAAAATGAGACAACAGAACGAAGAACAGATTGGAAAAATAAAAGTAGAATTGCAAGAACACACCAAGAAATGGGAAGAGAAAATTAGCGAGCTACAGAAAAAGAATGAACGTGGAATGAAAGAGTTGAAGAATGAATTAACAAGACATACCAAAGAAAGTAAAGAATTGAGAGAGAAGGACCGACAAGAATGGCAAGAAGCAATTAATAATACACAGAAGTCAGTAGACCAAATAAATAACAAACTAGACACACATATTCAAGAAACCAACAGCAGGAATGAAGAATTGAAAGGAGTTGTCAGGAACAACGTAGAACGACTACGGACAGAACAAGGAGAAGCAGTAAACTCGTTAAAACAGAAGATCGTAGAAGTAGATGACAGACAACGGTCGGCTGTACAGAAAATCAGTGAGACAGATAAAGAGAAGGAGACACGGCTAGAAGAATTAAGAAACCACATCGCCAAAGTTAAAGAAGGCCAAGAACGACTACAGCGTCAATTAGCCAACGCAGAAGTCGGATCGACCGCAAGAACAGGTGGGCCGCATAACAACGAATTAAAATACAACGGCACAGACCGATATCCCATCGAATTTCTCAAAGAACTGACCGAAATCCAGAACACATTCTACCCAAGTGACGATGTCAAATGGATCGGTCGACATCTAGAAGCAGACGCCGCGATTTGGTGGAGGGTGATACGAGACCAAATCCGCAACTTTGATGAATTTAAAGACCTCTTCACACAAAAGTATTGGGGAGAAGAGAGACAGGACGCAGTCAGGGACAACCTAGAATTTGGTCGATTTAATTGGAAGGGCAATCTGAGCGCAATTCAATATATGGAGCGCAAGCTTCTTGAAAGTCGCCAATTAACGCCAGCTATCACTGATCGTCAGCTAATCAAAAAGATAGCGCGCCATTTTGGTAAGAATATTGAAATTGCTGTGGTGACAAGGGGTATTAATTCAATCCAAAACCTTGAATCATTGATTGCAGAATACGCCACGATTAATCAGCGAACAACTAGAGATAATGACTTTGTAGGGAGTCACGAGAAGGTGAATACCCGAGGTGTGGGGGAAGCAACAAACGCACCCCAACCATTTCACAATAAGGGTGTCAGCTGGAAGCAAAAACAACATTTGCCGAACAAAGAAAGTGAAAACGATCGCAACGTTAAGGGGTTTGGACGACACACTAACCGACAGCCCATAAATTCCTTAGAATTCGTAAACAACGGTGCGTCGACCTCGACTGGTAAGGGGAACGACGTAGATAGAGAAAAAAAAAATTAACCCTACCATACAATGAGATAGCCGATGTACTGACCAAGAACCGACTTCACGAAACCAACATACTATTACCAGATCTTAGAAATGAATTAACTTATGAAGATGAATTAAGATTCGAACAACGGATTTCTAAGTGTCCAGAAATATTAATTAAGTTCAATAATAATATTACGGTCCTTGCCTTATTGGATACTGGGAGCGCGATAAATGCGTTATCAGAAGAATGGTTCAACCAAAATAAACATTATTTAGAACCATATGAGGAATTAAGCATGACTAATACACTGATTATAAGTGCAGTAGGTAGTAAGTCTAAGCTAGTACGGAAACAAATCTTATGTGACCTTTACATTAGTGATATCAAGATAGACTGCGTATTTTTAATTATTCCAAATTTAATTAGAAATTGTATATTAGGTATTAGCTTTATGAAAGATGAAAAATGTTTGATTGACGTGGAAAAGGGAGTCGTCGAATTTAGAGGAAGAGAGGAAGAACAAAATGTCAGCATACCCATTATACACATGGAAGTAGTAGAAGCAGAAGAAGAGGATGAAATCGAGAAGAAAATAAACGCGAAAGTGGACAACATAACAGGTGTGGATGAGGAAACGTTAGAAGATCTGAGAGAAGTCTTAATGAATAATAAAAGTTTATTTCGGGAGAGTCCAGGGAGAATGGAATGCTATCAGCATGAATTTAAAGTAACGGACAACACGCCTTATTTCCAACGCGGGTGGCCAATTCCACTTGCATACAAGCAAAGAGTTGATGCCGAAATCAACAAAATGTTGAAACACGGTGTAATTGAGAGGGGAAATAGCCCATTTATTAATCCAATGGTCGCCGTAATAAAGAAAGACGGAAACGTCAGGCTGTGTTTGGACGCACGAAAAATCAATAGTGTTACCATTCCCGACTATGAAGGACCAACTCCTATCCAACAGATTTTAGCAAGGTGTGGTAGAATGAAGTACCTGTCCACAGTGGATTTAACCAGCAGTTTTTGGCAGGTGCCACTAAAGGAATGTTGTCGCGATTACACTGCTTTCATGTATGAGGGGAAATGTTATAGATATACAGTAACACCATTCGGATTAAGCACCAGTTCTGCCGCTCTGACGAGAGGACTAGACATGGCACTTGAAGATCCGGTGAAGGAAAACACAATCATCTATGTTGACGACTGTCTTTGTTACTCGAACGACGTCAAGACGCATCTGGTACATTTGAATTTATTATTAAGCAATCTACGCAGAGCAAACCTAACGATTAACCTCGATAAATCGCAATTCTTTCGTCAAGAAATCGCCTACCTAGGGTATCGCTTAACTACAGAAGGAGTTCAAGCAACAGAAGAAAAGGTTGCTGCGATCAGAAATTTCCCAGTTCCGAGAAACCAGAAGCAATTGAAAGGATTCTTAGGATTGACTAACTTTTATAATAGATTTACTGCTAAGTATGCAGAAACGATTCAACCATTACTGGATTTATTAAAAAAAAAAATAAAAGGTTCATATGGACATCAGAACTAGATCGATGCTTCAAGGAAGTAAAGGATTTATTTATTGAAACGGTTATATTAAAATTTCCGAAAGTCAACCAACGATATTTTCTTCAATGCGATGCGAGTAAATACGCCTACGGTGGACAACTGTATCAGTTGGATGAAGAGGGGAATGTGGGTGTAATTGCCTACACGAGTAAAACTTTTAAGGGTGCGGAAAAGAACTATTTCACGACTGAAAAGGAACTCTTAAGCATTGTCAGATGTTTAGAGAAGTTTCGAATATATATCTTGGGTCAACCATTAACGATGATAACTGATAATAAAGCACTCACTTTCATGCATAAATGCCATCTAAACAACTCCAGGATAACTAGGTGGATCCTATCCATACAAGAATATAACTTTAACATCCTTCACTGTAAAGGTAAAGAGAATGTAGTGGCCGACATACTCAGCCGATATCCAGAAGATGCAACGGAAGAGGACCAAGTTGATGAGAACTTTGAATACCAGATAAATCAGGTAACTATAAAAATGAAGAAAGACGTATGTAGTATGATAAGAGACATAGGAAAATTCCAGAAGGAGGATACGAAGTTAGGATCTATTATAGGTAATCTAGATAATGGTAATGAAAATGATATGTGTAAGTTTTATAAGTATGTTGATAACAAATTGTATAGAAAGTGTAAGAACAAATGGAAATTATACGTGCCAGAGAGTATTACGGACATAATCATCTCCGAAATACACCAGATGTACGGCCATTTAGGAGGTAAGAAATGTACCAAACTGTTACAGGAGAGTTTCACATTTGACAAAATGTCAAGGAAAATTAAAGAGTACGTAAAAACTTGTGACAAATGTCAACGTTGCAAGGATAGCCAAAATAGGAATCTGTTTGGCGGAACGATACCAATTTTACCATCAGAGAAAGGAGAACTCATTAGCGGGGATTATTACGGACCGTTACCGGTATCGATGGGTGGCGTAAAATACATCTTCGTCATGGTTGATAACTTTACAAAATACGTGAAGTTATACACGTTGAGAAGGGCAACAACGGCCGCAACTATCAGGAGAGTCCGACAATACATCGAAGAAGTTGTAAAACCGAAAGCAATATTAACGGACAATGCGACGCAGTTCACATCGAAACAATGGGTGGAAGGATTGAGTGAACTTCAAATACAACCGAAGTACACTGCCATTCGCAACCCGTGCGCCAACCTTGCCGAACGTATTAATCGACAATTAGGGAACATGTTCCGTATATTCGTCGGCGAACAACACACTAAGTGGTCACGTTTCATTACAACAATCGAAAGCTGCATTAATGAAACGTATCACGACACCATTGAAGTAACACCATACGAAGCGCAGTTTGGTAGGAGACCAGCACGCGTTTGGGAAAAGTACTTAAACCAAGAAATACATGAACATAGCATAACGGACAACCGCCAAATCTTCGTGAAGATGAAGCTGAAGAGAGAGAAACACGCAAAGAAAATGAACGAGGATAACAAAATTACCAAATTTAAATTGGGAGATCTAGTATTGGTAAGGACATATTGCCAATCGGATGCCATGCAGAAGAAAATTGACAAATTTTGTGAATTATATTGTGGACCCTATAAGGTGAAACAGGTCTTAGGGGAAGCTACATATATCTTGGTTGAATGCAGCGATGAACAGAAAATACGCGGCAGATTTAACATAAGACAGTTGAAAGCTTATCATTCCCGAAAGGAAAGAGATTAAAGAAAGAAATCAACGTGATAAATAATACATCAAATTATTTAAGGACAAGACGTGCGTTTATGTTACGTAAAGAAGGGAAAAGGCAAACTACTCAACGGCTAAGTGGGGAGAAGTTAGAGGAAAGCGTAACGCCTCTAACGGTAATAAAAAAACAAACCATTCAAGTTTGCTTAGCTAAGAGATAGAATTGTCTTTGTAAATAAATCAAGAACTATGTCATTGTGTAATAGTTAGTAGTGAAATCATAGACTAATTTGTAAAAATTTAAATGTCTTGTTTCATGGTAAAATTTTGAATAATGTACGTGATAAGATAGTAATCGATAAGAGAAAGTAAACAAAGGTTTGTTTAATCATTTGAAATAATTAGCTATAAATTATTGGAATGTACAACAAGCAGTAATAAATTACAAGAATGTAAAATAAAAAAAAAAATCATTTATTATAGATTGTGTAATCGTAAAAACTTTAATGAGAATTATAGTGTGATAGTTGTTAAGTTCAAACAAAAGGGGAATGTAAATAAAGTTTTGTTCAATTGAAATGAGATTTTGTTGAGAAATTGTAGAATTTTAGGGGAAGAAAATTTTCTTTGATACGTATAAGAAGTACAGTATTAATGTTTATATGTGTAAAATTTAGCGTAAATCAAATTGTAATATAATCTTTGGAAAATCTAACCAAGGATAATTAGAGTGAATAGGTTATCATTAATACTTAAGCTTATTGTGTTTTCTTTTGTTGTAACCAAGTTGGTCGAACGCTTGTCAACAAAATGTAAATTTTAGCCAATAGATTATTTAGGAGTCATGCATATAAATATTAAAAACCTAAACGAAAAAAAAATGTGATAACTAGTTAGCAACAAAAGAATATTCTTTTACTTTATTTTCCTAAAAGGAAGGAATTTTGTAGATATAGAACATGTAAATGAATATTAACTTAACCATATAATTACTAGAAAATCTGTAAATGGATTCATAATCTCAAACAAGCGAGCAATAAATTCAGTATCAAGGTTATGAACGACAGTGGTGTAATAATGACAGACAGTGTTGAAAAAGGGGGAAGGAAAGGGTAAGTGACACTACACTCTTTCATGTGGAAGATGATCTTTAGTGACTACACTCTTTTCAATGAAGAATGACCATTGATGAAACTTCAGCAAGGGCATTAATTTGCGATTCCTTGATTCGGGACTCATCAATGAACCCAAATTGGGGACTCTGTAAAGCAATTACGGCAGAGAATTTTTTTTTTCGTAAACGGCACTGTAGCGGGCGTCAACTGTCAAGAGTGATGCATGGTATAGCCAAACGGCCGCCGTTAGACAATGATTTAAGAAGGACAACGCCTTGGCACATAACAGATGTTGGACATGGATGAACGACATAAGCGCAAGTGGCGACAATAACAAAGAAACAAAAGACGGTGTCAGTTCATCACAACTACCGACAAGGAGTGTACTAAGGGGACGCCAACATTTTCGACATACACGTGTGAGTTAGCGGCTGCACATGGACATAACATTTTCCACAAAAGCAGTCTAAGAGCGGATGCAGTTAGGTACAAAGGAACTTATATAGCTGCACAGCGGGAAACTTGCTTACTGGCACGACATACGGAGCATCTTGTAAGGCGGCAGAACAGATGTTAGTTCCTGGAAGATGACCACCATCAGCGTGTGAACGTAACAAGGGAAGTCGAGGACAATACGGCAATTCGACACACCCGGGTTATGGTACACACATGTGCGGAAAGGAAATCGCTTAGAAAGGACACTTGGGAACGTAAGAACAATCACATAACAGACAACCGTGTAATTAGGTCCGTCGTCATACGGGGAGATGGTGTGGACAGCAAGACTTTTAGAGAGGGGTCTTGGCTGACCTATCAGGAGCAAGGAATTCGGCAAAGGCGGGTGTAAAGAAGACGTCAACATGGAGACAAGGGTGAAGAGCGAATGGGAAGTAGACTAGAGACCCCAGCCGGAGTATCCAGGAGGAGCCTTCGCAGAATCTGATGCGAGAAACCAATCATGACAGTGATTGTGGTAAGGGTATGACATCCGTGGAGGGAGTCGTGTTGCTGAAGTAATAAAATAAGGTGTTCGCAGAGAAGAAGAGTTCAGTCGATTTCCAATTTTCAAACAATTTAAGTCAGCCTATAAAAATCAGTCAGTCAGTCTATTTTAATCTCAGTTCGGTCGATTTGGAGAGTTCAGTCTCAGTTCGGTCGTATTCTAAATTTTGTCAGTCAATTCTATTTCGGTATAAACCAGCCAAAGTCTTTCAGATGGACGGTAGTAAAGTGTATTGATACTAGCAAAGAGATCGTTCGGGAGTGTATCAGAGACTATGTAAAACTGTAGAACTAACCCGTGACCAAATACTATGACAATGTCGAGTTAAGTACGATCAGACTTTGTGATCATAAAAATCTCGTTTTTATGAATCTAATGCGAGTGATAAGGTATTGACAATATCACATTACCGTGACATAAGTGACATGAAACAATATAGTAAGATTGTGCCACGTTCTTAACTCACTAAAATGCAATTAAAACCAATTATATTTGCATTGTGAATACAGTATAAATGGTACAATCGCTCTAATTAAACGCAGCATAAACTATTGCACGCGTACATCAAAAGTGACAAAGAACCTACACGCAAAGTGTTTTAGACGATGAAGTCATATTCGAGTTAACGCAATTAGTCATTATCGTTCATGCGAGTATCCGGATAAAATGTGGGACAAATAGTGTCGTGACGAAGTGTCAAGTGTAATTTAATTGGCGTATCTTCAGCCTGGATTTCTTCGTAGGATGAGAGGTACGACGCAGTTAATCACCGCAATTTGGATACAAACAACAAGTAAATTATTATCATTCATGTAACATTAGATTAGGTCGCCACTGTCCTGCCACTCAAAAAGAACTCGCCACTGAGTAGAATATACATTTATTTAATTGTTGAATATACATATATTTAATTGCTCAAAAGTAACGCAAATTGAGAAATATGAATCCATAGAGTAGGATATATTGAAATTTATATGGTCATTAATTAATTAGTCTTTATTGATTTTGTAGATGTTCATATCGTAGAGATAATATAACAGCATTGTGTATTTGATATGTTGTCTAGAAACGCTAACTTTATTCAGTATTTAAATGATATTGAAAACATATAATAAATTTGTATCGTTTATAAAAATTAAATTTGTATTGTTTACGAAAATTAATAGTGTCTGAGTCAGATGATTGTTATTCACCCAAAACACCTGTTTACATATGGTGCTCCAGCACGCGGGGCGTATTACGGCTCAGTGATATCAGAGTGTATCATCAGATATGGCATGCCCGTCCTGGAGCAGTAAACAAGATCTGTAATAAAAACTTACATTTATGAAAACTCCTTTGAATAATTTTAACTAATCTATGCAAGTAGAGACAAACATAAAATATATTACAGTTGCATATGGTGTCCCAACACGTGACACGAGGAAGCAAATTCTAGTAGATAATTGTAACCAAGAGTAAATTTTATACAATTAAAAATTCAATTAGATTATGCAATTAATAAATTTGCATAATACATGTATATTTGTACATGCCGCCCAAACGCGGGACAATAAGCAAAATTTATTAATTAATTAATTTATGCAATTATTAAATCTGCATAAATATTACATTCGTATATGGCTCCCAAAGAACGTGGGGCATAACAAACTACATATACAGCCGTATATGGCGTCCAACTACAGGGCTAAATACACATAAGTACGACAAAGTTCGTACCGACAGCACTATCATAAATACAGATAAAAATTTATATAAATAATGGAATAATTAATTTATGCAAATAAATCTGCATGAGATAAACATTTGTAAACATCCGTATACTTACTGATGTTTGACTTACAAAAATTACAATAAAGTGAACACTGTTGCTCTACCTCACCACACAGTTCTTATAATCTTGTTACATTTACTGTTTATCTGGGTTTTACTCTGGTTATAAATGTTATTGTGACCATGTTATAATTTGTTGTTTACTGGACAACTCTATGAACTCTATATGTAACAATTATTTGTATGGTTCATGTATCTATAATCAGGTGTATTTATATTTTTGTTACATCAATTAACTTAATTATTTACTAATATTTCTCTTACATAATATTACATGTTTGGGCCTATTATCCCTCACTTTGTATTTTGATTATCTGGATATAATGATACATTAACTGAAACCATTTGTTTCTTTATAGTCCTGGTTCATAAACCGTTTGTCTTTATAATTCTTTGTTTGGTCATTACTGAAAGTTCATTGTCATAGTTGGGGTTAAAGGTGTTTTGCATCACTTAGCCTAAATCATTAATTTGGGTACGGTCAGTTGTCTTACTAGTCAGTCTAAAATTGTTAGTCGTTCCTCTTCACTATCATCTTGGAAGATATTGTTCTCCTTGTCAGCTTCTTAACCAAAGTCTTCATTAAATCAGGTACGATATTATGTTGTTCCAAATGTAATGTTACATATTACCCTGCCACCAAATTTGATCATTTTAATAAAATATTGTTTTTTGTTGAAATTATCAATTATCTTAACTTTCACATTGTCATTTGTTATTCTTATTATGATCTGGTATACTTGTCTTTAATTATAAGTGTTCTATCCCTGGAAAATGTTACTTCCCTAACAAATTAATCACCATATATTCTGGAATCAGTCGGGGGGCTCTCTTGACCTAATACCCCGCTGTCCTTACAATACATAATACATAAATAATATCGATTGCTGGAGCTATCTCGTCAGTCAATCACATTTAATAATCACTAGTCTATTCACGACTAAAATAAATAAAATAATATAATATATTCTTGGGATTGTTCACTCAGTCTAACTTCTCAGATCTAAATATTTCTTTCCATTGATTCTTTCAGATGTTTATTTTCTTGTGGCGATATTAATAACATTTTTTATTTTCAATTGGTACTATCTTCCTTCCTTCTTTATCAGTACTGCTTAATCTTCATTTTTCATTCACTATCTTCATTTAAATTAAAACATAACAAGTATTTGCATCTTCAGTTGTTGTTGATTCTCTCACAATCATGATTGTTATTTGCAATAAATTCGTTTCTAGTCTTGTTTCATTTTCATCGTCGACTGTCTACATTTGTCCTTTCTTATTCATTTTATATCACTATAGTTTCTTCTAATTTATGGATGTTGCATCTTTCTTTTATATTCCAATAATAAGTTCATAACTGTGTTTAATAAGAGGTGCTTATTTTGTTTAGAATTTGGAAATTTATTCCCAGTTGTTTATCTGCTTGATTCATAATAACATTATCAAACTGTACTGTAAGTTGTCCTTACTATTTATCTAAATTCTGAGATATTCAACCTTGTTTATTGGGCTTCATTTAAAATTATATTCTGAATTATCAAAGTTGGTAAGATGAGCTTACTAAATTTTTTCAATTTCGTGGTATTGTAATAATAAATTCTTCAGTTTCATATTAATTCTCATAAATAATTAGTTGTAAGTTGTTCTTACTATTTTTTTTTTAGGATTTTGGTGGTTTTATAATAATAAATTCTTCAATTCCAAATCAATTCTCATAAATAATAAGTTGTAAGTTGTTCTTACTATTTTTTTAGAATTTTGGTGGTTTTATAATAATAAATTCTTCAATTCCAAATTAATTCTCATAAATAATTAGTTGTAAGTTGATCTTACAATTTTTTTAGAATTTTGGTGGTTTTATAATAATAAATTCTTCAATTCCAAATTAATTCTCATAAATAATTAGTTGTAAGTTGATCTTACTATTTCTTTAGAATTTTGGTGGTTTTATAATAATAAATTCTTCAATTCCAAATTAATTCTCATAAATAATTAGTTGTAAGTTGATCTTACTATTTCTTTAGAATTTTGGTGGTTTTATAATAATAAATTCTTCAATTCCAAATTAATTCTCATAAATAATTAGTTGTAAGTTGATCTTACTCTTTTTTTGGAATTTTGTGGTTTCATAATAATAAATTCTTCAATTCCAAATTAATTCTCATAAATAATTAGTTGTAAGTTGATCTTACTATTTTTTTTTTAGAATTTTGGTGGTTTTTTCAACTTTGTTTATTAGGTTCATAATACATTTTTAAGGAAACTTGGTTGTATGTTCCCTTAATCTTTTTTGTTTCCACATCACTAATGACATAAGTATTATTGTTATTGTTTTTTATAACAACATATGGTCCATTATACAGTAATAATAGCTTTTTTGCTATTCCTTCCTTAGAACTTGGCAATTCGCGGTTTTTTAACAATACCTTATCTCCAATCTTGTACTGGATCACCTTCTGCTGAATTGTTTTGTATTTTTTCCTTCTTTTCTCCACTTGTTCGTTCAGTTTGCTGTGGAATCTCACGTTGTCGAACTGGTAAGCTGGGTTGTTTGGGAAATTGATTATTTCACTAATTTCTCGGGGTGGTAATCTTTCATGCATTATGGTATATGGAGTATCTCGTATTGCTTCATGGTAAGCTAAGTTGATAAAGCTCTCAGTTTGTGTAATGTAGTCACTCCACTTCTGGTGTTTATCAAAACAATATGTCCTGAGTATACGGCCGACCTCCCTCAGTACTCTTTCCGCCGGGTTCCTATTTGGGTGATAGACAGATGTTTTATACGTCTTGACACCTAGATCTAACAAAGTCTCCTTCCAAACCCTTCCTCGAAACTGAGTTCCGTGATCGGTAATAATTGATCTTGGAGCTCCTAACTCTGGTATGTATTGTTGGATCACTATTTGCAGAATCTTTTTTGTAGTCGCCCGATTAATGGGGTATAGTTTTGTAAATTTGGAGTAATGGTCGAACATGATTATAATAAATTTATACTGTTTTCTCCCTCCACTACGAGGTAACGGTCCACACACATCTAAAAATACTCTCTCTAATTTACCAGTTGATGTAATAGGTTGCATAATTCCTTCTGTTTTTTCGTTATTGCATTTTTCCAATTGACAGATGTGACACTGCCGAATACATTCTCTAACTCTCCGGTTGATATTCTTAATGTAAGTATGTTCCTCAAGTGCCTTCATTACTTTTAATGCACCCATATGCCCATATCGGCTATGGTAGTCCAATATTAATTCTGTTTCTAAAGCTTTAGGTATCACCACCTTCCATGAGCCTTGGTTATTATTTGGTTTGTAAAATAATATGTCTTCATGTAGACAGTAATATGCAGTGATTTTTTCATCCTGTTGGATCAGTCTTTGTCTAAAATTGTTGATTTTGGTATCCTCGGTTTGTTGTTGTGCAATGGATTTCATGATGTTTTCCAAATCTGACTTGTTTTTTATTATAGTGTATACCTTGATGACTGTTTCTTTTTCCCCTTCAAAAGTTTGTTGTTCTATGTTAATCCGGGACAATATATCTGCAGCAATATTCTGTTTTCCTGGAACATACTCCCAATTTATATGGTACTCCTGTAGTGCGAGTATCCACCTTGTCAATCTCCCATGGTTGATCTTGCAATTTTTTAGGAAAGATATTGATTTATGATCGCTCCTCACAGTTATTGAGTATCCAAGAATGTAGGTTCTGAATTTCCCACAAGCGAATACAACGCTTAATAACTCCTTTTCTGTTACACTATAATTGCGTTCACATCCATTAAGTATTCTGCTTGCAAAACTCACCACCTGATGTTCTCCCTCACTATCTTCTTGATATAATACAGATCCTAAACTTATATCACTGGCATCACAGTTCATGAAGAAAGGTTGATTGAAATTAGGATGTTTTAATACAACTGAACTTAGGAAATTATGCTCGATCATTTGGAGTAAATTGTCTTGTTCCTGTCCCCAGGACCATTTGTTCTTAGAGGATAATTGTGGAGAAAACTTTGCTGTCATTTCAGAATAATTTCTCTGAAACTTCCTATAATAATTGCAAAGTCCCAGAAATGATTGAAGTTGCTTTTTATTTTTAGGACTTGGGAACTTCTGGATAGCTTCAATTTTTTCATTGGATGGTGTTATTCCTTGTCTTGTTAGGTTAAAACCCAGGAATTGGACTTCACTGGCGATAAGCTTAGATTTTTGAAGTTTAGTGTAACGTTATTGTCTGATAGTTTTTGTAATACTTGTCCTACTCTGTCACAATGGTCTTCCCAATTCACTGAAGTAATCAACAAGTCATCAACATAGACTGTGGTATATGGAATAGTATCTGGACCCAACACCTGGTCCATACATCTTACGAATACAGCTACTGAATTTACCAGTCCAAACGGTAGTCTCTTGAACTGATAGTTCCTTCCTTCGAAAATAAAGGCGACGTACTTTCGACTATCTGGGTGTAGCTCCACCTGCCAATACCCACAAACCGTATCCCAGGTGCTAATAAATTGTATGCCATTGAATTTTTTCAGTATCTCCTCAATCTCTCCAGGAGATGTTCTGTCATTAACTATGATCTTATTAATCTCTCTAGCATCCAAGCAGAGTCGTACTTTGCCATCTTTCTTTGGAACTGCTATTAACGGACTGGTATATGGGGAACAGCTATATTCAATAATGTCTTCTGCTATCATTTTGTCTAGGTCAGTCCTCACTGCTTCCTTTAATGCATAAGCAACGGGATATGATTTTTTATTAAAATTGACAGGCTCCTTGAATTGTAATGTAAATTGATAATCCTTTACCTTGCCAGGTACATCAGAGAAAACATAGGGGTATTTATTATATATTGAAATTAACTTTTCTATTTGTTGTGTAGTTAAATTACATTTGTTTTGTTCTGACCGAAATTGTCGGATCTCTTCTAATTTTTCCAACCATAAACTATCTCCACACCCAAAGTATTCCCTTCTTACATTCCATGACTCATCTTGATTATTATTGAATTTTCTTATACTATTGCATGAAGGTACATTTTTGTTTTCTACCAATTTTGCTGTCCATTCTATATTATCCACTTTTAATGACACTATGGCTTGTCTCATGTCAATTATTGCTGAGTATTTTCTCAAAATATCACAGCCTATTAGTAAATTAAATGGTAGATTACTAGCTATTAGAAAAATCATAGGTATAGCTGCATTTCTGCTGGTCACTGTTAATGATACCTGTTTTCTTATTGACTTGTTTTGCCTTCCAGTGGCTCCGATTAAAATTATATTTTGAATTGGTAAAGTTGGTAAGATGGCCTTACTATATTTTTGAATTTTGATGTATTCATTGTTGTCGATTAACGACACGTTTGCGCCCGTATCTATCATACATCTTGTCTCTAGTCCATTCACTTGGGCGATGATATAAACAATCTCATTATTTGAATTATTTTGCGTTATCGTGTCTTCGTTCAGCAGTTCTTCTCTAACATTCTTTAAGAAATGATTGTGCACTATTGTCAACGTATCGTCAGTCGTTTTGTCTCGTCCTAGTAAGTACCCAAATTGCCGGTTCAGTGATGGGACCTGATGGATTTTCACTGCCGCAGTTCGTTTAAATCAGGGCTGATCTCCTCAGTCCTGTTGTCTGGTTGATTGGGTCTGTCTCTGTTCTGTGACTCTTGTACCTCAATGGCGTTATTATTGAACGTCACTGAGTTTCGGTTATTTCTGTTGTCGTCGCAGCTTCTACTTCACCGATGTTCATCGCGGTAGTGCTGGTTACTCTCCTCCTGAAAACTTCTTCCACGATTTCCATTATAGTTTGCTCGTCCCTGGTACCAACGTCTTCCCACATCCCTATCGTCAACGCTTATATAATTCACTTGTCTTCTATATGTTTGATTTTGACTGTTATTATTGCCGTTATTATTATGCCTGTATCGGTTATCATAGTTGTTGTTATAACCCCGGTTGTTCTGGTACTGGTGGTCTCGTTCATTGGCACGCTGGTATCCATTATTATTTGTAGGAGGGCTACGGTAATAGTGGTTGTTGTTATAGTTGTTATTATTTGCGTTATTTCGTGGATAGTTATTGGTGTTATTCTGGTTTTGGTAACCGCGCTGATAGTGGTTACCGTTGTTGTTATAACTATTGTTTGGTCGTTGCCCATTGTTTTCATGTGGGGCGTCGCGGCGACCATTATTTCTATTTATTTCATCATTCCTTCGTCTATACTGGAGGAAGTTCTTCTCTTGTTCCATCTCCGCCAATAATGTTGACATCTCCTCGATGGTTTGTATGCGTCCATTTATCCGGCCTCTTGTAATTTCGCCACCATAGTGGTATGCTAATAGCCGCACTAAACACTCTGTAGGAATTGCTGGCTCTAAATGTCTGGCTATGTTTATTTTGCCAAGAAAATATGCGGTTGGAGTTTGCTTGCCGTGCAGGTCATATCTGCCCAATCCTATGTCACTTCTTATCATGTGTTGTGTGGCATCGGACCAATATTTAGATTTGAACTGTTTTTTAAATTCCTGGAAGTTCTGTATACTCGGCCGCATCGCCGTCCACCAATTGTCATATACCTTTCGGAACATCTCGTCCAACATGCTCCTTATCACAAACCATCTGTCTTCTCCGGTTTTGGATATCTTCTCTTCGACTCGTTCCAAGAATAGCATGGGGTTTCTTCTATAGTTTTGAAAATCGATCACCTCTCAATTTTCCTCGCATGTTGTATGGGCACCGGTACACTGTCTGTTTTTTAAGGAATTGATTTCATCTCTATGAGCAGTTGTTTGGTCTTGTACTCGATTGAGACTATTACTCATATCTTCCAACCTCTCTCCCATCACTGCTTGGTTGGTTCTGATATTTTCAACTCGTCCATTCGTTTCTTCCCGGACGCTCAGTATCTCTTGATTCATCCGCTCACACTTTTCCTTGGTCTCGGATTCTACCCTTTTAATTTCAGTCACCGGTTCTTCCAGCTTCTTGTCCCATTCTTCCTGCAATTGCCGGTTATTAATTTCCATCTTGTTACTCCAATCTTCCTTTAATGACTCTTTGTGTTCATCCAATTTTTTCATGGTTTCCTGGTAATTTCCCTTCAATTCTTCCCTCAATGCTCTATTATTTTCGTCTATTTTCTCCTCCATTTTCTTGCTATTCTCTTTCAATTCTCCCATTTTCTCTTCAATTTTCTTATTAGTCTTCCCCACTTTTGGGCTCAACTCCTCCGTAGATTGTTTATTATCACTCTTTATTTCCTCCATCTTCTTGCCCAAATCTTCCTTCAATATTTCTAAGTTCTTATTACTGTTCTCTATGGACAGTTTATTGTCCTGTTTTAATTCCTCCTTCAATTTTTCTAAGTTCTTATTATTCTGTTTTAAATATTCCATAATGCTCTTCAGGTCAACGCTCTCTGTGACTTTGTCCGGTTCTTGTTTATCTCCTTGGTCCTCTCTTATTATTACTTCTACTTCTTCGACCGGTGTTGCTTCTTTGTCTTCCATATCTAACTCGTCTACCTTCTCGGCTTCGACCGCTCGTTTTCGCGATGTCTCTCGCTTCCTCATCTTGTTTATTTTGGTTTATTTGTCTATTAATAATAATTTAATTTATATTAAATTACACGCCTCACACGTTGGTGCGCCAATTTGTAACGATAAAAATTTTTATCTAAACGATTGAATCTTATCGAAACGTAATGTAGCCTCACTTCAGGTTCGTCAGCTTGTGACGACAAGAATATTTCGTTACGTACAATGTTATTGTGAATCAGTTACTTGTATATATGTCGTGTGCACTTGGATTACACCACCCGTAGGAAGTGTGAACTTGTAATATATATAAATAATGTAACGACAAACTCGCACTGGAGTCGTCGATGTGTAATTATAAATGTGTTATGTTGAACGGCGAATGATTTTGTAAATTGCCGCTTACTCCCACTATGCTGCTTCTTTTCCGTGACGTCACTCAACGATGCCAACTGTCAGGTCCGCTGCGATCTGTGAATTCTATTTACTAAATGTAACAGCAATAATAACGACACACAAACACTATCAAACATATATCCTTGTGGAATCCTTTATTCGGAAAAAACACTGGTTGACTGTTTTAATAAATTTAAACAGGATAATCGCAATTGTAGCGCAAACTATAATTCTTCCTTTACCAGTTGGCAGCAGTAGCCAAACGTTTAGTATTTCTTCGAGACCAAAACAATGCTTTTTGTTAACGTTTTTTAAATAAAATATATCAATTATCTCAGGGCGTATATGGTTCGGGGTTTATAATTATACAAAATATTACACTATTAATCAAAATACAAGTTTACAATTACAGGATATTACAACGTTAGAGTGATACGTGCACACAGAAATTGTATATTGGTCACCAGTTTTAAAAAGGTTATGTCCAGTTCAGGCTTTGATATTTATTATGTAAATTAAAAGTTCTTGTTGTGTTTAAAAAGGTGTTAGTCTTATATGGTGTTATTAGTGATTGTTTTTAGTGTTTGTGTTATATGGTGTCTGTAGTTTAGTTGATTATTACTTAAAATACGTGTATACAAATGTGTGTGTTGAAGTACGATATAATGAGATGTCAGAATCACCAAATCCTCTTCTTGTACTCTTCTTGGTTGAAGATAGGGCCCACGTACACGTCAGATCTTCTTTCTCGTCCCTCGTCCACTTCAATTCTTCTTCCTGGTTATTATATCTTCTATTCCATGTAATGGGTGTTCTTCTGTTATTGCAAAAAGTTCGTGTAGTGTACCTCTAACTGTATTTATCTGGTTGTATAGTTTTTTCACACTTTATAACACATAATGTAAGACGATTTAAAAACGCGTCTATCTGCTAAGATCGTTGTCAAAGAAGTCTCTTTTATTTATCCGAAATTTCTGGTTGCTAAGGGTAAACTTGGAATCTGGTTGGCCAATTTTTTATACTGAATGGGAGTTTAAAACCATTATCAGCATTATTTTGATCTTCACATTTGTTATATTTAGACACCAAACGTGCCTATTTTTGCTTAAGAACTATGGATGTTACAATTTTGTTATTTGGAATTTTCTTAAATAACTTGATATGTGTTATTTTGTTTCTATATTCCTTGTATACATTATTACCTATAAATACATCTACCCTTTCACATTTGCTTTACAAAATTTCTAATATAATTGTTCAAAATTTACTAAAGTTGGTTTCACCTGGCCTATGTAATAGTATTACTTTCATCACCATGTTTTAACATCTTTAACAATTAAATTAACTTCTAACACTCATCAAAATGGTTTAACATATAACGTTATTTTAACAACACAAAAGATATATTATTCTAATAGTTAAATTCATGCCCACATGGCTATGATTATACCAAATCCTTGCACAAATAACTGTTTTCTACTCAAACTGTATAGGTGTTTGACACTTAACAAAACATCTTTGTATAGTCCATTCTGCTTGGTCAATTAATTTACCATGGTTTAACATCAGCTCTATTGTTATATTTGTTAACACAACATAAAAAAAATGGAATTAATATCATTAAATTGACATTCCTTTAAACTAACTATATCACCTGTTACATACAAAAAACAACACAAATACTATGATATAACACTGTGCTATAACATAAAACACGCACATTTTACAAAACAAATTCTATACTAATTAGTTAGTCCTTTGTCAGCTAATTTACTCATTATTCTGACACTGTCTATGTCATATTTACTATTTATATGGGTTTCAACATCCGTATACTTACTAATGTTTGACTTACAAAAATTACAATAAAGTGAACACTGTTGCTCTACCTCACCACACAGTTCTTATAATCTTGTTACATTTACTGTTTATCTGGGTTTTACTCTGGTTATAAATGTTATTGTGACCATGTTATAATTTGTTGTTTACTGGACAACTCTATGAACTCTATATGTGACAATTATTTGTATGGTTCATGTATCTATAATCAGGTGTATTTATATTTTTGTTACATCAATTAACTTAATTATTTACTAATATTTCTCTTACATAATATTACATGTTTGGGCCTATTATCCCTCACTTTGTATTTTGATTATCTGGATATAATGATACATTAACTGAAACCATTTGTTTCTTTATAGTCCTGGTTCATAAACCGTTTGTCTTTATAATTCTTTGTTTGGTCATTACTGAAAGTTCATTGTCATAGTTGGGGTTAAAGGTGTTTTGCATCACTTAGCCTAAATCATTAATTTGGGTACGGTCAGTTGTCTTACTAGTCAGTATAAAATTGTTAGTCGTTCCTCTTCACTATCATCTTGGAAGATATTGTTCTCCTTGTCAGCTTCTTAACCAAAGTCTTCATTAAATCAGGTACGATATTATGTTGTTCCAAATGTAATGTTACAATATACATTTTGTAATATCACAATAATATAATTAGTTGTCAAATGTCAGTTGTATTTTGTAGAGCCCCAAGTTGTTGGTGCCAATTATGTTATGTTCAATATAGAACTCGCTAATAAAAATTACTTACTTAGGCCTCACGTTGTAAGTGCCAAATGTGTTATGTTTGTTGGTTTACTGATTATTAATTGTTAATGAGTATAAATATACAAATAATCTCAGCAATATTCGGAGTTGTATGTTTAATAATATTTATTTATAAATGAGAATACACTCCTTTTGCTGCTCTGAATCATTCAATTTTTATTCCTTAATTCTCTTATTATAATAATTTTCTTTTTTTTCTATTAATTAATAACAAATTTTCCTTTTTTAAGGTTCCTGCTCCATATAACTTTCGGATGCATGAACAAATTTTTTATCTCAGGGTTATAAACAAATTAACAATCGTCTTCAGTAAAATTGTAAATTCATACAAGTTTTACGTTAATAACATACATGAAGAAAAAATTTTAATGTGTAGTAATTAATTGTTGTTTGTGTATGATTGTTTGGATGTGAGTTCTTGTGTATATACAAAAGAAATCAATTCAGATAATTTTACAAACTTAATATTACACATTACAAACATAAAACTAATAAAACAATTAAAATAATTAATAATTAGACATTAGTAATACAATTGACTAGAGAAAAAATAAAAAAATAATTGTCTATTATATAGCTCATAGTTCATGAATTCTCAACATGGCGCGCTGCTGTCCCCCTTCAACATTGAAATAAAGCAAGGGATGCCATTTTCCTTGAGTTGTATACACACTACTGAATGTTTAATAAAAATTATATGAGTTCTACACTTTTGTTTGTTCAAAATAAGTTTGTGCCCCTCACTTTATATATTGTAGCGCGACAGAAAATCCACTACTTATTACGTCATATAAAATCATAAAAATTAATTACACCACATATGTTAAAATAATATTGAATGAGATTTAATGAAATCAAAGGAATGAACCACAATAAAATAAAAATCCTCATTACATTATATAAAAACCACTGTTTAAATATCAAAGAAATTATTAAAAGCAACTCATATTATAAGATCAGGAATTTACCCAGGAAGTTAGGAGCAGTCAACAAATTAAATAACACCATATCAAGAAGAAAGAGAATCAGTTTAAGAGTGGTGAACACCAAAATACCCCAAAGACAAGAAGAAGGAAGAATAAAGTTTGTGATCAGGAAGAAAACAATACCCTGAAACCTTTAGAGAAGAGCAAGGTCCGTGTCAGTAAATAAATTAGATGCTCCAAACTAAACATCAGTCGAGATAACACGAAGTACCTTGGTTTACCCAAGAGTGTAGAATGAAGACAAGAAGACAAGAAGAATGAAGACTAGAAGAAGGACAAGAATGAAGACAAGAAAGAAGATAAGAAGAAGGACAAGAAAGAAGATAAGAAGAAAGACAAGAAAGAAGACAGGAGGAGAGGAAGAAATAGTATGAAAGAAACACCGTTGTAAAACCTATTATTATTATTATTAACTACCATCATCCCCAAACCCACAAAACGATTTAAAAGAAAGTATAACATACCAAAGTCCTATAAAAATGTAATTATTTAGAAACCTAAAGTGTTGTATAGTATTATAAGAAGTGAACCTACTAAAGCTATTGTGTGATAAAGAAAATAGACAAGTCTTAACAGTCCATGATTACTAAAGGTCTGGTCTGAGATAGTTAGACTCAAAATATCAGAACCACCAGTGAAAGTGAATTTGTGTGTTTTTTGGAAATGCAATAAACTTAAAGTTAGTGATACTATGACTTATCAATATGCTATATAACAACTTTAATATTGTAACAGTACCAAATATGGTAGTTACATAATATAAGCTAATATAACGTCAAGTAAGAGAAGAGTATGGAAGTATGTCTAGATATATATACCTAAGTGTATGAAAGTGTGTATCTACAAATATATTAATAAAAAATCCAACGATGAAGAAGATAATATTAACACAGCAACATCAAATACAAAATAAAAAAAGAAAATGCCACGAGCCAAAACAAAATATCAGTAACCAGACCCAATAGGATCCAACAGTGAGGGGAACACACGAAATAAGGACCAACAAGCTCCAACAGCAAAGGAGATAAATAAAAATAGCGACTACAATGAAAATATTTGAAGAAGAAGAAAGAAGAAGGACCAGGAAGAGCACCATGAAGAAAGAAGAAGATGGACAGAAGATGTAAGGATTCAACATAAACCACGTGTACTAAAGACTATATAAGTGACAAAAGAAATGATGATTATAAATATGAAAAGAAAACCAGTGTTTAACGTTTAAGGAACCACAAACAATTACAGTGTGTACTTAATATAGATGTGAAACCTGTGAATAATTAACTAATTTCAACTGAATAAACCACACAAACAATTACAGTGATGAAGTTTACAGTGTGAGAAATTAGGTTAATTTCATAATGAAACAGCAAGAATTAAAATAGTCAAACAAACACAGACAATGAGTGTGACTAATTTAATAAAATTGTGATCAATACACATAATCATAAGACCACCAGAATAGAACAAAATAGAACAATTATGTTATTGTTCATAGAGAACTGACAACAAATAAAAAAAACCTTTGTTATGTATCAAACAATGACAGGAATTAAGTTCCACCAATGACCAGAAAAATATTGTAAATAATACAAAAAGATTTGTGTTAGTGTTTAAGAAGGAGTTGTATAAACAGGTGTAACAAAATAATTAAAATATTATAGTAAGATACCATACTGAAGTCAGGTTAGTAGTAGAAAAATACTGCATTAAAACAGATGGTACATTGTTACACAACCCATAGGGAAGACACCTATTCAACAGAAAATGATACATATTAGTATAAATAAATGATCATCAACTATGATATCAAACAAGAATTTGTTATAAATAATAATAAATCTTAAGAGACAATGTATTATATTGCAAAACAATGCAAATAGAACAAGTCAAACATAATGGCACAGAGATAGCAGAGATGGAACAAGTATGCCAATTTAGTTAGGCAAAGTACAATGTCAAAACCAATACCAATGCTAATAAAAGTACTACCAGTAGTGAGATAAATATCTAATAATACTTTGAGAACAGATTCTGAACATAATAAGAACAATATTGTAACTAAAATATTGTAAAACTATGTACATATGACCAGAAGTAAGCTGAACCATTGTATAGCTAATTAGTTAAGAAAAATACTGTATCAAATATTGAACACAGATTGTTAAAGTTATTACCAGTAGTGAGAGGAAATCCCAATGCTACTTTGAGAACAGACTATGACCATAAAAACAGTCATTTTATATACAAACAATTAAAAACCAAATGACTATTATGAAGAAACCCAAATGTAAACAAACCATAAGAGCAAGTTATTTATAAAAAAAATATAACTTGTAAACTTGTGTAAAAGTAAATGAAAACATTATCAAGAGTTAGAATAATGTCTAATGCTACTTTGGAAATCCAAACCAAGTATAACAATAACAATTTAGTTATTGTATTAACAAAAATAAATGACTACTATGATATGACACAACATAAAACAGAGCCATTACTGAAAAATTGAAGGGTTCTGAACTAGTTAAAAGATAACCACTATATATAATGAATTAGGTACAATGTGTGTACACTAATTACAATCATTACATGATATAATTTATATAGAGAAAACCAAAAATAAGGTGAAAAATTGTATAAGAGAAATAGAAGAGGACTGAAACTATGTAAATAGTAGATTAACCACAATAATATACAAATATCCTAGTGTAAAATTGTGTAAATAAACTTTACTAGTATTATTAGATTGTAATATTACTGTTTTAAATAAGAAAAATTAGTTCTAAGCACATTTATGGAAAATCAAACATGGACGCTTAAAGACGCCATAACGAGATTTGGTGTAGGAAACAATTCTTCCCAAATTTTGAATCAAACCAATTGAGATATGGACTCAAAGTGTTTATTTAAAAAGTGTTTTATTATAAATAAGTAAAATCTGGTGTAATAGACTTATAAATATAAGATACACCAGAAATAATAAATAAAATCGTTATTGTGATAGAAGTGATGGACGGAAAATATTCATTCTTAGACTTAAATTAACAAGCAGGATGTCCGCAATTCACTGACATCAACCATTTAACGATAGGACGTAAATTAAGAAAGTTATTGTAATTTTAAACTTTTCAGTTAAATTTTTGTACCAGTGCTGACGTCAAAAAGCCTCAACACCAAAATCGATTTTATTAAAAAATTAAATATTTTAATAAAACAAAGGCTTTTGGGTCAGAGAGTATAGTGCTTCCAACCAATAGAATGAATGACTTTCGGCAGACGAGCAGGAGACGCTGAGAGGAAGCATTACAGTTCATGTCTAGCTTTTCGACGGAGAGGCCACGCCACTCGACAACATGAAGAAGTTTTTATTTTGAATTTGTGCGCGACATTTGCATTAAGTAACCGACATACATAACCTTAACACTACACCAATATATACGAGTGAAAAGTGCGGAGTTATTTAATTAAACGAGTACGGTTAGTGTATAATGTCAACCGTACTTGCGAGTGTTGTGATAAATAAAAAACAGGGAGTACAATTTTATTTAAATAATACTAAACAGAAATAATAACTTCGTAACCAACTAATTTTTGATACTACGCAAGTCAAATAAGGCGAAGTATTAAAAACTATGATTAAATTATCAGAATTAAAGAAAAAATTAATTCACAATTATTAAAATATTATAAAAATATTTTAATTATTTATTATAACTTAAAAAATTGTTTGAAATATTTATCACTAAATACAAGAATTAACATTAGTCACTCATTTGACTAAACTTATTTTTCTTGATTTTTTCGATGTTTTGAAATATACGTTATTAACTTTCATACGAAAAAATAAAAGTAATCCTGATAATAACATATCAAAGTATTACGAATAATGTGTTTATATGTATAGATTAAGAAATAATAACTATTAAGAAATACTTCACCATTGTAACCATACCCGTTATAACTAACCTCAGAATCGTAACGGTAGCTTGATAATTTAATTGTTACCGATCTGTTCTCAAGTAACATCCAAACCAGATAGAAATACTAACAAGAGTTTTTTGATAAATTTTTCTCTTGCGAATAGATAATTCTTAAAACGAATTATTAAAAGGAAGTAATACATTTTTTAACTACTGTACAAGTCATCCAGCTTGATAATTGTTAACAAGTACCGTAAGTTGCGTGCGCATTCCCGCGTACGATAGTACCATAAATATCAGATATATGGTATTAATTTTTGATTTTTATATTTGTTTGCTTTTTATTAATTATTATTCATTTTATATCGTTATTCATATTAGATCTTGTGCCTGGTATCATGTTACCTAAAAGAACCTTACGAAATATGGTAATTCACTGATGCGAGAGAACATAACCTCTTGAAATTAAATTATTGTACCAATAACAGGTTTACCAGCCTTGAGACTGAACAGAGTTTATGTGAATTTTTTAATTGTAATCATTATTTAAAAGGTTATTAGTTTTTGATTGTTAATTGTCAAAGATTTTATGATTTATTGAATTGTTGATAAACCTCCACTTTTATTACCAGTAAAAAGAGTATCATTTCTATTCTAAATCAGTTCATTTATTTTTTAATCAGTTCTACCACAGGTGGCGGAAGAGTTTAGAAAGACCTAATAATAATTCAGAATATTATTTAGACATTATTTTATTTATTTTGTGTATGAGAACTATAGTGAATACTCGATCTGAATATTTACTTGTATATAAAGTGCATGTATTTCAGCAGAACCGTCACTGAACAGGACTGAAGTATTCACGTGTGGTAAGTGAGGGAGGTATACAACAGAGTGCGCGAACCATTTTAAATAAAAGAAGTGGACTATTATTACGCACCCATTAAAAGCAATACAATAACACAAATAACCTTAATAGTTACAATTACATTTTTATAAGAAACAACATAATCGTAGATACCGGTGCGTATCTGCACTCACACTACTTATCACTATATTTACACTTTAACTAGTATACTTGTAAAAGTTATTTTACAAGTTGGCGCCCAACGTCTGAGCACGAATTGGGGAAAATATACCATAACCAGTAACCTAATTACCCCAGTCCGTGAAAAGACAGCAGGTACATTACCAGCATATCAAGATGTACACCAGCAGATTAAAATCGATGTCAAAGTCGAGATCAACGTCGAGAAAGAGGGCAACAGAAGTGGAGAAGGAGGCCAGAAAGGAAGAAAAGGGGGCTATGTCGACGGAAGACGTGGAAGAAGTTTTACTGGAAGTAAAGGACAAACCAATTGAACCGCCGGAGGGGTTCAACAACCAGACGAGGATGAACCGGAAATAGTACCTCAGGAAATCCCACCCGAAATAAGTCAACCTGCGACGCTGATGCCACTGGAAGGAATAAACTTCATGGAAATGTTGAAGAAGGTGATGAGAGAAGAAAGTCAGAAGACCAGAGACGAAAATAGGAAGGACTTAGAGTCATTGAAGGAAGGTCAGGAATTCGCAAAGCAAAGTCTCGAATTACTGAAGGCGGACTTGAACAGTAAAATAGAAGAGGCTAGTCGATCCACCAAAGAGGACTTGAACAGTAAAATAGAAGAGGCTAGTCGATCCACCAAAGAGGAATTGAACAGTAAAATAGAAGAAGCCAGTCGGTCCACAAACCAAAAAATAGAAGAAGGCCAGAGGGAGAACCAGAAACATATGGAGTTGTTAAAAGAAGAATTTAATAACCAGATAAACGAGACGAACAGAAGGATGGAGGATGGGCAAAGGAAAACCGAAGAATTGTTGGAGAAGAAAATGGCCATAATGAAAGAAGATTTATCGGCAGAGTTGGGAGTAAAGATTGATCAGACCAACCAAAAGATTGATGAAATTAACGCCAAATTTAATCGAGATGTTGAAACCATACAGGCTGACCACGAAAGAATATGGCAACAGATAAGTGTCAACAATGACAAGATGGAAGAAACCGCTAAGGATACGGTGGAAATGATTGAGAGAAGATTGGGAGAAAATGTCGAGGAAATCGAAAAACAAATGGCCATATTAACGACAGAAATTAATGTCGAGATGTCTGAAGTGCGGAAAGAAGGAGAAAGTACCAGCCTGAAACTAGTACAGACAGAAATGGACCTCAACCAGCGTATTAGTGATGTGGAGAAAACCCACGGTACACAACTAGGTGTGATAGAGCAAGAGCAAACCAAAATGAAGGCAGCGCAGTCAACGTTAACAAAAAAGTGCGAAGAAGTCTCTGGAAAGGTAGACGCCATTAAGCAGCAAGTGCATGATGACAAAACACAATTAACAGAACGTCAACGGAGAGAATTGGACGACCTCTGAGACGAGATGCATCGTCTGCAAACAATACCAAACTTCCTATCCGGATTGAGTCACTTAGAAGGAAGGGACCAGATTGACTTCCGGACCTATTCTAAAAATCCCCTAGAATTCCTAGAGAGGATAGAAGAAATAATACAAAGAAACCGTGAAAGCAGATGGTCTATCATTAAAGGGATGTTGGATGAATCGTTTAAAAATACATTCGACAACTGGTGGACAGCAATCCGTCACGAAGTGGGGAGTTATGACACTTTCAAAACGGCATTTAAACAAAAGTATTGGTCGGAAGCCACACAAAACATCATAAGGGACGACATTACAAACGGAAAATTCGATGTGAATGGAAGGCAATCGATGACAACCTATTTCTTAGGAAAAATTTGCCTGGCAAGGAATCTGGAACCTGCAATCCCAGAAGAATGCCTGGTTACAAAACTGGCCTACCATTTTAATCAGGGTATCTCGCAGGGGAGATTGAATGCACAGATAAAAACAATTCAAGGAATGTGCGACCTACTCGAAAGCCACGAAAGAGAAAGATATTATCAACGGAATCGACAAGTACCTAGCCAAGCATACGATCGAGGAGGGCCTGGAAACAATAACCCCGCCATTCACAATGACAGGAATAACACAGGAAGAAATTTTAATAACCCACCAAGATTCCAAAATCAACCAACACCACGCCAAGACGGAGGTGGCAACAACATAAATAGAGGAAACTATAATAACCATCGTCCAGGTGGATAGCAGAGAGATGCGCATTACCAAAGAGGTAATAACTACTACAGGCCATATCAAAACCAATCTCCTAATCATCAACCACGACAAAGCAACGGTAATCAGAATAACAATCATTTTCGCAGGGTACACTATACCCATGCCAGCCGAGGTGGGAACCGTAGAAACTATTATCAAGGACGGCGGAGTTTCCCAAACCAGCACAATCACTCCAGTAATAGTGACAGAGAAGAAAGAGAATCCGGCTAACGATCAAATGGAAGCGACAGCAGTGGAGGTCATAGAACAGTCACGCAGACTACAGAAGTATACCACAACGGACATGGACCTGGAAATCAGGAACCCGTAGCTTCAACGTCACAAGACAGGCACGAGAACGGTGACCTGAATTTAAACACCAACCCTATTGTCGCTGTACCAAAGAAGAATGGTGCAGTACGAATTTGTTTAGATGCTCGTGAACTCAACAAGACCATAATTAATGACAGGACATCGCCTGGAGAAATCGATGAAATACTAAAGAAATTTTATGGTACAAAATTTTACAGTATATGGGATACGGTATGCGGATATTGGCAGGTCGAGCTGCATCCGAACAGCAGAAAGTTCACTGCTTTTATCTTTGAAAGCCGAAGTTACCATTTTAAGAGATTACCATTCGGTTTAGTGAACTCAGTGGCAATATTCGTCAAATGTATGGACGAGATACTGGGCCACAACACACTACAGTTTACGACAGTTTATGTCGACGACCTCTTGATCGCCTCTAACAATTGGGAGGAGCACTGTGACCGGGTGGCACAAGTATTGCAAAAATTGGAAGACAACCACATTACATTAAAATTAGATAAATCACAATTAATCGCAAAGGAAGTGCAATTCTTGGGGTTTAACTTGTCAGAATATGGAATTACACCATCCCAGGAGAAAATGGAGGCAATTCAGCGTTTCCCCGTCCCGAAGAACAAAAAGCAACTGCAATCGTTCCTCGGAATCTGCAATTATTATCGGAAATTTCAAAATAATTATTCTGAACTGACAGCTCGATTTTCAGCACAGCTATCATCGAAGGAAAAATGGAAGTGGGGAGCAAATCAAGATTCTACATTTGAATTGATTAAAGAAAAGTTTCTTGAAACTGTTATGCTGCATCACCCTAATTTCGAGAAACAGTTTTTCATGAACTGTGACGCTAGCGACCTAAGCCTTGGTTCTGTACTCTATCAAGAAGACTAAAACGGGAATCATCAAGTGATCAGTTTCGCAAGCCGTACTTTGAACAAATGCGAACGTAACTACCATACAACGGAAAAGGAATTATTGAGTATAGTGTTTGCATGCGAAAAGTTTAGGACTTTTATTTTAGGATATACAGTAACAGTGAGGACAGATCACAAATCTATTTCATTTCTTAAAAACTGCAAGTTAAAACACGGCAGACTGACGAGATGGACTCTTACACTTCAAGAATACAACATAGAGTGGGAGTACATACCCGGAAAAAGCAACACAGCTGCAGACGTGTTGTCCCGGATAAACATTAACGCCCAAACATTTGAAGGAGAGAGGGAAACCATTGCGAGAGTCTACCACATACTGAAGAGTAAATCTGAACTCACTAACATATTATCTGATATAACCAATCATCAACAACAAGATCCCAAAATATCATTGATTATCCAAAAACTAGCAAACAATGATGCAAACATAAAACCTTACTACTGTACTCATAATCAGTTATTATTCACCAAACACAATAAAGGTGATGAAAGATGGAAGGTAGTTATCCCAAAAGCCCTAGAAAAAGAATTTACCATCGACTACCACATACGCTATGGTCATATGGGCGCAGTGAAGGTCGTAAAGGCATTGCAGGAGCATGTGCATTTCAAGGACATGAGTAGAAAAGTCAGAAAATATGTCCAGAATTGTAATATTTGCCAACTGGCAAAATGCAGCAATGAGAAGCGAGAAGGAGTTATGATACCAATTACATCAACGGCAAAGTTAGAAAAAATTTTCTTGGACATCTGTGGACCGTTTCCACGGAGCGGTGGGAGACACCAATATAAGTATATCATCATAATATTTGATCACTACACCAAATATACTAAGCTGTACCCACTCAATCGAGCTACGACAAGTAAAATACTGGAGATAGTCATAAATAAGTATATACCCGAAGTGGGTAAACCATCGATGATAATTACAGACCATGGAACGCAATTCCGAGGACGAAAGTGGCGGGAAACACTGATCCATCTGGGAATAAAGACATACAAAACATCGGTGTATCACCCCAACAGCAACCCTGCTGAGAGAGTGTTGAGAGAAGTAGGAAGGATTTTAAGAACCTACTGTCACAGCCAGCAGAGGAAGTGGGAGGAGTATTTATCCCCGGCTGAAGACTTCCTGAATCTAGCCTACCATCAATCGACTGACGAAACACCATACATGGCTATGTACGAGAAAAGACCACCCCGGGAGATCACAGAGATCATTAATTTTCCAATCAGTGCAGAGGTCAGATTTAACAGAACAAGATTCTATAATAATGCAGTTGAAAGAGCTAATAAATTGAGGCTCAAGTACAAAAAATTGCAACCCAAAATTATCAAATATGAAGTGGGAGACCAAGTGCTTATCAAAAATCGAGAACTCCCAAGTACTATCGAGGGCATTGCAAAGAAACTGCTACTGCTATATACCGGACCGTATACTGTGACTAAGAACAATCTAAACAACACTTATGAATTGCAGGACCCTATTACAAAAAAGATAAAGGGTACCTATAATCAGACTTCAATGAAAAAATATATTGACAATTAAAATATGGGACCAAAAGTGAAAAGATGGCGATAAGGATTATTTTATTATTGATATTATGTAAAGGATGAAAATATTTGTTATGAAAAATGAAGATATAATTATGAATAACTGTTGACTATCTCAAGATGAAAAATGAAAAGTGGCCATGAAGATCATTGTTATTTAAAAGTGAAAAATGAGAATATGATTATAAAAATAGATGTTGACTAAAGAAAAAGGATGTGTTATTGTTATGAAAATTATTATATGTGTATATTAAATGAGAAGTAACTGTATAATTATGTATTGAACATTGAATATATTGTAATTTTATAATGTGAGAAAACATGCTCCAAGAGAATTAATGTAAAGGATTCAGAACATTGTATTTATTAATAATAACGTACTAATCAAGATGAATATACGAGACAGACAAACAACATCCAAGGCACAATTATTTCCAAGAGTCTAGTCAACAAGTAAAAACTTAACATCTTACCCGTACTAATAAAAGAAAAATATACGAGACCGACAAATAAGATCCAAGGCAAAACTAATTCCAAGAGCCTAGTCAACAAGTAATAAGAACATCTTACCCGTACTAATAAAAATAAATATACGAGACAGACAAACAAGATCCAAGGCAAAACTAATTCCAAGAGCCTAGTCAACAAGTAATAAGAACACCTCACCCGTACTATAATAAAAGATATATACGAGACTGACAAATTACATCCCTGGCACGAATATTTCCAAGAGCCTAGTCAACCAGTAATAAGAACATCTTACCCGTACTATAATAAAGATGAAAATATACGAGACTGACGCATTACATCCTAGGCACAAATAAATTTCCAAGAGCCACGTCAACAAGTAATAAGAACATCTTACCCGTACTAATAAAAATAAATATACGAGACAGACAAACAACATCTACGGCAAATAAATTTCCAAGAGCCACGTCAACAAGTAAAACTTAACATCTCACCCGTACTATAGAATAAAAAAGAAAAAATACGAGGCCGACACACTACAACTTAGGCATAACTATTTCCAAGAGCCTAGTCAACAAGTAACAAGAACATCTTACCCGTACTATAGAAAAAAGAAAAAGTAGCAAATGAGAAGTTGGAAAAATAAAACCAAAGAAATGTATTAATGTAGACAAACCACCACACACAACCACAATATTCTAGTGTATTTTACTAGAGGAAAGCCAATACCACATGGAATATAAATACCAAATAAAACCATGAAGAAGAAGAAAAAATAAATGTACTTATGAATTATATCTAGAAGAATGAAACCTGAAATGAAAAATATGACGAAATGACATTCAATGTGACAACAAAATGAAGAGGTTAATCAATGGTAAAGAAGAATGAAAAGTAATATACTAACGAAGATAATCATGAGAGTATACCAGTGAGGAAATGTAAAACAAACTATCCCTATAATATGTGAATAATATAGTTAAGTTGAATCAAGAAAAGAGAGAATAACAATGTAAACCGCAGATGCGTGAATTAATCCCAAGGATATTTATTATTTGTCGGAAGAACGACCACTATTATTATTTTTGATGATTTGAGATGAATTGACTGATGAGTAATGCCAGCAATCATTTATTATTATTGAAGGAGATGATTTGCCTCCATATTTATTGAAGTTAGTATGGCCAGTAGAGTTGAATAGCCAAAGTGAGCCGCTCTAAACTGCCCCAGCTAAACTTATGTTAGGGAATTAGGGAACTAAATAAACAAGGGAGATGATTACATAGAGAAGATATAAATACGATTCAAATAGAAGAAAGTGAAGGGATATATGGAAAAAACATGTGAATCAACATGGAATGTACAACAATTGATAAATTCTTCAATGAAAAATATAGTATAATAACTCAGAATTAATCAATTCTTATAGGAAGGCATATGTAACAGTACCAAATATGGTAGTTACATAATATAAGCTAATATAACGTCAAGTAAGAGAAGAGTATGGAAGTATGTCTAGATATATAAACCTAAGTGTATGAAAGTGTGTATCTACAAATATATTAATAAAAAATCCAACGATGAAGAAGATAATATTAACATAGCAACATCAAATACAAAATAAAAAAAGAAAATGCCACGAGCCAAAACAAAATATCAGTAACCAGACCCAATAGGATCCAACAGTGAGGGGAACACACGAAATAAGGACCAACAAGCTCCAACAGCAAAGGAGATAAATAAAAATAGCGACTACAATGAAAATATTTGAAGAAGAAGAAAGAAGAAGGACCAGGAAGAGCACCATGAAGAAAGAAGAAGATGGACAGAAGATGTAAGGATTCAACATAAACCACGTGTACTAAAGACTATATAAGTGACAAAAGAAATGATGATTATAAATATGAAAAGAAAACCAGTGTTTAACGTTTAAGGAACCACAAACAATTACAGTGTGTACTTAATATAGATGTGAAACCTGTGAATAATTAACTAATTTCAACTGAATAAACCACACAAACAATTACAGTGATGAAGTTTACAGTGTGAGAAATTAGGTTAATTTCATAATGAAACAGCAAGAATTAAAATAGTCAAACAAACACAGACAATGAGTGTGACTAATTTAATAAAATTGTGATCAATACACATAATCATAAGACCACCAGAATAGAACAAAATAGAACAATTATGTTATTGTTCATAGAGAACTGACAACAAATAAAAAAAACCTTTGTTATGTATCAAACAATGACAGGAATTAAGTTCCACCAATGACCAGAAAAATATTGTAAATAATACAAAAAGATTTGTGTTAGTGTTTAAGAAGGAGTTGTATAAACAGGTGTAACAAAATAATTAAAATATTATAGTAAGATACCATACTGAAGTCAGGTTAGTAGTAGAAAAATACTGCATTAAAACAGATGGTACATTGTTACACAACCCATAGGGAAGACACCTATTCAACAGAAAATGATACATATTAGTATAAATAAATGATCATCAACTATGATATCAAACAAGAATTTGTTATAAATAATAATAAATCTTAAGAGACAATGTATTATATTGCAAAACAATGCAAATAGAACAAGTCAAACATAATGGCACAGAGATAGCAGAGATGGAACAAGTATGCCAATTTAGTTAGGCAAAGTACAATGTCAAAACCAATACCAATGCTAATAAAAGTACTACCAGTAGTGAGATAAATATCTAATAATACTTTGAGAACAGATTCTGAACATAATAAGAACAATATTGTAACTAAAATATTGTAAAACTATGTACATATGACCAGAAGTAAGCTGAACCATTGTATAGCTAATTAGTTAAGAAAAATACTGTATCAAATATTGAACACAGATTGTTAAAGTTATTACCAGTAGTGAGAGGAAATCCCAATGCTACTTTGAGAACAGACTATGACCATAAAAACAGTCATTTTATATACAAACAATTAAAAACCAAATGACTATTATGAAGAAACCCAAATGTAAACAAACCATAAGAGCAAGTTATTTATAAAAAAAATATAACTTGTAAACTTGTGTAAAAGTAAATGAAAACATTATCAAGAGTTAGAATAATGTCTAATGCTACTTTGGAAATCCAAACCAAGTATAACAATAACAATTTAGTTATTGTATTAACAAAAATAAATGACTACTATGATATGACACAACATAAAACAGAGCCATTACTGAAAAATTGAAGGGTTCTGAACTAGTTAAAAGATAACCACTATATATAATGAATTAGGTACAATGTGTGTACACTAATTACAATCATTACATGATATAATTTATATAGAGAAAACCAAAAATAAGGTGAAAAATTGTATAAGAGAAATAGAAGAGGACTGAAACTATGTAAATAGTAGATTAACCACAATAATATACAAATATCCTAGTGTAAAATTGTGTAAATAAACTTTACTAGTATTATTAGATTGTAATATTACTGTTTTAAATAAGAAAAATTAGTTCTAAGCACATTTATGGAAAATCAAACATGGACGCTTAAAGACGCCATAACGAGATTTGGTGTAGGAAACAATTCTTCCCAAATTTTGAATCAAACCAATTGAGATATGGACTCAAAGTGTTTATTTAAAAAGTGTTTTATTATAAATAAGTAAAATCTGGTGTAATAGACTTATAAATATAAGATACACCAGAAATAATAAATAAAATCGTTATTGTGATAGAAGTGATGGACGGAAAATATTCATTCTTAGACTTAAATTAACAAGCAGGATGTCCGCAATTCACTGACATCAACCATTTAACGATAGGACGTAAATTAAGAAAGTTATTGTAATTTTAAACTTTTCAGTTAAATTTTTGTACCAGTGCTGACGTCAAAAAGCCTCAACACCAAAATCGATTTTATTAAAAAATTAAATATTTTAATAAAACAAAGGCTTTTGGGTCAGAGAGTATAGTGCTTCCAACCAATAGAATGAATGACTTTCGGCAGACGAGCAGGAGACGCTGAGAGGAAGCATTACAGTTCATGTCTAGCTTTTCGACGGAGAGGCCACGCCACTCGACAACATGAAGAAGTTTTTATTTTGAATTTGTGCGCGACATTTGCATTAAGTAACCGACATACATAACCTTAACACTACACCAATATATACGAGTGAAAAGTGCGGAGTTATTTAATTAAACGAGTACGGTTAGTGTATAATGTCAACCGTACTTGCGAGTGTTGTGATAAATAAAAAACAGGGAGTACAATTTTATTTAAATAATACTAAACAGAAATAATAACTTCGTAACCAACTAATTTTTGATACTACGCAAGTCAAATAAGGCGAAGTATTAAAAACTATGATTAAATTATCAGAATTAAAGAAAAAATTAATTCACAATTATTAAAATATTATAAAAATATTTTAATTATTTATTATAACTTAAAAAATTGTTTGAAATATTTATCACTAAATACAAGAATTAACATTAGTCACTCATTTGACTAAACTTATTTTTCTTGATTTTTTCGATGTTTTGAAATATACGTTATTAACTTTCATACGAAAAAATAAAAGTAATCCTGATAATAACATATCAAAGTATTACGAATAATGTGTTTATATGTATAGATTAAGAAATAATAACTATTAAGAAATACTTCACCATTGTAACCATACCCGTTATAACTAACCTCAGAATCGTAACGGTAGCTTGATAATTTAATTGTTACCGATCTGTTCTCAAGTAACATCCAAACCAGATAGAAATACTAACAAGAGTTTTTTGATAAATTTTTCTCTTGCGAATAGATAATTCTTAAAACGAATTATTAAAAGGAAGTAATACATTTTTTAACTACTGTACAAGTCATCCAGCTTGATAATTGTTAACAAGTACCGTAAGTTGCGTGCGCATTCCCGCGTACGATAGTACCATAAATATCAGATATATGGTATTAATTTTTGATTTTTATATTTGTTTGCTTTTTATTAATTATTATTCATTTTATATCGTTATTCATATTAGATCTTGTGCCTGGTATCATGTTACCTAAAAGAACCTTACGAAATATGGTAATTCACTGATGCGAGAGAACATAACCTCTTGAAATTAAATTATTGTACCAATAACAGGTTTACCAGCCTTGAGACTGAACAGAGTTTATGTGAATTTTTTAATTGTAATCATTATTTAAAAGGTTATTAGTTTTTGATTGTTAATTGTCAAAGATTTTATGATTTATTGAATTGTTAATAAACCTCCACTTTTATTACCAGTGAAAAGAGTATCATTTCTATTCTAAATCAGTTCATTTAATTTTTAATCAGTTCTACCACAGGTGGCGGAAGAGTTTAAAAAGACCTAATAATAATTCAGAATATTATTTAGACATTATTTTATTTATTTTGTGATGAGAACTATAGTGAATACTCGATCTGAATATTTACTTGTATATAAAGTGCATGTATTTCAGCAGAACCGTCACTGAACAGGACTGAAGTATTCACGTGTGGTAAGTGAGGGAGGTATACAACAGAGTGCGCGAACCATTTTAAATAAAAGAAGTGGACTATTATTACGCACCCATTAAAAGCAATACAATAACACAAATAACCTTAATAGTTACAATTACAGTTTTATAAGAAACAACATAATCGTAGATACCGGTGCGTATCTGCACTCACACTACTTATCACTATATTTACACTTTAACTAGTATACTTGTAAAAGTTATTTTACAATATCCAATCATAAACAGAATCATAAAATAATAAAATGGAAGATTTCCAGTATTTTATTATTTTAATGTAACTCTTTATTTACAAGACATTTGTAAAAGATGCTAATAACTAGAGTATGGGTGGTCATGTTTACTGATGAAGGGGATCATAAATAATAATGGTTTAGACCAGAAAGGACTGGCATTAATTTAGTATTCATAGGTTTAAAATGTTTAAATAGGCTGTTTGTTCACAGCCATAAAATCAATGTATTTGTAAGAATTATTAGAAAATAAGATTTATATGTGTTAAAAATAAGTGATGTTTGCTAAATAACAGCATACATACCATTAATAATGTTTCAGTAGGTATGCTGTGTTAATTCAAAAGGAGTTAAAGGTATATGTTCAAACCATGTCAGCAATATGTTCAATTGTACAGATTGCTAAATAATATTCATAATTATTTTTTTATAACAGTAGTGTTAATTAAATACTACACCTCACAATTAGTTATAAACCATTTTATTTTCATGTAATAATAACTATGTAAAGTCAGAGGAGTGGTAGGATTAAATTTATTTGAGAAAGACAGAAATGTAAAATTCTAAACTCTAGGCCATTTGGTGAACTCACAGAAACCATATAAACCAGTATAATTCACTTATAAATCCTGTAAACTAGCAAGATTTAGATAAGGTAAATCAGTTAACCACTACTGGGAATGATCCTATGAGTTAAAATGACAATAAGGAAATATACCTTAAAATATTGTAAATTTTCAAAATATATAAGTTAATTAATTTTAAAGAGCAATGTCAAATTCAGAGATTAACACAAAGAAACCAGTTCAAAGGTTCAATTTATATGTATTTAGGGAAAGGAAGAGAAATATGACTAATTAAAATTTATTATAATAGTATTAATAACAATTAAAATGGAAGAAAAATTGTATAAAGGCGGGAATCAATGTTTGAGCCTAGATTTCAAAAAAGGAAAGAAATTTGGTGATTTCCACAAAATGTCTACAGATATGGACTATAATATATCAATTTAAAAGGAATGAGATGATTAAACCAATGATAAGGTTCATAATTCATGAAAGTGATGAATAAAATAAATAAATTCCATATATAATGTAATTTTGTATCATGTGTATGGGTAATCGAAATATGTTAACAATACTTTTTCAAAGATTAACTGGGCCAGATTTTGACCAAGTTAAAATAGTCTTTTGTTGAATATCAAGCTGAATAGTTGTGTGATAAAACGCTCCTTAAAACCGAGTAGAAAATGGTACTACGGTTAGCCATCCATATAAGTGAATCGAGAGTTAGATGAATTAAACACTTTTTTAACTAAATTTACCAAAACGTTAACGACAATAGTGAAAACTAACACCTAACTTCATTATACGAGTGAACAAAAACAGTAAAACAATATATTTGATATAATTCACGCTACAACTCATAACCACTTCTACAGACAAATTAACCCACAGAAGTGAACACATACTAAATAACATAATTAACACAAGTATACACGGAACACTTCTTCAGAACACACCAAACAACCTAATAGACAGATTACACCAGTGCGGGAACATTTCAAACATTCATGAAGGTAATTTTGCTGTGAATTTTTGACACGACGACATCGCAGTAACTTCGCCATATCTAATAGCGGCCATCTTTGAATATACTAAGACCTGCCTTCCACATCAAGTGACGTCAGTCTACATATGGTTCGACTTCAACTTTCTTAAACATTATATATCAGAATTATTTAAATATTGTTAAATAATAATTATTGAATTTACTTTAATTGTTAATGTTATACTTTCTCGTTACCCTTCTCTGACTATTAATTTAATCGCTCAAAGAACCTGTCCTTTTTATAATACTTATAATAATTTTTCTACTGTATGCACAATCGATAATTCCCTGAGACGGGTCGATAATTGTTCTCAATCGATAAAAAAATCGATTATTTATTAAATTGTTTAATAAATCCATTTATTTCAATTGTATTTATCTGTTATTATTTCACAGGCTAATTTAAGGTTATTTATTAAGTCAAAGAGACTTCAACAAGAAGAAAATTTTTTTTTTCAGTGAGACATTGGACCAGCAAGGAAAATCATCAATCGATTGCTGACTGGAGTTAATCTAGTTAACTCCAGACTTGGTTCAGATCTTCCAGAAGTGCTCAATAGTTAATAAATACCTTCCTGATTCTTAAAATTTTTACAGAACATTTAAAACAGCATTATTTCTTAATTGCTGACCTTGATTAAACATAAACAAAATTTTTTTGTATTGAAAATTTTATTTTTTTATAAAATTTTTCCTCTACTATTTTATTTTTGTAAAGACCGTCATACAGGGTTTTATTACAATATCATACATTATGTTTATAAATGTAGTCGCACTAAATGTGTTCGTTAATTAGTTTGTATTGAAATGTTGTGTAAAACGTGGATAGTTGCAAGATGGCTATAGTATTAAAACTATCTCACCAAATTCAAGATGTAGCACTCCATTTCAGGATATTATTTTCAGCTTTCCTTCTTCAGGTTGATCGAATATAAATTGTTCGTTAGTTTACTGATATCTCCTATAACTTTACTTGTCTTTTTACTATAATTTTCTTCTCTAATATTGGTTGGATTGGCAACTGATTCCGTTTGTTCTTTTTGCCCACACTAGACAAAAAGACCTTACTTCCTTGTAAAACCAGCTTTAGATTCATCTATAAGAGGCCTTGGTTTGTTTGGTGTATTTTTCGGTCTCAGGGCTGTTTTGTCCGCCTCCAGTAAATATAAGTTTGTAATATAACCGTACTTTTCCTGATTATTTTTACATAATCCTGTAACGAGCAGAAAATTTTAAAATTTTTAAATTTTCACCTCGGCAGAGTACGTTCACACGAGGCAAGTGTCAACGACTTATGGTGGAGCAATAAATAAGGAGTAATGAGAAGGTGTCAGTGAAGCGTTGCTGACTTGACAATAGAAACGCATTAAGTTCAATCCAACTATAGAATTTGGTGGCGTAAGATGACAGGGAAAGTTTCGTCCAGAATTATTGCTCTCCGCAGCTGTAACAAAGTAAGTGAGGACATTCACACCCGTACCAAGAATTGTAGCAGATGTGGCCGTGTTACGTCAGTAGACGATAAGCGACAAAAACAAGTGATGCTCCATACTACAATGAAACGGATACGCTGCACCTTAAGTAACAATACTGGAAGATAGGCTGACAAAAACTAAAGTCATGTTACACAGCTGGAGGTATCGTCTAATTGACAGACAAGAATTTACGAAGGGAAAGTTGGGGTGACTTCAACGACCAGCAGATGTTCGAAATTAGTAATAGCCAGAAAAAAGGGGTTAGAGCATAGAACAATACGCCAGGAAGACTGTAAGTACAGATAATGGGAATCTATAGAAACGCAGAGTTTACTCAGACAATAGGCTGATAGACAAGCTGTTGATAGCCGTAGTTTCTTCGAAGCGGGTCAACGATCGTCAAGCCAGAGAGCGGGGAGACCTAAGGACCTATCAGAAACCTTCAGCCAGCGAGAAATTTGTTGGTGAGGGATGTTTCCATAGCAACTGAGACGAAGAACCTATCGGAAGAACTATGACGTAGGATTTTGACAGAGTGGGACAGTATTTTCCGAGAAAATCAAAAACTGACCAATCTCGAAAAGAAGTGGGCGTGAAGCGCGCCAGAGACAAAATTTTGAGTAGGGACGAATTAATAAAACCAGCTGTGCAGGAAGACGGAGAGTCAGTCATACTCAATTTTTAGACAGTCAACACTCAAATTTTGAATAGTTATACTAAAGTTTTTACAGTTAGAATTTTCAGACAGATTACATTTCAATTATCAAGTAGTTTAACTTCAAGTGCGAGAGACGGTATATCATAAACTTTCCATTGTTTACTCAAATCATTCGGAAGTTAGATAAATAACAAGGAACTTAAAACTTAATAATACATTCATATCGCGGTAGTGAACTTTATCGGCGTGCGCAGTAACGGACTTAGTGAAAATTACACCAAGTGAACAATCAGACCGTTACACTAACAGACAGCATCACTAAACGATATACAAATTATTGGAACTTAGTATTGTGTATCAACAACATAATGAACACGAAACATTAAACAAACTAATCAATTATAGGATCGTTTGTGGAAGCAGCGACAAATGAAACTAGACATGTATATTGACTTTAAAACGAACACACAGCAAACACAGTAAGATAGAACATTGATTGAACACTGAACTTCAATTACCCACACATATACAAACACCTACGCGAGCGGTTGGAAGAATAAAGTGATAAGTGGCAGTGATAAAACAACTTACTACGGAATGTATCTACGAGCCATCTCCATCACCAGAACGAGACTTCATAACAACTAATGGATATTCACTAACCAAGTAACCTCTATTATAATTACTTCTAATTAATAACTTCTACTGACCTGGTTTCTTTCAAAGAATTCACACCTGAGAAATTTATTAAGAAAAGTAATGAGTAAATCTGATAAAGTATTTAATGAACGTATACACAAAAGCTTATTTGGGATTTAATGAACGCATTAAATAAGTAGAATATTGAATTGTAACATCATTTGATTTATATATGTATGTATGTTTTCTTTGTTTCAGCATATATTAAGATATATCTTTGTTTATTATAAATATGTATGTATTTCAGGTACAGCGACGTAACCTATGTACTATTATGATATGTCATAAATGATAATTAAACTAGTATTTTAGTTAACCAGAAACATGCGTTCATTATTACCAATGCAACCCAAATATTGACCTAAAGTTTGAAAGAATGCAAATAGATTTTAAGAGTTTCTTATGTTCAATTATATAAATGATATCACGTATGTGTTGATGAGCATAGATAGTTAGAATCATCATTAAGATTAAATTATACACATACATGTCAGAGATTGATAAATTTACATATATAATAAATAACCCATTCATTCATTCATTAATAGATTTATAATTTAATTGAAAGTTGTAAAATGGCGTCCAACTTAAGGGCTAGATGCATTTAAGAAATTATTAAATTTACACATATAATAATTAATTTATTGTGCAATAAATACGCATATAAAATTAATGTTATAAAATGGCGCCCATTCGCACGGCATGATACGTATTAACACAGATTGTTAACACGTACGGCTTAGGTAAAGAACAGGCAGTAGAAGTAGTAGAAAAAGTAGTGTCATAGAAGTAGAAGTAAGATAAGTGTTATTAGTGTAAGTCAGTTTGAATGATTACGCGCAGTAGGGCTAAAATGGCGAGCAATTCAGACAGTGTAGAATTTGATATTAATAACCAATTAGGCGTAGTAATTACCGAGGACAATACTACACCTAGTGAACCAAGTAGTGTGGTAGAGAGTCCAGAAGATAGGGCGCGAGGACAGACATCAAAACTAGAAGATGGAACTATACAAATGTTAATGGAGTTCATGCGTCAACAAGAAAAGAAACAAGAAGAACGAGACAAGAAACAAGAAGAACGAGACGAGAAACAAGAAGAACGAAGCAAGAAACTAGAAGAAAATATTAAATTAATTAGAGAAGAAAGTCTTCAATTAATTAGTGAAAAGTTAGAAAAACAAAATGAAAAACTCGACCAGCATAAGGAAGAGATGAAACGACAGTCAGAGGAGCAGCTGACGCAGATAAGATCCGAGATACGTGACTGCCAGCAGACCTGGGAAAGAAAGGTCGATGAATTACAGAAAAGGCAAGATGATGTCGTGAGAGAGTTGAGAGAAGAAGCCGACAAGAAGTACGTAGAAATACAAGAAAAACAAGATAATGATCGACAAGAATGGATGGCGGCGGTACACTCTACCCAGACGACCGTTAAAAAGATTAATCACAAGTTCGATGTTGACGTTAAGGATTACAATAAGAAGCACGAAGAACTCAAGGCCGAGATGCACAATACCATACTGCAGAGACAACAGGAGCAAGAAGGAACAAATAGTAATATTATACAAAAACTAGAAGACGTAGACGGTAGACAACGTTCAACAGAACAGAAGTTGGACGAGACTACGAAAGAAAAGACAACTAGGATCGAAGAATTAAAAGGACATTTAAATAAGGTAAGAGAAAACCAAGAAAGGTTGCAGCGACAATTGATGGAAGGTGATTGTGGAATGTTAAATCGAATTAACGGACCTAACCACAATGATCTCAAATATAATGGCACAGACAGATTCCCTATGGAATTCCTCAAAGAATTGTCCGAAGTTCAAGAGTTATATTATCCCGCTGACAATATCAAGTGGATTGGCAAACATCTGGAGTTAGACGCAGGAATTTGGTGGCGAGTGATACGTGACCAAATATCAAACTTCGCAGAATTCAAGGAAGCGTTCTCTCTAAAATGTTGGGGCCAGGAACGACAGGACAGTATCCGGGACCATTTGGAGTTTGGCAGATTTGATTGGCGCGGACCAGTTACTGCTATTCAATATATTGAACGGATTTTATTGGAAAGTAAGCAGTTAACACCTACTTTGTCTGATTATCAGTTAATACGTAAGATATCTCGTCACTTTGGGCGGGACATCCAGCTTGCGGTGGTCACAAGAGGAATTGTGACGATACCAAACTTCGAATCTCTGATCATCGAGTATTCACAGATTCAACCAAGAATTAATAGAGAAGCGAACTATGCAGCGGCAAATGAGGGCAGAAATGCGTATAAAGAAAGTGAAAGCGGCTTGAACAAAGGGGGAGGTATACAGAAGAAAACATGGGGTGACAGACCCGCCATAAATAACCAGCCCCGTAACGCAGACCGGCGCGCTGTCAACACAATAGAGTTTACAAACACGACAGCTGGTGCATCGGGCACTCAACCTAAAAGAAATCGTCAACAAGAAGAGGAAAAAAAAAATCCCTCCACCCATTAACAAAGATAGCCGTCAAAACAAATGACTACCAGACGAATATTATCCTACCGGACTTACGAAGCGATTTATTGTGTAATGATGATGAAGAAACTTCTCAACGAATAATCAGGTGTCCAGAGATAAATATCAAGTTCAATAATAATGTTAGTGTACAAGCGTTAATCGATACTGGATCTGTAATAGCTGGGTTGTCTGAGTCGTGGTTTCACCAAAACAAACATGACATTACACCTTATGAAATATTACCGATGTCTAACACATTAATAGTTAGCGCAGTTGGTAATAAATCAAAGCTAATCAGAAAACAAATATTATGTGATATCTATATTGAAGAAATTAAATATGAATGTGTTTTCCTAATAATACCAGATTTGATAAAACCATGCATATTAGGAACCAATTTTCTTCAAGAAACAGGGTGTCTCATTGACATGGGAAGAAGAATCGTCGAGATAAGAAGAGAGGATAACGAAGCGACGTACACGGTGCCTATGATGCATATAGAAGTGGTGGACGTAGAAGAAGAAGAAGAGATCATCAGAAACATTAACAAGAAGATAGAAAGTATAGAATGCGGAGATAGAGGAACGTTGGAAAGGTTAAGGGAGATTCTAATAAGGAATTGTAGTTTATTCAGAGAATGCCCCGGAAGAATCGAAGGGTATGTCCACGAGTTCAGAGTCACCGACCAGACACCGTACTTCCAGAGAGGATGGCCTGTCCCATTAGCCTATAAAGGGAAGGTAGATGAGGAGATTCGGAAAATGTTACGGTATGGGGTCATTGAGAGATGCAACAGCGCATATATCAACCCACTAGTTACGGTAATCAAGAAGGACGGTAGCGTACGATTGTGTTTGGATGCGAGGAAGGTGAACAGTGTGACTATCCCAGACTACGAGGGTGCCCCTCCAATAAACGACATTTTGGCGAGATGTGGAGAGATGAAGTACTTATCTACCGTAGATCTAACTAGCAGTTTCTGGCAAGTACCACTGAAGTCGGAATGCCGGAACTTCACCGCTTTTATGTACGACGGCAAGTGTTATCGTTTTACAGTTACACCATTCGGCCTGAGTACCAGTTCTGCTGCACTGACCAGGGGATTGGACACAGTACTGGACGAAGAAGTAAAAGAGAATACCATTATTTATGTCGACGATTGCCTGTGTTATTCAGAAGATTTAGAAACGCATTTGTTACATTTAGACTTATTATTATCTAATTTAAGAAGGGCAAATTTAACCATCAATTTGGAGAAGTCGCAGTTCTTCAGACAAGAAATCGCGTACCTCGGTTATCAACTAACAACGCAAGGAATACGAGCAACGGACGAGAAGATAGATGCCATTATGAAGTTCCCTGCACCTCGGAACCAAAAACAATTAAAAGGTTTCCTGGGGTTGACAAATTTCTATAATCGTTTTACAGACAAATACGCGGAAACTACTAAACCATTACTGGAGTTGTTACGGAAAGGACAGAAATTCACCTGGACACAGGAATTAAATGAGTGTTTTCAGCAGGTTAAAAGGTTATTCGTAGAAACGGTCATCTTAAAGTTTCCCCGAATAAACCAAAGATATTATATGCAATGTGACGCCAGCAACTTTGCATATGGCGGACAACTATATCAATTGGACGAAGAAGGAAGAATTGGAGTAATAGCTTTTACCAGCAGGACATTCAAGGGTGCGGAAATAAATTATTACACTACGGAGAAGGAGCTTTTGTGTATTGTAAGATGTCTTGAGCGGTTCCGTATATACATACTGGGACAACCGTTAACCATCATTACTGATAATAAAGCACTGACTTTTATGAATAAATGTCATTTAAACAACTCGCGTATTACACGCTGGATCTTAAGTATTCAGGAGTACAAATTTGACATTGTCCATTGTAGAGGTAAGGACAATATTATTGCCGATCTTCTGAGCAGAAATCCAGAAGATGCCACACCAGAAGTAATTAGTGACAATATTTCCGAATATTTAATTAACCACCTGACAATCAAAATGGATAAGAAGGTAAGCAAGATCCTAATGGATATTGGAAAGCACCAAATTCAAGATCATAAGCTTAAGTATATTATTGATAAGATTAGGGAAAATTGTATAGATAAGAAATTAAATAAATTTTATAGATTCGTCGATGAGAAATTGTACAGATTACGCAAAGGAGAGTGGAAACTATACGTACCGAACAGTGTGTCTGGCGAAATAATTGCTGAAATACACCGTATGTATGGGCATCCCGGTGCGAAGAGATGTATCAAATTATTACAGGAGTACTTTACCATGGACGGAATGTTAAAGAGGGTGAAAAATTACGTACGGACTTGCGACACTTGTCAGAAAAAAAAGGATTCCGGCAACAGAAGCTCGTTTGGAGGAACAAAAGCCATAATACCGTTACGCAAGGGTGACCTTGTGAGCGCGGACTATTACGGACCGTTACCTGCTTCGTCCAGCGGGGTGAGGTATCTATTTATTATGGTTGACAACTTTACCAAATACGTACGACTTTTCACACTTCGAAGGGCAACGACCGTCGCTACACTGAGGAGAGTACACCAATATCGTGAAGAACTAGGGTCTCCTAGAGTGATTATCACAGACAATGGAACGCAATTTTCATCTAAAAAATGGTTAGATGGATTAACTGAACTAAATATCCAACCACGATTTACCGCAATAAGGAACCCTTGTGCGAATCTGGCTGAAAGAATCAACAGACAGCTTGGGAACTTATTTAGGATCTTTGTTGGTGATCAACATACAAAGTGGTCGCGTTACATACCAATCGTCGAGAGTTGTATTAACGAAACGTACCACGAGACGATAGAAGTAACACCGTACGAAGCTCAGCTCGGAAAAAAACCTCCCAGAGCGTGGGAAAAATACATCAACAAGGATATGCTCCTAGTTAAAGGGGTAGATCATAACCAAATATTTATCAAAATGAAGGAGAAGAGAGAAAAACAAGCAAAATTATGTAATGAGACTAAAACCATTACAAGATTCAACATTGGTGAGAAAGTGTTAATCAGAACATATCATCAATCGGACGCGGTCCAGAAAAGAATTGAAAAATTTTGCGAACTGTACTGCGGACCATATAAAGTGCATCAAATTCTCGGAGAAGCTACTTATCTACTCGTTGATTGCGATGATGACAAGAAACTCCGTGGAAAATTTAATGCCAGACAATTGAAAAAATACTATGAACCAGAGAATTGAAGATGAAGGAAGAGGAAGAAATTGAAGAAGATGTCGTAAGAAGCTAGCCGATGCTGATGAATCAACTGCGTTAGGGTAATTGACGCGATGATATCATTCAAGCTGGCTTATCCAAGAAAGTTATGTACTTTAATTGTTGAAACATAACATCAAAAATGTATTTAGTCAATTAAGCACTAATTAAATGTTAGATAATAAGATAAATTAACATTTAGTGTGACATTTTATAAAAAATATTGCAGTGAATGCAAAGGACATTTAATTGCTATTATTTGATTTATATGGTAATAAGTTAAAAGGACAAAGTGAGAAAAATGGACACTTAAAATCAGATAAGTGATAATATTCAACGAACTAGATAGTGAATGAACTTTATTAATGTGAATGTATGTAATTAGTAGGTTAGGATTATAAATGATGTTATCATGAAGTAGGTCAATCATTGAAACTAAATGTCATACGTGTATGTAAATTATTAAGATAATTACAGTTAACGTAGCGATTGTGTCAATTAACAATCTAATTTTAAAATAACAGTTTAAAAGATTTTATTGGTAAGATCATTAGTAATGCACAAAGGTGTATATGTATAGGAGATTTTCTTTGATATCATGTAAAGGTTACATTGAACCGCTTAACTGTTTGATAATATCTTGTGAATATGATATTTTAGAAGGTAAAATTTTATTCAATTGATGAAATTATTTAATTGCTTATGGAATTTATGATTTGTCTTATAATTATAAAGATAAGGTATTTATATGTCAATTCGACAATGTGAAATGCGTTCAGCTATCCCAAATGGCTGGCAATAAATTCAGAGAACCAATTAAAACCAAAAGGGGGTGTACCACTGGTCATATAAGCTTTTGAAAGTAGGTTATTGTGTATACCTTCCCCTGAAGAAGATGGACACGGCGAGGCGACGTACAGGGCGCAGAATTTAGATTTGAGTTGTTCCCAGAGGTCACATCGTCAAATCGAAATTGAGGACACTGTAACGAGCAGAAAATTTTTAAATTTTCACCTCGGCAGAGTACGTTCACACGAGGCAAGTGTCAACGACTTATGGTGGAGCAATAAATAAGGAGTAATGAGAAGGTGTCAGTGAAGCGTTGCTGACTTGACAATAGAAACGCATTAAGTTCAATCCAACTATAGAATTTGGTGGCGTAAGATGACAGGGAAAGTTTCGTCCAGAATTATTGCTCTCCGCAGCTGTAACAAAGTAAGTGAGGACATTCACACCCGTACCAAGAATTGTAGCAGATGTGGCCGTGTTACGTCAGTAGACGATAAGCGACAAAAACAAGTGATGCTCCATACTACAATGAAACGGATACGCTGCACCTTAAGTAACAATACTGGAAGATAGGCTGACAAAAACTAAAGTCATGTTACACAGCTGGAGGTATCGTCTAATTGACAGACAAGAATTTACGAAGGGAAAGTTGGGGTGACTTCAACGACCAGCAGATGTTCGAAATTAGTAATAGCCAGAAAAAAGGGGTTAGAGCATAGAACAATACGCCAGGAAGACTGTAAGTACAGATAATGGGAATCTATAGAAACGCAGAGTTTACTCAGACAATAGGCTGATAGACAAGCTGTTGATAGCCGTAGTTTCTTCGAAGCGGGTCAACGATCGTCAAGCCAGAGAGCGGGGAGACCTAAGGACCTATCAGAAACCTTCAGCCAGCGAGAAATTTGTTGGTGAGGGATGTTTCCATAGCAACTGAGACGAAGAACCTATCGGAAGGACTATGACGTAGGATTTTGACAGAGTGGGACAGTATTTTCCGAGAAAATCAAAAACTGACCAATCTCGAAAAGAAGTGGGCGTGAAGCGCGCCAGAGACAAAATTTTGAGTAGGGACGAATTAATAAAACTAGCTGTCCAGGAAGACGGAGAGTCAGTCATACTCAATTTTTAGACAGTCAACACTCAAATTTTGAATAGTTATACTAAAGTTTTTACAGTTAGAATTTTCAGACAGATTACATTTCAATTATCAAGTAGTTTAACTTCAAGTGCGAGAGACGGTATATCATAAACTTTCCATTGTTTACTCAAATCATTCGGAAGTTAGATAAATAACAAGGAACTTAAAACTTAATAATACATTCATATCGCGGTAGTGAACTTTATCGGCGTGCGCAGTAACGGACTTAGTGAAAATTACACCAAGTGAACAATCAGACCGTTACACTAACAGACAGCATCACTAAACGATATACAAATTATTGGAACTTAGTATTGTGTATCAACAACATAATGAACACGAAACATTAAACAAACTAATCAATTATAGGATCGTTTGTGGAAGCAGCGACAAATGAAACTAGACATGTATATTGACTTTAAAACGAACACACAGCAAACACAGTAAGATAGAACATTGATTGAACACTGAACTTCAATTACCCACACACATACAAACACCTACGCGAGCGGTTGGAAGAATAAAGTGATAAGTGGCAGTGATAAAACAACTTACTACGGAATGTATCTACGAGCCATCTCCATCACCAGAACGAGACTTCATCAACAACTAATGGATATTCACTAACCAAGTAACCTCTATTATAATTACTTCTAATTAATAACTTCTACTGACCTGGTTTCTTTCAAAGAATTCACACCTGAGAAATTTATTAAGAAAAGTAATGAGTAAATCTGATAAAGTATTTAATGAACGTATACACAAAAGCTTATTTGGGATTTAATGAACGCATTAAATAAGTAGAATATTGAATTGTAACATCATTTGATTTATATATGTATGTATGTTTTCTTTGTTTCAGCATATATTAAGATATATCTTTGTTTATTATAAATATGTATGTATTTCAGGTACAGCGACGTAACCTATGTACTATTATGATATGTCATAAATGATAATTAAACTAGTATTTTAGTTAACCAGAAACATGCGTTCATTATTACCAATGCAACCCAAATATTGACCTAAAGTTTGAAAGAATGCAAATAGATTTTAAGAGTTTCTTATGTTCAATTATATAAATGATATCACGTATGTGTTGATGAGCATAGATAGTTAGAATCATCATTAAGATTAAATTATACACATACATGTCAGAGATTGATAAATTTACATATATAATAAATAACCCATTCATTCATTCATTAATAGATTTATAATTTAATTGAAAGTTGTAAAATGGCGTCCAACTTAAGGGCTAGATGCATTTAAGAAATTATTAAATTTACACATATAATAATTAATTTATTGTGCAATAAATACGCATATAAAATTAATGTTATAAAATGGCGCCCATTCGCACGGCATGATACGTATTAACACAGATTGTTAACACGTACGGCTTAGGTAAAGAACAGGCAGTAGAAGTAGTAGAAAAAGTAGTGTCATAGAAGTAGAAGTAAGATAAGTGTTATTAGTGTAAGTCAGTTTGAATGATTACGCGCAGTAGGGCTAAAATGGCGAGCAATTCAGACAGTGTAGAATTTGATATTAATAACCAATTAGGCGTAGTAATTACCGAGGACAATACTACACCTAGTGAACCAAGTAGTGTGGTAGAGAGTCCAGAAGATAGGGCGCGAGGACAGACATCAAAACTAGAAGATGGAACTATACAAATGTTAATGGAGTTCATGCGTCAACAAGAAAAGAAACAAGAAGAACGAGACAAGAAACAAGAAGAACGAGACGAGAAACAAGAAGAACGAAGCAAGAAACTAGAAGAAAATATTAAATTAATTAGAGAAGAAAGTCTTCAATTAATTAGTGAAAAGTTAGAAAAACAAAATGAAAAACTCGACCAGCATAAGGAAGAGATGAAACGACAGTCAGAGGAGCAGCTGACGCAGATAAGATCCGAGATACGTGACTGCCAGCAGACCTGGGAAAGAAAGGTCGATGAATTACAGAAAAGGCAAGATGATGTCGTGAGAGAGTTGAGAGAAGAAGCCGACAAGAAGTACGTAGAAATACAAGAAAAACAAGATAATGATCGACAAGAATGGATGGCGGCGGTACACTCTACCCAGACGACCGTTAAAAAGATTAATCACAAGTTCGATGTTCACGTTAAGGATTACAATAAGAAGCACGAAGAACTCAAGGCCGAGATGCACAATACCATACTGCAGAGACAACAGGAGCAAGAAGGAACAAATAGTAATATTATACAAAAACTAGAAGACGTAGACGGTAGACAACGTTCAACAGAACAGAAGTTGGACGAGACTACGAAAGAAAAGACAACTAGGATCGAAGAATTAAAAGGACATTTAAATAAGGTAAGAGAAAACCAAGAAAGGTTGCAGCGACAATTGATGGAAGGTGATTGTGGAATGTTAAATCGAATTAACGGACCTAACCACAATGATCTCAAATATAATGGCACAGACAGATTCCCTATGGAATTCCTCAAAGAATTGTCCGAAGTTCAAGAGTTATATTATCCCGCTGACAATATCAAGTGGATTGGCAAACATCTGGAGTTAGACGCAGGAATTTGGTGGCGAGTGATACGTGACCAAATATCAAACTTCGCAGAATTCAAGGAAGCGTTCTCTCTAAAATGTTGGGGCCAGGAACGACAGGACAGTATCCGGGACCATTTGGAGTTTGGCAGATTTGATTGGCGCGGACCAGTTACTGCTATTCAATATATTGAACGGATTTTATTGGAAAGTAAGCAGTTAACACCTACTTTGTCTGATTATCAGTTAATACGTAAGATATCTCGTCACTTTGGGCGGGACATCCAGCTTGCGGTGGTCACAAGAGGAATTGTGACGATACCAAACTTCGAATCTCTGATCATCGAGTATTCACAGATTCAACCAAGAATTAATAGAGAAGCGAACTATGCAGCGGCAAATGAGGGCAGAAATGCGTATAAAGAAAGTGAAAGCGGCTTGAACAAAGGGGGAGGTATACAGAAGAAAACATGGGGTGACAGACCCGCCATAAATAACCAGCCCCGTAACGCAGACCGGCGCGCTGTCAACACAATAGAGTTTACAAACACGACAGCTGGTGCATCGGGCACTCAACCTAAAAGAAATCGTCAACAAGAAGAGGAAAAAAAAAATCCCTCCACCCATTAACAAAGATAGCCGTCAAAACAAATGACTACCAGACGAATATTATCCTACCGGACTTACGAAGCGATTTATTGTGTAATGATGATGAAGAAACTTCTCAACGAATAATCAGGTGTCCAGAGATAAATATCAAGTTCAATAATAATGTTAGTGTACAAGCGTTAATCGATACTGGATCTGTAATAGCTGGGTTGTCTGAGTCGTGGTTTCACCAAAACAAACATGACATTACACCTTATGAAATATTACCGATGTCTAACACATTAATAGTTAGCGCAGTTGGTAATAAATCAAAGCTAATCAGAAAACAAATATTATGTGATATCTATATTGAAGAAATTAAATATGAATGTGTTTTCCTAATAATACCAGATTTGATAAAACCATGCATATTAGGAACCAATTTTCTTCAAGAAACAGGGTGTCTCATTGACATGGGAAGAAGAATCGTCGAGATAAGAAGAGAGGATAACGAAGCGACGTACACGGTGCCTATGATGCATATAGAAGTGGTGGACGTAGAAGAAGAAGAAGAGATCATCAGAAACATTAACAAGAAGATAGAAAGTATAGAATGCGGAGATAGAGGAACGTTGGAAAGGTTAAGGGAGATTCTAATAAGGAATTGTAGTTTATTCAGAGAATGCCCCGGAAGAATCGAAGGGTATGTCCACGAGTTCAGAGTCACCGACCAGACACCGTACTTCCAGAGAGGATGGCCTGTCCCATTAGCCTATAAAGGGAAGGTAGATGAGGAGATTCGGAAAATGTTACGGTATGGGGTCATTGAGAGATGCAACAGCGCATATATCAACCCACTAGTTACGGTAATCAAGAAGGACGGTAGCGTACGATTGTGTTTGGATGCGAGGAAGGTGAACAGTGTGACTATCCCAGACTACGAGGGTGCCCCTCCAATAAACGACATTTTGGCGAGATGTGGAGAGATGAAGTACTTATCTACCATAGATCTAACTAGCAGTTTCTGGCAAGTACCACTGAAGTCGGAATGCCGGAACTTCACCGCTTTTATGTACGACGGCAAGTGTTATCGTTTTACAGTTACACCATTCGGCCTGAGTACCAGTTCTGCTGCACTGACCAGGGGATTGGACACAGTACTGGACGAAGAAGTAAAAGAGAATACCATTATTTATGTCGACGATTGCCTGTGTTATTCAGAAGATTTAGAAACGCATTTGTTACATTTAGACTTATTATTATCTAATTTAAGAAGGGCAAATTTAACCATCAATTTGGAGAAGTCGCAGTTCTTCAGACAAGAAATCGCGTACCTCGGTTATCAACTAACAACGCAAGGAATACGAGCAACGGACGAGAAGATAGATGCCATTATGAAGTTCCCTGCACCTCGGAACCAAAAACAATTAAAAGGTTTCCTGGGGTTGACAAATTTCTATAATCGTTTTACAGACAAATACGCGGAAACTACTAAACCATTACTGGAGTTGTTACGGAAAGGACAGAAATTCACCTGGACACAGGAATTAAATGAGTGTTTTCAGCAGGTTAAAAGGTTATTCGTAGAAACGGTCATCTTAAAGTTTCCCCGAATAAACCAAAGATATTATATGCAATGTGACGCCAGCAACTTTGCATATGGCGGACAACTATATCAATTGGACGAAGAAGGAAGAATTGGAGTAATAGCTTTTACCAGCAGGACATTCAAGGGTGCGGAAATAAATTATTACACTACGGAGAAGGAGCTTTTGTGTATTGTAAGATGTCTTGAGCGGTTCCGTATATACATACTGGGACAACCGTTAACCATCATTACTGATAATAAAGCACTGACTTTTATGAATAAATGTCATTTAAACAACTCGCGTATTACACGCTGGATCTTAAGTATTCAGGAGTACAAATTTGACATTGTCCATTGTAGAGGTAAGGACAATATTATTGCCGATCTTCTGAGCAGAAATCCAGAAGATGCCACACCAGAAGTAATTAGTGACAATATTTCCGAATATTTAATTAACCACCTGACAATCAAAATGGATAAGAAGGTAAGCAAGATCCTAATGGATATTGGAAAGCACCAAATTCAAGATCATAAGCTTAAGTATATTATTGATAAGATTAGGGAAAATTGTATAGATAAGAAATTAAATAAATTTTATAGATTCGTCGATGAGAAATTGTACAGATTACGCAAAGGAGAGTGGAAACTATACGTACCGAACAGTGTGTCTGGCGAAATAATTGCTGAAATACACCGTATGTATGGGCATCCCGGTGCGAAGAGATGTATCAAATTATTACAGGAGTACTTTACCATGGACGGAATGTTAAAGAGGGTGAAAAATTACGTACGGACTTGCGACACTTGTCAGAAAAAAAAGGATTCCGGCAACAGAAGCTCGTTTGGAGGAACAAAAGCCATAATACCGTTACGCAAGGGTGACCTTGTGAGCGCGGACTATTACGGACCGTTACCTGCTTCGTCCAGCGGGGTGAGGTATCTATTTATTATGGTTGACAACTTTACCAAATACGTACGACTTTTCACACTTCGAAGGGCAACGACCGTCGCTACACTGAGGAGAGTACACCAATATCGTGAAGAACTAGGGTCTCCTAGAGTGATTATCACAGACAATGGAACGCAATTTTCATCTAAAAAATGGTTAGATGGATTAACTGAACTAAATATCCAACCACGATTTACCGCAATAAGGAACCCTTGTGCGAATCTGGCTGAAAGAATCAACACACAGCTTGGGAACTTATTTAGGATCTTTGTTGGTGATCAACATACAAAGTGGTCGCGTTACATACCAATCGTCGAGAGTTGTATTAACGAAACGTACCACGAGACGATAGAAGTAACACCGTACGAAGCTCAGCTCGGAAAAAAACCTCCCAGAGCGTGGGAAAAATACATCAACAAGGATATGCTCCTAGTTAAAGGGGTAGATCATAACCAAATATTTATCAAAATGAAGGAGAAGAGAGAAAAACAAGCAAAATTATGTAATGAGACTAAAACCATTACAAGATTCAACATTGGTGAGAAAGTGTTAATCAGAACATATCATCAATCGGACGCGGTCCAGAAAAGAATTGAAAAATTTTGCGAACTGTACTGCGGACCATATAAAGTGCATCAAATTCTCGGAGAAGCTACTTATCTACTCGTTGATTGCGATGATGACAAGAAACTCCGTGGAAAATTTAATGCCAGACAATTGAAAAAATACTATGAACCAGAGAATTGAAGATGAAGGAAGAGGAAGAAATTGAAGAAGATGTCGTAAGAAGCTAGCCGATGCTGATGAATCAACTGCGTTAGGGTAATTGACGCGATGATATCATTCAAGCTGGCTTATCCAAGAAAGTTATGTACTTTAATTGTTGAAACATAACATCAAAAATGTATTTAGTCAATTAAACACTAATTAAATGTTAGATAATAAGATAAATTAACATTTAGTGTGACATTTTATAAAAAATATTGCAGTGAATGCAAAGGACATTTAATTGCTATTATTTGATTTATATGGTAATAAGTTAAAAGGACAAAGTGAGAAAAATGGACACTTAAAATCAGATAAGTGATAATATTCAACGAACTAGATAGTGAATAAACTTTATTAATGTGAATGTATGTAATTAGTAGGTTAGGATTATAAATGATGTTATCATGAAGTAGGTCAATCATTGAAACTAAATGTCATACGTGTATGTAAATTATTAAGATAATTACAGTTAACGTAGCGATTGTGTCAATTAACAATCTAATTTTAAAATAACAGTTTAAAAGATTTTATTGGTAAGATCATTAGTAATGCACAAAGGTGTATATGTATAGGAGATTTTCTTTGATATCATGTAAAGGTTACATTGAACCGCTTAACTGTTTGATAATATCTTGTGAATATGATATTTTAGAAGGTAAAATTTTATTCAATTGATGAAATTATTTAATTGCTTATGGAATTTATGATTTGTCTTATAATTATAAAGATAAGGTATTTATATGTCAATTCGACAATGTGAAATGCGTTCAGCTATCCCAAATGGCTGGCAATAAATTCAGAGAACCAATTAAAACCAAAAGGGGGTGTACCACTGGTCATATAAGCTTTTGAAAGTAGGTTATTGTGTATACCTTCCCCTGAAGAAGATGGACACGGCGAGGCGACGTACAGGGCGCAGAATTTAGATTTGAGTTGTTCCCAGAGGTCACATCGTCAAATCGAAATTGAGGACACTGTAACGAGCAGAAAATTTTTAAATTTTCACCTCGGCAGAGTACGTTCACACGAGGCAAGTGTCAACGACTTATGGTGGAGCAATAAATAAGGAGTAATGAGAAGGTGTCAGTGAAGCGTTGCTGACTTGACAATAGAAACGCATTAAGTTCAATCCAACTATAGAATTTGGTGGCGTAAGATGACAGGGAAAGTTTCGTCCAGAATTATTGCTCTCCGCAGCTGTAACAAAGTAAGTGAGGACATTCACACCCGTACCAAGAATTGTAGCAGATGTGGCCGTGTTACGTCAGTAGACGATAAGCGACAAAAACAAGTGATGCTCCATACTACAATGAAACGGATACGCTGCACCTTAAGTAACAATACTGGAAGATAGGCTGACAAAAACTAAAGTCATGTTACACAGCTGGAGGTATCGTCTAATTGACAGACAAGAATTTACGAAGGGAAAGTTGGGGTGACTTCAACGACCAGCAGATGTTCGAAATTAGTAATAGCCAGAAAAAAGGGGTTAGAGCATAGAACAATACGCCAGGAAGACTGTAAGTACAGATAATGGGAATCTATAGAAACGCAGAGTTTACTCAGACAATAGGCTGATAGACAAGCTGTTGATAGCCGTAGTTTCTTCGAAGCGGGTCAACGATCGTCAAGCCAGAGAGCGGGGAGACCTAAGGACCTATCAGAAACCTTCAGCCAGCGAGAAATTTGTTGGTGAGGGATGTTTCCATAGCAACTGAGACGAAGAACCTATCGGAAGGACTATGAAGTAGGATTTTGACAGAGTGGGACAGTATTTTCCGAGAAAATCAAAAACTGACCAATCTCGAAAAGAAGTGGGCGTGAAGCGCGCCAGAGACAAAATTTTGAGTAGGGACGAATTAATAAAACTAGCTGTCCAGGAAGACGGAGAGTCAGTCATACTCAATTTTTAGACAGTCAACACTCAAATTTTGAATAGTTATACTAAAGTTTTTACAGTTAGAATTTTCAGACAGATTACATTTCAATTATCAAGTAGTTTAACTTCAAGTGCGAGAGACGGTATATCATAAACTTTCCATTGTTTACTCAAATCATTCGGAAGTTAGATAAATAACAAGGAACTTAAAACTTAATAATACATTCATATCGCGGTAGTGAACTTTATCGGCGTGCGCAGTAACGGACTTAGTGAAAATTACACCAAGTGAACAATCAGACCGTTACACTAACAGACAGCATCACTAAACGATATACAAATTATTGGAACTTAGTATTGTGTATCAACAACATAATGAACACGAAACATTAAACAAACTAATCAATTATAGGATCGTTTGTGGAAGCAGCGACAAATGAAACTAGACATGTATATTGACTTTAAAACGAACACACAGCAAACACAGTAAGATAGAACATTGATTGAACACTGAACTTCAATTACCCACACACATACAAACACCTACGCGAGCGGTTGGAAGAATAAAGTGATAAGTGGCAGTGATAAAACAACTTACTACGGAATGTATCTACGAGCCATCTCCATCACCAGAACGAGACTTCATCAACAACTAATGGATATTCACTAACCAAGTAACCTCTATTATAATTACTTCTAATTAATAACTTCTACTGACCTGGTTTCTTTCAAAGAATTCACACCTGAGAAATTTATTAAGAAAAGTAATGAGTAAATCTGATAAAGTATTTAATGAACGTATACACAAAAGCTTATTTGGGATTTAATGAACGCATTAAATAAGTAGAATATTGAATTGTAACATCATTTGATTTATATATGTATGTATGTTTTCTTTGTTTCATCATATATTAAGATATATCTTTGTTTATTATAAATATGTATGTATTTCAGGTACAGCGACGTAACCTATGTACTATTATGATATGTCATAAATGATAATTAAACTAGTATTTTAGTTAACCAGAAACATGCGTTCATTATTACCAATGCAACCCAAATATTGACCTAAAGTTTGAAAGAATGCAAATAGATTTTAAGAGTTTCTTATGTTCAATTATATAAATGATATCACGTATGTGTTGATGAGCATAGATAGTTAGAATCATCATTAAGATTAAATTATGCACATACATGTCAGAGATTGATAAATTTACATATATAATAAATAACCCATTCATTCATTCATTAATAGATTTATAATTTAATTGAAAGTTGTAAAATGGCGTCCAACTTAAGGGCTAGATGCATTTAAGAAATTATTAAATTTACACATATAATAATTAATTTATTGTGCAATAAATACGCATATAAAATTAATGTTATAAAATGGCGCCCATTCGCACGGCATGATACGTATTAACACAGATTGTTAACACGTACGGCTTAGGTAAAGAACAGGCAGTAGAAGTAGTAGAAAAAGTAGTGTCATAGAAGTAGAAGTAAGATAAGTGTTATTAGTGTAAGTCAGTTTGAATGATTACGCGCAGTAGGGCTAAAATGGCGAGCAATTCAGACAGTGTAGAATTTGATATTAATAACCAATTAGGCGTAGTAATTACCGAGGACAATACTACACCTAGTGAACCAAGTAGTGTGGTAGAGAGTCCAGAAGATAGGGCGCGAGGACAGACATCAAAACTAGAAGATGGAACTATACAAATGTTAATGGAGTTCATGCGTCAACAAGAAAAGAAACAAGAAGAACGAGACAAGAAACAAGAAGAACGAGACGAGAAACAAGAAGAACGAAGCAAGAAACTAGAAGAAAATATTAAATTAATTAGAGAAGAAAGTCTTCAATTAATTAGTGAAAAGTTAGAAAAACAAAATGAAAAACTCGACCAGCATAAGGAAGAGATGAAACGACAGTCAGAGGAGCAGCTGACGCAGATAAGATCCGAGATACGTGACTGCCAGCAGACCTGGGAAAGAAAGGTCGATGAATTACAGAAAAGGCAAGATGATGTCGTGAGAGAGTTGAGAGAAGAAGCCGACAAGAAGTACGTAGAAATACAAGAAAAACAAGATAATGATCGACAAGAATGGATGGCGGCGGTACACTCTACCCAGACGACCGTTAAAAAGATTAATCACAAGTTCGATGTTCACGTTAAGGATTACAATAAGAAGCACGAAGAACTCAAGGCCGAGATGCACAATACCATACTGCAGAGACAACAGGAGCAAGAAGGAACAAATAGTAATATTATACAAAAACTAGAAGACGTAGACGGTAGACAACGTTCAACAGAACAGAAGTTGGACGAGACTACGAAAGAAAAGACAACTAGGATCGAAGAATTAAAAGGACATTTAAATAAGGTAAGAGAAAACCAAGAAAGGTTGCAGCGACAATTGATGGAAGGTGATTGTGGAATGTTAAATCGAATTAACGGACCTAACCACAATGATCTCAAATATAATGGCACAGACAGATTCCCTATGGAATTCCTCAAAGAATTGTCCGAAGTTCAAGAGTTATATTATCCCGCTGACAATATCAAGTGGATTGGCAAACATCTGGAGTTAGACGCAGGAATTTGGTGGCGAGTGATACGTGACCAAATATCAAACTTCGCAGAATTCAAGGAAGCGTTCTCTCTAAAATGTTGGGGCCAGGAACGACAGGACAGTATCCGGGACCATTTGGAGTTTGGCAGATTTGATTGGCGCGGACCAGTTACTGCTATTCAATATATTGAACGGATTTTATTGGAAAGTAAGCAGTTAACACCTACTTTGTCTGATTATCAGTTAATACGTAAGATATCTCGTCACTTTGGGCGGGACATCCAGCTTGCGGTGGTCACAAGAGGAATTGTGACGATACCAAACTTCGAATCTCTGATCATCGAGTATTCACAGATTCAACCAAGAATTAATAGAGAAGCGAACTATGCAGCGGCAAATGAGGGCAGAAATGCGTATAAAGAAAGTGAAAGCGGCTTGAACAAAGGGGGAGGTATACAGAAGAAAACATGGGGTGACAGACCCGCCATAAATAACCAGCCCCGTAACGCAGACCGGCGCGCTGTCAACACAATAGAGTTTACAAACACGACAGCTGGTGCATCGGGCACTCAACCTAAAAGAAATCGTCAACAAGAAGAGGAAAAAAAAAATCCCTCCACCCATTAACAAAGATAGCCGTCAAAACAAATGACTACCAGACGAATATTATCCTACCGGACTTACGAAGCGATTTATTGTGTAATGATGATGAAGAAACTTCTCAACGAATAATCAGGTGTCCAGAGATAAATATCAAGTTCAATAATAATGTTAGTGTACAAGCGTTAATCGATACTGGATCTGTAATAGCTGGGTTGTCTGAGTCGTGGTTTCACCAAAACAAACATGACATTACACCTTATGAAATATTACCGATGTCTAACACATTAATAGTTAGCGCAGTTGGTAATAAATCAAAGCTAATCAGAAAACAAATATTATGTGATATCTATATTGAAGAAATTAAATATGAATGTGTTTTCCTAATAATACCAGATTTGATAAAACCATGCATATTAGGAACCAATTTTCTTCAAGAAACAGGGTGTCTCATTGACATGGGAAGAAGAATCGTCGAGATAAGAAGAGAGGATAACGAAGCGACGTACACGGTGCCTATGATGCATATAGAAGTGGTGGACGTAGAAGAAGAAGAAGAGATCATCAGAAACATTAACAAGAAGATAGAAAGTATAGAATGCGGAGATAGAGGAACGTTGGAAAGGTTAAGGGAGATTCTAATAAGGAATTGTAGTTTATTCAGAGAATGCCCCGGAAGAATCGAAGGGTATGTCCACGAGTTCAGAGTCACCGACCAGACACCGTACTTCCAGAGAGGATGGCCTGTCCCATTAGCCTATAAAGGGAAGGTAGATGAGGAGATTCGGAAAATGTTACGGTATGGGGTCATTGAGAGATGCAACAGCGCATATATCAACCCACTAGTTACGGTAATCAAGAAGGACGGTAGCGTACGATTGTGTTTGGATGCGAGGAAGGTGAACAGTGTGACTATCCCAGACTACGAGGGTGCCCCTCCAATAAACGACATTTTGGCGAGATGTGGAGAGATGAAGTACTTATCTACCGTAGATCTAACTAGCAGTTTCTGGCAAGTACCACTGAAGTCGGAATGCCGGAACTTCACCGCTTTTATGTACGACGGCAAGTGTTATCGTTTTACAGTTACACCATTCGGCCTGAGTACCAGTTCTGCTGCACTGACCAGGGGATTGGACACAGTACTGGACGAAGAAGTAAAAGAGAATACCATTATTTATGTCGACGATTGCCTGTGTTATTCAGAAGATTTAGAAACGCATTTGTTACATTTAGACTTATTATTATCTAATTTAAGAAGGGCAAATTTAACCATCAATTTGGAGAAGTCGCAGTTCTTCAGACAAGAAATCGCGTACCTCGGTTATCAACTAACAACGCAAGGAATACGAGCAACGGACGAGAAGATAGATGCCATTATGAAGTTCCCTGCACCTCGGAACCAAAAACAATTAAAAGGTTTCCTGGGGTTGACAAATTTCTATAATCGTTTTACAGACAAATACGCGGAAACTACTAAACCATTACTGGAGTTGTTACGGAAAGGACAGAAATTCACCTGGACACAGGAATTAAATGAGTGTTTTCAGCAGGTTAAAAGGTTATTCGTAGAAACGGTCATCTTAAAGTTTCCCCGAATAAACCAAAGATATTATATGCAATGTGACGCCAGCAACTTTGCATATGGCGGACAACTATATCAATTGGACGAAGAAGGAAGAATTGGAGTAATAGCTTTTACCAGCAGGACATTCAAGGGTGCGGAAATAAATTATTACACTACGGAGAAGGAGCTTTTGTGTATTGTAAGATGTCTTGAGCGGTTCCGTATATACATACTGGGACAACCGTTAACCATCATTACTGATAATAAAGCACTGACTTTTATGAATAAATGTCATTTAAACAACTCGCGTATTACACGCTGGATCTTAAGTATTCAGGAGTACAAATTTGACATTGTCCATTGTAGAGGTAAGGACAATATTATTGCCGATCTTCTGAGCAGAAATCCAGAAGATGCCACACCAGAAGTAATTAGTGACAATATTTCCGAATATTTAATTAACCACCTGACAATCAAAATGGATAAGAAGGTAAGCAAGATCCTAATGGATATTGGAAAGCACCAAATTCAAGATCATAAGCTTAAGTATATTATTGATAAGATTAGGGAAAATTGTATAGATAAGAAATTAAATAAATTTTATAGATTCGTCGATGAGAAATTGTACAGATTACGCAAAGGAGAGTGGAAACTATACGTACCGAACAGTGTGTCTGGCGAAATAATTGCTGAAATACACCGTATGTATGGGCATCCCGGTGCGAAGAGATGTATCAAATTATTACAGGAGTACTTTACCATGGACGGAATGTTAAAGAGGGTGAAAAATTACGTACGGACTTGCGACACTTGTCAGAAAAAAAAGGATTCCGGCAACAGAAGCTCGTTTGGAGGAACAAAAGCCATAATACCGTTACGCAAGGGTGACCTTGTGAGCGCGGACTATTACGGACCGTTACCTGCTTCGTCCAGCGGGGTGAGGTATCTATTTATTATGGTTGACAACTTTACCAAATACGTACGACTTTTCACACTTCGAAGGGCAACGACCGTCGCTACACTGAGGAGAGTACACCAATATCGTGAAGAACTAGGGTCTCCTAGAGTGATTATCACAGACAATGGAACGCAATTTTCATCTAAAAAATGGTTAGATGGATTAACTGAACTAAATATCCAACCACGATTTACCGCAATAAGGAACCCTTGTGCGAATCTGGCTGAAAGAATCAACAGACAGCTTGGGAACTTATTTAGGATCTTTGTTGGTGATCAACATACAAAGTGGTCGCGTTACATACCAATCGTCGAGAGTTGTATTAACGAAACGTACCACGAGACGATAGAAGTAACACCGTACGAAGCTCAGCTCGGAAAAAAACCTCCCAGAGCGTGGGAAAAATACATCAACAAGGATATGCTCCTAGTTAAAGGGGTAGATCATAACCAAATATTTATCAAAATGAAGGAGAAGAGAGAAAAACAAGCAAAATTATGTAATGAGACTAAAACCATTACAAGATTCAACATTGGTGAGAAAGTGTTAATCAGAACATATCATCAATCGGACGCGGTCCAGAAAAGAATTGAAAAATTTTGCGAACTGTACTGCGGACCATATAAAGTGCATCAAATTCTCGGAGAAGCTACTTATCTACTCGTTGATTGCGATGATGACAAGAAACTCCGTGGAAAATTTAATGCCAGACAATTGAAAAAATACTATGAACCAGAGAATTGAAGATGAAGGAAGAGGAAGAAATTGAAGAAGATGTCGTAAGAAGCTAGCCGATGCTGATGAATCAACTGCGTTAGGGTAATTGACGCGATGATATCATTCAAGCTGGCTTATCCAAGAAAGTTATGTACTTTAATTGTTGAAACATAACATCAAAAATGTATTTAGTCAATTAAGCACTAATTAAATGTTAGATAATAAGATAAATTAACATTTAGTGTGACATTTTATAAAAAATATTGCAGTGAATGCAAAGGACATTTAATTGCTATTATTTGATTTATATGGTAATAAGTTAAAAGGACAAAGTGAGAAAAATGGACACTTAAAATCAGATAAGTGATAATATTCAACGAACTAGATAGTGAATGAACTTTATTAATGTGAATGTATGTAAGTAGAGGGAAAGTGAGTGTTCGAAAACACTTCCGGGTTCCGAACGAAAACACTACCGGGTTCCAGTTCATGACGTCATAGAGGCACTGGCAGCTGGTGTCCGAGCTGTCCATGTGACGTCACTGTTTTGTGTGTGTGTGTGTATGTGTGTGTATGTGTGACTGAAACACTACCGTGTTCCAGTTCATGACGTCATACAGAGGCTCAAGTCGCTGGCGTCCGCATGGCTAAAACCTGTTTCAAGACGTCACGAAGGCCGTGGTTTCTGCATGTTCAAAATTTGGTAGCCGAAAACCATGTGTAGCGGATGGGGGTACCCGGAATTCGGCGGTTGCCCGGACGCGCAGAGGCTATGTCATCGGGTACCGTTACTCGAAATTTTGGGGGTATCGGGTACCGTTACCCGAAATGTTTAAATCAACGGATGGGGGTACCCGAAATTTGTGGGTACGCCCTAACCGGGTTCCAGTTCATGACAGAGGCCCTGGCAGCTGGTGTCCGAATGTTAAAACACTTCCGCGTTCTGGTTTATTTTGATGTAACAAAATAATCGTTCTCTCTCGAAATTTTTTTAATGTCAGAATTTTGGTACCCTAAATGATTAAAACAACGGATGGGAGTACCCGAAATTTGTGGGTACGCCCACATGACGCATGTATAAAACACTGGGTATGACGAAACAGGAGGCTATACAGATGGTTTCCGACAGGTGTTGGTTTCCACAAAATAAATTTTGACTCCTCGGGATTTGAACCTGGATCTGCGGTTCGCAAAACCATATATTGTATTATTATATATGAGTATATTGTGTTATAATAGAACAGATGCATCCATTTGAATATTGTTTAGAAAAAACATATTAAAATTATGCATTACTAAAATTGTGTAATTGTATAAATATATTTTACTCTGTGTACCTGCAAAATTGTAACAAACAGGTCTGGTTGAATCGCTGTGTGTTGATACAAACAGATTATACGCTCTCTCTCACTGTCTCTCTCTTTAGAGAGAGATGCATCTGAACCCTATAAACCGGTTTTCTTCGCATGCTGGCGCATACCACAATCCAGCTGTGTCTCTTTATCAATAAGTTGGCTGCATCTCAACTATAAAAACTTGTTATCTTCGCTGGCGTATACCTTATTCAAGTATGATAGGAATAACTGTTTTGTATAAAGGTATAATAATAAAATAACAAAGGTTACGGTTTATATATAAGTTTTAATAATATCGAAAGCTTTTACAATCAAATCATAAGCTATAATTTTCTTTCTCTCTCTACACAGACACGTTCTATATTCACAAGACAATTATAATTGTGCAAAACATACGCGCGCTCTCTATATACATAACTAAACAAAATAAACACTTTATCTCTCTCTCTCTCTCTCTCTCTCTATATATATATATATATATATATTTACATAATTATACAAAATAATCTTTTTTTCTCTCGCTTTCTCTCTCTTTTGCAGCCTTGAAGGTGCTCTCTCTCTCTCTCTCTCTCTCTCTCTCTCTCTCTCTCTCTCTCTCTCTCTCTCTCTCTCTCTCTCTCTCTCTCTCTCTCTCTCTCTCTCTCTCTCTGTACACATATATATATACACACACACACACACACACACACACATAATTAACAAAATAATAATTACATTTACTACAACCAAAACAAGCCTTATATGTCTAACAATATAAAATAATAATAATAATTAATAACATACAATATTACAATGTTGATGTGTAATATGTTAATAATAACATACTAAATGTAGACACACATCAAATGATAATTACTATGGTGTTAACTACATGTGTAAAATGGTACACCAAAACCTTGAATTCAACTCTTTTTAGTATTTTAGATAATAACAAAGGTAACAACGCTTATAATTTTTTAAAACAATTGTTCTTCAGAGTGTAAATTCTCTCCACTCACAAGCACTCAGAATGTTACAGTGGTCACCATATGGTGGTGAACGACATACATCTCCCTCGCATTCGCACAAACACATAACATCGAAACAAGGTTTCTGTAACTATGAGAGAAATCTTTTAAAAAATTTAATTACACATAAAAATTTAATTAACACTTTAATGATTGTTTATCTTAACTTTTTATGTTATAAACCACATACGTTTTTTAATAATTAAAAACAGAATATAATTTCCTACAATTAATAATACTTGATCAAATACAAAAGAATGTAGACACATCAAATGATAGTTAGTGTGGTATTAAAAAAACATGTATTCTGAATTAAAGTCATTTTGATATCTTAGATAACAACAGACGCGACAACGGTTACGAAGCGGACATCCGCTAGAGTCATGCCTTGACCACTCATATTTTTTTACCAGCGAGGTATACGCTGTACCAGTAAAATTATACATCATATAGTACATCTGATTAACCAGCTTTGTTTTAGCAATTAGCGAATCTTTTATTTGAAGATATTCAATATTATGGTTGTTACAATAACTAATTGATGTTTTGAAGAGTTTGAAAAACTCATTACGAATAAATACTTTCATTTTGTAAATATTCTTTTCGTTTCGTATTGATATCCATCTACTCAGTGTCTTACGATTATTTCTAAAATTATAATCGAATTTAATCATGTCGCATTGACAATATAATCTATTATTACCATTTATTTCTCTGTTTAAAAGTTTTTCTACAATATTAGATTCAAGCAACACCTTGTTCTTTCTCTGAAAATGAACAGTTAACATTAAAAAACGACAAAAAAATAGAGAAGTCTACTTCATCATTTAAAAACATTTTACTATTAATGTTATTATTACTATTATTGTTATTATTATTATAAATCAATCCTGTTCTCGTTTATTTGGTCTGGAAAAAAAGAGAAAAAAATTAATACATAACCACTTCTGTATAAGTAATTATTAGTGGTACTGAAAAATCATACTCACATAATCAATATCCAACTGCACGCTCACTTTCTCGTTCGCCAGCGGAGTGTGTGAGGTTACGCATAGTGATAGGACACAAGGCTTCACAGCTTTCAATTGCTCCTCTGTAAATACGTCACACCATCTTTTAGGTAGGTATACATAGAACAGTTTACCCTCCGGCTGAGGACAGGCTCCGGTATCTTCCAAATCTACCACAACTGACTCCCCGAATTTCGTTTTCACAAATTTCATGTGAATTATATGATACTTTACTCCTAAAGAAAGACTTGACAAGTCTCTTTTTGGTAAAAAATTTTCAACTGTCTTCGCGTTCGCAACGATTCCTTCCATGGCGAGTACTGATGACTGCACAGGGAAACACTGGCGTATTTATTCTGTTTCCCCCGACCACGTTCCTTCCTTCTAAAGCGTCATCTCCTTCGGTCACGACCGGACGACGACACCCTACCCCGCACCCCGCACCTCTACCGCAACGGTAACGGCTACAATTTTCCTTCCTACCCCACCCCGCGTCGTCTCGGGCCACCATCAGCTTTCGGTCACGACCGGACGATGACATTCTACCCCGCACCCCCACACCGCACTCAGAGCCTCGCCACCACCCCGCACCTCGCCTACATATTTTGTTCAATTACTTTGTCTGTCGCTCCGCAACGACCGGGTTTACCCCCCCCCCACCGCGCAAAACACCAACCGCAATCGAGTCCGTCGGTCACGGTCTCCCCTACCCCGCACCCAGAGCCTCACCACCCACCCCGCACCTCGCCAACATATTTTGTTCAATTACTTTGTCTGTCGCTCCGCAACGACCGGGTTTACCCCCCACCAACCGCAATCGAGTCCGTCAGCGACAACCTAGCTTCCTACCCCGCACCCCACCCCGCGTCGTCTCGGGTCACCATCTGCTTTCGGTCACGACCGGTCGTACAACCCAGCCCCCCGTACCCCGCACCCTACATCCCGCGGGAGGCGACTCAACGAGCGCGCTTCGGCCAAGGTCGCCGGCATCCTGTACTCCGCACCTCGCCTACCTCTCGGTCACGGACACCGGCTGCAACCTATCTCCCTACCCCGCACCACCATCCCACACCTTTACCCCGCACCCCGCACCGCATCGGTCACGGACGTCGGCTTCCTACACCGCACTCCCCACCCCACCCCACCCACCGCAACGCGCGTCGTCGGTCACGACCGGACGACTACCTACCCCGCACCGCTGCTCCTCGCGAGGCCGATCGGTCAAGGGCGCGCGGCGACAGAGTCACCGGTTACCGGACTGTCTATATAGGGAACCGACGACGCGAAGCCGGCCTCACTCCTTTCACAATGACCGACAGCAGCAGCAGCAGCAGCAGCGGCAGCAGCAGCGAACACCGTGCTATCAATGGTAATGTAATTACTATAAAATTTATGATACTTGACAATACACTAAACACACAAACAGTATTATTAGATTACAAACACACGGTTGTTGATAAGATGTGTAGCGAAGCCGTAGCATTAAATAATTATATAAAATGGTATTTAGCAGTTCGTGTATCTTTTAAAAAATTAATAAACACCGAAAATATTTATTGTAATGCGGTATTCAGATCGCGTACAGAACTTAAGTCACAGTATGACGATATCGATGAACAGTATTCGATAGCTAGCGAGAAAATAATGGAATCCGTTGACAAATTCACGCGCGACGGAAGCGGGTGGGTCGAAAACGGTGTCGAGTCGGTGGAATTAAATATTACAAAATACAACCCTCTTGTGGGGTCGAGCTTTCTACCTACACCATCGAAATTATCAAACAGTAAGAAAGGAATTATCAATATAAAAAATGTAGACGATGAAAAGTGTTTCTTGTGGTCTGTGCTCGCTGGTATACACCCGATCGCGTGTAACCCGCATCGCGTTAGCCATTACCTTCCGTACGAAGAAGAAATAAACATGAAGGACATTCCTTATCCCGTCGCACTCAATAAGATAAAACGGTTCGAAAAATTAAACGAAAACATATCCGTTAACGTTTTTGGCTATGAAGGCGAGGTATATCCTTTACGTATCACTGAACATCGCGGTAGAAAGTACCACGTAAACCTACTGCTACTGTCCGACGCGAACACTACTCACTACTGCCTCATACGGAACCTTTCGCGTATGCTTTCGTCGTTGACAAAACGAAAGGGCACTTCGTTTTATTGCAACTACTGTCTACACAGATTTGCGGACAATAAAGATACTAACGCGGCGCGAAAACGAGTTGAAGAACACGAACGCAACTGTTCTCAGCACGGAGTACAGAAAGTAAAACTTCCTGACGAGGACGAAAAGTGGATGTATTTTAAAAACTTTTCACTTTGTCACCGCGTACCTTATACGGTATACGCTGACTTCGAATCGTTTATTGTTCCGACCACCGGTAAAAACGTGGCACATCATATACCAGCCAGTTTCTGCTATGTGATAGTTGACTGGATGGGAAACGCCGTCAAGGAACCTGTAATATACCGCGGTAAAGACGTGGTGGACACGTTCCTTCGTGTGCTTTTAGCCGACGTTCAACGACTCGATAGAAAGTTTAATAAACCGATCCAAATGACAGCGGTCGATGAACGGTCATTCCGAAACGCCACTCACTGTCATCTGTGCAAGCAGCCGTTAACGGACGACACGGTTCGAAATCATTGCCACATAACGGGTAACTATTTAGGCGCTGCTCACAATGCGTGTAATATAAATTACAAAATACCAACACACGTTCCGGTTTTTTTCCATAATTTAAGTGGCTATGACTCGCATCATTTGATGCAAGGTTTCGGAAAGTACAAGGAAGATGAAATAACGTGTATCGCTACTACAAGCGAACGTTACATCTCCGTTACACTCGGTCAGCTCCGGTTTCTCGATTCTCTGCGGTTCATGAACGCGTCACTTGAAAAACTCGTCTCCAACTTATCCGCGGATAAATTTAAAATCCTTAATCAATTTTACACGCGTAATGTTGATTTACTGTTACGTAAAGGTGTGTACCCTTACGAATACGTTACGGACGATTCAAAATTTGACGAGAGGCAGTTACCGGACCGCGTACATTTTTACAACGGGTTGACAGAGTCGGATATAGACGAAGAAGATTACGCGCACGCTCGAACGGTTTGGTCGGCTTTCGACATGCAAACGTTCGGTGATTATCATGACCTTTATTTAAAAACGGATGTACTACTGCTTGCTGATGTATTTGAAAACTTTCGAAACATGAGCCTGCAGTACTACGAACTCGATCCGTGTAACGTTTTTACCACCGCCGGTTTAGCGTGGAACGCGATGCTGAAAATGACAGGAGTCAGGTTAGAGTTACTCCGCGATATAGACGTACACCTGTACATCGAAAGAGGTATCCGTGGCGGCTTAGCAGCAATTTCTAATAGGTACGCCAAAGCCAACAACCCGTACATTCCCGATTATGACGCAAGCAAGCCGCACAACTATTTACTTTACCTCGATTGTACCAACCTGTACGGAACGGCTATGACACAGCCTTTACCACTGTCCGGTTTTCGATGGTTGGAACGTACAGTGATCGATACGTTGAACGTGCACGCGTTACGCGACGATGGTGACACCGGTTATATCCTGGAAGTCGATCTGGGGTATCCACATTACCTACACGACTTACACAGTGACTACCCTTTAGCACCTGAAAAGCGTACTATTACGGACAGTATGCTTTCACCGTACTGCTATCGCATGAAGCTGTTAAAAGACTTTGTGTGTAGTAACGGTAAGGTAGAGAAACTGATAACGTCCCTCGAGGACAAGACAAAATACATTGTTCATTACAGAACACTGAAACTCTACCTCGAACTAGGAATGGAGTTGAAAGCGATTCACCGTGTGTTAGCATTCACACAGTGCGTATGGTTGAAACCTTTCATCGATTTTAATACGGAGCGACGAAAGGAAGCCAGAAACACCTTTGAAAAAGACTTTTTTAAGTTAATGAATAACGCACCGTACGGAAAATCGTTGGAAAACGTACGAAAGCGAATCGATTTCAAGTTAGTTCCAAACGAGAAGAAACTTCACAAACTAACCGCTAACCCCAGGCTACAACATTTCTTCATCTATAACGAGGACCTGGTAGGTCTCACGATGAAAAAAACATTCATTACACTGAACCGACCTTTGTACGTTGGGTTCAGTGTATTGGATATTAGTAAGCTGATTATGTATCGGTTCCATTACGGATTCACGATGAATACGTACGGGTCACGTGCACGTCTATGTATGACGGACACTGACTCTCTGTTGTACGACATTCGCACCGACGATGTGTACAAAGACATGGAGGAGCATCTCGAACTCTTTGACACGTCGGAGTACCCTAAGGCACATCCGTGCTATAGTGAAACAAACAAGAAAAAGTTGGGTACTTTTAAAGACGAAACAAATGGAATACCGATACTTGAATTTGTCGGGTTGCGCGCAAAATGTTATTCATTCGTTACGGCAAACGATAAAGAGAAAAAGGTAGCGAAAGGTGTGCCACGTTCCGCGATAGCTACACAGTTGAAACATCAACTTTATAAACAATGTGTAAAGACCACTTCTCAAACTTATACTACGGCGCAGACTATCCAAAGCGAAAAACATAACATATACACAAGAAAGCTTACAAAATTATCGCTGTCACCATACGATGACAAACGATATGTCTTGGATGACGGTGAAACAACACTGGCGTACGGTCATTATAAACTCTGTCAACCCAGACGCGAGATAATTCAGCAAGCGAGAAAATCCGTTATAAATTATGCGTTCGATATACGTTGATATAAGACTCGCTTGCAGGAGCAACACACTGTCAGTAACGACGATGAAGTCGGTGAGGTTCAGTGAAAACGTAACGGTATATCTCGTACCAAAATTTTGCGATTCGCGTTTCGGGTGGCGATATGGAAAACGTACGCAAAACTATTGCAAAAGAATTGCACAGACCGGTGAGAAGGAACTTTCCCAGACGTGCGGTGGAGGTGAAGGGGTTACACGATCTCTACCAAGCGGATTTGGTGGAAATGATACCGCATGCCAAGTTGAACAAGGGGTACAAATATCTAATGACGGTAATAAACGCATTTAGCAAGTATGCATATGCGATTCCCTTAAAAACTAAATCGGGTGTTGAAGTAGCACATGCTCTCGAACCAATAATTGTAAAAAATAAAATGAAATACCTGCAAACGGATAAGGGGAAAGAGTACTTTAACACTACCGTACAAGCTTTACTAAAGAGATTCAACGTCAAACACTATTCAACGTATAGCGAGAAGAAAGCGTCCATCGTAGAGCGATTTAATCGTACGTTGAAAACGAACATGTACCGCGCGTTCAGCGAGCAAGGCCATTATCGGTGGTTGTCGCTTTTGCCTAAACTGGTGATGGAATACAACGACAGAGTGCATAGAACTATAGAGATGAAGCCGCGACAAGTCGACAAGAGCAACGAGCAAATTGTGTTGGAACGAATAAGAAAAAATACCGTACCGCGGAAAGTGAGCAAGAAACATAAGTTTAAAATAGGCGATCGAGTGCGTATCAGTAAATACAAAATCACATTCGCTAAAGGTTATACACCAAACTGGACGAACGAGATATATACAGTGCACAGAGTTCAGCCAACCGTACCGGTTACGTACTTGTTGAAAGATCATACGGGTGACGTTGTGGAAGGTGGGTTTTATGAACAAGAATTGAGTAAAACCAGCGTTGGTGATGTGTATCTCGTTGAGAAAATATTACAACGTAAAGGTGATCGCGTGCGAGTGCGCTGGCTCGGCTTTGACGGTAAACACGATTCGTGGATACATAAAAAAGATCTGATATAATAGCATTACCACAGTATTTAACCGAACGTAAACGAGTTAAGATGAAGATTGAACAACAATCGTTAAAGTTAAATGTTAAGAACGTAGACTCTGCTAAGTACAACGGTGAAGTTGCATATAATAAACACAGTCCACTGTTTCCAAACACAGTTCGATGTATCGTGTGCGGCGGGTCATGTAGCGGGAAGTCAAACGTTGCCTTTAACATGTTATTCGATTCAAACGGACTGCGATTTCAGAACCTGTACGTGTTCTCCAAATCGTTATTTCAACCAAAATATCGTATGTTGGAAGACGTTTTTAACGCTCTCGCTGACGAAGGAATGATGTACTTCACATACAGTGAAAACGATGAAGTACCACCTCCGCACGAAATTGTATCTAATTCAATCATGTTGTTCGATGATGTGGTATGTGAACGGCAGAATAACATACGAAAATATTTCGCTATGGGACGGCATAGCGGTGTGGACACTTTGTACCTTTGCCAAACGTATAGTCTGGTGCCAAAGCAACTGGTGCGTGATAATGCCAATTTCTTGGTTTTGTTCAGACAAGATGATCTCAATTTACGTCACGTTTACAACGATCACGTTAACACAGATATGAAATACGAAGAGTTCAAAGCGATGTGCGCCGAAGCGTGGAAGGATCGTTACGGATTCATAGTCATCAACAAGGACTCACCGATAAACGCAGGTAGATACAGAGTGGGTTTCGATCGTTTTATACATAAATAGAATAGTTTGTGCAAGAAAGTCATCAGTGTCAAGATGGATGACAAGCAATTGACACATGAAATCGATGCAATTAGCGATAACATAAGACAAAAGTATCGCGCGTTGAAACATGACATCAGAGAGAGCGATGAAGCGTTAACGAGAAAGTACAAACCTCTTTTGGAACCGTTAACCCAGATTTCGGAAAAGTTGAATGACTCCAGTGATAAAATAAAACAAAAAATAAAAGTTGAAGATGAAGATACGAAGGCAGCTGTTGAGACGAAAACACCATCACAACCTCGTTTCCTCAGAACGGAAGTGTTGGCACAAACGCCTGATGTCGAAACACCGAACGTAACTCTTGAAGAGTTTTTAACAACACCCGAAGGTCGACACGAAGCACAAGAATACGTTGAACAATCTGTCGAAGGTCCGCTCGCGAGGAAATACTTACTGCTCGCGTTGTCTGATGATCGAGATAAGAAGATGGATCATACGTACGGTGTTCGTAACGTTGAAGACAAATGGATGGTAGGCAATTCGGTGTTGGAGATCAATCAAGACGATAGCTTCTACATAGCTGGAAAACGATACAGAGGCACACCGGGCCTCTACGAACTTATGTTTATGAAAGAACCCGACAAGAGCGTCTACGATGAAAACGATTTAGCAGCGTACAAGTCTATACTGTCGGACACTAACGCTTATAAACGTTATTATTTACCCGGTGCTAAAGTAAATACAAACAAAGGTTTAAAGTACAGAGAGATAATCGCTCGATTGTTTCCACCACGCAGCGGACGTGGTATCGATTACGTACACTGGAACGATCCCAACGAACTGGTTGAACGGTTAAGACTGCTGGTAAGTTCAAAACGCGTCGGTCACACCGGACACGACAACGAAATCATCTCAGTAGTAGAGGAATTACGTGAAGCCAACATTATCGTATAAATTTTATGAACGTCGGTGTAACAACTCATTGACGTCAACACTGTCAACATGTGCGGGTTAGATTTGACACCTGACTTTGAAGTCGAAAACGAGAGACTGAAAACCTTTACATCATGGCCTGTGCATTTCATCAGTCCGACCGCTATGGTTGCCGCAGGCTTTCATTACACAAATGAAATTGACAGGGTTCGATGTTCATTTTGCGGTATAGAAATCTTTCGTTGGAAAGAGGGTGACGATCCGATTGTGTTACACACGCGATGGTCACCACAGTGTCGTTACTTAAAACGGTTAGCACATCATTTGTAGCGTGCAGTCGTACAATGGTTGTGGACAAGTTCGGGAGACATCAAAGCGCCGTGAGCGTGCGACGAGAAACAAAAAGACAATTACGCGATACTGTAGGATTTAAGATTACGAATGATGGGCATATAGATGTTGAAAACAAAAAGATCCGCAATCTGAACGAACCGGATGCAGCAAAGGATGCTGTATCCCTGAGTTATATGCAAACACATTGTCTGCTACTCGATGATGAACGTAAAAGCGTGGACGTTAAAGGGTGTAGATTGAAAAATGTTGATACTCCTGTAGACGTTAAAGACGTAGTCAACAAATATTACGTTGATGACAACTGTATACAACACTCGAGTCAAGAGAGAGGTGAGGTCATCGATGCACGAGATCGATGGGTAATCAACGTTCGAAGTCCGGAACAAGCGACCGATGCGGTCAACAAAAACTACGTAGACTCGAATGTCATTAAAAAAGTATCGAATAGCTATTTGTTTGGACAGAGCTGGTTGTCGGGAGTGAGTTCACCGATTTTTGCAGATGACGCGGTTAACGTAAAATACATGTTGCAGAACACCGTTAGCTTGGGCGAAGATGGTGTTTTCAAAGCAGCGGAAAAGAGAATAACAGACGTAGCGGATGGTTTTGCGGAGAGCGATGCTGTTAACTTACAACAATTAAATGACGTGAGACGATACGTAAAGAGCGAGATGTATAAAGTCGTTAAAACATTTCAGTATCAACTGGATTACTACTTATTGAAATTGTCTAAGCCACGTAGTTCAGAAGACGAGTGGACACTCGACACGAAGGAAATAAAAAGGTTAATAGATGAATACGATAAAAACACAGAAGAGAAAGACTGGAGATCGGTTTACGATGTACAACAACGTTAGGAGGAAAAAGGGGTGGGGCGTCGGAAACGTGCTTAAAAACGTTGTACCGTCCGTTGTTTCGTCAGTTATCAATCGAGCGGTGGACGCACTACCTGTCGAATTACATCTGCCGGGTTACAGATTCTGTGGACCGGGCACGAAACTCGAAGAAAGATTAGCGCGTGGTGATCGCGGAATCAACCAATTAGACGAAGCCTGTCGCGAACACGACATCGCTTACGCTCAATACAAAGACAACGAAAGTAGACGTATTGCAGATCGTAAACTCGCGGAAAAAGCGTGGGGACGGGTAAAGGCGTTGGATTCGGGTATCAGCGAACGAGCTTATGCGACAGCAGTTGCAGCGGCCATGAAAGCAAAATCAGCAATAGGAAGCGGCCGACGTCGTAAAAATAAAAAGAATGTGAGTAGTCGTGGTCGTGGTGCTGGTGGTGGGATGAAAAAGAGGAGGAAGAGAACTGTCCGAACCGTTAGGAAAAAGAAGAGAACTGCGTCCGGATTGTATCTACGTCCGTACCGAAAAAACTAATTCACATACCGCTCCGCCCGTTGTCCGAAGATGAATTACGTGTATACGCAAAAAAGCTAAACATACCGTATTTTAGAGGTGTTTACATGCGTAACGCATTACCGGATACAGCGCCGTGGAAGAACGAAAGCGTCATCGTAAATTTGGACGACGAGAGCGGACCGGGAACCCACTGGGTATGTTACAAGAAGCGTGGAAATCGAGTACACTATTTTGACGGGTTCGGTAATTTACGTCCACCTCTCGAGCTGATGCAATATTTTGGTGATACAGCCGACGTTCGTTACAACTATGAACGGAAGCAACCTCCTCACACGGTCATCTGCGGTCATTTATGTTTAGACTTTTTATCGTCTTCTGATCAGTAAACTTCAGCATGTCGTCGCTAACGGTCACCGTGACGGGTACCGACGCTGCGAATCTCGTGTGTAACTTTTTCCCACCTCTCGAGTTATACGGTGAATGGTACGTTGGACTATTGGATTTTACATCGTATAATTCAATACCAAACGTTACTGAAGGAAAAAATAATGCATTTCCAGTAAAAATTTCCAAGGATCAGTGGTCCGTCATCAAGTTGCCTACCGGCACCTATGAAATCAGTGATATCGAAACGTATCTGCAGAAACAGTTAGGCGAGAGAACAATCAGTTTACGTCCAAACAACAACACATTAAAGTGTGAAATTTACTGTAAGCATGTCATCGACTTTTCGCATACACCGAATACCATTGCAAGTATGTTAGGATTCAAGGAGAATCAGCAGCTGGAAGCGTATAAAACACACGAGTCGAACGTACCCGTTGACATAATCAAAGTTAACACCGTTCACGTACGGAGTAATATCGTACAGGGTGCGTACAAGGACGGTCAGGAACAGCACACGTTGCATTCGTTTTATCCGACCGTGGCACCAGGTTTCAAAATAGTTGAAACACCGACAAACGTAATATACTTACCGGTAAACGTACAACGCGTTGACAACATCATATTGTCTCTCGTTGATCAGGACGGGGATTTAGTTGATTTTCGCGGTGAAGTTATCACGATACGACTGCATCTGAAAATATGGGATTGTATTTCGGACAAACGTCACCTGTAAAAAGGGAGTGTGTACGAAAGAAACATGGTAGTCGGTGTTCAACGTTGAAGCGATTGACATCAAGGAACAAGCGTTTCTTACTTTCACTTGGATTCAAATTATACGATTAAAATAATGTCGGGTGAAATTCTAGCTATCGAACGAGGAGCGGCTTTCGATAACAGAATCGTTGAGTTCGAATATCGTACGCACGCACCGTATGCTTCCACCCGATACGGTAACAACGATGAAATACGTATACCCATCCAACAACAGGATGTTTTCACTTTACCGGCGGAGAGTTTTCTGTACATCGAAGGAACATTGACCAAGGTTAACGCTACCGACACAGCGTTGAACGTGAAATTAATCAACAATGCAATGGCTTTCTTGTTTGAGGAGATCCGTTACGAAGTGTGCGGTGTGGAAGTGGATCGTACAAAAAACGTTGGAATTACGAGCACTGTGAAATTGTTACTATCGAGCAACGAGCATGAAAGAAAGCATCTAATCAATGCAGGATGGGTGACGACAACCGACGAGTCGTTGACAGTACACGAGAGTACCGGTGATTTTACGTTTTGTCTTCCGTTGAAAATGCTACTCGGTTTCAACGAAGACTATACACGCATCATGCTGAACGTTAAGCAAGAATTGATTCTGTTGCGTACCTCTACCGATCAGAACGCAATGGTGCTAAAAGAATCGGGTGCAACTGCAAACGGTAATCTCGTAATAAACAAAGTACACTGGAAGATGCCCTATGTGCGCGTGTCAAACAAGTACCGAATACCGCTATTGGAGCACATCGAGGAGGATCATGAACTAGTGATGCCGTTCCGCAGTTGGGAATTGCACGAGTATCCCGTTCTACCGACGACAAATCGACATTCGTGGACCTTGAAGACATCGTCACAGTTGGAAAAACCTCGGTATGTAATATTAATATTTCAGACGGATAGGAAGAACAATATAGCGAAAAACGCGTCGGAATTTGATCACTGCAATTTAACGAATGTCAAGCTTTTTCTGAACGATAAATACTATCCGTACGATAACCTGAACCAGGATATCGATAAAAAACGTTACGCCCTGTTCTACGACATGTATACACGTTTCCAAACATCATACTACGACCGTCGCAACAGAACGCCTCTTTTGACACCTAATGAATTTATAACGAAAGCACCGTTGTTTGTCATCGATTGTTCCAGACAAGAAGAACCAATCAAGTCGTCTGCCGTTGATGTGCGTTTAGAATTTGAATCCAGTAACAATTTTCCAGATAAAACCACCGCTTACGCTTTGATTATACACGATAGGATAGTACAGTACACAGCGTTGTCGAATACTGTTCATCGTTTGTCATAAAAAAACTTGTTCTCCCCTCTACTAGTTTATAAAGATAGGTATTAGCGATCTCTACATAACAACAACCTCAGTCCTTTTCAACGATGGAAGGTGACTGTGACAGCAGCAGCAGCAGCCATTGTGAGTATAACGTTTACTTGTCTCTTGCATATCCAATCAACTCGTACTCTAAGTTCGTTACCGTCGGACTGTGTAAAGAACTCAACTAAGAACCGGGTGTTTTGTTTACAAACGGAAAAAAGAAACGTATATTACTTGACTTTTCTGAGTGGAATTACTTGTTGATCTTTCGTGAACAGTTACTATCCAGTATGTTATTGTACGAAGAAGGTGAAAACCGTGAAAAGAAGAAGAGTGTGATGATCAGTCGTAACTTTGGGAAAACGTTTGTTCGGATTAAAGGTAGTAAGACCGAAAAATTTGTTTTCACAGAACCCGAGTGGATCCGTTTTGGTTGTTTATTAACAGTACTAAAGAAATATCTTGTTCGCTTGTTTTATGATCAAGATCACTTCAAGTCGTACATTAATCAGGTAGTAGCCAAGGGGTGCTATGTACCACCATCCTTCTTTTTCCCCTCGTTTTTTCGATTGGAAAGCAGTCGTCACGACCAACAGATAACATTTGATCGTCTTTACGATGAACTGGTATTGGAAGGAAAAGTAGAGGGGGAATTTGAAAAAATTAACGTACTCGATGCGGACATGTGTCACTCGGAAAAATGAACTTGAATAGGACGGTTATTGCCGAGTTTGAAGCGTTTCGCGGTGACAAAAATGAATATGTAATCAAAGAGTTCGTTACAGTTGATATAACAACCGGACGTTTTGTTATCGTGTTGTTCGCTCCACCATACGAAAGTGCACGACTGCACCAGAAATTCCGAAAAATCAATGACTGGTTGGAAACACATTATCACAGGATACGATGGAACGATGGTAATGTACCGTACAAGAATATGGTACGCATCGTTGCAGACATTTTTTCAGATTATCCTGTTGTCTATACAAAAGGGTTTGAGAAGGCAAATTTCTTACGACAGTTGTATCATCATGGTGAGGTGATTGACTTAAACGATATTCAAGCACCTGTAGTTCCTAGATCCTTTGTACCCATCATACAATGTCCTGTTCCTCATCGTCAACCCGTTACCACTCCCCCCTTACACTGTGCATTACGCAAAGCTTTGTTTTATGCAGAATGGTTGCGGCAACGAAATAAAATATAGTCGGTTGTGAACATGTTTTCATCATGGTGTTAGTGTGAATGCTACGTGACAGAAATGTCCATAAACGTAGAATTAGGTACCGTAGTGTGTGCGTGAGTGTTAACCTTGACTACGTCACTGTCGCGGTAGAAATACTCATAAACGTAGTCCTGGTAGTTCGAGACGGGTCACTGGCACGGTAGATATACCTGTAAACTCGTCAAGAACCAGTATGGGTGTGAAAATTACTCATTACGGTACAGCAAATGTGAATACGCATCATGTATGAACAACATATTCACCCGATTAAAAAAATAAAAAAAATAAATAAAAAAGTAAATAAAAAAATATGTACTGCTTTTACACATTGGCTTAGCATTGCATAATGTATCTTTATTATTATCTACCACTGTACTAGTCAATAGTACAGCGATAGATAACGTGGAGTAGGCCTGCTTTACGAATCTGTAAAGTTGGGGAAACCACGTTAAAAAAAGCGTAGCAGGCTCTCATTCGCCTCCCTCAGGCTGCTAGGAAGAGGATGAGAGGTAAAAAAATAAAAGTATAACGAAATGTTTATTTATTTAATAATAAATAAACTTATATTGTGCTTTTAAGATTTTACACATAGGACGACAGTAGATATCACTCGTCCACCTCATGGTTACAAGTAAGAGATGAGAAGTATAAGTACAGAAATAATTACAGTTAAGCGATAACGGCCCCTTGGTGTAGTGGATGCACGCCGGTTTGGTGTACCGGAGGTCCCGGGTTTAAATCCCGGAGGGGCCGTAATTTATTTTTATGTAAAAATTAATATCCAATGACATACCATTGTTACAGTTGAACACATGCGTCATGTGGTCGTACATTCCGGTGTTAAAATTTCGGACACCAAAAATTTCGGGTAACCCCATCCGTTGATTTAAACATTTCGGGTACTAAATTTCAGACACCGAAAATTTCGGGTACCCCCATCCGTTGATTTAAACATTTCAGACATCACGCCCTATACGTCGTCGTCATGTGGGCGTACCCACAAATTTCGGGTACCCCCATCCGTTGTTTTAATCATTTAGGGTACCAAAATTCTGACATTAAAAAAATTTCGAGAGAGAACGATTATTTTGTTACATCAAAATAAACCAGAACGCGGAAGTGTTTTAACATTCGGACACCAGCTGCCAGGGCCTCTGTCATGAACTGGAACCCGGTTAGGGCGTACCCACAAATTTCGGGTACCCCCATCCGTTGATTTAAACATTTCGGGTAACGGTACCCGATACCCCCAAAATTTCGAGTAACGGTACCCGATGACATAGCCTCTGCGCGTCCGGGCAACCGCCGAATTCCGGGTACCCCCATCCGCTACACATTGTTTTCGGCTACCAAATTTTGAACATGCAGAAACCACGGCCTTCGTGACGTCTTGAAACAGGTTTTAGCCATGCGGACGCCAGCGACTTGAGCCTCTGTATGACGTCATGAACTGGAACACGGTAGTGTTTCAGTCACACATACACACACATACACACACACACACAAAACAGTGACGTCACATGGACAGCTCGGACACCAGCTGCCAGTGCCTCTATGACGTCATGAACTGGAACCCGGTAGTGTTTTCGTTCGGAACCCGGAAGTGTTTTCGAACACTCACTTTCCCTCTACTTATGTAATTAGTAGGTTAGGATTATAAATGATGTTATCATGAAGTAGGTCAATCATTGAAACTAAATGTCATACGTGTATGTAAATTATTAAGATAATTACAGTTAACGTAGCGATTGTGTCAATTAACAATCTAATTTTAAAATAACAGTTTAAAAGATTTTATTGGTAAGATCATTAGTAATGCACAAAGGTGTATATGTATAGGAGATTTTCTTTGATATCATGTAAAGGTTACATTGAACCGCTTAACTGTTTGATAATATCTTGTGAATATGATATTTTAGAAGGTAAAATTTTATTCAATTGATGAAATTATTTAATTGCTTATGGAATTTATGATTTGTCTTATAATTATAAAGATAAGGTATTTATATGTCAATTCGACAATGTGAAATGCGTTCAGCTATCCCAAATGGCTGGCAATAAATTCAGAGAACCAATTAAAACCAAAAGGGGGTGTACCACTGGTCATATAAGCTTTTGAAAGTAGGTTATTGTGTATACCTTCCCCTGAAGAAGATGGACACGGCGAGGCGACGTACAGGGCGCAGAATTTAGATTTGAGTTGTTCCCAGAGGTCACATCGTCAAATCGAAATTGAGGACACTGTAACGAGCAGAAAATTTTTAAATTTTCACCTCGGCAGAGTACGTTCACACGAGGCAAGTGTCAACGACTTATGGTGGAGCAATAAATAAGGAGTAATGAGAAGGTGTCAGTGAAGCGTTGCTGACTTGACAATAGAAACGCATTAAGTTCAATCCAACTATAGAATTTGGTGGCGTAAGATGACAGGGAAAGTTTCGTCCAGAATTATTGCTCTCCGCAGCTGTAACAAAGTAAGTGAGGACATTCACACCCGTACCAAGAATTGTAGCAGATGTGGCCGTGTTACGTCAGTAGACGATAAGCGACAAAAACAAGTGATGCTCCATACTACAATGAAACGGATACGCTGCACCTTAAGTAACAATACTGGAAGATAGGCTGACAAAAACTAAAGTCATGTTACACAGCTGGAGGTATCGTCTAATTGACAGACAAGAATTTACGAAGGGAAAGTTGGGGTGACTTCAACGACCAGCAGATGTTCGAAATTAGTAATAGCCAGAAAAAAGGGGTTAGAGCATAGAACAATACGCCAGGAAGACTGTAAGTACAGATAATGGGAATCTATAGAAACGCAGAGTTTACTCAGACAATAGGCTGATAGACAAGCTGTTGATAGCCGTAGTTTCTTCGAAGCGGGTCAACGATCGTCAAGCCAGAGAGCGGGGAGACCTAAGGACCTATCAGAAACCTTCAGCCAGCGAGAAATTTGTTGGTGAGGGATGTTTCCATAGCAACTGAGACGAAGAACCTATCGGAAGGACTATGAAGTAGGATTTTGACAGAGTGGGACAGTATTTTCCGAGAAAATCAAAAACTGACCAATCTCGAAAAGAAGTGGGCGTGAAGCGCGCCAGAGACAAAATTTTGAGTAGGGACGAATTAATAAAACTAGCTGTCCAGGAAGACGGAGAGTCAGTCATACTCAATTTTTAGACAGTCAACACTCAAATTTTGAATAGTTATACTAAAGTTTTTACAGTTAGAATTTTCAGACAGATTACATTTCAATTATCAAGTAGTTTAACTTCAAGTGCGAGAGACGGTATATCATAAACTTTCCATTGTTTACTCAAATCATTCGGAAGTTAGATAAATAACAAGGAACTTAAAACTTAATAATACATTCATATCGCGGTAGTGAACTTTATCGGCGTGCGCAGTAACGGACTTAGTGAAAATTACACCAAGTGAACAATCAGACCGTTACACTAACAGACAGCATCACTAAACGATATACAAATTATTGGAACTTAGTATTGTGTATCAACAACATAATGAACACGAAACATTAAACAAACTAATCAATTATAGGATCGTTTGTGGAAGCAGCGACAAATGAAACTAGACATGTATATTGACTTTAAAACGAACACACAGCAAACACAGTAAGATAGAACATTGATTGAACACTGAACTTCAATTACCCACACACATACAAACACCTACGCGAGCGGTTGGAAGAATAAAGTGATAAGTGGCAGTGATAAAACAACTTACTACGGAATGTATCTACGAGCCATCTCCATCACCAGAACGAGACTTCATCAACAACTAATGGATATTCACTAACCAAGTAACCTCTATTATAATTACTTCTAATTAATAACTTCTACTGACCTGGTTTCTTTCAAAGAATTCACACCTGAGAAATTTATTAAGAAAAGTAATGAGTAAATCTGATAAAGTATTTAATGAACGTATACACAAAAGCTTATTTGGGATTTAATGAACGCATTAAATAAGTAGAATATTGAATTGTAACATCATTTGATTTATATATGTATGTATGTTTTCTTTGTTTCAGCATATATTAAGATATATCTTTGTTTATTATAAATATGTATGTATTTCAGGTACAGCGACGTAACCTATGTACTATTATGATATGTCATAAATGATAATTAAACTAGTATTTTAGTTAACCAGAAACATGCGTTCATTATTACCAATGCAACCCAAATATTGACCTAAAGTTTGAAAGAATGCAAATAGATTTTAAGAGTTTCTTATGTTCAATTATATAAATGATATCACGTATGTGTTGATGAGCATAGATAGTTAGAATCATCATTAAGATTAAATTATACACATACATGTCAGAGATTGATAAATTTACATATATAATAAATAACCCATTCATTCATTCATTAATAGATTTATAATTTAATTGAAAGTTGTAAAATGGCGTCCAACTTAAGGGCTAGATGCATTTAAGAAATTATTAAATTTACACATATAATAATTAATTTATTGTGCAATAAATACGCATATAAAATTAATGTTATAAAATGGCGCCCATTCGCACGGCATGATACGTATTAACACAGATTGTTAACACGTACGGCTTAGGTAAAGAACAGGCAGTAGAAGTAGTAGAAAAAGTAGTGTCATAGAAGTAGAAGTAAGATAAGTGTTATTAGTGTAAGTCAGTTTGAATGATTACGCGCAGTAGGGCTAAAATGGCGAGCAATTCAGACAGTGTAGAATTTGATATTAATAACCAATTAGGCGTAGTAATTACCGAGGACAATACTACACCTAGTGAACCAAGTAGTGTGGTAGAGAGTCCAGAAGATAGGGCGCGAGGACAGACATCAAAACTAGAAGATGGAACTATACAAATGTTAATGGAGTTCATGCGTCAACAAGAAAAGAAACAAGAAGAACGAGACAAGAAACAAGAAGAACGAGACGAGAAACAAGAAGAACGAAGCAAGAAACTAGAAGAAAATATTAAATTAATTAGAGAAGAAAGTCTTCAATTAATTAGTGAAAAGTTAGAAAAACAAAATGAAAAACTCGACCAGCATAAGGAAGAGATGAAACGACAGTCAGAGGAGCAGCTGACGCAGATAAGATCCGAGATACGTGACTGCCAGCAGACCTGGGAAAGAAAGGTCGATGAATTACAGAAAAGGCAAGATGATGTCGTGAGAGAGTTGAGAGAAGAAGCCGACAAGAAGTACGTAGAAATACAAGAAAAACAAGATAATTATCGACAAGAATGGATGGCGGCGGTACACTCTACCCAGACGACCGTTAAAAAGATTAATCACAAGTTCGATGTTCACGTTAAGGATTACAATAAGAAGCACGAAGAACTCAAGGCCGAGATGCACAATACCATACTGCAGAGACAACAGGAGCAAGAAGGAACAAATAGTAATATTATACAAAAACTAGAAGACGTAGACGGTAGACAACGTTCAACAGAACAGAAGTTGGACGAGACTACGAAAGAAAAGACAACTAGGATCGAAGAATTAAAAGGACATTTAAATAAGGTAAGAGAAAACCAAGAAAGGTTGCAGCGACAATTGATGGAAGGTGATTGTGGAATGTTAAATCGAATTAACGGACCTAACCACAATGATCTCAAATATAATGGCACAGACAGATTCCCTATGGAATTCCTCAAAGAATTGTCCGAAGTTCAAGAGTTATATTATCCCGCTGACAATATCAAGTGGATTGGCAAACATCTGGAGTTAGACGCAGGAATTTGGTGGCGAGTGATACGTGACCAAATATCAAACTTCGCAGAATTCAAGGAAGCGTTCTCTCTAAAATGTTGGGGCCAGGAACGACAGGACAGTATCCGGGACCATTTGGAGTTTGGCAGATTTGATTGGCGCGGACCAGTTACTGCTATTCAATATATTGAACGGATTTTATTGGAAAGTAAGCAGTTAACACCTACTTTGTCTGATTATCAGTTAATACGTAAGATATCTCGTCACTTTGGGCGGGACATCCAGCTTGCGGTGGTCACAAGAGGAATTGTGACGATACCAAACTTCGAATCTCTGATCATCGAGTATTCACAGATTCAACCAAGAATTAATAGAGAAGCGAACTATGCAGCGGCAAATGAGGGCAGAAATGCGTATAAAGAAAGTGAAAGCGGCTTGAACAAAGGGGGAGGTATACAGAAGAAAACATGGGGTGACAGACCCGCCATAAATAACCAGCCCCGTAACGCAGACCGGCGCGCTGTCAACACAATAGAGTTTACAAACACGACAGCTGGTGCATCGGGCACTCAACCTAAAAGAAATCGTCAACAAGAAGAGGAAAAAAAAAATCCCTCCACCCATTAACAAAGATAGCCGTCAAAACAAATGACTACCAGACGAATATTATCCTACCGGACTTACGAAGCGATTTATTGTGTAATGATGATGAAGAAACTTCTCAGCGAATAATCAGGTGTCCAGAGATAAATATCAAGTTCAATAATAATGTTAGTGTACAAGCGTTAATCGATACTGGATCTGTAATAGCTGGGTTGTCTGAGTCGTGGTTTCACCAAAACAAACATGACATTACACCTTATGAAATATTACCGATGTCTAACACATTAATAGTTAGCGCAGTTGGTAATAAATCAAAGCTAATCAGAAAACAAATATTATGTGATATCTATATTGAAGAAATTAAATATGAATGTGTTTTCCTAATAATACCAGATTTGATAAAACCATGCATATTAGGAACCAATTTTCTTCAAGAAACAGGGTGTCTCATTGACATGGGAAGAAGAATCGTCGAGATAAGAAGAGAGGATAACGAAGCGACGTACACGGTGCCTATGATGCATATAGAAGTGGTGGACGTAGAAGAAGAAGAAGAGATCATCAGAAACATTAACAAGAAGATAGAAAGTATAGAATGCGGAGATAGAGGAACGTTGGAAAGGTTAAGGGAGATTCTAATAAGGAATTGTAGTTTATTCAGAGAATGCCCCGGAAGAATCGAAGGGTATGTCCACGAGTTCAGAGTCACCGACCAGACACCGTACTTCCAGAGAGGATGGCCTGTCCCATTAGCCTATAAAGGGAAGGTAGATGAGGAGATTCGGAAAATGTTACGGTATGGGGTCATTGAGAGATGCAACAGCGCATATATCAACCCACTAGTTACGGTAATCAAGAAGGACGGTAGCGTACGATTGTGTTTGGATGCGAGGAAGGTGAACAGTGTGACTATCCCAGACTACGAGGGTGCCCCTCCAATAAACGACATTTTGGCGAGATGTGGAGAGATGAAGTACTTATCTACCGTAGATCTAACTAGCAGTTTCTGGCAAGTACCACTGAAGTCGGAATGCCGGAACTTCACCGCTTTTATGTACGACGGCAAGTGTTATCGTTTTACAGTTACACCATTCGGCCTGAGTACCAGTTCTGCTGCACTGACCAGGGGATTGGACACAGTACTGGACGAAGAAGTAAAAGAGAATACCATTATTTATGTCGACGATTGCCTGTGTTATTCAGAAGATTTAGAAACGCATTTGTTACATTTAGACTTATTATTATCTAATTTAAGAAGGGCAAATTTAACCATCAATTTGGAGAAGTCGCAGTTCTTCAGACAAGAAATCGCGTACCTCGGTTATCAACTAACAACGCAAGGAATACGAGCAACGGACGAGAAGATAGATGCCATTATGAAGTTCCCTGCACCTCGGAACCAAAAACAATTAAAAGGTTTCCTGGGGTTGACAAATTTCTATAATCGTTTTACAGACAAATACGCGGAAACTACTAAACCATTACTGGAGTTGTTACGGAAAGGACAGAAATTCACCTGTACACAGGAATTAAATGAGTGTTTTCAGCAGGTTAAAAGGTTATTCGTAGAAACGGTCATCTTAAAGTTTCCCCGAATAAACCAAAGATATTATATGCAATGTGACGCCAGCAACTTTGCATATGGCGGACAACTATATCAATTGGACGAAGAAGGAAGAATTGGAGTAATAGCTTTTACCAGCAGGACATTCAAGGGTGCGGAAATAAATTATTACACTACGGAGAAGGAGCTTTTGTGTATTGTAAGATGTCTTGAGCGGTTCCGTATATACATACTGGGACAACCGTTAACCATCATTACTGATAATAAAGCACTGACTTTTATGAATAAATGTCATTTAAACAACTCGCGTATTACACGCTGGATCTTAAGTATTCAGGAGTACAAATTTGACATTGTCCATTGTAGAGGTAAGGACAATATTATTGCCGATCTTCTGAGCAGAAATCCAGAAGATGCCACACCAGAAGTAATTAGTGACAATATTTCCGAATATTTAATTAACCACCTGACAATCAAAATGGATAAGAAGGTAAGCAAGATCCTAATGGATATTGGAAAGCACCAAATTCAAGATCATAAGCTTAAGTATATTATTGATAAGATTAGGGAAAATTGTATAGATAAGAAATTAAATAAATTTTATAGATTCGTCGATGAGAAATTGTACAGATTACGCAAAGGAGAGTGGAAACTATACGTACCGAACAGTGTGTCTGGCGAAATAATTGCTGAAATACACAGTATGTATGGGCATCCCGGTGCGAAGAGATGTATCAAATTATTACAGGAGTACTTTACCATGGACGGAATGTTAAAGAGGGTGAAAAATTACGTACGGACTTGCGACACTTGTCAGAAAAAAAAGGATTCCGGCAACAGAAGCTCGTTTGGAGGAACAAAAGCCATAATACCGTTACGCAAGGGTGACCTTGTGAGCGCGGACTATTACGGACCGTTACCTGCTTCGTCCAGCGGGGTGAGGTATCTATTTATTATGGTTGACAACTTTACCAAATACGTACGACTTTTCACACTTCGAAGGGCAACGACCGTCGCTACACTGAGGAGAGTACACCAATATCGTGAAGAACTAGGGTCTCCTAGAGTGATTATCACAGACAATGGAACGCAATTTTCATCTAAAAAATGGTTAGATGGATTAACTGAACTAAATATCCAACCACGATTTACCGCAATAAGGAACCCTTGTGCGAATCTGGCTGAAAGAATCAACAGACAGCTTGGGAACTTATTTAGGATCTTTGTTGGTGATCAACATACAAAGTGGTCGCGTTACATACCAATCGTCGAGAGTTGTATTAACGAAACGTACCACGAGACGATAGAAGTAACACCGTACGAAGCTCAGCTCGGAAAAAAACCTCCCAGAGCGTGGGAAAAATACATCAACAAGGATATGCTCCTAGTTAAAGGGGTAGATCATAACCAAATATTTATCAAAATGAAGGAGAAGAGAGAAAAACAAGCAAAATTATGTAATGAGACTAAAACCATTACAAGATTCAACATTGGTGAGAAAGTGTTAATCAGAACATATCATCAATCGGACGCGGTCCAGAAAAGAATTGAAAAATTTTGCGAACTGTACTGCGGACCATATAAAGTGCATCAAATTCTCGGAGAAGCTACTTATCTACTCGTTGATTGCGATGATGACAAGAAACTCCGTGGAAAATTTAATGCCAGACAATTGAAAAAATACTATGAACCAGAGAATTGAAGATGAAGGAAGAGGAAGAAATTGAAGAAGATGTCGTAAGAAGCTAGCCGATGCTGATGAATCAACTGCGTTAGGGTAATTGACGCGATGATATCATTCAAGCTGGCTTATCCAAGAAAGTTATGTACTTTAATTGTTGAAACATAACATCAAAAATGTATTTAGTCAATTAAGCACTAATTAAATGTTAGATAATAAGATAAATTAACATTTAGTGTGACATTTTATAAAAAATATTGCAGTGAATGCAAAGGACATTTAATTGCTATTATTTGATTTATATGGTAATAAGTTAAAAGGACAAAGTGAGAAAAATGGACACTTAAAATCAGATAAGTGATAATATTCAACGAACTAGATAGTGAATGAACTTTATTAATGTGAATGTATGTAATTAGTAGGTTAGGATTATAAATGATGTTATCATGAAGTAGGTCAATCATTGAAACTAAATGTCATACGTGTATGTAAATTATTAAGATAATTACAGTTAACGTAGCGATTGTGTCAATTAACAATCTAATTTTAAAATAACAGTTTAAAAGATTTTATTGGTAAGATCATTAGTAATGCACAAAGGTGTATATGTATAGGAGATTTTCTTTGATATCATGTAAAGGTTACATTGAACCGCTTAACTGTTTGATAATATCTTGTGAATATGATATTTTAGAAGGTAAAATTTTATTCAATTGATGAAATTATTTAATTGCTTATGGAATTTATGATTTGTCTTATAATTATAAAGATAAGGTATTTATATGTCAATTCGACAATGTGAAATGCGTTCAGCTATCCCAAATGGCTGGCAATAAATTCAGAGAACCAATTAAAACCAAAAGGGGGTGTACCACTGGTCATATAAGCTTTTGAAAGTAGGTTATTGTGTATACCTTCCCCTGAAGAAGATGGACACGGCGAGGCGACGTACAGGGCGCAGAATTTAGATTTGAGTTGTTCCCAGAGGTCACATCGTCAAATCGAAATTGAGGACACTGTAACGAGCAGAAAATTTTTAAATTTTCACCTCGGCAGAGTACGTTCACACGAGGCAAGTGTCAACGACTTATGGTGGAGCAATAAATAAGGAGTAATGAGAAGGTGTCAGTGAAGCGTTGCTGACTTGACAATAGAAACGCATTAAGTTCAATCCAACTATAGAATTTGGTGGCGTAAGATGACAGGGAAAGTTTCGTCCAGAATTATTGCTCTCCGCAGCTGTAACAAAGTAAGTGAGGACATTCACACCCGTACCAAGAATTGTAGCAGATGTGGCCGTGTTACGTCAGTAGACGATAAGCGACAAAAACAAGTGATGCTCCATACTACAATGAAACGGATACGCTGCACCTTAAGTAACAATACTGGAAGATAGGCTGACAAAAACTAAAGTCATGTTACACAGCTGGAGGTATCGTCTAATTGACAGACAAGAATTTACGAAGGGAAAGTTGGGGTGACTTCAACGACCAGCAGATGTTCGAAATTAGTAATAGCCAGAAAAAAGGGGTTAGAGCATAGAACAATACGCCAGGAAGACTGTAAGTACAGATAATGGGAATCTATAGAAACGCAGAGTTTACTCAGACAATAGGCTGATAGACAAGCTGTTGATAGCCGTAGTTTCTTCGAAGCGGGTCAACGATCGTCAAGCCAGAGAGCGGGGAGACCTAAGGACCTATCAGAAACCTTCAGCCAGCGAGAAATTTGTTGGTGAGGGATGTTTCCATAGCAACTGAGACGAAGAACCTATCGGAAGGACTATGACGTAGGATTTTGACAGAGTGGGACAGTATTTTCCGAGAAAATCAAAAACTGACCAATCTCGAAAAGAAGTGGGCGTGAAGCGCGCCAGAGACAAAATTTTGAGTAGGGACGAATTAATAAAACTAGCTGTCCAGGAAGACGGAGAGTCAGTCATACTCAATTTTTAGACAGTCAACACTCAAATTTTGAATAGTTATACTAAAGTTTTTACAGTTAGAATTTTCAGACAGATTACATTTCAATTATCAAGTAGTTTAACTTCAAGTGCGAGAGACGGTATATCATAAACTTTCCATTGTTTACTCAAATCATTCGGAAGTTAGATAAATAACAAGGAACTTAAAACTTAATAATACATTCATATCGCGGTAGTGAACTTTATCGGCGTGCGCAGTAACGGACTTAGTGAAAATTACACCAAGTGAACAATCAGACCGTTACACTAACAGACAGCATCACTAAACGATATACAAATTATTGGAACTTAGTATTGTGTATCAACAACATAATGAACACGAAACATTAAACAAACTAATCAATTATAGGATCGTTTATGGAAGCAGCGACAAATGAAACTAGACATGTATATTGACTTTAAAACGAACACACAGCAAACACAGTAAGATAGAACATTGATTGAACACTGAACTTCAATTACCCACACATATACAAACACCTACGCGAGCGGTTGGAAGAATAAAGTGATAAGTGGCAGTGATAAAACAACTTACTACGGAATGTATCTACGAGCCATCTCCATCACCAGAACGAGACTTCATCAACAACTAATGGATATTCACTAACCAAGTAACCTCTATTATAATTACTTCTAATTAATAACTTCTACTGACCTGGTTTCTTTCAAAGAATTCACACCTGAGAAATTTATTAAGAAAAGTAATGAGTAAATCTGATAAAGTATTTAATGAACGTATACACAAAAGCTTATTTGGGATTTAATGAACGCATTAAATAAGTAGAATATTGAATTGTAACATCATTTGATTTATATATGTATGTATGTTTTCTTTGTTTCAGCATATATTAAGATATATCTTTGTTTATTATAAATATGTATGTATTTCAGGTACAGCGACGTAACCTATGTACCATTATGATATGTCATAAATGATAATTAAACTAGTATTTTAGTTAACCAGAAACATGCGTTCATTATTACCAATGCAACCCAAATATTGACCTAAAGTTTGAAAGAATGCAAATAGATTTTAAGAGTTTCTTATGTTCAATTATATAAATGATATCACGTATGTGTTGATGAGCATAGATAGTTAGAATCATCATTAAGATTAAATTATACACATACATGTCAGAGATTGATAAATTTACATATATAATAAATAACCCATTCATTCATTCATTAATAGATTTATAATTTAATTGAAAGTTGTAAAATGGCGTCCAACTTAAGGGCTAGATGCATTTAAGAAATTATTAAATTTACACATATAATAATTAATTTATTGTGCAATAAATACGCATATAAAATTAATGTTATAATCCCATTTATGTTTTTATTTCACTTAATTTTATATTGTCACTCACACTAATTAAATTGATTTTATTGTTATATGGTCACTTGTAGTTTGACTAATAAACATGCCATTCTCACCTTTTGGCCATACTAGGTTCACAACACTTTATATTTTTATCATTGTTTACACTGTGTCATTTGCACTGTTTCATTGTTATTATTTATCACTTTTCTATTCACTTATCTCACCTTGTATATTTTTCGAATAAACACAATAAATAAACATATTTTCGAATGAAAATAATTACCTTGTCTTTACCATAACACTATATATGAGCTAATTACAAATCCAGTCTTAGGTCAAAGACCTAGCTTGACTTTTAGGCTTGTGTTATACAAATGATTTTGTTTAACTCTAAATACATTTTTTACTTACATACTACCACATTATTATTTACAATATTATAATAAAATATACAAAATCACTTCCCTAATCTATGGGGTAATTAGTATGTCAAAGACACAGTCCAGTCTAGTCCTTTATTATGTCTGTTTGTAAAGTTATTTACTATGTTTGTTTACAAAGCTAATTACTGTTTTTAATTTATTCATGCATCTGTAAAATACTTATTTTGTTATTCATGGTTTATTGTTTTAGTTTTTATAATTCTTCCTTATATAATTATTTTTGGTTGTCCTCATTTGGTTACTCATTCTTTATTGCATTTCTTATTCAGTTACATATTATTTATCTATTTGATTAGTTTTACTATAAATTTTGATGATTAAATTGAGTTTCCTATTTTGTATTATCTCGTGATGCTACATATTGCCTCCCTGCCAAAAATGATTAGTTCTGAAAGGAAATTTATATGGTTGAGGAAATGATCATTTAATGATCATTAAGTATTATTTGATCTATCTTTGATAATGATGTATGGTCCAGTATAAAGTAGTAACAGTTTCTTTGTAATTCCTTCCATGGTACTGGGTAATTCTCTATTCCTAAGTAACACCTTCTCTCCTACTTGATATTTTATGACGTTCTGTTGTTTTTTGGTATTTATTCTTTTTCTTTTCTGTCTTTTCGATTATTTTGTTATAAAATCTTACAGTATCAAACCTGTATTCAAGGTTTTCAGGAAAATTGATCAATTCTTTAATTTATCGGGTATGGTTGTTTTTCATACATGACTGTGTATGGGGTGGTTTCTTTTGACTGGTGATATGCCAAATTTAGAAAACTTTCTGCTGCTGACAGATCCTCACTCCACTTTCTTTGTTGGTCAAAGCAGTACGTTCTAAATATTCTTCCAATCCCTTAGTACTCTCTCAGCCGGATTGCTACTTGGATGGTAAACTGATGTTTTATATGTTTTTATTCCGTGGTTTAATGGGGTATTTTTCCACTTTCTCCCTTCGAATTGCGTACCGTGGTCAGTAATAATGGATTTCGGTGTTCATAGTTCTGGTATGTACTTATTAATGATTACATCGATTATCTTATTGGTGGTTGTGCGGGTAATGGGATATAACTTTGTAAATTTTGTAAAATGACCGATCATTATTATGATAAATTTATATCTGTGTCGTCCTACACTGCGAGGAAATGGTCCGCATATATCCAGAAATACTTTTTCTAATTTATGTTTTGATGTTATGGGTATCATTACTCCTTATTTTTTCTCATTGTCACATTTTTACAAATTAGCAAATATGACAAGTTTGGATATAGCTTCTGACCCTTCTATTGATATCTTTAATGTACACATGTTCTTCCAACGCTTTGATTACCTTTAGTGCTCCCATGTGACCATATGTGTGTGTACATGTGTGTGTGTGTGTGTGTGTGTGTGTGTGTATGTGGTAGTCCAAGATTAACTCTTTTTCAATGGTTCTGGGTATTATTAATTTCCAATTATTCTGGTTGAGTTTAGTTTTTACAAATAATATGTCGTCATGTATACAGTAAAATTGTACTATATTGTCATCTTGCTCAGTTAATCTTTGTCTGATTTTAATTAATTTTGCATCCGGAAAAATATACCTACATTTATTATAGATTGATATTAGTTTTTCTACCTGTTCTTCACTCAACTTTACTCCCGTCTTTTCTTGTTGAAGTTTTTTGATCTCTTCCAACTTACAACGCCATAATTCATTATTGTCATCTTGATATTTGTTCCCTCTTCTGGTGTATAATCCCTGAAATCATTATCTTCCCTAACATGATAGTTGGCTCGGTTCTGAGGGGCACATTGGCTTCCAATTAACTCAGCCGTCCATACTATACAAACTGAGGTCAGAGGCACCTTCTCTCTGCTCAGGTCACTTATTGCTGAATATTGTCTCAACATATCACATCCTATTAGTACATTGAAAGGTAGACCGTGTGCTACCAAGAATACCATGGAGATGATAACACAATTGCTTCTTAGGTCTAACAAAACTTGTTTCTCACTGACTTATTTTGGCGTCCTGTAGCTCCAACCAATATGACATTGTTCACGGGTAAAGTTGGTAAGGTTTCTTTACATTCCTTCTGAATTCTGTCTAATTCTGTGCTATCTATCAGCGATACATTTGCACCAGTATCAATCATTATCTTAGTTGGGATTCCATTTATCTCAGCTGTTATGTAAGTAATTTCATTACTATGATTTGTGGTGTTGGCAGACTCCTCCTCCAGTAAGTCATCTCTGATATTTTTTAAATAATTGTTTTTTATGATCGTTATCGTCTTGTCTGATGTATTATAGTTTTGTCTCAGTCGGTACCCAAAAGATTGGTTCAGTGATGGGCCATTGTGAGTTTTCACTGCCGCCTCTCGTTTAAATTGTGGCTTTATTCATTGGTTCTATATTCCTGCTGATTGGGTTGGTTATTGACATGTGACTTCTGTCTCTCTTCTTGATTGTTATTTAATGCTTCATAGTCATTCATCCTTCTACTGTCTTCGATAATCCTGCTTCTTCTCATAGCGTTTCTGTGATAATAATTATTCTCATTATTAGAGGGGTGAAGGGTTTGTTTTAAAATAATTTCTGCCTATTCCGATCTGACGATGGGCTGTGAGGCTTGAAAGCGCTAATCGGGATAATTTTTATATAGTGGTGTGCAACTGTGATCATTCTGATTGTTATTCTCATTATTGTTGTCTCTGTTGTAATTTTGATGTCCGTAATTATTGTCGAAGCTTCTGCGTTTTGATAGTACTGTCTTCTAGGATCTCTGTTAGTTTCTCTATTATTGGTTCGTATATGGTTTACTCCATGTCGGTAAATTCGATTACTATTATTATTATCACCATGATTCTGCCGGTTGTTATTGTTATTAATATTACTATTACGATTATTATTATTATTATTATTATTATTACTACTAATATTATTGTTATTATTATTATTGTTACTAATTGCAATATAGTTATAATTTCTTTGCCGGCTTCGGCGGTAATAGTTCTCATGTTCATAGTTTTTCAATAAGGCTGCCATGGCTTGTATGGTCTTGATTTGCCCGCAAAGTCTTGCTCTTACAATTCCTTCTTCATAGTGGTACGATAATTTAGTAACCAAACATTCTTCAGGTATTTTAGGCTCCAAATTCCTGGCTAAACATACCTTACCTAGGAAATATGCTGTCGGTGATTGTCCTCTATGCGGATCATATTTGCCATCACAGATGTTATCTCTATTCTATCTTATCTATATTCTGGGTAGATTCCGACCAGTATTTGGCTTTGAATAGTGTTTTAAATTCCTGGTAATCATGAATGTCGTGTCTGGTTGCAGTCCACCAGTTATCAGTCATGTCCTTGAAGTGCTCATCTAACATGCTCCTAATAGATGTCCACCTTGTTTCTCGGTGCCTGGCGATATTTTCTTCTATTCTTTCCAGGAACTCCATTCGGTTTTTCTTATAGTTCTTGAAGTTAATTACTTCTCTATTATTGGTAGGTTGTACATTAGAGATACTAAACGGCCTACTCCTAATCATCTCTAGATTTTCTCTGATGTTTACTAATTCTCGTTGATGAATCTCTTCTATGTTCTCTTTATTATTAATTATTTGACCTTTTACACTATTCATGTTGGCATTAACATCTTCAATTCTTTCTCCTATCCTTGCTTGTACTCTTTCTATGTCTTCTTGGGTTACCTTCTGCAATGATTCTATTCTAATTATATTATCTTCTTCTACATTATTTATTCGTATGTGGACGTCTTCCTTAACTTGCTGTAGTTCCTGATTTGTCTGGTTCCACTTCTCATTAGTCTCTGAAATTTGTTGTCTTAAGTTCTTATTATTCTCCTCCATCTAATTTTTCATTTCCCTTCTGATTTCTGTCATTTGTTTTTCTATATTCTTACTCATTTTTTCATTGTTATCTTCTATTTTCTTACTTAGTGTTTCTATGTTGTTATTTAATGTTTCACTGGATTTATTGTTATTTTCTTTTATTGTTTCTATTGATTTATTGGTGTCTTCCATTTTCTTGCTTAATTGTTCAAACATAACCCTCATCATGTCCTGTAGGCTTACATTCTCTGTTTGTGCTGGTCTGTCTGATTGGTTTTCTTGTGGATCACTTGCTATCACCTCCACTTCAGGTGCTGGTTGGGCCTCCTTTTCTTCCATATCCTTTCTGCGTCAGTTCTTTTGGTTCTCCTGCACGAAGTTCCTCTCCTCGACATTTTTTCTTTTTCTTTTGTACAATCGCCAACTAGGAATGTAAATTATAGTCTTATTCAATATTTCTATATTTATTTTACTCTCCTTTTCCTAGCCCTCGAGATGGTGCGCCAATTTTGTAATATCAAATAAATATAATTAGTTGTCAAATGTCAGTTGTATTTTGTAGAGCCCCAAGTTGTTGGTGCCAATTATGTTATGTTCAATATATATATCACTAATAAAAATTACTTGCTTAGGCCTCACGTTGTAAGTGCTAAATGTGTTATGTTTGTTTGTTTACTGATTGTTAATTGTTAATGAGTATAAATGTTCAAATAATCTCAGCAATATTCTGAGTTGTATGTTTAATAATATTTATTTATAAATGAGAACACACTTCTTTTGCTGCTCTGAATCATTCAATTTTTATTCCTTAATTCTCTTATTATAATAATTTTCTTTTTTTCTATTAATTAATAACAAATTTTCCTTTTTTAAGGTTCCTGCTCTATATAGCTTTCGGATGCATGATAACATTTTTTATCTCAGGGTTATAAACAAATTAACAATCGTCTTCAGTAAAATTGTAAATTCATACAACAAGTTTTACGTTAATAACATACATGAAGAAAACATTTTAAGGTGTAGTAATTAATTGTTGATTGTGTATGATTGTTTGGATGTGAGTTCTTGTGATTATACAAAAGAAATCAATTTAGATAATTTTACAAACTTGATATTACATATTACAAATATAAAACTAATAAAACAATTAAAATAATTAATAATTAGACATTAGTAATACAATTGACTAGAGAAAAAATAAAAAAATAATTGTCTATTATATAGCTCATAGTTAATGAATTCTCAACATGGCGCGCTGCTGTCCCCCTTCAACAACATTGAAATAAAGCAAGGGATGCCATTTTCCTTGAGTTGTATACACACTACTGAGTGTTTAATAAAAGTTATATGAGTTCTACACTTTTGTTTGTTCAAAATAAGTTTGTGCCCCTCACTTTATATATCATACATTACGTTTATAAATGTAGTCGCACTAAATGTGTTCGTTAATTAGTTTGTATTGAAGTGTTGTGTAAAACGTGGATAGTTGCAAGATGGCTATAGTATTAAAACTATCTCACCAAATTCAAGATGTAGCACTCCATTTCAGGATATTATTTTCAGCTTTCCTTCTTCAGGTTGATCGAATATAAATTGTTCGTTAGTTTACTGATATCTCCTATAACTTTACTTGTCTTTTTACTATAATTTTCTTCTCTAATATTGGTTGGATTGGCAACTGATTCCGTTTGTTCTTTTTGCCCACACTAGACAAAAAGACCTTACTTCCTTGTAAAACCAGCTTTAGATTCATCTATAAGAGGCCTTGGTTTGTTTGGTGTATTTTTCGGTCTCAGGGCTGTTTTGTCCGCCTCCAGTAAATATAAGTTTGTAATATAACCGTACTTTTCCTGATTATTTTTACATAATCCCGTTTATGTTTTTATTTCACTTAATTTTATATTGTCACTCACACTAATTAAATTGATTTTATTGTTATATGGTCACTTGTATTTTGACTAATAAACATGCCATTCTCACCTTTTGGCCATACTAGGTTCACAACACTTTATATTTTTATCATTGTTTACACTGTGTCATTTGCACTGTTTCATTGTTATTATTTATCACTTTTCTATTCACTTATCTCACCTTGTATATTTTTCGAATAAACACAATAAGTAAACATATTTTCGAATGAAAATAATTACCTTGTCTTTACCATAACACTATATATGAGCTAATTACAAATCCAGTCTTAGGTCAAAGACCTAGCTTGACTTTTAGGCTTGTGTTATGCAAATGATTTTGTTTAACTCTAAATACATTTTTTACTTACGTACTACCACATTATTATTTACAATATTATAATAAAATATACAAAATCACTTCCCTAATCTATTGGGTAATTAGTATGTCAAAGACACAGTCCAGTCTAGTCCTTTATTATGTCTGTTTGTAAAGTTATTTACTATGTTTGTTTACAAAGCTAATTACTGTTTTTAATTTATTCATGCATCTGTAAAATACTTATTTTGTTATTCATGGTTTATTGTTTTAGTTTTTATAATTCTTCCTTATATAATTATTTTTGGTTGTCCTCATTTGGTTACTCATTCTTTATTGCATTTCTTATTCAGTTACATATTATTTATCTATTTGATTAGTTTTACTATAAATTTTGATGATTAAATTGAGTTTCCTTTTTTGTATTATCTCGTGATGCTACAATATGCAATAACCGAATTACATTCATTTAGTGTGAAAAGGACTTGTTACGTCTTCGACGCGCTCGAAATAATCTTGAGTTGGTCTTACAACGTTAGGTGATCAGTTGGCTGGTATGATGTGAAATAAAGTAGTGGACTGTATTTTTTCTTTGAATTAACTGTTTATTAAAGTTTGTATGAAAATGATTTCATGGCACGTGGAGTGTAGCGCGGTATACATTGCCTGAGAATTAGAATTAAAATAAATATTGAAATTCATAATAATAAATTGAAGCCGAAATTGCCTAAGTATTAATGAATTAAGCAGTGAAGAGCATAATAATAATTTGAAGTGGCATATTCCGGATTGAAAATAATTACATAGCCGCGGCTGGCGAATGAAGGCTTGTTGCCCGTTCGGAGTTCAACAGTTAACTAAAAACAGACTGCTACGAGCGTGTAGGACACGCTGACAGCAGTTTAGCGGGGGGAATGACGGTCACTGCACGCACACGCCGTTACATTTCAAATATTAAAAGGTACAAAGTTTAACATACTGCCCGCACAAATTCGGGCGATTTTGCAATTTAAGTTATTAAGAGAATAGCGCATCACAAATGTTAAGACATAGTAATACATAATAATATGAGAATAAGATAGACATAATAATTGACAGTGCATAATAATTGAGATTACATAATAGTAGAGTAATATCACCCAAATTCAATAATGCATAATAATATGATAATACAAAATACATAATGATTGACATTACATAATGATAGAATAATGACCCCAAAAATTCAATAACACATAATAATATGATAATACGAAAGACATAATAGTTGACAGTACATAATAATAGAATAATGATCCCAAAAATTCAATAATATATAACAATATGATAAGGATACATAATAATACAATAATAAAAAGGTATAATAATTGATATGCATAACACTAGAATAATGACACCAAAAATTCAATAATACACAATAATATGATAATACAAAGACATAATAATAATATAATAAGAATAACAAATGGCAAGCATGCGATCGCCCGGGGTATGTCCCGGGCATGAAGCACAAGAACGCGATAAAAGTTCAAATCAATAATACATGTCGTTTGAACGTTAATCGAATTAATCTGAGGCCACTGGAAGTGGGCATAATTTGTGAATGGGCCTACGTAGGATGCCGTTTGCGGTGCGAACATCCGCTACGAGCACTAGTGAATCCTGACCCAAATGGACCTGAGTGACTACACCGCGTTTCCACTGCAGGGGGGGGGAATTATCTTCCAAAATAAGGATGAGTTGTCCGGGAACCAAATTTTTTGACTAGAGACGCCATCTGTTGCGTTGTTGCAACTGGTGCAAATAATCCCTTGACCACCTCTTCCGTATAGAGTGGGTGAATCTTTGCAGCAGCTGCCATCTACCCAAACCACCAAATTTGAATAGTCCGGTTCCGGGAGTGAAGTGAGTGGAGAACCCACCAAGAAGTGCACTGGAGTCAAAGGCTCGGGATCCCTAGAGTCATTTGAGATGGCGAACAAGGGGCGTGAGTTGAGGCAGGACTCAATTTGAGTCAAAATGGTGTAATACTCTTCAAACGTGAGAATGGTTCTGCCGACAACGCGCCGCAAATGAAACTTGACGCTCTTGACTCCACTCTCCCACAGGCCACCGAAATGAGGTGCTGACGGGGGAATGAAGGACCATTTGATTCCTTGGGCACTGGTAAAGTCCTGGGTAGTCTGTTTAAATTCGTTTGACTGGAGAAGTTTGTATAAGTCGTGAAGTGTACTGCTAGCACGACGAAAATTTGTACCATTGTCGGAAAATATCTGTGAAGGGATGCCTCTTTGAGCTATAAAACGTCTTAAGGCTGCTATGAAAGCGTCTGAGATGAGATCTGAGACTAATTCAAGGTGAATGGCCTTAGTGGCCATGCATATAAATAGAGAAATATAAGCCTTTGACATCGATTTGGAACGCTGCCCGCCATGACGTATAAATACAGGACCGGCGAAGTCGACCGCACATTGAGAAAATGGCTTAGCAGGAGTAACTCGGGAAGAGGGCAATTGTCCTAATAATTGGCTTGAACCGCTAGCACGGAATCGAAAGCAAGTGATGCATTGGTGTATTACTGATCATATGTACGATTTATCATTAATTATCCAGTATTTCTGCCGTAGAGGGTACTGAGTCAATTGTACCCCAGCATGGAGTAAACGAAGATGCACGCCTTCTATGATTAGTTTACTGAGATGAGAATGCGGATGGAGTATGATTTGATGTTTGCTATCATAGGCAAGCTGGGAGTGCTGAAGGCGTCCGCCCACGCGTAATTTCCCCGTATTGTCCAGTAAGGGGTTAAGTGAAAGAATTTTGCTATTATTAGGGATAGAGCGTTGTGCCTCAAGTTCCTTGATTTCGATGTTAAAGTGCGATCGCTGGGACTGGCGAATAAAGGTCAAAAGTGTACCATGTAACTCATGGGAAGTTAAAAAAGAAGTGTTTCTATCGGCTATGGGAAGCCTAGAGTTCCGAATGAATCGAAGGCAGTAAGAAAATACACGAAGGAGTTTTGAAAGCGAAGAGTAGATTTCAAAATAATTAGGCGTAGATGAAGCGGCAACCAGTGTGGTTTGGACTTGTTTACGTTGTTCTTGCTCAAGATCGGGATGAGTGCAGGGTGAATGGGCATCGAAAGCACTGGTGGGCCATGATGATGACTCATTGGACAACCAGGATGGACCATACCACCATTGTGGGTGACCATGTAAAAAACGGGGTAGACAACCACGCGATAAGATGTCGGCAGGGTTGTCATGTGAAGAGACATGATGCCAGGTACCCTTTGCAGTGAGTCGCTGTATCTCCGCAACGCGGTTGGAGACAAATACTTTCCATCTGGAAGACTGCTGGTGAATCCAGTGTAAGGCGATCATTGAGTCGGAGTAAAAATACAAGTCGTCTAATTTATAACTCACAGCGTTTACAACCTTGGAAACCAACTGAGCGAATAAGAGACAGGCGCAAAGTTCAAGTCGGGGTAATGTTACCTGCTTTAAGTGAGCGACTCGAGATTTAGAGCATAACAAGTTTGATGAAATGCTGTGGTCTGAATACACCGTTCGCACATAAATGCAGCACGCGTAACCCCTTTACTGACGCGTCGGCAAACCCATGGAGCTGGACTGAAATGATTTGGGAATTATTTAAATTCTTTACGGGCCTTGAAATCTTAAAATAAGTGTCTGATATCAGCTGAGCATAAAGCTCTACCCATTGATTAGATAATGAGTCTGATAGGGGGTCGTCCCAACTTGTTCCGGTTAACCACAGTATCTGCATGAAATGTTTGCACCAAAATGTAACCGGGCCAATAAGTCCTAATGGGTCGTAAATTCCGGCGATAATACCCTTCTCTTGCTAAATACCTCCATTTCGAAATTTCTTTGGAAACTATATATGAAACTATCATCGTTAATGTCCCATTGAATACCCAAAGTACGTATAGTTTGATTCTTATTAAAGTCAAGGGAAGAGTTGGCGGGTGAAGTTATAATGGTTTGATCATTAGAAAACCACTTGTGCAAAGCAAACCCGTATTGACTTAATAAATTTGTAATGTAGGACTTCATTTGTGATAACATGTGTGGGTTATCTGAGCCGGTCATGAGATCGTCCACATAGAAATCGTTTGCGATAGCAGAACAGGCTATAGGGTGTTGAGTTTTGTTTTCCTGGGCTATGTGTGCTAAACATCTTGTGGCCAGAAGTGAAGCGCTTGCAGTCCCATATGTGACTGTCCTCAAGGCGTAGTGTTGAAGTTCCCTATGGGGGGCGTCGCGCCAAACAATTCGTTGCAAATTAGAATCCCTGGGAGTAACTAAAATTTGACGGTACATTTTTTCAATGTCCGAAATGAGGACGTATCGGTGCGTTCTAAACCGAGACATAATCGAAAAAAGATCCTGCTGGACCGTGGGACCAACCATCAATGTGTCGTTCAAGGACAAATTATTTGTTGTTTTGGCAGAGCCGTCGAAAACAACTCGCAATTTGGTGGTTATACTAGAGCCCTTAAAAACCGAATGGTGCGGCAAGTAAAAGGTGTCTGCCTTATTGACTGACAAATCGTAAGAATCAAGCAAAGACATGTGACCCAGAGTTAAATATTCCTGCATGAATTTACTATAGTCCTTATGAAGAGCAGGGTTCTGCTTGAACTTAAGTTCCAGTGATTGAAATCTGCGAATAGCTCCGGGAAGAGAATCGCCCAAATGAGAGTTGTATCCCCTGCGAGGTAGCGACACCACAAATCTACCACTATTATTGCGGAAAGTGTTAGCGATAAAATGACTTTCGCATTCTGAGACCTCAACTGAGGGAGTATGGATTGCAACGTCCTCCAATTGCCAGAAGTCCTTCAATTACGATGAAATGGCATTGTTATCTTCGCACCCTATAAATGATGAAACGGGTTTTGTCATGTCGACATTAAAAGGCAGGTTACCAGCGAGGATGAATCCCAATTTTGTCTTCTGTATTATGGGAAAATCTGGGCTGCGGATGAATTTGATCGGTTCAATCAATTGTAAATAGTACTGGGCACCAAGTAATATGTCGATTTGTGAAGAAAAGTTCAGTTGCGGGTCAGCTAGGAATATGTTTTTTGGTATATTTAGGGACGAGATATCAAACGATTCTGCAGGGAGATTATTCGTAATACTGGGAAGCACAGCGTAATGCACGTTCAGATTGAAATTCTTGTAACGAGAATTCAGCCTTACCCTTGTACTAAAGTCAGCTTGACATAAGGAATTGTTTATACCAGTGATGGGTAATTGAGACTTGGTTAGTTTTAGACCCATGCGGCGCGCGAAACTCATGGTACAGAAGTTTGCTTGAGATCCTGAATCTAATAGAATCCTTACTGGATGCTTCCTACCGGCTTGGTCAGTTGTCAAGCAGACCGTGGTGGATAATAGAATAGATTTGTTTGTTTGTAATTTGAGGGAAAATTGATGTTGCCCCTGCTTGAAGTGTTACTGCCTGATATGTGGATCACTGTATGATGTCGTTTAGAACATGTCCTACAAGAAAATTTGGAAGGACAGTGTGAGGGCTCATGGCCTGGACGCATGCAATTTAAGCAAAGTTTGTATTTGAGTAAAATGTTTTTTCGATCAAAGGGAGATATAGCCACGAATTGTGGGCACTCAGAGAGTCTATGTTTACCGCGACACAGCTGACAAATGTTATTATTGATATGAGTATGAAATGTTGACCTAGTGAGCTCAACGGGTTTAATAGCCTTGCGATAGGGAATCTTATCGCTAACTTGTATTCTGTTTGCTGAACTGGTCGAGGCGCCGACGTTTTGCATTAATTGCCTTCTACCATTTAATAAATAATAATACCAAAATTTAATAAAATTGTTGAAATTATAGAATCGTTCGTCGGATAGACTTTCCTTCCATAGTCGGCATGTCTGGTTATCGAGTTTCTGCGTTAAATATTCAACAAAAATAATTTCAAAAGTATTTACAGGTAAACTTAATGAATTAAAAGCGTTTATATTTGCGGTGATTTCGTCAATAAATTTTGAAATGCCAACCATGGACTCTTGCTGAATGGCCTTCATGCCCAAGACATTCCCTATATGATTCGCTGAGACAATTAGTTTACTATCATACCTGGCCTTCAACAGCTCAATGGCTACCGCATAATTATCATGGGTGATTGGGAGAGACTTTATTACATTTAAAGCCTCGTTCCTTAGTGTAGAATGTAAATAATGTAATTTCTGGATGTCCGTCAGGTCGGTTCTGACGTGTACTAACTCCAAGAACATGTTGTAATAATGCTGCCAATCAATAATGTTGCCTGAGAAGCAGGGCAATTTAATTGGCTCTAACTGAATAGGGGATGTTTTATTGGCGTAACTTCCGCTTGATTTAATGGTTTTTTGTTCACCTCTTCTACACGTTCTAATAAATTGTGCAGCTTACACTCAATAGTACAGAGATCATCCTCTGTCTGAACCCTGTCACTTACCGATGTGAAATCAGATTCATCAGCCTCAATTTGGGTCTGAATTTCATCATACTTCGCGGACAACTCCATCAAGTGACGAAGTTTAATTTTTAAAGCATGGTGATCATTTAATTCAGGATCGAAATTGTCCGCGAAGGTGTTTATACGGGATATAGAGGCCTTAATTGTGCCACGTTTTTTTATTAAAGCTTTCACATCAGCCATGATTGAACTGCAAGCTGTGATCCGAAACAGATAAATAAATACAGAACAGGTGAACAATTAATGCAATTTGCGTACTTTATCCACTTATGATACAATGCGGCAGCCAGTGATCGGTATATAACTTAATCTAATTCCTTATTATAATAGGTACTTATTTTTTAAAAAATAGTTATATAAAAATTATTTGAAGATATGACTCATTTAAAGTAAAAATATACATATAGCTTCATCACATTATTTAAGTTTCTGACTGAATTATTGTAAAATTGTATAAGTGAAAATTTATGTGAAAATACAGGTCTATGGTCACTTGAAACTAATTTCTGTCTATATAAAAATTTATATAAAAATTATTAATGATTTTATATCAAATGCTATTAACTATATATATTAAACTATTACTGATTTTTACTGTACATAAAATTATAAGTGAAAAACTAGAAGAAATACAAGTTCATAGTCACGTGGATTATGAGTCCCCGGCAGGTTTATGATGGCTCCGTTGCCTGTCGTTTCCTTGGCGATCCTGTCCGGCAGGCGTTGGATTGGTGGCGCAAGTCTTGTTTCCGCTTGTCGGGTAATGCTTGAAGCTGTAGCTCTCCGTTCAAGCTTGAAGTTCTAATTTTTCGCTTCTGTATGACAAGTGACGATGAATTGTAATATCTTGTTGTCTTAGAGATGATGTCCTGTAGAATCTTGTACGGCCAAGTATGAAGTTTTTTTTTTTGAAAGTAATGAATATATGCTACGGCCAGCAATCTTACGTTTGAGAAGATTCGGGCTTGAACAAAATGTTGTTTGGGCCTATTAAATGAAATATAGATCAGAATCTTGATCCGAATCACGATCCGGATCCGGCCCGGAGGACCAAATGTTACGTCTTCGACGCTCTCGAAATAATCTTGAGTTGGTCTTACAACGTTAGGTGATCAGTTGGCCGGTATGATGTGAAATAAAGTACTGGACTGTATTTTTTCTTTGAATTAACTGTTTATTAAAGTTTGTATGAAAATGATTGCATGGCACGTGCAGTGTAGCGCGGCATACATTGCCTGAGAATTAGAATTAAATTAAATATTGAAATTCATAATAATAAATTGAAGCCGAAATTGCCTAAGTATTAATGAATTAAGCAGTGAAGAGCATAATAATAATTTGAAGTGGCATATTCCGGATTGAAAATAATTACATAGCCGCGGCTGGCGAATGAAGGCTTGTTGCCCGTTCGGAGTTCAACAGTTAACTAAAAACAGACTGCTACGAGCGTGTAGGACAGGCTGGCAGCAGTTTAGCGGGGAGAATGACGTCACTGCACGCACACGCCGTTACATTGCAAATATTAAAAGGTACAAAGTTTAACAGGACTTATGTGACGAAAATTAACCTGGGGAAATTTTAAAAGCTTGCAACGGTCATCTAATATCAAAACCATAATATTTTTATATCCAACTGGGACAGAATGTCCAATAATAATAAACTGCATGTAATTTATAATAATAGATATCCTGCATCTTGGCAGTAATGTTAATACCAAAAACCCCAGCGTTAATTATTTATTAACCATAAAATGTAAGCTGCACATTTCAATCGTCAACATTCTGTGAACAAACGTTGAAAGTATTATGATGAACTACACGTATTTTTAGATATATAAAACATAAGGAAAAGAAACCAATCGTTTATTAATACATTAAAATTGATTGTTTGACGTCTGAAATTAAGAATAATGTTTTCATATGCAATTGTTTGTAAACATTAAGTCAAGATATTAATTATTTTTTAGAAAACAGTTGAATATTTACATTTTGAAATACAACGCTGCTTATGTTATAGCTATTTTTTAGCTGAAAGTCTGAATTGTCAATATACAATAATGTAATTCTATACAAGCAGATATTAAAAACGGTCATCAAAAGATTTCCTGCTAAGCGTAAAACAAGACTCCACCGAAACATCAATGTTAAGGCAGTTGAACTTCTCGACAATGATAACCTGAATAGAAAATAGAGAAGCTCGAACTCTTTAGTTAGTAATAATGGTAAAGTAGAGTATACTGGTATGAGCCAAGTACAGAATGCTAGTGTTATGGTGAAACTTTAGCACGCCGTTGAGTCAACTTCTGAGTTTAGATATTTCGGTTTAGCATTTGAAACAATTTAATCTTTCAGATCAATTTTAGTCTAATTGAAACAAACTTTTAAATAATGCAATGTATTAAACATTAACATTGTATATTGTATTCAACATTACAGAAACAAATTTATAAGTGGAACATAACAGACTACCTTATTGTAAGTGGGGATTTAATGCTCGAGTTGGAAATAGTGCAGTGTCAGGGGCAGTAGGAGTAGGAGAACAACATAGAAATAGTAATAGAGACTCAGTCATATGACTTGCTACTAGCAATGATATAAAAATCACTAATACATTTTTTACGAAAAAAGATATTAATAAGTGTACCTGGATCGCTAGAGGGAGTAGGAATATAATTGATTACGTTCTAACAAATAAGATTAGCCAGAAAATTCAAGATGTCCATGTGTTCAGAGGTGCGGACATATTATATATATTCAGATCATTATCTCCTTATTCCTAAGATTGTCAAGCTTCCTCGATAGAAGAGAATGAAAAGTCGAACTAGGAGGTATTTAAAAAATACCTACTGCAGGATGACAGTATTAACACCTTTTATCAAAGTCGTTTAAATCAGCAGTTACAGCAAGTGGAAACAGACAAGAACACAGAATCCGAATGGAGGAATATAAGAGGTTCTATAGAAGAAGCAACGAAATAGGCATTAGGTAAAACGAAAAAGATACGGCGTAGGAGGGGTCTTAGACTGTGGAATGCTAAAGGAATAGAAGAGAAGAAAAGGGCATATTACACGTATCTACAACTAAGTGCAAATAAAGCTGGAGACATCTATAAAGAAAAAATAAAGAGAGTTAGTTTAGTGAAACAGGTACAAGATGAATTATGGAGTCGCATTATAGGGAGAATTAAACATGATGTACATTAAAGACAACTTGTAGCCTATAAATGCTAAAAGGCATGAATAAAAATGAAAGTGATACAGCAAAAATTATTCCCGAACATAAATGGATAAGTCATTATAAAGCTCTATGGTCTAATAATAATGTGAAAGCCGAGCACAGTAATATAGAAACCAACAACTCTGTTACATACGAGAGAGACTTAATTACAATGGACGAGCTTGAAGATACCCTTGGAAAAACTATAAATCAAAAAGCAACAGGACAGTATGGATTAAACGGAGAATTGTTCAAGTAGTCTTGCTTAAACTCAGATTATTACATTTCTATAATATGTGTTAGAAAAGACAACGGGTCCCCCGAGATTGGTTAACTGCTCGATTTTGGTGGTGTCTGGTTTTAAGAAAGGAAAACGGAATTACTGTAATAACTATAGAGAAATATGTTTGGTTGATACTGGATACAAAATATATACAAGGATCATAAACTACCGTCTGCAGACTATTTCCGAGCATCTTACTTTTGAAGAATCAAATGGCTTCAGGAAAAACATCTTTTACAGACAATGCTTTTGTTATTACACAAATCATTGAGAAGCATCGTGAGTTCAACAAAGAAACGCATGCAGCTTTCGTTGACTTTGAGAAGGCCTTTGATAAAGTAGATAGAAATTTGTTATGGCAAATATTAGAAGAACGTGGATACCCACAACAATTATATGAACTATACAAGACCTATATAAAAGAACAAGAATAGCTGTTAAAAATAATTGTAGGATATCTCAACAAACATCTGGTAAATAAGGTATTAGACAAGAGTGCAGTATATCGCTTACTCTTTTTAACATTTATACTGAGTATCTCGTAAAGAACTGGAAGCATCTGGTGAACGCTGAATGCGCTGTTTGCTGACGACTTGCTCGTACTTCAAAATACAGAATCTGATTTGTAAAAAACTGCTATTAAGCTTCGTCAGATTTAAGTTTATTATGATTAAGTTTCTACATTGATGTAGTGAAGGAAGTTGTTATAAACGTATTTAAGGTACTGTAAAAGTATTTCAATGTTACAAATAAAAAGCATTCACTTCGTCACTTTTTTGACGGTAGTTACGAACAGTTACGAGAACCAGTCTTGTAAGCTGCACATTGAACACACTGAACTGTGAAATGACGTGTGTAATTATAATTTGTTATGTTATATAGTTTATTGAGATAATTTAATCTTAAAGTAAGTAAAGGATTCTACCTATCTTTTTAGAGGGCGTCTAGTCACTTTTATTTATATTATACATCATGAACAATTCACATTTTTCCAATACACTAATTATAAGAAGTTATAATTAATAATAATTCATCCATAATATAGAAATTTTAAAATATGTAATATAGAAATTTTGATATAAAAATCAATAAGTACGGAACTGGACTTGAAAAAATTTAAAAACATTCCTCATCCGGCGTTAAATAACTTCATAAGACAATTATCTCATATTAAATTTTCACAAATTATTTTACATTTTTTTAAATTAATTTTTATTTTTTTATTCCACTTTTTTTTGTAAAAAGTGGTTTAACGTACACACAACTAAAAAGTTCATGACCCCATTCAATGGGGTAAGTACTAAAGCGTGCGTCAGAGTGGACTTCATTGACGTTTATACTATCAATTCGAAAGTTACTTAAACGCTTATAATATAATAGTTAACATGGAATAGAGTAAGAAAACATTTATTTTGCACAGTATGTTTACAGTACTCAAGTGATATAAAACGTAATAGGCCTATTTTAAGTTAATTAGCAATATATTTCAGTATGTATGTTCAGTGGAGTTTTGTGAAAGCTGTCAGACCTGTAACTTTATAAATCTTTTTTCTAATTGCTGTACTACACACGTAAGTGAATCGTATATTCTAATGATTACGTGTGTGGGATGGACGTTATAGTTAATTAAAGAATGTTTTACACGTATTAGTATTATTTACTTATTTCCACAAAAGCTGTTTACAGCAACACAACAGAATAACAGTAGACAAAATTCCACTGATGTAGACTAAAGTTAACTGTTATCCCATGCACAAATACGAAATTGAAAAGATGAAAATCGACGACTGCAACAGAAAATAAGTGTACAAAAGAATGTCTAAAATAATTTGCTGATACATAAAATACTCGATATATAACGTGTTAGAAAACATTTTTATTTGTATAATCACTTCACTAGAGAGGAAGGAAAATAACGAAGTCAACTCATACGTATTCGCAGTGGTTGATTTATAAAATTATAGGTGCCGGAACGCATGAATTCAAAAGTTGTACAGCCACAAATATACTTATATTTTATATTAGCGTATCGAAAATATGTCACTCATGATGGCGTCATCCTGGAGCCTTAATCAAACTATAAGTGACGGTTTCAGTGGTCTGGACATTTTAAACAAGTTTTCATAGTTTCATCATTGTGTTTTCATATTGTTTGTTTCTTGACCTTTCCTTACTCTCTGTGTCCAATGCTGTATGGTGGCCAAAAATCAGCCCTTTCATTCACTTAAAGTTATTGCTATTGATTCAATAGCATATTTCAAGGTAGAAAGACTCTCCGGAAAAATTCTGGAATGCACATATTTTTGGAAGCTCCCAATCAGTTGCCTTTCATGTAGTTTTAATTTTGAAGCAAGTTTTTTGTTTCATTTTCTTCATAGGTTATTGGGATATTTTTTGAACGATAGTAGTTAAGATATAGATTAGTGCTGGTGTTTGATTTTGACAAATGTTTAGTTTTGTAATTGGACTAATGAGAGGCACAATTTAAAAAGTATTAGTAAGTTTTTGGAATAATTAGTTTTTTCTTATCATATACATTTTTTTAAATTTATTTTTGGATCCAAGAGGTTCCAGAACGCCGTTCCGGAGCGTTCCCCCTGAAATCAAGTCCTTCGTATTCGTATGAATTGCGGTGATTTGATTTAATGTAAGCAGTAAACTACAATTTGATATTTCGGTAAGTACTGAAATACAATTTTTAAAAGAGTTACAAGAAAAAACGAGAAAGAATTGGAAATGAAGTATTTAAAGAGCAATTGTATGTTATATTATCAGTGGTGGAAACGATTCAACAAGGAGAACTCAAGTGTTTGGGACATGTGTACATGATGGCCAATACCTATTAGAGGTATTGAGAATTGAGACTATTAGTCAAAGACAAGAAGAATTTGAAGGTTTTATGAAAAAGACCGGCTTTTTCGTATCCCAATAAGAACAAAGAGCAGTACTCTTTCAACTCTACAGTGTACGTACAGTACTGCGATGTGGTTATAAAGACAGTAGTACTGACAAAGTGATTTTTCTTTTTTAACACATTCGAATTGTTTATGTACTTGTTTATTTTTGTGGTATATATTAATCACATAATGTCTTTGTTTATTATGCTTATATTTTTTGGCTGGCTCTGGACGTTTTGTGAAGTTGTCTGTATGGTCTTAAATCTTAAGAGGTAGAAAGGTCTTATTGATTAAAGAATTATCACGTTACTAACGATTAAAATTGTTTTGGTGCAATAAGAAACGAATTGTACTAAGTTAGAAAAACTATACAAATAAATAAATATACGTCCGCGCGCGTGTGTTTGATCGTTCGCTAGAAGAATCTTCGCTGCATGAATCCAATAGATCGTGACCCTTGGCTTACGATCGTCAGTTAGTTGCCGGGAAAACTTTTGTTTTAGGGAATCGGTTTCTCATTGTGGAGCCATTACATTGCAGTACTTTATGACCAGTGTATTGCTTACGTTAATGTTCTCCGTGTAGAAAGTTTTGTGAGCTGTTCGCCCCGGTGTAACTGCTTGTTTCTAGTAACCAATTACCTCAGCCGCTGGCTTAACTTTTAATGTACAAACATCAGCAAGTTCTGTTGCACCTTTACTCCTGTTTACAACAGTTTTTCTGTACTCCAGTTTGGATGAAACACTTTGTACCTGTTGACCGCACAGGTCAGCTGTAGACTACTGATTCTGAACTCTCAGTTTCTATTAGAATTGAAAGGAAGAAGTTATTTTCAATGGTAACAATAGACAGCTCGAGTCATTTAATAACTATTTTAAAAAAATACATAAGAAAATAAAATTCACTATGGAAATTGAAGATAACAAAAATATTAATTTCCTGGATCTAACCATAACAAATAACGGTAATAACCTGAAATACAAAATATACAGAAAGCACACATGCACAGATACGGTTATACATGCTAAGTCATTTCATCCTCCAGCCCAAAAAATGGCTGCATTTAACAGCTTTATTGACAGATTACTTTGTGTTCCCCTTAATAACGAAGAATATGATCAAGAAGTAAATATTATAAAACAAATAGCTCTAAATAATGGTTACAGGCCAGTAATAATTGATAGAATGATAATGAAACATAAAAAACGTTTAGAAAATAAAAATACTAACATTATTAACCAACATAATAAAAAACATAAAAAAATTCATTTCAGCTAATTATACTGGTTTGATGCCAAATATTTTAAAATCTGTTTTTAAAAGTAAAGGATATACTATTTCATTCAAAACCTGTAATAATTTAAAAAATTTTTTCAAAACAAAAATAAATATTCCTTTAAAAAATAAATCAGGAGTCTATAAAATAAAATGCGATAATTGTGCAGCATTCTACATCGGCCAATCCGGCAGAGATTTTTATACAAGATTTTTAGAGCATATTCCTAAAACAAATAATAATAATTCCAGTTTTGCACAACATTTAATAACAAAAGGTCATAATTTTACTAGTTTCGAAAACAATTTCGTAGCGTTATATACTTGCAAGAAGGGTAAATTAATGGATAGCCTAGAGGAGTTCGAAATATATAAAGCTACAAAAAACGCAACAACCAAAAATAAGATATTAAATGATCAAATGAACTTCGGATCTAATAACCTGTTTGACACTGCTATACGGTTGAATGATAATTATAGCCAGTCGTAAGGAAATCGCGGTACAGCGTGCATGCATGCGAGCGCTCCGAGCGATTCAGTTGTTGCGTTTTGTATATTTTATTTAAAAGATTTTAAACATTTTGAATTATGACATAACCACAAAATGTGGTATACATTTACGTTTTGATTGATATTGTGTATCTGAAGATGGGATTTCATCCCGAAACGCGTCATTGAACGAAAGAAGCTAGTGTCACTAAGGTGGACCGAATAAGGTAATTTAATTATATTAACCATAAAGTGACTCGGTACGTAAAACATGAATAGATTGAAAGGAAGAATATTTGTCCGTACATTCATAGATTTGTCCATTAATATATAGCCTACATAGAAACTTACATCCGTTCCTTCGTATACAAAAAATAAATATAAATTAGCAAATATATATAAATATTTATCATTTTCTATATATGTAACTCAAAATATTAATTGATGACTCGTTGGGCACTTGGTGAAACAAATTTTTAAAAAAACTTTGTACGTAACTCAAAGTTTCTTGCAGCAATTATATAATATAGTGATATTATTCAATATTATAAACAAATAATATATATAATAAAATTTAACGACCCATTAGGATGTTACTTTAGATATGTTGATGATACTCTGTACATTTCCCAAAACAATGGTATAAACGTAAATAAAATATTCAACTCAGTAAATAATTTATATTCCAAAATAAAATTCATATTAGAAAAAGAATCTAATAATAAATTAAATTATTTAGACATAACAATCAAGAAAAATGAAACAGGCTTTGAATACTCAATATACAGGAAAACGTCTCAAACTGCTTTAGTAATACCAAATCCTCCCCAACATAAAATGGCAGTATTTCATTCCATGATTTACCTAATGCTTAGGATCTCACTAATTGACAAAGAAAGAAACAAAGAAAGAAATATTATCCATCAAATATCAGTTAAAAATGAATACAAAATTAAAACTATCAATAAATTAGAGAATAAAATAAAACATAAACGCATTAATTAAATTCCCAATAACACTACATCTAAAAATTCACCTATTTATAATAATATAAAATATACAATCTTTACTTATTATGGAAATATAACTCAAAAACTAAATAAAATATTTTAAGATACAAATTTAAAAGTATCTTCTAATACAGATAATATAATTTTTAATAAAATAAAACCTAACACTAAATCCAATATTTACAATACAAATGGAATATACAAAAATAGAATGTCCAGATTGCAATAAATTTTACGTAGGCCAAACAAAGAAAAAAACTACTCGATAGATTCCTTCAACACCGCAATTAATTTTTAAAACCAAATATTTATAAATCTAATTTAGCCACACATTGTCTAAATTATAACTACCAATTTCCAGGCATTGGAAATATAAACTTAATTAAAAACATAAAAAGGTAATAAAAAATAAATATTTGGCAAAATCTTAATACATACAAACACAATAACAATAATTTATTAATTACAGAAAACTCAAACAAAAAACAAGATGATCTACTTAAAATTATCAATTTATTAAAATAAATAAAAATAAGTAAAATATAAACATTAAATATTTCTAATATAACCGACGAAACAGCTGCTTAAGTAAATAAACATTAACTCAAGTGCGTTGAAATTGCACCCAAATCTGTTTTGAAATATTCTCGCGAATACCTAAGTTATAACTGCGGCTGACATAATATAACTTACCTAAACGAACATCTTCCACTCACACAGACAGTACTAATCGACATTGACCTGTATCATTACTTATACTACTACTATTATTATTATGATAACAAAAATATATGATTTAAGTTGTCTGTTAATCTTAGATAGGTATTTAAAAAATTCTAAGAATAATAGAGTTCCCACGTAACAGTTAAGCTCACGGTCCTCGAAGGGGAATCTTGCATGGAGGATTCATCTGCTATGTTCAATGCTTCTGAAGAACTGCCAGATAAACCGCATAAATTCGCGATTCGACTGCATATCGAAGGTTCTGATTGGTTGAAATTGCTTTCTACGTCACTGATAAAGGTGTGATCATTAAAAGCTCTGGTCAGGCTTTGCACAAAACCGCAAAATCATGTCCGATTACTTACATGGTGGTCATGTTTCAAGCGATACGCAGTGTCTAACTAAGGAAAACCTTTTCCATAATTCAGTATAGTATTAAGTTGTGTGCGTGTGTGTGTGTGTGTGTGTGTGCGTGTGTGTGTGTGTGTGGGTGGGTGGGTGTGTGTGTGTGCGCGTACTACAACGGAAATTCCTGTGACATATTTTATGGGATGTATATGTGTGTGCTCGAAACAAACCATATGATGAGTAAGGGAATGTATGAAGTGTGTAGAGTTCCACTTAGAACTCTGTATTTTAGCTTGTAAGAAACTTTGTTCTTTATAAGTATAAACAAATTATTGTAAATGCCATGTGTAATGCAATGTATAAAAGTGTGGGTAATCGTCCTAAGTTCGGGTTACGATAGTCGATTGCGTGTGTCACTTAGACAGTAATTAAAGTAAAACCTTATAGCACCGTTATTAATTAATATTTCACTATGGGAAAAGAATATAGTTCATATTATTACAAATATTTGTCGTAGATAAATATATTATTCATTTGGTGTGATTATGTTTTTTTACTATAATTCTGTGTATCATACTTAAAAAGCCATAAAAAGAATTCAAAAGTTTAAATAATTTTGCTGGAGGTTTAGAACAATCCTTGTCTAGGATAAGCCGACGTTTACATGATCGGATTGTAATTACCTCACTCAGATCAAATATTGACCAACCAGAGCTTTAGAATTTCAGTCAAGAGTTCATATCATAATCTTACAAGGCCAGTTCATATCGGGTTATTCGAACGTGACACGCGTGTAGACGATGTGTGTAGAGGAAATGGACAAAAATCCGCAAATTCATCGCATTGAATGCTGCCGATATCGGACAGATAATCTCGACTTATTAAAATATTATAAACAAGCGTTAGCCAGACCGCAGTTTAAATCCGAATGCTTTGCGTGGTAGTAGAAAATTGTCCGCCTAGGTTTGGACAGACACTTCAAGCGCACTGGAATTGCTGTAAGACCAATACGTGCCGAGTTTAATTCAAAAAATTTCGAACCTAATAAAACCCGAATGCAACCCTGAATACCATATACCATTTACTCTACCATCTACGTTATTACGGTCACACTATAGGACGTCGGAGGTCAGCTTTAGATCATCAGATCACCGGACTCCAGCTCTGGACATCGTTCTTTAGACTGCAGTCAAGGAAAGTCCACTTTTTAATAGTAATATTCAATCATAAATTCTAAAGAAATTTTAAACATTGAAAACTGTGTAAAACAAACTCTTAAAAGACATATAATTTTAGTTAAATTTGTGTTGGTTAACAGAGTGATTTATCAAGCAATCAGGAGTAAGAACTTCACAATTTTAACCACCGTTTAAATAATTTTTAATATACCATCATTCCATTATATTTCTCACCAATATTAATTTATCTACGCTTATCCATAACATCGCAATGCATATATGTGTATGTGTGTGAGTGTGTGAGTAGGCGCTCGCGCATATAGATATATAATAAAAAATGTATTATATACTTTTCGTAATTGTAAAAATTTTCTTCTTTTTTTAAAGTATATTCAAAATAAATTGATTCTTTCTAGAGTATACAATTTTCTGTTTGAAGTATATCCATAAAATATTTTCTATCGCTAAAGCTATAACACGGTAAAATTACAATGAATCCTATAACTTACTTGCGCGCGTGTCTGTCTGACTGTCTTATATACTGTACTTATATATGTTTCACTAGCAAATAACTTGCTCTGTATTGATTAATATACATTTAGTAAGCGCCGTTGGTAGTTCAGCCAGCAGAATACACATTTAACAATGAAAAGTAAGTTATAGGCCGGATACACTAAAAACTATGTAATCCTACAGTGCAATTAACAGGTGAAAATAAACATATAATTTCTTAGGATAATTGTGATACGTGTAAATAAATGTAATTTTGAATGTGTATGAGTATGTACGTAAGTATGTGGTATCCATGTATGAATGTGTGTATCTATTTTGTTATTATAAGGATATTATTAAATTTTAATGGCATGTACATCATGTACGTGATCTGCACTACATATACAAAAAAAATTATTGTTGAGGAGCACGAACATCTTGCGTAAGGACAGTTTAAATTTTAATACGTACTAAATCGAGTGTACGATGGTTTTATCGCGTTTTTATTTTTACCGACTCAGTTTTTAATCTAAAGTTATTTAAATATACCAAAATATGAAGAACTAAAATACTGTTACTAGTGTGTACATTTTCTAGTCTTATCGAGTACTTCATTTTTATCGGTCGAGGTTTTCAAGTCGCATAATAGTAGCGAACGTAAAACTCATTAGCGCAATGTATTTCCCTGCCTCGCCCATTGTTTCATCCGACTGTGGAACCAAGAATAGATCACTTGAATTCTAGAATTCTTCAAAACTTCTTACCAGTGGCCTATAGTTGTTGGTAGAATTCCTGCTTCGGACGGAATCCATCGTATTTTCTTATCATTATCGATGTTTTGATCCACCACAATCTTGGATCGTTTTCTGGACGTTGGTGTGTCGTGCTTGCCTAAAACATTCTACAATTTGTTTTGTGCACATTAGTATATGACGTAACTGATTCTGATTGGTTGACTATGCTTTGTAAATTTATGAATGTTTGTTAAATTAAATATGTTTTTAATGTTTATTATATATGTTTAGCTAAGACGATTCAAGATTCCTACAGATCAATACATCAACAATAATAAGAAAATACGACATAGGTGTGAGCTAAGAGTTTTACCCATTCATCTTTAGAGTATTCTACATATGGCAAAAACGAATAGTTTTTATAAAGAATACAAAGTGTTCAATTATTTAAGTACGTTTTGGATATGACATTACAATTTGTTTGTTGTAAATAAGTACAAAACAGTGACTTGATAACTCAATCAGCATTCTCACAAAATTCTCATAACAAACAAAATTATCCGTGTGGAGTTTAGATGAATCGTGTGCACCAATTGGTAAGAAAGGCTGACGTTTTTGGCGCCTCATCAGAAATGGCTGAAATACTGATAGCTGGCAGATACACTTCTGTTGTCATACTAGTTGTGATATACTAGTTATCTATACGGCTATGGTGTTAGAGGGAAGCATATTAAGGGAAGCCAAAAAATAGCTGACTACAGAAATGGATTGTAAGGGCAGAGTTTTAAATAGAAAAGGACCATCAGGGTGATGTATATGAATCATATAATTATAACATAATATACTCATACTTGCACACACATACGCGCACGCATAAATATATGTAACATCATCATCATCATCATATTGATACATAGATTGGCAGATCCCGTACACCACCGTCATCAACAATTAATTGCTCTTGTCCCAGGCTTTGTCTTTAGTTCTTTTATACCCCCTCCTCGCTTACATCGTCTAACGTCCTCCTTTAACGTCTTACATCCTTCTCCTTTTCTCTCCCAAAGTGATCTCAGTTCTCTCTCTCTCTCTCTCTCTCTCTCTCTCTCTCTCTCTCTCTCTCTCTCTCTCTCTCTCTCTCTCTCTCTCTCTCTCTCTCTTCTCTCTCTCTCTCTCTCTCTCTCTCTCTCTCTCTTCTGAAATGAAACTGTCGTATAACAGACTTCAGGTGGACGCTCTCCATTTTTCTCAGTCCTGTGCATTTGCCTTCTTCTGACTATAGCTCTTTCCGTTTTTGATGTCATCGAGCATTCCAGCCTACCTCTTTCATATCCTCTCTTTCCTTTTGCCTTTCCGTCTACGATCCTTAGTTCCAGACAGTTTCTACATAACATATTGTAACGTTTCCTTCTTTATGGGTTACAAAAATAAATATATGAATTTTTAAAAAATTTTGTTTAAATTTAATTAAAGACAAAAAATTTTTTCTTTATTTTTCTTTATTTATTAATTATTTATTAGTTTATTTATTTATTATATTAGTCCTTAATTCTTTTAATTACTAATTTAGTTGATTTATTGTGTTATAATAACAATAATTTGTTTCCAGCGTTAAATAGATTATGAAATGTAATAATCGATTAGTGGTATTCAGCTATTCAGTGATTGTACTCCTTTGCGAGGTTATTCTCTTCTTCCTTGGAGTCCAGGTTTCAAATATTACCTGAAATTCTTCTAAATATATGTTCACCAAGAAATAAAACTCAAAATTAGAATATTAAATGAATTTATTAATCTAATTGTGATTAATCGACTTTGAATCGAACTACTAATCCACAGCTCGAAAACTCATATCTCAGGGCAAATTGTTTTCTTTATATAAATTATTAACATTGAATTATCGGTTCTTTTAGCTGTTATCATAAGTCAGAGAAAGGGTAATGCTGAAAAGGTACAATACTTACAATTAACAAGTTCTTAATGACAAAAATAGAAATAATATTTAATATAAAAAGGTTAATAAAAATTAGATTTTTTCGAACCAATGGCTCTACGTAGGCTGACGTCACCACAGCTGACTGAGGCTGGTCTGAGATTCAACAAGATGGCCGTCTCCTTGCTGCGTATGCACTCTGAGATCTTCACGACGAAATTCCTCCAAATAAATGTTGATTCTTTATGTGTTCCTCATCATAGTAGTAGTGATCAGTTTTCTTCGTCTTAGAGTGATGATTCCGTATTAATGATCCGTTGTTTAGTTCGGCGATAAGTGTTCAGAAGTGTCCTCGTTCAAATAGCTCGTCCATAACGTTGTGCTGATATTCACATTAAATAATTTCTGATTAGTACCTGGACTGTTCTAATATCTTGATTACCTTCAATCTTCGTAAAGATAATAGTTGAATTAATTTTATTTGATTTCAGTGTTAGTAACTCATATTTTAAATTTCTCTTTTTTTATAGGTTTAGTTCTTGTCCAAATTATATTTTCTATCTTTTTTAATTTGTGTGAGATCGTTCTGATGTGTTCATCTCGACGTTTAACAATCAACTCTCGTTTTTTCTTCATCATATAAAAGGTCCTGGCTGATTTATTAGTAAATTTTCATTGTTTTAAATCAGCTGACTCTTAAGCCTCAAATTTGATGTTGTACAAAAGAATTGAATTTTACATTATATTATAAATTACATTTTGCTTATTATTTATTCTTATTAAATGCTAATTACATAATCAAATTCCTTATTTAATTCTGCATAATTTAATACCACACATGATATATTTTATAGTATTTTTTAACTCAAAAAGACATATTTACAGTATATTTGGTTGTAGGCCTTATCTACTATACTTCTTTCCACATTAAATGGTTGACAATTTATGTTAGATTCTAATTATCATTGAACAAGATCACTGATTGAATTATTATGGTTTGGGTTCTTTAATTCTCAGTAATTTGATGATTTGGTTAGCTAATTTGAATACTATCTTCAATTTAGGCTTTTCTTTAGACTCCAGTGTTATTACACTTGCATTTTTACTAATAATATCTTATACGTTCCTTAATTACCTTCACTAAGTGTTGTTACAGTTATTATACGTGGTTAGTGATTTACATTCAACAATTTTCATTCATTTAATTAATTTCATTAACTTATTTACTAATTATAATGTTGGTGAGAGGTACCATTTGCCTATTTTTTTATGTTAGTTCAATTACAAAGTTTACTATTATTTCAGCTTGCTAATACCCTTTCTGACATACAATTCTAATAAAATCTTAACTAAATTGCCCTTACTTAATTACAACCGTTTTTATTATTAATTGACATCATTAATATATAATAAAGATATTATATTAAAAGAAATAAATAAACTTAATCTCAAGCATTCAATGCTTTGAGTTCAATGAACTGCTAACGTAAACAAAACACATCTGTTTTTATTTAAACAGTTTATTAAAATCAATTATTATGCAGTCTTTTGCTGCTTTTGGTTTAATTTAGGGATTTACTCTCACTATTCACTATATTCCCAACTTTGATTTCTAGCCATTTTATCTAGTAATTGGGGAATGAAGAACATCACTTAAATGGGATTATTGTTTGTAATTTTTTCACAATCAAATTAAATTATCTTTGTACACTTTCCATCATATATCTAATATTTCTACTTATATTTAATTTATATAGTTTCTTTTTTTTCTACTGTATTGTACTTTTCTTTGTTATACTTTGTTGTGGGTTTTGTTTTTATGTGCTTACTAGTTATACTTTTATTCGTTGGTTTTGGTTTATATATATTTCTACCTGGGTATATATACTATATAAGTTGGATTATCACTTAAGTTGGTTTTAATGAACTTACCTTCTTTTAATTTCGCATTTAATTTTACTTTTATTCTTGATTAATTATTATAATACTTTTTCTTTTTTCCCAGTTTGGTTTTTTAATAATCTATGTTATATTCTATTTTTGCTTCTCTTTTGGTCTTATAATAAGATGGATTTTCTGTCATGCTACAATATGCCCCAACCCAGATGTTTTTCTCTTTCTTATTACTTTCAGCAGTTTTTTTCCTATCCTATTGTCGACAATACTCAATCGTTTCCCACTCTATTAGTCCATTTACCTTAATATTCTTTGCTCAACCACATTCAACTGTCTTAGTACCTTTCGCTTTCTTTCTGATGGTCCACGTTTCGCTGCCACACAAAGCCACAACCCAACTAAATCATTTAGCTGATCTCTTTCTCATTTTAATTGGAATCCTTCTTGCTGTCAGTAATGTTTTTACCATTTCGGAAACTCAGACTCTTTTACCTATAGATGCCCTACTTCTGATTTCCTCCGTACAGCTTCCAGTTCCATAAAACTGTACTCCCCAAATAGTTCATTGAGTTCACTTGGTCTACAGTTTGTATTTCTAAGAATATTTTGACGGAGCAAAATATTTATGCCAGTTCTCATCATTTTAGTTTTCCTACATTTATTTTCATTGTGAACTTATTCGCCACTCTTACAACATTCTCCATTATAAATTGTGCCCTCATATTAGTCGTTAATACTCTTTTTTTAGTATTTCTTATAACGCACCTGTTCATTACCGTTTCTTTTGCAGGACTATATATCTATGAAGGCATAGTGTTAAGTAGTGAAAAATATAGAGGAGAATTTTAATTTTCTCCTGCGTTTGTGGGTAATGATTAGAAAATCGAATGTATTTTAATTTATTATAATACTCAAATCGGAAAAACAATTTGGAACAGTTAGATAAACGGTTTGACAATCCCAAAACATGTAATAACTGTGCACAAATAGGAGTATTCTAACAGTGAAAGTTTTATGACCCATAAAGTTTGGTCCTAAAATTAGATGAAAGATTGAACTTGAAAACCTACAATTTTATACCGGAAAATCATGCCATGTATCTATATATGTATTTTTGTATACAGACTGACTAGAGTAATCGTATGTGACTAATATCAATCATGATAAGGCTTTCTTAAGAAATCCTTATGACCGTTGTAACTTTCATAAGGTATGAATGTAGCGATTACAGAAGAACCTGTACTGTGTCAGACAAAAAATCAGTTTTTTAATTAAGAAAGTTGTGTTGTGTTGATTATAATCACAAACAGAGTAATCACTGTTGCACACCACTATAGAAAAAATATTCCGATTAGCGCTTTCAAGCTTCACAGATCTTTGTCAAATCGGATTTCCGATCTGACGATGAGCTGTGAAGCTTGAAACCGCTAATCGGAATAATTTTTCTATAGTGGTGTGCAATAGTGATTATTCTGTTTGTAAAGATAAGTTGTTAAAAATTGTTTATTAATAAAAGGCCTTAGAGGCTATTACTGTTGTCAAGTAAAAAATTTAATAATAACTAAATGAGCAGCACAGCAGATGACTTATGGAAGACGACAGCAAACCCAGACAAGGATGGCGGTGTACTATTAAAGAACAATGACGACGAAGGTATATAAAAAAATTAAGCACCAATGACAAGCCCAGGGTAAACCTGACATCGGGACAACGAAGGATCTACGAGGTACTCACTGGTAATAATACATGAAAAAGTACGTAGAGATTTTTGTAACATTGATTTCAATACCACACGTAGAAAAGAACTAAATATCTAACAGCTTATTATCCAGTCAGTAAGTAGATAAAGAGAGTTTTTATATGGTAATTAACAGTTGAATACGTGATTTAATTTACTTAATATATTAAATAATAACAAGGCAGATTAGTTTGTAATTGGAAAAGGTATACTTTCCATTATATATCATACAAATTATAGTAAGCAGAAAAATCATACAATTATCTATAATTGTTTAATTTATATGTTTAAGGAAACTTACTGTCAGACAATTTCATTATGTGCAGTATAAACAAAAGTCCACTGAGCCATCTGTCAAGATGATCTTTCCAGATGAGTAGGCCTAAAAATAATTTTCTTTAAGGAAGGTGGATTGTTTTTCGTACAGAGAAATGTCTCGAGCATACTGCATATTGAGAGAAAATACTTTCTGATCGTACTGTTATTTCACACACACGCGCGCGCGCGCGCACTTATCACCTATGTATGCGCGAACTCGTGTGTGTGTGCGTGTGTTTCATACAATGTTTTGTGTAAATATATAATACGTAAATACGTTGACTCGAGGTCACCCATAACCTTTACACGCTAATAGCACACACACACACACACACACACACACACACACACACACAAAAGCACGATACCTATATACTGACAGAAGCGAATCGTGGCTGCACTAAACGCCTTTGAAATAGTATGGCTTATTTCCAATAATGTTGCGACTGAAGCAATTCTCTCTTCCCCAGCCTGACACAAGTAAGGGATTTCCTTATTGACTGACGTGATCGGCCACGCTTACAATCACAGCTCCTCTCGATAACAGCCGTACAGGTGCTCTGTTACAGGAAGTCTCCTGATATTTTGAGACGCTGAACAATTCGCATCCTATTACTGCGTATCTGGATGTGTGTCTCTTTTGAGTATTAGTAACATTATTACATATTACTAATTACCGGCAATAAGAGCTTAAACGTATCACAGTTATCACGTGTCAACGTACACGTTGGATATTTACAACAGTGTGTAACTAGAACATTTTCGGTACTGTGTCCAATATATTGTTCATATACAATTTAAAATTGATGTTTAACCGGTATCTTTTAAAATTTTATGCTTAGTTTGTAGTTATGTTATTCAAATATAATCTTTAAAATAAATCGTCAGCCGTTTGTTGACTTTATTATTTTTACATTTTTTCTTGTTTTCATCTACAATATTAGACTAATTTTAGGACAGATATAAAATGTAATAGGTCCATGGGATTCAAAAGAGTTTACAGGTGTGAGTTAAAGTTTCAGCTTGCCACTACTCGTGGCACACAATAATTTGAGGATAGTAAAGAAGTGAAATAAAGAGTTGAGATTGTACAGTTTCTAAAGGATCTAACTGAAAATAGTATTTGTTTTTAAGTAATTTAATATTCACGTTCCCCACAACATATTGGTTTTTATATCGACATACAAACTTAATTTCTATTATCTAGCTGAAGAACGACAAATAAAAACGAAAGTTTTAACGTCACAAAAAACAAATCAGAAAATGGTACTTATTCCTTTTTATTCCGCAGCTGTCTGACTATTTGAGTTACTACATAGAGTTAAGTACAGTTAGGTTAATCTAGAAACAAATCATAAGAGCTCAAAGTCTGCTTAGCCAGTAACTACAGGCATTTTGTAAAATTATGAAATTACATAGACAAGTGTAATAACTATTTTCGTAACATCCGTTAATAAAATTTTAACGATCTTTTTAACTAAGTTAATCTCGTCAATCGCTGATATTTTCTAAGTATTTCACTATTATTAATATTTATTATGTATGAATATTTACTATGAATTTATCCCACTGTACATAGTCACCATTCTGACGTACAAATCGTAGCTTTAGTTTATTTATTGCAGCAACTAAATTGGTAAGTCAAATATAATTGGTTGGGTTAGTGAATAGTCATGGTTGGCTAAATGGATCTCGTCACATGCCATTTGCAGTTCCAATGGTTTGGAGAGAACCGAAGGATCACACCACGGACTGTGATTTTTGTATAACAAAAAAATCTGGGATAAAGGCTAAGACTAGACGTAATGTTAAATATCCCGATATTCCCTCTGCTATAAGGCCAGTGCCACACAGTCCAGAGCTTCCAATTCCAGTACCACCAAAAACATGGAACTTAGACGAAGATGAAGTTGTTACTGATGTTGAACCTTGTGCAGACTTATCAGGTGATGCAGAAAGAAGAGACCCAGATTTTTTGGAACAGAATTAAATGACCTCGTTCGTGATCTAAATTTATTAAAGAGTCAAGCAGAAATACTGGCATCAAGATTGAAAGGATGGAATCTTTTACAGCAGAATACTAAAATAAGTGTTTTCCGTGACAGGCAGTCTGAATTTGAACATTTCTTCTCCCAGTTCGAGGACTTAGTGTACTGCAATGACGTGGATTCTTTACTGGAACCTTTGGGACATATGCACCATCCTGAAGAATGGCGTCTATTTATAAACTCTTCAAAGCTTAGTTTGAAAGCAGTCCTACTTTACACTGGAAATAAATACCCATCAATCCCTTTAGCTTATGCTGCTCACATGAAGGAGTCATACAAAAACATGAAACTTGTATTGAACAGGATTCAGTATGAGAAATATTTATGGCATATTTGTGGAGATCTGAAAGTGATAGCACTTTTACTTGGATTGCAACTTGGGTATACTAAATTCTGTTGCTTCTTGTGTGAATGGGACAGCAGGTATAGGAAGAATCATTACATAAAAAAGCAGTGGTCAAAGAGAGAGGCACTGACTGTAGGAGAGAAGAATGTTGTAAGTCAAACACTAGTAAAACCTGAAAAAGTTTATCTTCCGCCACTTAAGCTCAGTTTAATGAAAACTTTTGTTAAAGCAATGGATCGTAATGGTGCAGGATTTCAATTTCTAAAAAACAAGTTCCCTAATATAAGTGATGCTAAGATTAAGGAAGGTATACTGTTGGACTACAAATAAGAAAACTAATGAACGATCCTGCATTTGAAGAAAATTTGAATGAATTTGATGTTGCTGCATGGAAATCATTTCAAAATGTGGTTAACAACTTCCTGGGAAACCATAAGGCGGATAACTACAGAAAACTTGTAACTGAGCTTCTTCAAAACTACAGAGAACGTGGATGTAATATGTCACTCAAAACTCATTTCTTAGATTCACATTTGGATTTTTTCCCTAACAATCTTGGTGCCGTGAGTGACGAACATGGTGAACGCTGTCACCAGGAAATATCCACCATGGAAACACGCTACCAGGGAAAATGGAACCCAAAAATGCTAGCTGACTACTGCTAGAATCTAAAGAGGGATCTACCTATAGCAAACTACAGCAGAAAATCCAAAAGAAGTAGATTTTAGGTAAGTACAAAGTGCATGTAACATATTGTTATATTATCGTCTCATAATTTTCTTTTTGCAAAAGAAAAATGTTAATTACTAAAAAAACTATGCCCGACAGGAAAAAACTGTTAACATATTTGAAATCAGCACTAAAAATACTATAAGAAGCAGTTATTCAATTTAATTTAACACACACAAAATTAAATTTTGTTGACCAGTGTTATCTGGGATGACAAAAAGTAAGGCAATCATAATTAAAATAATTAAGCGTTCTACTAAATAAACTGTATGGACTGAGCATTCGAACAATTGTGTCTATTTAGCTGCTAAATTTAAATCCAATTCACTGACCTCAACCATTGTGTTTTGTAGTAACTATCTCGTGACTGAGATTTAAGTATTTATCGCTCTGTGTCTTAGCGTTTGTAAGTTTTCCAGGTGTCAGATTGCTGGTCTAGTCATACAACCTTAGAGAACCTAAACAATTACAAACAATTACAAAAAAATACTGAAAAATGATTATACAAATTACGTACGGTTACACATGGGACTAAAACATGGCGCCTGACTAAAAAGAACGATACAAACTGATGACGTCTGAAATAGTTAGTTGAGACATAATGTCTAAATTTGAAAGAGCTAGGAAGGAGACGTTGAGAAAAACGCAAACCCGATCACAGCCATAGTTTAATAGTTTAGGAGACTGACATATATCCTTACAGCATTTACAGTAAGCCTTAGCCACAGTACTGTGGTTTACACACCTTTGTCAATGTTTCTGTCCTTTCAGCACTGAAGATGCCCACCGATGGAGTGGATGAAACGTTTGCAAATAATAACAACGGGCCACGGCCTGGCCGCCCGGAAAATGAAAATTTTAATAATTACGACGCTAGCCGTGAAAGCTGAAGACAACAAACGAAATAAACCAGTTAACGTGGTTGGGACATACGAAAGTGGCGAATGACACGTGAGAAAGATATCAGAATAAATCCCAGTGAAATAAAGCAGTTAACGTGGTTGGGACATACGAAAGTGGCGAATGACACGTGAGGAAGATATCAGAATAAATCCCAGTGAAATAAAGCAGTTAACGTGGTTGGGACATACGAAAGTGGCGAATGACACGTGAGGAAGATATCAGAATAAATCCCAGTGAAATAAAGCAGTTATCGTGGTTGGGACATACGAAAGTGGCGAATGACACGTGAGGAAGATATAAGAATAAATCCCAGTGAAATAAAGCAGTTAACGTGGTTGGGACATACGAAAGTGGCGAATGACACGTGAGGAAGACATCAGAATAAATCCCAGTGAAATAAAGCAGTTATCGTGGTTGGGACATACGAAAGTGGCGAATGACACGTGAGGAAGATATCAGAATAAATCCCAGTGAAATAAAGCAGTTAACGTGGTTGGAACATACGAAAGTGGCGAATGACACGTGAGGAAGATATCAGAATAAATCCCAGTGAAATAAAGCAGTTAACGTGGTTGGGACATACGAAAGTGGCGAATGACACGTGAGGAAGATATCAGAATAAATCCCAGTGAAATAAAGCAGTTAACGTGGTTGGGACATACGAAAGTGGCGAATGACACGTGAGGAAGATATCAGAATAAATCCCAGTGAAATAAAGCAGTTATCGTGGTTGGGACATACGAAAGTGTCGAATGACACTTGAGGAAGATAGAATAAATCCCAGTGAAATAAAGCAGTTAACGTGGTTGGGACATACGAAAGTGGTGAATGACACGTGAGAAAGATATCAGAATAAATCCCAGTGAAATAAAAAAAAAAGACGTAGGCCTAGAAGAAGCTGGAAAGACGACGTTGGAGATGCTGTGAATGAAATAGAATTAGAAGGAAGCACTTTTAGTAAATAAGTAGGTACACCGGAGTCTCGGTTATCCGAGTTAATGTTGACCACAGCTACCTTGGAGAATCGGGAAAATGGAAAAAACGTTTTAATTAGTTTTCGATGTTTATTTGTCAATAAAATGCTATTCATTTCAAACTTTGTAAAATACTGGAATACAGTTTAAAAGAACAAAAAGAGAACTAATAAACAGAATTCACTTATGTACATTGTGTGAATTCAATATCAAATTGACTAAAAAATTCAGTCTTTTACGAGAAAGGTTATGATGGTTGTCTGCTTGTGTTTAGTAATCGCTGTTTCCTCGCTGCGATGTCTCTCCATCTTTTTAATAAAAGTAATTTAGGTGCTTGAGCTTCAGGTTGCTGTTCTACGTAGTGTAACGCCAGTTCCAAACCAGCCCATCCATCTGTATGTGAAATGCCGGGAGTTGAACTTTCTTCATCAGACGAATCTTCCGTTTGGCATCCGAATTTTCTCACTATTTCGTTAACGATTTCTTCGTCACTAAATTCATTTCTTCACTCGTTATGAACCCATTCATCAATACCTATTTTTTGTAACACTTTCACACACAGTAATCTTGTGTGGCTTATTTATTGTACAGTTTCGTTAGTACAATCTTCCTTACCACAGTCATTTTGTGCTGGATTTTACTGTTCATTTGTTTTAAGAAGTTTATTCACGAATGTTGCAGGGCTTTGGAAGAAAACGTATTCCACACATCAGCCGACCAGTATACCACGTCCTTTAAAATACTTCGCAATCGGAATTTCTCTGCAATCCATAGACGTTTGTCGCCTGTCGCCCACCATTTTTACGTAGTCGAATCCTATATAAACAAACTTCTATGTTGGAATTTCTGTACAAAGCGTAGTAACTAACAAACAATGCATTTTTGTACGTTCATTCAGAAAACAGGAAAAAATTATATACTTATTGTGTGTGTTAGGAATATACATGTGTTTTAACAAAAGTGAAGTAAAGAAAAAAGTACTTCGGAAAGTCCAAAACTCAAAACAATCGGGATTCTACAGTAGAAAAGATCTGGCAAACGCAGTAATTATTTTTTTAGGCTTATATCCTTTCCGTAGATTAGTACAGTTTTGTTTTCTAGAAACTAAAATATCCCCCCCCCCTCTCTCTCTCTCTCTCTCTCTCTACAACTTATACGTCTTGTGTTTCACATTGTAAAGTATGTTTAGTAGCACAAATTTAAAATTCACTTAATATACTGACTCATTAGCAAAAGATGTGATTGGAAAGCAGACTTTACAATACAGCTAATATTAGCTTCTGGACTAAAAGCTAAAATCCGATACGACAAACAACTTTTGAAGATAGTAAGTATTATTAATAGGAATATGCAGGTATTCCAAAAACGGTTTTGGAGCAGTTATAAATGCAACAGATATTTTCGGTTCAGCAATTAAATGAAATCTCAAAATACCAAAAAATCTATTCATCGTAGTTCTTCTTTAAAATGTATTCAGTACATTAGAACAAATTCTAGTGATTTAACTCTCTATAAAATTGAGACCTATTTTATAAAATACTTTGAAAGTCATTGTTACAACTTACAATTCGTTTCTAAAAGTAAATCGTTTAAAAAAAAAAGATACCCTGTCTGTCTGTCTATATATTTTAAATCTAATCCGCTTGCTGACACCCTTACTAAAGGTAGTTCCTGATTCCATCATTTATGAATATTTAACTCCCCCTTGGTCACAAATTGCTCATTTCTCCATAAAATCCAACCGACTACGTCTTCTACATTAATAAGCACTGTACAACAAAAGAGTTCAAGTTGGTCAATGACTATTGGCCAATGGCTATATAGTGTCTAATTACGAAAACTGGCACTCTCTGTTGTGGCCAGGAGTGCAGATTTCTGAAACAAAAGAAATTATGCGGATTATTATAAGGAACAATAAGATACTTTAGATTTTACAGATGAACAACGGGAATTCAGAAATGGTGGTCATGCAATGATCTTATTTTCATATTAAAACAAATAACTAAAAAGACTGTAGAATTTAATGTTCCAGTACTTCTATGTCTCTAGAATGAAATAGAAAAAAGTATTTAAAAATGTACTATTATAGAATGTACTTACCATTTTAGAAAGAACAAATCATTCAAAAAATGTTGATCAATAGCATAACAATATACAAGACTAATAACTATTTACCTAAACAAATATACTTAAGAAAGGCATAAACACGAAGATTCGTTAAGTCCTATCCTTTTCAACCTCGTTATGAATGAATAAATAAAATATTTAATTAAGATAAAAAAATTGAATATTAAACTCAGTTATGGGGAAGTCGCATTACTCTTAGCAAACTTTGAAGATAACATAGAAATAACTCTCTAAAAATTCATGAAATAAAAGAAAATAGAAAATCAAAATTCAGTAAAATTAAAATATTATCATTCAAAATAAAAAATAAATCCAGAAGAGTATAATTAATAAATTAGAAACATACTGTAGAGTAATTGAACAGGTAATGCAACTTAAACACTTAGGCGTTGAGATTAATGGTATAAACTCAATAAAATGTTAATTAACCCATTAAGGCAGTTTTGAAAAAAATTGGGGGCTTGTTCTTTAATTTTATATGGATAACTAAAATCTAAGAAAGGAAACTAAACAAGAATGTATGAAGCCGTACAAAACTTGTCACTTACGGCTGTGAATGTAGAGCAATCAACTTAAATGAGGGTTTCACGGAAAGTAACACAAAATCGCTAAGAGAATAAGTCAGAAGTGCTATAACACGAGGTTGATTTACAGCTTAACCTGTAAAGAATTTGGTAACGAAGAGTAAAATTTACTGCAATGAACATACTGATTTTATGTAGGGCACCGGATTAATCAAGAGCGTTGAGATTAGGAACCAAATGGAGACAGGAGTTTAGTACGCCCAAATTTAAAATGAAAGACACGTCAGGATAGTACTGATGAATGGTCGTAAGAAGCCAAAGGTTTACTGAGGAAAGAAGAAGTCATTATAAGGCAGAAGAAGCTATGTCATGACAAGGTGAGTTTAGAGAATAAATACCAAATTTCATTAAAGGTTTGATAACAGTCACAAGTGGCAACTATGTTTTGAATACTTAGACACTAGGATGTACAAGAATAGCAGAAGTCATCACATTAAAATACTCAATCACAGCAGATAATATAAATGGCTTCCTCTTTCTTTCTTCAGCGGCACAACAACCCATTACTGAATAAGGCCTCCTTTAACAGCCTCCGCCAGTTGTCCCGGTCAAGTGCAGCTGCTCTCCAGTTCTCCAGTTGGGTCTACCAACTCTCCTGGTGCCATAGATCTGTTCTGTGAGTGCCTTTCTTGGTATTTCATTCTCCCCCATTCTGATCACGTGTGCAGCCCACCTGAGTCTACCAATTTTTATAATTTTCAAAATATCTGGTTCATTCAGGAGAGTGTTCAGTTCTTGGTTGGTTCAAATGGCTTCCTCTATATCTAAATATTCCCAATATTTAGCTCGTCACCAAATCGAATTTTCTCGTAGAGACGGTTCCAGATAGAACCATCAGTGAAGATGAACACAGTGTAAACGACTATTTTCTAATAAACAAATAAAATATTTAACCTAAAATATTAAGTTTTTTATTCAATAATGAAAACACTGCAAATAAACCAAACTAAATTGTATAAATAACTTAATAAATAAACTAATAACTTAATAAATTAACTAATATTGTCATGCTAATTGATAATTGACTTAGAAAGAATAGACAAAAAATTACATTAGGTAAAAAATGTAGATACAAATCTTATGTATGTTAATCTTATGTTAACCAAGGAACTTTTTAAATCAGTTGTAGCGTTCTATTCTCTCGTACATTAAAACGTTCTCTCTTACCAGCCTCACTTGTTTTAGTGTGCAAACATCGGCACAGCAAAATATTTACAAACTTTTGTGTTCTAGAATTATTTACAGTGTTGTGTTGAAAATATTCGTAGGAAAGACTGGTACTGTTGGCCAGCAGGCCACGTGGCTTCAAATGGCATAGTCTTAATAAGAAACGCTAATTTTATCCGGTTTCACGTGGATTGAAGTTACAGTATACCTTTAGTAGTGTCCAGATTATGAACAAACAAACATGTAATACTAATGATTTCTCCTGCCCATATATTTTATGGTCAATTCACTATGTCCTTTCATGTGTGTAAATGTACAGGAATTTTGCTCAGACATGGCGTGCATTGCATTGCTCAGACAATCAGGTGCATTACATCCACACGTAGATGCGCAGTTGTCAACTTCGTGTTTTTCCCTAACACTGTTCACGGATGTGAGCAGCCACGTCTGACCAAATTTTTTTCACGTGCTTGCTATGAGTTACTATGAGTTGTCGTAATGATGACAATAAATATTGTCGAAACGTCGACACAAATAATGTAAATGTTGTGTCTATTTTTATTTACCTATCATCGCTAAAGCTTCCAACATTTATTGATCGTCGGTCACTGCTAATTTAAGGGTAAAAAATAGTTTCGTTGTTTTAATCTAGAGTAGATCGGAATATTCATAATTCAATATCGTAACTCCTTTCCTTGCTCTTTCTTCTTTCGGTGCAGATTATTGTCACTTGGACAGTATTAGCAAACACATAAGACGTTACAATTTTATTTTGACCAATATATAAAGTATACTCGCTCTTGCTTGCTTGCGAGCGAGTAAAATGTATTTATTTTTTTGTGTATAGCGTATGGTGAGTAGTGTTGAATAAAACGCCTTAATGCAGTCTTCCCGCGACTGTAATATCATCGTGTCACATTCGTCGGATCGATGTGATCCAGCACTCCTCAAATTTCTTCAACGCGTCCGTATTCCAAGGATATGTAAACAAGTGTCTGAATAAATTTTTTCACCTGTATAATGTTTAAAACGAACGGAAGCGCAAACGTACGACACAAAAGCGAACAGGTAGTCAGTAACAAGATGCAAATTGTACCACCGACTTCCCTGTCCCGGCCTCTGTCTTGCGTTTCTTTTCCTTACAAACTCGTATGTACAGAACCTTTGTTTCGTTAGTTGCAAACGTTGAAACCTACCTGTCTGTCTCTTTTTGCTACTATGATTATTATATAAATATTTCTGCCGTGCAGTGCTATTATTGTAAATCACATTTAATTTTATGATGTTAATTAAAATATTAATTTGCAGAGAGTAATCCATTTAAATAAGTTAATTAAAAATTATACTCATTTTAAAATGTAACTTTTGCAACTATCGTTTCAGATGTACAACGTTTCAAGCATTCAGTGTAATGTAACAGCAACAGATAATACAGTTTTTACTATTTGTATGTATCAGTAAGAATTTACAACTTGTAGTTTTTCGCTTAGTATAACTGACTTTATAAACAGCCGCATCTTGAATGCTTCTGGATAGGAAACAAGTTGTTAGCTTGCTATTTTTATAAGTTATTTTTTGAGTGGATAATTTAATTGTTGGCTCGAAGTATGAAATTTACAAAATTTTTTCTTCATTATTTGCATCAAATTTAAATAGATATTCTGAACGCAGTATTGTAAAACGGTCGAAGTATGCAACTCACATAATCACTTCAGGTACGACGCTACTGTTGAGGATATGGAACTACAGTTTACGAATTCTCTTTTAACACAGATGAGTAGCGATGATATCGGCAAACTGAACACTCATGTCCGCCAAACGATGACGTACCACGTGATATTTGCGATTGAGCGCACATACTGTGTGAATACACGGTTGACACATGGCATACAAGTGTCTTCCATTACATGTATCACAAACAAACGCTACCACATTGTGTGCAAAGCAATTATTAATAGTTTCATGGGCGATATTGTCACCCGTCTTTTAGCCGCCACCTCATTTCCTATGATATTACGCGCACGTTTGTTATCAAAGTACCGTCGAGGACTGCGTTGCAACCTTTTGGCAGCCGAGGGCACTAAATTATATAGCGGAGCAAAATTATAAAATAAATATGTATTATTTCGTTTTTAGTAACGTTTAAATTCTACCACTGTTCACATTATGTAAAATGTTACCGAAATCCGTCAACAGAATATGTTTTAGAAAAATTTAAAATTTTTACTTCTATAACAATGACTATTTATAAACACAATGAATTTAATCATGTACTACAATTACTTCTTTTCCAGAACTCTATAACATGCACATTAAATCTAAAGGTTATGCATCGTAATAAAGTAGATTACGATTTATCCTGGATATTTGAATTTATATTTATTCGGCTAGTTTAGGTAATATCACATGCAAGAAAGAAATAGTTTTCTCCGGGGCCTAACGGAATCATAAACACTTTAAATTTTAATTTACTTTTGAATGTTTTGAAATTCTTTGTTTGTTTTAGAAGCGCACAACAAGCGTCTCAGTCCCTTGTCTTTCGGAAACGTGCTTCTCACGAGGTGTAAGTATTACAACCACACACGAGACACTGTTACAGACTTAACTACGTATATTTCAGAGTAAGGTATAAAAAAGAATGTTTTCATCTTTACTGCAATTGTTGGAAACAAGGAAACTATCTTATTTTACTTATGTTAATGGGAGTTTTTAAATTTCCAGTCAGGCACTATTCTCCTGCAGCTGTAACCAGTCTGAGTTTACTTACATTTTGCTTAGCAGGAGTCCTCACATTGACAGTTAGGCATTATCTCTCCGTTTTTGAAAACAATCCAAGTTTAATTCATTATTCTTAACCGGTGTCCCCTAACATTACTAGTTTGGCACTTTTCTCTGTACTTGTGCTGCGGATAGAATTTTCTGTTTCAAAAAATATCCGAAAAATTAGTGTTTTCAGTTTGTTACATCTGAAGATGAAGTGTAAGAGGTGAAGACAGTATGAAGAATGTAGCAAGAATTCATATTGCCCTACACAAAAATGTAATATTTTTCATGTGGAAATTACGCAGATAGATAAACATAGTAATATCTGGAAATGTTTAAGAACGGGTCTCCCGCTCCTGCGATCTCTTTACAGTCAAGTTGAATTGATTCATAGTATAATTAACGCAATATAAATAAGCCAGTTAAAGAAATGTGGTTTCTCGGACAACGAAAGTGCTGCACATTAGATCATACAACAGATTATTTTATAAGGAAAATGAGGAATGTTTAGCCTACGAGATAAAAGATTACTTGAAATAAAGTTTTAAACTTATTTTGTGCAAAAGGCGATAAGATTCTGTACTTCGCCACGGATTAGAAGACAAGTACGCACATAAGTGCTGATAATCTGAGAAAAAGATAGTTTCTGGAACAGAGTGGACAACTCGGTCGTGGAGAGTACCTACGTTCTCACTGTAATACTGCCACAGTGAGAGAAAGCCGTGTCAGTTGTATCTAAACCGCCAAGTCGCCCAGCCAAAAGACATTAATGGCATTTATAACAAACTATTATTTGTTTGCAAAAACAATTTTTTTGTTTTTTAACCATACTACCATTTTTTTAAGTTGATAATAGTAAAATGAAGATCGTGTATTAATTTTCATACTACTTTTCCATTAATTTTTATGCAAAGTATAAAACGGCCATTTCTGTGGAACGGCAATGCGGAATCTGCGTCACAGTAATATAACAGGTAACACGTTAACGCTTGTTCAAGACATTTGGCTTAAATAACACAGTAATCATACCGTATTCACCAGATACGGCGCCGAGTGATATTTTTTTACTTTAAGATTTTATAAGTCAGTGCGTATCAGAAATATTTTTAAGACTGGATAACATTGACATAATTATGTTTTCTTCGATGGAGATTTTTTAACGGAACAGATAAATATAGATGAATAGGGATGCAATTTTTAAAATAAACAAAAACTGCATGATATTATTGAGAAAATCTTATATTTGTGTATTGTATCAGATGTACTGTATTTGTGGGCAGCGTAATTTGATTCGCTAAGCATGACGTTATTTCCATACTCTACACTTAGGGTCTTACTATTTACAGGTTTACTTCCTTCTTCTAATCTGGCCTACAGTATGAACTGAAATACTAAATTGTAAAGTTCTGCCAAACAATCTTCGAATTGATACTTATTTTCCTTACTTTGCTACGTGTTTAATATAAATCCTCCGCTCAACAGTCCGTTAAGGACCAAGGCGTACCGCGCGGCTTTTTGTGTTAGTGTGAGGGTGTATGGCTAGTACTACGCGCCACCAGCCGCTAGTTGCGGTATTCACAGCCAGGAGGCGGCGCTGTTATCTCAGCGCCTACTCAGTTTGCCTCACGACGCTGAGTGCACGCCGTACGGAACCTCCGCCGGGAATTGAACCCGGGACCACGAGCGCATCAATCGCCCGCGTTAGCCACTAGACCACCTGGAGGCTACGTGTTTAATAAATAACGCAAAAATTGGAAGTAGATGACGGTATACACAAAGTGGAGACAGAATAATACAATATAGAGTATGAGTAAAATATGTATATATAATGTACGTGTGCATAATACTTGCGAGTATGTGAGCAAAGATATATATGCATACGGAAAATATAAACGGCATCTTACAAATTGTGTTAAAGAAAGTTAATTCAAAATATTACATCTACCAGGACATAAGTAAAATAAATTTCTCAAACGAGAACCAAATTATGATAAAGTTTTCTGTACAAAATATATAAAATCCAAATACCATTCACTCAGTCACACATTCAGCATATCTGCCCATCCACAAGACCTATAAGAATAAAATTTAGTAGACATGTTTCTCTTAGCTCCTAGTTGCCCGCTAGAAAGCTTAAAATAAAAATTCAATCCCCATCGGGACCAAAGAGGGGTTAAAACCTATAAATCAAGAAAAGTGATTCTCCTCCTTTTCGAGTCGCCGAGGGTCTTAAATTCGGAATTAGAAATTTTTCAGAAAGAACTTAAAATACTAAACAAAAATCGTGTCGAAATATGCCTAATGGCAATCAAAATGGAATTTGCTAATTATTGCTGGTATTTCCTATTACTATATTGAAGGGGCAGCAAAAGACAACAAACTATTTGTCAATTGTTAAATTACAATAACAATAATACAGACCATATTAATTTATACTTCCAGTTAAATGTTATAATCAAGTTAATTGAAGAAAGATTTATTTTGTTTTTTAGTGGTAGGTCATTTAAAGAGTTTAAACGTAAAATGTTTTCTTATTTTAGCTTATGTAAGGTGATTCATAAAGTAATTGTTAATTTATTGGGTTTCTAAGAATTTGGTGGTCATTAACCATACCACCAAATTTGTAGGAAATTTACAAATTATCATTTAAAGGGAGTGTTATACATAAAAGTTACCGTTTTTGAACTTTTATTTTGTACATGTAGTGAAAAATACAGAAGTCACTAGCAAATGAAATATCACATTAATGTAAATTTCTAGTGAGATACTAATTCCATTTGTTTATTCACCACGAAATAGAGTACAGACCTCTCGCGAAGATCTCTCATTAGAAGTAAAAATTGCTTATTGGTAACCTAAGATTCCATACGGTATTTACCACTAAACAAACCGGCACCAAAAATCTGGAAATTGAAGCGTCATAACGTATGCCCGTGTGAGTAACGGGTAATTGAGGTAGTAACGAATAAACTGAAATTAAGGGAGAAGGACAGTAGGCAGAATACAGTTGATAACTAGCACTAAGAATACGACTTTACATGCGTCTGAAACCCATATGTAAATAATTTGTCTACACTTAATGGATAAACACAGCTGGACACACAGAACAAAAGATAAGCCAAAGCCTTTAAAAATTAAAACTCCGGCGTTAAACAAAACAATTTGTGGATTACTAACGGCGCCGATACACACTCAGTGTAAAAAGTCGCACTACTAAATCCATAAAATTCATTTCGCCGATTCGCGCAGAGTGCAAAGCAGAAAGCTCTGTTGTTTTGTTATTGGGAGCAAAGTATAAAGTTTTAGAGGTTATGTATCCGAGCAGCAGCACAGAGTACAATGAAATGCTAAGCACGGTTACATAGTAGGATTTGCATAGAAGACAAAGGATTTGCAACTCCTCGCCCCACGAGAGCTGTAGGAAAGTTGTCTTCTTTGTGTTGTTAGGCAGAGCGTTACAATTAGCTAGCACATTTGATGAAACTGCACTCGTGCGCGCCCTTACGACCATGTGATCTGACTTGCCAATAAGTAACACTCACTCACAAACACGGCCGCAATTTTTCATCAAACTATAGGGCGAAATTAATCAGACACTAACAACGTTATTGAGAGAACTACGCGCTACTTAACTAGTAAGATAACGAGACTACACTTTTCTCTTAAAATAAAAATAATCACTAAAATATCTATAAATTACAACTTTTTATAGGATTTATTTTATTATATCATTATGTCAAACTATACATACACGACTTGTTTGTTATTAACACTCTTGAACAGTTAAGAGATATGTGGTATAAAATTAAAAAAATAATAAATAAATCTTAAATTTTAATAAAAAAAGCCGTCTCACATACGCTATTGTAATTATGAAATTGTTAAACAGACACACTTGTGCGTCATTAATATAATTTCAATTTAAGTAAATTAGAAATGCTAATAACGAAAAAATTAATGTTTTATGGAGCATTAAAACTATAAAAATGGACTATGTGTATCAGTCTGTCAATGAATATCTCTTTTCGTTATAGCTTAATTATTACTTTCTTTCTTATAATAAATATTGTTATTGGTAGTATCATTATTATCATTAATTAGTTGTACGAATGTAATAAGCTAATAGTAATATTAATTATTATTAATAATAATTCTTACTATGTGTTGTGTTAGTACAATAATAAATTTCTTCTTTAAGCAAATGTTTAAACCCCTGATGGTGCAGACTGTCTCTGCAAAATATATGTAAGGTTTATAACAATATAAAATATTTACTTACAAATAAAATGTACTATTATGGTAACAATACAACATAATATTTAATTACTGCAAGAGACTAAATAATATCAGGAGTTATTAAAAAGGACATTGCATTGAACATTCTAATTGGATATGGAATGTAGCAGAGATAAAAGCATATAACAGCATATAAAGACACCGTGTGAATAAGCAGAGATTGCAGGTTTGAACACTATATATTAGTTGCTGAGGAGAATAGTTAAATATTTTAGTTTTAAGGATTTTTAGGCTAGTGAAACAACCAAGTGCTATGAAATGGTGCGTAAGGGTACTTATCCGCGTCTGTAGTGCACGTGTGAGAGGGTATGAAATTATTTTACGGGATATTCATAAAAATTATTTATTTTGTTAATTTAAATAATTTTCTTTATAGGGCCTACATCAGAACGTTTGTGATAAAAATACCTAACTAATGACAATGGTTATTTTAAAAATCAATAACTAAATGTATGCACATTTTAAGTAAAAAGGTTTTATGTCAATAAAATTCACCTCAATAATAACATGTTTTTTGAACAGGAATTTTTCTGTTCGGAAACCTTCTTGGACAAAAACATTCATTATGTGTAAGAAAATCACTAGTAGGGGTTACCGAAGAACCAATCAGATTACGAGAATTCAGTCGATGACAATATCTTTAAACGGGTAGAGCAGTCTCTCTTCAGAATCGATAACGTGTAAATGCCGCGTGGTTCATAACGTGTGGTCTGCCGACAGACACATGTTAAAAACGTCCTAGAGTTACTGAGAAAATGATTATAATTGTGATAGTCCGCGAAAGTTCAAGATATCCGATTAGGGTATACAGACACTTGAGGCTGACTGGATGGTGTAAGTCTGACACACCATTGTTAGCAGTAACAGTATCTCTTCGCGGTGAAAGTATATAACCGTGCTCGTGAGAAATATCTACACACCCGAAAACGACCCTGAGCCCGGACAGAGTATATCAACCCACGTACTCAACGAGATCCAGGACCAACCCATCGTCTGAAGGATTTGCAGTTTAAAGGGAAGTGAACCTATATTACTGTAGTTATGTACAATTAAAAAAATGTATTTAAAAGAAAGACTCCATCACATTGGTAAAGACTTTATAGTAAATAAGACAAAAAACGTTTAATTAATAATTTATTCCATTGTATAGAAAGGAAATTTTTAGTTGCGTTACAAAGTTCAACAGAGACAGTTTAACTAGTTTTTATAAACTGTATTAAAAGCTCAATAGATTGTCATAAAAGAATACCAGCATTAATAAATCCATTTCACTCCGGTAACATATATCTCGACTATTTATTCTATGAGATATACCTATACATCGCTATATATATATATACAGTATATGAAATGATACATGTAGGTTGCATACAAAAATGAAAAAATTCGTTATTTGGAGGTAGATACTTATTGAAAATTATCTAAACTAGATTCTCTTATGTTGTCAGTTACATAAATACATTAAGGAATTTAAATTATTGTATTTGGCACATAGAAGTTATTACTAAAATGTTTTTAATACTTTGTAGATGTTTAAAACTATCGGGACGTTATTTGATGGATGAATTTCACACTTAGCTACTTCTTCTTGAATGCGTTGATTCTAGACGCGGTGTTTTTGCAATCCGTTGTGAGTTTAACCAAATACACTGTACTCACCGTCTATGGCTTTTTTCCTTGATGTTTTTTCCAGTTTACATGTTTCAAGGCACTTGCCTCATCATCAGAACTTATAAAATCAATCTATGTCATAAATAATGACATTTGTCAAAATATTAAAAACACAATACGGCAATTAAACTGTGTACATAAATTCGCTTTAAAAATGTTCGGTGTGCCTTGCAAGACAACACGCGCCGTACTGACGTAATCTAAGCCTTATCTCGACTATATCTCATAGCGGTATCGTACAGTACATTTGACTTATACTGTAATTGGTCGTTCAACACATGTGGCTTGGTACTGGCGTCGTTGTATGCTTTGTAAATTTCATATTCTTCAAGGGCGTTCAAATAACTCCCTTTCCTGCAGAAATGAAGGGGTATTAAATTTGAGCTAAAATCCGTGTAACTGTGACTGTTGTCTATGAGATGCTTGGCGAAATTTGACTTGATATTGTCGAAGTTGTAAACTCGTGTAGGGGGTCTATGTTCAGAAAATCTTTTCAAAAAACCTCGACCCGTCTGGCCCACATAAAAAGCCTCACAGTCGTTGCAGACTAGCTTATAAACACCCGTTTTATTTTCAAGACTGGTATGTTCACGGGTGCGGAGATTATTCAAGATGTTATTACTAGTCTTATAGGAAACGACTATGTTGTTAACTTTATTAATGGTTGACTTAAAAATCCCCGGCATGAAATGCGTATAAGGTGCTGCAATGTACTTGCGTGCCTTTGTTTCGAGGTTCTCATTTCTATTATTTATATCTTTAGTTTCATTTTTAATAGTGTTACTCTTCTTTTTCTTTTGTTTTTTTAAAATATTATCTATTATTCTTTCATTGTACCCGTTGTTAAACGCAATGACTTTAATGGTATTTAACTCTTCGATATAATCCTCGATGCTAAGGGGTATAGACAACAAGCGATGTACCATGCTATGGAATGCAGCTAATTTCTGTGAAATGGGGTGGAACGATGAGGCATGTATGACAGCGTCAGTCATCGTGGGCTTCCTAAATATATTAAAACATAGTTTTTTAGTAACAAAATTCTTAGTTACTGTCAAATCCAGAAAATGTAACCGACCTCCAACTTCATTCTCCAAAGTAAACTGTATCTTGTTGTTAATGCCATTCAAGTAATTGTGGAGCTTGTCAATTTGGCGATTTGTGCCTTTATACACCATAAAAGTGTCGTCGACATATCTACCATAGAACACCACATTGTAATTATATGTAGGGTTTGCAAACAAGAAAGAATTTTCAAAGTAATTCAAGTATACCTCCGCTAGAATACTAGAGAGTGGGGAACCCATAGCTAACCCCTCCAGCTGTCTGAAAAACTGTTTGTTATGTGTGAAATAATTCTGGTTCAAAATCACTTCCAACAATTCTAATATTTCATTTATGCAATTAGCATCCAGTTTATTGGTGTTAACAAGGTTAGATCTTAATAGGCATAAGGTTTCACTCACCGGTACATTTGTATACAAGTTCACAATGTCAAAAGAAACAAGTTTATAGTGGGGTTCAATCATCAGGTTTTTCACTTTATCAACGAAATCACAACTATTAATCAAACTTCGATTATTAATCAAATGTAAATTATGTTTTAATATACTCACTAATTTTCTAGCTGCTTTGTAACCGGGTGCAGTGGTAAAATTTACTAGTGGTCTAATAGGAATCCCCTCCTTGTGAAGCTTTGGCAGACCTGATAAAACGGGCGCTTTAGAATTAATTGGTTTTAAAGAACGTCTAGTACGTTCATCAAAGAGATGTGTACACATGTTTAAGCTGCGATTAAGACGTTTTACGTATAAATTCGTGGGGTCAGAGGTTAGCAGGGTGATATTATTATTTGCAATGAAATCGCGTATTTTATCGTCATAATCGTTCTTATTTATAATAACCAGAGTGTTACCCTTATCCGCTTTAGTGACAAGGGCTTGATCGTCAGATAGTTTTTTCTTTAATGTTTTTAAAATCCTACGTTCGGCATTATAATTACTCATAGAAGGAATGGGAGAATGTACGTTATTAAGTTGGTTACGTATAATATTGTTAAATTTGTTATTTATTATGAACCGTGCTTCATCTTGTTCTTTTTGATCACTAATTGCTTTAATCACAGTTTCGGCACTAGCAACTTCAGTTAGAATGTGCCTTGTGTTGAAGTTCGGCTTATGTAATGGGAGATTGTATTTTAATCCTTTATTTAAAAGATTTTCTTCGTCAGTATTTAATTCAATCGGAGTCAAATTACATAGTCGTGTATGGAATACGTGTTTACAACTAGTATTACTGGTTTTAGGTATTTGAATGTCTATTAACCTTTGTAACTTGTTAAGCTGCGTCGTACGCATATTGTAAACAACAACTTCTATCGTACTGTTTATAAATTCCAGATAATGATGTGGGCCAGACGGGTCGAGGTTTTTTGAAAAGATTTTCTGAACATAGACCCCCTACACGAGTTTACAACTTCGACAATATCAAGTCAAATTTCGCCAAGCATCTCATAGACAACAGTCACAGTTACACGGATTTTAGCTCAAATTTAATACCCCTTCATTTCTGCAGGAAAGGGAGTTATTTGAACGCCCTTGAAGAATATGAAATTTACAAAGCATACAACGACGCCAGTACCAAGCCACATGTGTTGAACGACCAATTACAGTATAAGTCAAATGTACTGTACGATACCGCTATGAGATATAGTCGAGATAAGGCTTAGATTACGTCAGTACGGCGCGTGCAAGGCACACCGAACATTTTTAAAGCGAATTTATGTACACAGTTTAATTGCCGTATTGTGTTTTTAATATTTTGACAAATGTCATTATTTATGACATAGATTGATTTTATAAGTTCTGATGATGAGGCAAGTGCCTTGAAACATGTAAACTGGAAAAAACATCAAGGAAAAAAGCCATAGACGGTGAGTACAGTGTATTTGGTTAACAAACACGTGGCTTGGGACTACAATAGGATTTATTCCATTTAAATCAATACGTTGTGAGTTTACTTAACTTCGCTAGACGCTTAACTTCATTGTGGGATCTATTCGTTAGATCATATAATTATTTAGTTAATTATTATCTCACGGCTTGTTTCTATGGATTTTGTAACTAATTATTCAAGTTCTCTGAACTTACCCTTATCGAAATCTTGAAGTGCTCTCGCGTGTACCTAAGTTATAACTCCGGATATAACTTACCTAAGCGGACATCTTCCCCTCACACGGACATCAACAATTGACACTAACCCGTATTATTAATTATATTATTATTGTTATTATTATTATTATTATTATTATTATCCTAGTCACATAGGATTTTAAATTGTCAGTGGTCTCAGACTGTTATATGAAAATTATAAGAATTATTGATGTTCAACGTGACCCTGAAGCGCGTTATACCTATCACGGTGGTCTCGTACAGAGTGTCGTCTGATCTATACGTGTTTTGTGAAGACTGCGAAACCGCGAAAATCTGAATGAACATCGAAGTGTTTGACTGGTTGAAATTCCTTTCCATGTCCAAAGACAAAGATGTGATAATTAATAGCTCTGGTTAGAATTTTGACAAAACCGTTAAATGATGTCTAATTGTTATCTGAAAATTGTACGGTCTCATAAAATGTTAAACCTATAAAACTGTATAAAAATCGTATTAAAATACGTTGACATTAGAAAACTCTATAGTCAAATTTGATTTATACTTTATCAAAGTCTCATTTTGAACGTAATAAATAACGGAGTTATTATTTTAAATTTAATGTATCCCCGCACTCGCGCACTCGCTCACTAGAGACAAAGACAAATTAAGAAGACTTTGAGGTGTCTCACATTACAATCTTAAATGTAATACAATTGTCTACTTAGTCCTAATTATTAAAATTGAACAAATTTATTGTCTATACATGCTTGTGTACATGAAAAAGGGATTACACAGTAATTCTTTCTAATCTTTTTTTAATGTTTCGTTATATATATCTATAATATTCAATAATCATAAATATAATAATCAAAATTTGTTTTTTCTTACTTGGAACGTGTTTGAGGCATCAAGCAGTTTGTCCATCGCCAGGCGTGTTGTTTTGTAAGTCTTGTGAGATATCTGTGTCCTGGTTGGTTGTTGCTGTTGGATTCAGTTGGCTTTTGGTTGGTTATATTGGAATTATTGTGAACAGATCTGGTGTATAAATTTGTTTTGTGAATTTTTGTATGCATACACACACACACACACACACACATACTTTACTATTTGTATACTTTTATCCGTTCATAATTTATTTACAATTGTTCAAATAAAGTATTTATTTTAATTCCTTGCTAATAAGGATATTTCGTTATATCATTTTGTGTTCAACAATATCAGATCTTTCTCCAGTTCAAATTTTTTGTTTGTTTATGCAGATAATACGTTCATAACGTGTTCACAGCAACAGTCAACAGTTGGCATATTCCTAACAATAAATACAATGCAAGAAACCATCATATAATCATATAATTATTCGATATTTTATCGTTACAATGTCTCCTGCAATTTTTAAGGTATTATGCATAAATTAAATATTATATTGTATTAGGACAATAATCGATTTATTTTCAAACAATATTGTAATATACCTTACGTATGTTTCAAGAAACAATGTCTATCATCTGAGGCTTAAATCTATATTGCACATAAAATACGTAAACACGCTGGGTTTGTGTGCCCGTATGGGTGTTTGTGTGCACACTAATGATTATTTAATATTATATAAATAATTTATTGACAATTTTTACATTGATAACATTATTACATAATAAAACTATATGGTAAAAGCGGTCACAACTTAGTACGGTGGTGCTGGTACAACTGATAAATATAATTATTATTATCTGTATTATATAGCACTCAATTAACAAAGATGTACTTAATATGCATTGTCCTTATCGTTTTAATCACGATTTGATTAGTCAGCTCAAAACGACTCGCATGCTCAAGCGCAGTTTTACACACGCGCGCGCGCGCCTACATACATACACACGTACACATTCACAAGGGAACATAAGAGAAACGATAAATTTGTTCGGTGAAAGAAGTCCTTATAAGTAAGTGACTATAAAAAATTTGATTTTAGTTTTCAAATAGGTTGTATTTATTATCTTTTAATAATGAGATCTGACAAAGTTTTATAGACTGCTCCCAGGAGTCTACTTTGCAACACTGTTATTATTACAAGTAAATTGGATCCTTTTCCCTTCTTTCTGAATAACTTAGTTTTGTACGACAACTTTTCCAAATGCAATTACGCAGGGCAGAGATACGTGGTAAAAAGCTGGCATTCTTTAAAATAAGGCTCTGTCTAAACCGTCTTGTACAGCAGACTTTAAATCATTCGAACAAGAATGTTTATATGCAGCCGCCATTTCGGATAGTCTGAACTTATTATGCAGACTCCGCAGTGTGATACAGTAAACAAAACTAGTTTTCATTCTTACTCTGACATTTTTCTATGTGTCACTCGCTGTACGTCATTCTTTTTATTTGATAAACCTAATATTGGTGTTTTAGTTAATATAGGCCTAAAGTTGTAGTCAACCTATGTCATTCGAATTGACCCGACGATAGAAAATTTTAATAAGTAAAAATTCTCTTGCAACTAAATTTGTAACAAATAACTAGAGAACAATCTAACTAGACTACAAATTACCCAGAAACATACAGGTAGTTTTTCATAATATTTAGCACTTAAACATATTTCAGTCGTAGCATTAAACCTATTGTCTTTTGGTTTCAGTTGTAGTTTAAAGTAAATTTGATTATACGGGTATTTATATCCGTTAATTTCTAATAATTTTAAATACATTTGTTTGTTTTTTGATGTGTCTGGATTCTACTCTAAACGCTGTATTAATGCAAAATTATTGACCAATTTAATGCAGCGAAAACATTGTTTATTCGTATGGATAACTGCAACAGGCCTCTCGAAATATTACTTAACCCACTTCAACATATGATCACAATAAAATAACCTATTCATAAACAGTGGCAGTTTTGCCCCCTCACCGTGAACTCTAGGATTGCACGGCTGGATTTTGCAACCTCGGTTGCGTCTTTCGCAGTAGATGGTGTTGAGGACTTGTAGCTCCGCCCGTGTCATCAGCCTCTGAAAAATATTCTCTCGATTCCCAAAGATTGTTCTACGGATTAAAACAAATGTGCAGTAGATAAGTATCAGATACAAATCCCTCAAAAAATTACGTGATTAAAAGGCGTTAGCAATTGTAAGTTAAAAATTTGACTCTTCGTATTGTTTAAATTAGCAGCCATCCTTACTTTTCTTTTATAGAATTGCTAAACTGCTATAATTGTTTTTATTATTTAGACAAAGCTTTTCGTCATTACTGACATCTTCAGGTCTTAAACAACCAAGATGTTTAAGACCTGAAGATGTCAGTAATGACGAAAAGCTTTGTCTAAATAATAAAAACAATTATAGCAGTTTAGCAATTCTATAAAAGAAAAGTAAAAATTTGACGTAGAACATGTGTTTCGGGTAACAAATTAATCAAGAAACACTTTTATATTAATTTTTCCAGTGCTGTAATCAAGTATAGGCCTATGGAGAGCAAAAACAGTAAAATGCAAACGTCTCTCTCTCTCTCTCTCTCTCTCTCTCTCTCTCTCTCTCTCTCATACACACACACACACACACACACACACACACACACACACACACACACACACACACAAATGGACAACATACCAAACTGTAATCAACCATAGGTACTTGTTTCTTCTTCATCGAAACAATCGTCAGTTGGTTTTTAAACGAGTTTTTACAAAACTTGAACAAAGTTTGATTAAAGTAAAGAGCACCCAGTAGTAGCCACAATACAGTTTTCGTACAGTTGTAGGCTCAACAAAATCTATTTCTACACTCATTTTACACATAACATTTTATCTGTTATTATACTACAGAGTGACTGTATATTATATTAATTGTAAAAGAAGCTGTACAGTTATTTTTATTGCATACTGCATAGCGCACCGTATTCTTTATTTCACTTGTTTACTGTCATTATGAAATTTAATATCTTAATAAACGTTGAAAATTCACTGTAAGTTTTCTTTATTCTGTTGAAACGATAATTCGACTTACTAAATTGTAATTTTTGCTTCTTTATTGTTGTGTTCTTATTGCCGTTGTTGCTATTCTTGTTGCTATTTGACTTCTTTTTTCTCTTTTTACTTGTTTATTATCATCACAAAGTTCTTCTTTTTTCTACTTCTTTTCCTCCTTTTCCACCCTGTTATTACTGTTGTTAATATTTCTTTATTCTTCAAGTATTGATACTTCTTCTTCTTCATCATCGTCATCACCATCATCTTCTTCTTCTTCATCTCATTCTTTTTCTTATTCTTCTTATTATTATTAATATTATTCATATTCTTTTAATGTGTTCAATATATTTAATCCCAATCGATCTGGTGGCACAGGAGCGGAAACAGGTTTACAAGAGGAAGGGCAAAGTAGATACTGCCAAGCCCACAGGGAGGCTACGGCCTGTATTATGGCTCAGTGGCAAGAAAGATGGACCTATGACACAAAGGGAAGATGGACCGCTAGGCTCATAAAACAATTAGCTGAGTGGGCAGACCGCAAACATGGTGAGATTAATTCTTACATAACGCAGTTTCTAATTAGCTGCGGCCTGTTCCCGGCTTACATATATAGGATGGGGAAAGTAGACATACCAGACTGCATTTTCTGGAACCAGGAATTAGACGATGTGTATCACATGTTTTTCACCTGTAATAGATGGAAGGAGGAGAGACAAACCCTGAAAATATAGAGAAACAGATCTCACCTGAAAATATCAATGGAATAATACTGCAGAGCGAACACCACTGGAATCAGGTAACAGCCTACATAGAGAAGGTACTATGGGAAAAAAAGAAGGAAGCCGAAGATGATCTTGCTCGGGCCGCTAACAGGAATAGCAGAAAACAGGTCATGTAAATCCAGGGTTTGAAACAGATGAACGTCCACAGGACGAAGAACGAATGGCACTACCTTGAAGTATTGCGAAAGCTGAGTCCCGAAGTGGATCCATGCCGTGGAAAATAGGGTTTGTGGTTTTGGTGGGCCCGAGTCCCACACACCGTAGGAGTGCGGACCGGACCCTCCTGCGGCAAACATTAGTTTTCTACAGTCTCCCTCGTAAAAAAGCATGTATTTTGTAATCTTTTTTAAAGTTTGTTGCTGTTTAAGTTGAGTAATAGTAGCCGAAATTTCATTAACTAAACTGCTAATGTCAAAATTGTTCGATTTATTAAATATTCCATCGTTATTTTCAATTATACAGGCTACCAATTTATTATATCTTTTATATGTGTTGTTGCTATTGACTTTTTTAATGTTTTGAGTGCTTGGCAACCATAGCGTTTAGCCCAGAAGCGTGTACAGAAAGGACAGAGTTCTGACTATCGCAAACTATTAATTTCCGAGGTATTATTACAGGTTACCTTTCAGTCTGTGTCTTTGTCTGAATTCAGCAAGATTACTACAGTTTTCAATTATATGTTTCTCTGTAAGTGCGCCGCCACAAGTGCAGACGGGTAGTTTTTGTCCTAGTATAAGACACAAATTAGTGTGCTCCATTCACAGTCTGGTGACACAAACTTGTTTACGACGACTGTGATCACCTGCCATTTCCCATTTACAGACGCTCTGCTTCTCGGCAGAAAGTTTGCTCTGTCGTCTGTTCGACATCTTCTGTCACACATTAGTAATGGAGGTTGCGGCAGCTGCATTGCTTCTTCAGGTCGTATGGCAATTGCATGGACTAGTGGGCTGTCTGCAACGTTTCTCGCTGCAGCGTTAACTTCTTCATTACCTTCAATGCCTACATGACCGTGGTGACACCAAACAAAAGTAACAGTTGAACCGAGATGGTCTAACGCATGGCACAGTGCTATTATCTGTTGCAATAACGGATCCAATGTGCCCGTATAGTCCAAGGCAGTTGGGTCTTTTGATCTTTTTGGCGTATATTATTATTACGATAATTATTATTATTATTATTGTTATTATTATCATCATCATCATTATTATTGTTATAAAAATAATAATAACAACAACAATTATTGTTATTATTATTGATAGGTTGTACTGAAAATTACAAACTTGCCTAGTGCAACGCTCGCAGCTGTTCCATATGTTTAGAGGTAATTCTGCGCGGTAGAATTACGTAACGGTCTAGGTCAAGCGAGATGCCCCTTCCAGATGTTTCTGGATTATTCATTCGGCATCCAGACCCACTACGTCACTGCAGTGCACGGCGGGCGGAGTATAAATACTGCATTTCAAAGTGTTCAGTTCATTTTAGACCTGACGATATTAGAGTGCGATTCGGAGTTATTGCTGTGGTTTAGTAGGGGGTGATCATTGTGTTAATTAGTACAAAACTGTAGTAAGGTGATATTTATTGTTGTTTGTTGGACAAATTTAACAGAATTATTGTATAAAAGTGTTTGTGTTGAATTCTAACTGATTAATTTCTTAATTACTGACTTCACTGGTGTCAGTTATTCTGTTTTCACTGTACAAGACGACGATCCACGAGATCGTCGTAACATTATTGTTATTATTATTATTATTACTATACAATTCTTTTTCAAATAACAATTTTTAATTACATACGGTTTGTTAAAATTGACATAGTTGCAGAAAGTGTATCGCCCGTTGTAAATGTATCAAGTGTTCAGGTAAGAGAACTAAACTACAAACAGAGTATTTCTTTATTCTAGGTTTATGGGACATATATCACGCGTCCCGAGACGGCGGTGTCCAACATTTAAAAAAATAATTACCTCAATGTTCTTTACGCAGTGAGAGCAACTGATGTTGTAAAACACAAACGTCTCGGGGGCACTCAACGCTCACGCACACAGAGACAACGCCAAATGGACGCTGTATCAAAGTGTCAGACAGGAAGAAATAATGAAGTCTCACTTAAACATTCAACTTGCGTAGTTTTTATTTTCGGGGTTATTCATCAATGAACACTGTTTGATAAAGTCATACAATACATTTTTTATTCAACCATTTCTAACTTCTACACAGAAGCAATTGATTTATATTTCTTTTTACATATAAACACAAAGTATTCTCTTATGCCGATTCGTTTAAATTCCAAACTACATAGTTGGCCAGTTACTGTAAATTGTTAGTTGTTCATGAAGGTAATGTGTATTTACAAACGCAATCTGTAAAGTCAATATTACATTAACAAGTTAATTTTACATATTTACTTAAATATATGTATATATACAAAACCATAAGTTTGAAGAAGCGATGAAATATTTTTTAAATAATTAATATATAATTTGTAAACAATATTTTTTCAACATATTTCTGTTGATTTTTTTCATTTTTAACTGTCTTTAAAAAATATGGAGGCTGTCTTTCATCAACATGTAAGTTTCTAAACAAATTATTATTCTGTTTTCCACTCACACAGTGACGTCTTAAATAATTACAGTCAATGCTAATTAACGTCTTAAACGTATTGCAGAAAGCACCGGTGTCCAGGTACAATAAAGTTATGCGTTACTTTCAAGGAGAATTTCATGGGCACAGCGAGTCAATAACCAATCGACATTGCACAAACAGGTAATTACAGCGCGCGGGCGCGGACGTCTGCCGCCACCTCATGCATGCATTACGTTTGTGGGCACATGTGACACACTATACACTTCCGTTGTGCCTCTTGTGTATTCTTATTGATCTCACGTGACACATTGCATAACAACATGCATAATTACAAACCAACAACTAACCGGAATCATAAATATGCTGAGTTTACATGTTACTGTACATACGTATGTGATGGCATGTTTCTTTTCGCTGACAGGATATATTTTATGGCAGGCGACGATTCTATGATCACTGTATGGGTGCGAGTAGTACAAGCAAAGAATTACGCTAAAGTAGAATAGCGGAAGGAAAGAACATTAAGAATTTATTACAAAACAGAACAATTAAATTTAATATATTAACTTAAAACTATACGCAAACGAAAAAAGTGCAAGAGGGGGCTTAAACAACCTATCAGTTAATTAATAAGAAAAATAATAATAATTTGTAAGTGTGTCTACGAACATAGTCTCACTATAGTAAGAATTAAATAGTTATTTACATTCATACATTGTTGATGTGCGTGTGCGTGCACGCACGTATGTATGCCGTACTTGCTTATTTTATAATTACGAGATCGTATAACACACAAGATCAAGCAAAAACAGTTTTCAGAACTTTAGATTCACTAGGGCAGTCTTTCCTCTTCTTTTGAGCTAATAAATATTTTGTCACAAAGTAGATGAAAAATTGATTGATTAATGCATGCAGTGTAGTAGGAGCCTTCGTCCTTGTTAATATCCAACCGGTCTGCCAGGAAATAGGAGTTAACCCTTTTCTGATACCATCGGGTTTTATATTTCTGTATAGCTCCATGAATTATATAATCCATTTAAATACGTATACACATACACATGTTTATATATACATATATATATATATATGTTTATGTTCATGTGTGTGTGTGTGTGTGTGTGTGTGTGTGTGTGTGTACATGTGTGTGTACAGTACAAGCTAAAGAAGCTATGTTTTAAAGTATCTGCAAAAGTAGATGGTATCAGCTCCAAATGAGGTAAATTTTAATCAATGTGTATGTATTGATGTGTTTTCTTTAATTCTCACACCCTCTCTCTCTCACTCTCTTTCATTGCACACCCTCCCTCTCTCTCTCTCTCTCTCTCTCTTTCTGCCCCTCCATCTCCGCGTCTCCCACACCCTCACCCACTCTTACAGTTATGCATACACGTACGCAGTTGCTATAGCTATCGGTATATGACTACACAAAGTGTCTATTTTCATTATCATGTTGAAAAACATAAAATAATCAACCTAATTATTAGCAGAATATTCCTCCTTAGCCAAAGACAGTAAACATATCGAAACTTTAAACACGTCGCACTTGACTGACATGAACTGAACTGTAGTAACTCCTGTTTCGGGTGACGTAAAGTTTTCCGCTGTTCTGAAATGTCTCTGAGAAGTAACATAAATTTCTCTTTCTTAGTTTCCTGAAAGAAAAGTACTGCATCTGGATGTCGACTGGTGACAAGTTCAGTTGATCGTGGGACAGGAGAGAAGCAACACGACGCCTGTGACTACGACTATTGGTCGCGACCACACGACTGTCCTCTGGCAACCTGCAACACACAATCGTAACTCTCACTGCTCACACAATAATAACTGTAACAGCCCATATCTCTATATAGGTTTTAGTATATGAAACAATTAGGTTTTAATTGTGCAACGGAAAATGGTCATTACAGAAGCGACATGAACCAAGATAATGTACAATTCTTGTAGTAGGCTTAGAAAATCATATTTCTATTATTTTTTTTTCTATTATTGTTATTATATACCTTAAAACGTCGTTATATTACTGTCAATGACTTACTTACTACATCTATTTTCAACCGTTTCTTCCTTTAAACTCTGTTAATAAGGCATTCTTGGTAACTTTTAATCACTTTTAGCTATCAGAAATTACTTTTTAAGATCATATTCAAGTAGTTTTCAACAATAAACTACCGTCGTGAAAAACTGAGAATAACAATCAAAGCTTGGTGTTATCAAGGCTACGCTAGCCAGAAACTGAAACGCATTTGACGCTCGGATAGTCGCAAATGAAATGGATTATGGTTGTTAAAACATGCTAGTAATGAAAACAAGGGAAACAGGAAAACTAATAAACTGGGATTCAAGTTATTCAAACTGAAACAGATGACACCGCTTACAGAACTATAAAAAATACATGGAAGGCAGAATATTTGTTAGCCGGTACGATGGCTCATGATGAGATAGGTGCTTGACTGGATGGTACCAGGGATATCAAGTGACCACAATGATTGACCTTTTCAAAATGAGGAGAGTATCTGGTATAACTAGGTAATACTACGGTATTTGTATACTATATTAGTATTCTATACTATGTGTACTACTAATTGTGTACTATGTGTTTAATACTATGATACAGTACACTGAAAAAGAGACTTCCTGAGAAGAGGAATCATTGCTGGCTGAGTCGAGAGGCACAGATTTAGCAGTGGATAAAGGGGTGATAACTTTGATGACATACTTGGATGATGTCCACTTACGAAGATGATGTAATTTTGAGATCACTTTGTAACTGGGGCAGGAAACATACCAAAACAGGAATAACAACAGCGCGGGTATACTATTTCAGTTCAATATGTTTACCTGTTAAATAACCACTAAGGGGTAATAAGTTTAGTTGTCGGTAATTAGTTGGTAGGCGGTTATTTAAGAAAAATTATATTTTTTTTTAAACTTGTACTCCTTAAAAATAATAATGTCTACAACAAAATCATCGTTTAGTTTTTGTATTACACCAGGCTAAAAGTCCCTGTACGTTTAATTAGTCCCTTTTTGTTCTCTTCACAGAATTAAAAGTAAAATTAGTTCTGGCTCTATAAGTCTCTTGAGTAATACTGAACAATGGCTGTTTCACATTGTCGACAACGAGCGCAGATACCCGTGAGTACAACAACACATTCTAAAACATGGCGTACCGAATCGGATCCCACGCAGAACACGGACACGGGACCTCTTGCATCGATCATAACGTGGCTGATAATCCAGCGACTTCAATTCGTAGACTTTGCAGATAATTAAAATGATATAAAATTGATACAATAAGTTTTATTACATATAACTCCGTAAATATATACATTCCTGGTTTAGCCTAAAGTCTTTTAATACGAACGAACTCTTTAAACTAATCTGAGTAAAATTGTTTAAAACATTCGTCACTTTTAAGATATAGATTGAATATCTGTTTTATAAAAAATAACGGGACTTAAGATACAATAAAAATGAGTAACGCTACAATTTCGCCTGTCAATTTTTATTTAATTAGTACTAATTTGTAAAACTAAATTTAAAATACAGAAGTCTACATTACACATTTTTTGACAACGGCATTTGTATTTCATTTGATTCTGTACGTTTCTCATTAATAATGATTTTTCTAACTATTACTTTTCATCGGGTGTCAGTAATTTAATCTTAAGTTTCGTATAAGCTTGCTTAATTTGAACTTTCTAACCACTTCGTGTGCTTTATATGCAGTAAAGGACCTTGGTCTGTACTTCGTATTTGTTTCCGCTTAACAATTCCATCTGTGAAGACCCACAGTCTCTTAATTATTTCAACTTATCATCATACATACTTTTACTGTTTAAAAAGTAACATAACACATAATAACAGGTCCTTAGTGTAAATTATCGTCCATAATAATTTCTACAAAACTGAATTTATTGAAGAAGAATCTCTATAAAGTGTCACTAACAAGTGGACTTTATTTAACAAACTCATGTAACACCATATTCAAAAATGTAATTACAAATAATAGTAAAACCTTTTAACATTTAATTTGGTTTATTAAACATTAACATGCCTTGTTACATTTCCTTAAAGTTAATGACACTGAAGATAATGATTATTCTATGGAAACAGTTTTATGAAGCAAACAAAGATCAGATAACATAATGCACAAAAATATACTATCAAACTCAAACGCGCGCGCGCGCGCGCACACACACACACACAAAGGACGCGCAAAAATTTTTAAATAAAATGAAATATTTCATAAAATCTTGTTTCCTTGTAATTTACGATTACGTCTGAATATACGAATAATCACTTAGAATTCATGTCATTTACCACTGATGTTTAACGATTTATGTATACTAAATATAAAAATAGTCATTAATAAGAATTGTTTACGTGCTCGCAAATTACGTTTTATGTTCAAATACATACAATAAACATAAATTAAAGATAAATTTTAAAAATTATTTAAATATCGATGAAATTTTTTATATTTATATATTTTCTACTTTATGCACACACACATACACACACACACACACACACACACAGACACACACACGTATAATCAAATTATAATTACGTCTGCAAGTAAAATGTTCTTATTTTTTATCGTTTTATTTCAACCTGACACGTTTCACAGAATGTATCTGTAATCTGTACCATCAGAGGTTTTTAATGAATTTTTAGAAATGTCTAATATAAATAAAGATAAATAAATTTAAAATAAAATAAAAAGTTTCTAATTTATTTAGAAACCTATGATGATACCGATATTCTGTGAACATGCGTCAGGATAAAAAAACGATAAAAATAATAACATTCTACTTGCAGAAGTAATTAATTATAATTTGATTATACAATTATTGTACTATACTAACAAAGAAATGATGGGTGATGGACGATATATATATATATATATATATAGACTATATATTGATTTATTTATTATCAGCTTTATATTTCTATAAGTTAATTGTATATAGTTCTTCAGATTCTGTTCTTTAAGCAGGGGATTTGTGTATGCGTACGGGCGTAAGTTTACGTGTTAATTTTTGTTGTTATTAGTAAAATGACAACATGCAGCTTTAATAAAAATAAAACCAAAGAAAAAGATATATAAAGGTCAAAGACGTTAGAAACAAAAGGGACATACAGATGGACAATTGGAGCTTGCTTATAAAAGAAATCAATATGACTGTACAATTGTTTTCTGCTGTAGATACGCCTATGATTGCATAGAAACGGATTGCGTCAATACACATAATTCTCGACAGGTAGGACCATTTACCACATGATGTTGCGAATTTATTGTGGTATTCATTTCAATAACAATTGAAACGCTTTCGGTAATCATTTATTTTAATGACTTCAAAACGTGCCGCAGAATTATGAACTGTATCTGAATTAAACTCATTACCATTAGTAATGGATATGCGAAACACGACTCTTGAAATGAGCTTAGCAGCTTTCGAATGTTGTGTTTATTTTATTAACTTAGGACCTAGAATCATACCTGTAATGAAGAGCATAATTTGCATATGCAAAGACTGGGGGTTAGTTGAAGGCCGAATATGAGGACCCTGGTCTCGAGTATGAGGCTGACACAAGTACTAGCGATCACTAATTCAAATAGCACCGCTTCGTCTGACAGTACGACGATTCATGAAACTTCCCTTCTAAAATTTCTTTCCGTAAATACACACACACTGGGACTAAACAGATGCACAGGAAAGTGCACGTCTGTAGTAGAAATTAGTCAGTGACTGGATTATGAATATTCGGCCCACGACTCTGAGTTTCGGTCAGACTGAAAACTTGTAACTCTTTGTCACATATTACTTACACATAGTGCCTGTACTAATCTGTAATTAAAAAAAGAACAAATATGGTACACACAATTGGGTATAAACAATCTCGAAGGGAACTCAAAGCGTAAAACCAACGAATACCAACGGCAAGTAACAAATCCGGTTTCAATAACATAGAGAGTTACTTTATAAAATGTTCAAAAGTATTGAAAAAACATGCGTTGTACACCAGTTACATTTTGGCGGTAATGTTGCAGTTGTCGAACTACGCAGAAATCATAAGAATCGCCTGAAATTTGTAACTGATATATTTCATACGCGCATTACACTAAAATTTAAGTCTGATATCGTTTAAAACTCATTTTATGACGAGGAAAACCGTATAGATTTTATTTTATAAACATTTTTCAATGTTATAAACAATAGAGACATCGGTTGTTCCAAATATCAGTTTTGTTCCAGATATAACACATCCACTGTTAATCGTTACACAGAGTTAACTAAATTTGTAATACATATAACTAATGCAAAGACAAACATACACTTATGTACGTGTGTGTGTGTGTGTGTGTGTGTGTGTGTGCAACGTAAGGTATAACCATCTGTATTCTGTCTATTCTGCTCTAGAATAAGAAAAATCATAACAACAAAATAAAAAACGAACAAAAATAGCTGATATGTCCAACAAACAGACCGAGAGACAATGGAATAGATAAGAAGGACTAGCAATTCTACACATTCAGACATCTAAGAACCACTCCTACGCAATAAACAGAACCGACGTACGACTACCCAGAGACCTCGTACATTCCCAGCCGAAACTTTCCGCCTTTTTTGCTTGTACGACGAAGCCACAGAAACCGATTGGCGAAAAAACCAATTAATACAAGTAACTAAGAGAAAAACTACATGTAAAATTTTAAAAAAATGTATAAAATTAAAAAGTAATTCTGCCAATAGAATTAAGCACTAAATAAGGCACATTTTTTCTTCAGGATGGTATTCAAAAATTTCGAATGCAGAAATGGGTAAAATAGGAAAAAACTAAACTATAATTGTACGTTAAGGTATTAAAATACAGTATAGTAAAATTGTAAGTGAAGTACATTAGATTATATTGTCAAAGGATTCGTATAAAACTCTTAAGAATGCAATTTATAATACAAATTTTAATTAATAGTCATAAAATAAGATATTAAAGAATATGTGGCACCAAATAGAGGACACTAAGAGGGAAGACTATCAGAGAGACAATGATCAAATTTTACAAAGTGCCCACTCTACTGGGTCCGAATTTGGGCAGCAAGACTTGAGGACATCAGGGAGATATAAACATTGACATTGGAGGAGACATTTCTGAGTTCCGTTGAGAGAGGTAAGAATGAGAATGTAGACAGGGTGTGTGCAACCTGTGATCAAAATTGTGCAGGTAACGCGGAAAACTCATCCGGAAAGAATTAGTCCCGAAAAGCTTCTGAAGCTGACTATGAACTTTCGGCCAGAAGGAAAATTAAATGACGGTAGACAGAGTACGACATGGTGGTGAAGCAAGATCAGACCAAAAGGCTTGGGCCTGGACAAACCGAAGGAAGATGCTTAAACATTAAATGAATAAATTAATTCTAGTCTGCTACTACTAAGAGTAATAATGTATTACAAAAATAAAATAACAACAATAATGCATTTAAAATAATATATATAAACATTTATTAAAACAAAATTTTGTGTTGTAACATACTTAGGCGTTTTAATAATAACTTATATATAATTTTTAAATTTACAGCTCTAAAAATGTATGATTCAGAACTGGCTTTTGTGATGTTGGTACACGTGTCTGTAATAACTGTCTATATTTTTAGTCATGGTGGATGGACAGTAGAGATTTGACAGCTAACGAAGTCAATTGTGCTTTGGAGTATTGGGCAATTTTTTAACATTCTACAGTCAAGATTGAAAAACTTACATAAAATGCTTTGTAAAGAATTCAATCTTTATTCATATTCATATTTACTCTCACGTGGTGTAGAATTACTGCCGAAGGTTTCTGACGAAACTGGGAGGCAAACTAGCGGTTTACAAATGCACAAAATATTCAGAAAGTTGTGAATGAGTTGAAGATAGTAAAATGAAGACTGTGGTATGTTTAATGATTAATGATTTCGGAGCTGCTATCAATGAAGAGTACTAATCAGCGTTTTTAAGTCACTTAAGTAAACCTATTCATATAAAACGGGCAGATTTATGGAAGAGCAATTTATGAAATTGAACTCTGATAATGCTTCAGCAAAAACGGCTCAAGTACATGTTCATTGAAATGACACCGCATTCGCAGTATTCGCCAGACTTGTTATAGGCGAATTTTCTTTTCCTAAGAATGAAAAGTCCATAAACAGACAAAACACTCGCAACACTTAGAAACGTCAAACAAAAACCACTGAGCGGACTCAAGGCTATCCATAAAGTATATTCCTGAAATATTCTTAAGACTGAAAAAGAAATGAAAACTTTTGCATAATTGTATCACACCCGTCTTTGATTGTTTCGAAGAGGGTAATATAAATATAGATGGATAAAGAAAATTTTTCAAATAAACAAGAATTGGATGAATTTTTTAACCAAACCTCCTGTGTCTAGCAAAAATTTAATCAAAATTAATTTAAACAATAAAATAATATAATAATTCATTTATTATTACTACTTTTTGAGAATACTTAGTGATACGAAAAATAATGAGCAATAAACTTGAAAACGATGACAATAGGAATAATAACTTAAGCACGGTAGTAGGCCTACAGTAGGAAGATAATACCATGAGAGTAATGAGTTAATAATAGTGAGTAGGAAGATGTTGACGATAATAAAAGTAAATTGCACTATAAAAATTATAAATGAATATTGTTTAGCTTAGAAGTGCTTTCAAAACAGCTTAGTAAACGCATTACTCTTTAAGTACAGTAAAACCGATAAATCTCACAGAATAATGAGTTTATCCTACCCATTCGCTAACTTACTTTGTGCAAAATTACATAAAAGATATTGCTGAAATAAACGTCATGACAAGGTTATGGCGCAGCAAGCATCTGCTCGAAAGGCCTGCGTTATTGCTGTAATTACAGAAGGGTCAGCAAAACCAGTGTTGTGTTGAATTTCAGTCTGTATAAAAAATTCACAACTCATCAGGCGATTTCATGCGTTGAAGAGATAAATTTCATCTAAGGTAAGTTAATTGCCCTTAATTGTATCTTCACCAGCCTTTACCTAATTGTTTAACTTCTTGTATGTGTTCCGTGCCTCGCCCTTTGATTGCCTTAACAGTGTACGCTTATAAAGTCAAAGCATACTCCAGCTTCTTTAAATCTAAGTGGACTACACGTGTCCGATCAACTAAAGTCACAAGTCTTTTTTTTAGTCTATATAATTGCACTTATATATTGTGTACATATAAGCGCTGCGTACATGCTATTGTAGAAACTGTTTATTGTGTGCGCGTGCGCGCGCGCGTTTCACATATATTTTAGCAGGTGCTATATAGTGTGTTCTCTTTTCGGGTTGAGTACCATGTTCAATTCTGCTGACTTCCCTGAAGGTTTTTCCGCAACGTTTCGGCAAATACGTCTCTGTCAACTTCAGGAGTCTTTCTTCACGATGGAATTATGTTTGCCAAAACCGGTTCAACAATGATACTGCCGTGGAGATGAAATACTGTTATAGAAACAGTCCGTTCAATTCACAGCAGAATAGATATGGTAAAAATCTTTTCATCCAGGATATCGGAGGAGGAATGATGATGGCAGACATAGGTCTGCCAAAACGTTGCGGAAAACAAACGTTTTGAGGAAAAGTTGCGAAAAACGTTTTGAGGAATTAAGCAAAATTAAAGGCGGGACTCAAGCCTAAAACAGGACATTTTATGCACACACACACACACACACACACACACACACACACAAAATTTTTTTTTTACTTATTATCGTAAAAATAATTTTTACGATAGTTTTTATAAATAATCCATAATGATCATACTTTATAGATAATTACTGAAAAGGACAAATAATTATACATAGTTTATAAATACTGTAATTATATAAGATCATTTTTATGACTCAGCCTTATAAATGCTATTTAAAAAAATTTCCTTTCAGTATTAGTCATTTTTTTACCAAATGACTATCAAGAATTGATTACCTGCACTTAGTAAGGGTTTTGAGTTATTTATTTTTCTCATAAAAAGTTAAAATTGTTGTAACACCTTACTTTATCTTATAGCTATTATATATTTTAACTTTTTATAATATCTTTAATCATCTTTAATGCTGTAAGGTACTACAACACTTTCATCTTTGCTCTGAGCATGTAAGGCAGGCAAAAGGCCTATAAGCAATCAAAAATTAATAGCCAAATTCTTGCAAGAAAACTGCACATAGTAAAACATATTATTTTCAAGAACATTTGAAAAGTCACGAATATACGATTTACACGTTTTAAAAGATTTTTAAATCTACATATCACCTTCAGCAAAATAATAGTTTACTGTGAAACGAATATTTTAAATAATTTTTCAAGTCGTCATGTATTTACGTCAAATTTGTATTAGGTTTGATCTTTTACTATAATGGCTCTTGGCCAGATGTCCAATAAACTTCAGTTATGTAAGTAAGTAACTCTTGTTATCTATACGACAACATGTACGCCTTCCTAGGCTTGTTCAAATAATATGTGTAATTACCATTCTGTAATTGTCCTTATTCACTTGAAGAACAATTGTTCTTCTTGAATATTCACTTAGAAAGTAGATCTCTTTTTTAAATAGTAATAACGAAAAATGATTAGAAGAACTGTTAGTAAGACAAATAGACAACATTAAAGTCTACAAGGTATACATTAAAAGTTTTTAATTTGTGAAGACCAAAAAATAAAACTAGCCCTGTGAAATAGTGTAATTACTTTAACACGATTAAAGTATCAAACGTTACAGAGATTACTTTGCAAAGTGGATTTAATGCATGCATTCCATTAGTACAAGAAATTATGTGATTCGTACAATATGCAATATATGCGATTACTTTCTCCATATAGCCTACTGCAGCAGAAGGATTCGGAACGCGTTTACGGAATAAACTATAGGATGGTAAATGTTAATTTTTTTTTAATTTGCGTTAATAAAGCAAATTACAAAGTTTAGAAGGAACAGGTTTGTTTAGCGTTAAGGCTTTGCAAACAGTCTAGAGGGCTTTGATAAAAGAGTAGACAATGGTAAAAAGCGTTGCTAAAAACACCGTACATAAAATTGAATAAAGGATAACGTCAAGTGAGGACAATGAGAAACGTTGGCTGAAGTAGATGTGAGTAGAAAGTTTATTGAGGTCAGTGTGAAGGCTGAGGATTTGAAAAAATATCCAGAGAAATAAAGGTAGAAGCCTATTAGTAATAATAGGCCTAACTGTTTAGATGACGTACAATATTTAATTATTTGTAATTTAAAACATATATTATTGATAGTTTAAGTCAAGTAGCAAACGAGGGCATTTAGTGTGATGCTACCGGTAAAGGTACGCTGAGCTCCGTCATAGTAGCGTAAGCTACGCCGCCGTCTGATCAATACGGAAGACGGTGACTCCTGCTTGCTGAACGTTCTACGTTGTTCCATAGCATAGCGTCTGTAGCGCACCAACGCATTAACCACGTACAGCATGGGCATCAATGTGTTCAGTAGCTATTGACATAACGGGTAACAGCAGTCTGACAGGGAAATAGTAGCAATAACAAACTTATAAAATATTTAACGTAAGTATACGAAGAAAGATTGCGGCGGAAATGATTGATAACAGAATAAGCATGATATCCACTACACACACACATATATACATATATATATATATATATATATATATATATATATATATATATAGTAAATCCTTTATAATTCAGATTCCTTTATTATTCGAAGCGATGCCTAGACCGATTTAGTAAAAGTTTTGAATTACAGAGTATTTTATAGAGATTGAGTAATCTAAAAATGCACATTTGTACATTTTGTTCTAGTGAAAATATCACTAACTAAATATTAAAATTACGCCTCTATTAATGTAACTTTACATTTACTGTACTTACAGCTAATACCGATGGGATAAGCAAGAGTGTTGACTAACGTCAGCAAAGCTTCAACATCCCCTTCTTTTATTTGTGGGAAATTTTAATTTTAATTTTTCAACATCAGCCGCAAAATTAGATTTGGACAACAATTATAGATTTGGAGAAGAAGACGTTTATCGTCAGTAATTCTTCTTTCCGTTTTTTGGTAAGACTGTTCGACACTACAAACATCGGCACATAAGCTTTCCGCAAATATTATCTGGTTTAAAATGGTATACCACTGCCGAAATTTGGAAAAAATCTTTACTAGTTAAAACAAATTTTATAATTTTTGACTAGTCAAAATTATATAAATTTCCCAATTTTATAAGTCCGAGTTAGAGATGTTTTACCGTATAAATATTTTTATTCGTTGCCAGTAAACATTAAACAACAGAAACAAATTAATGCGCAATGAAAAACGTTCTTCATTCAACCGTGCCCTCATAAACTGTGATAAATACTAGGCCAGTTGTACAGAGAGTGTTTAAATGCCGGTGTAATATTATTGCCTCGGTTTACGATACGTAAAGGTGGGGTTTACAAGGTCGTATTAAAATCATCATAGTAAAACTTGTAAGAAGTCCAGTAAGACGTATTTAGTCGTAGCCCGATTTAGTCGTGCGAGAGCAATTCTGGTGTGTACACCAGTCGTAAGCCGGTACATATATTGGCAGCATTATTCTCTATTAAGTGGGGTTTGCTTGCGTCTCCCTTCACTTCAGATAAATCTCAGTTTCAGCTCCTTTAACCAATATAACAACGCGGCTATACTTCCTAATTATTTGTGAACGTAACAGCTTCTAAATGAAGAAATATACCGCTATAAAATGCTAATACCGCCTTCAACAGCTTTCCGCTGCGACTTAACGCCTCACGTACGGCAGATAACGTTTGACTACTTTCCATTCTTTCTTACTTAATTGTATAATACAACTCTGGTGTCGTAGAGAATGAAATCTTAGCGGCACGGCCGGTTGCCAACTGTTGGCAAAAATTTGTTATACTGATTTTCATTACAGTATTGTGTTTAAAACCCCAGAAATTTACACGATGATAATTTTTTCGACTATCTTAAAAGTAATTTAATAACTTAATTTTCTATGAGTTATAATTTTCTTAGAAGTTTAATGTGACTGCTCTTAAAATTCTTAACGACGTTGAATGACCAAGCATATACTTTTAATATACCATAGGGATACTTAATGTGAAATACGATTTTAAGTAACCCAACAAGTGGAATCCTTAATTTAAAATTTCACTCAACCTACTTAGCACGGCAATAAAATACTTAAGAAATGGTCAAAATACTATTCCATTAGCTCAATCAACGAAAGTCAGTTGTTAGATAAACATTAATTTCTAAACCTGATAACCCACTGCTTGAAACCAGTTTGTTTTCTTAGTGTCAAAAATATTGAAAAGATATTATGTAGCAACTACAACTCGCTGTAGCAGTATTATGTAGGATCCATTACATCATTCGGATGTAATATTACAAATTCGGATTCACCAAGACATCGCTTCAGTAGAAGCTACATTCCCAGCTGCCTGAAAATGTATTACAGATGGAGCATGTTTAGGATTTGTAGAACCGTAAGTTTCATTCTAGTGTTAACAACTGGTGAGACAAAGCAAAATAATTTGACTTTTCAAACATTATCATACATAGGTGGATACTGTTTAACTTTTCTAACGGACAATGCGACTCATTTGTGAGGTAGTTGATCTTAACATGGCATTACGTTTTCTGATATACGAGTACATATATTTGGATTATTATACATTCAAAGGTCGTAAGAGAAGGTATAAATTAATAATCTCCTTTTTACATACTTAATCAATGGGGTCGCTAAATATTATTGAATTATATATTTATTAGCTTCATTGGCTAAAGACTTCGTGTTTTATATATTTGTGTGTGTGCGTTTACGACAAAATAAAAGTTGTCATAATTGGAACTAACGCCCACATAGTAATGCCGTCTTAACGAGTATTACTGTTATCATCAGATAAGATCTCCAAAGCATAGAGCGATGCACTTTTAATAACATTCTCTCTGTAGCCTCATCAGACGAAGTTAAAGTCAAAATCCGGGAAACCAGTTTGTTTCTACTCGACTACTGCCGTAGGAGATCATACTAGTTACCGATTTTAAGTAATATATGTACCAAGTTGTTTTCAAAGGTATTCAGAATCATCTTACGTGCAAGCAAGAACAACATCATATGAGACGACCCTCCAAACCGACAACGTTTGGTATATATATTTTCCTTCACACATTTAGAAAAACAAAACAGAAATTTTATAAGAATTATACAAACCAGGAGATGCATATTTTGACTATACTCTCAAGTTAAGATTGTTAAATGTTACTTTTCCTTTATAATATGAGTTATAACATCCGGAGTTATAACGGAACATATGGATTCCATAGTATTTATTCAGGGACGTCTGTATTGAGTGCCTTTATTTTCTGAGATATGCCTTTCCATCTCTCTTTTTACTAATTCCTCAGCAAAAATTTTATACCGGTGTATTTTTCTTCCCCGTATCGAGAAACAACCTTTTCGATCTTTATTCGTTTCATTCTTGTTCTTATTTACCACAGTTTCTTATAATACCACATTCCTATTAATTGAGTTTTCTATTTCTTCCCCTACCGCAATTCAAATTTTTAGGCTAAAATATTTCCTCTTTACAGTGACCTTATAAGGCAACGTAATTTATATAGTTGTTCTTTTGAATCTAGGAAACTGAATGCAGTTACTGGTAATTTTTATCTACACTGTACGTGATTTGTTTTTCATGTTACATTTCATTCGACACTTTGGCATCCTGTGTTCAACATTTGCTTGATGATTGCTATAAGTCGTACTTAAAGAATACAGTACCAGATAAAAGTTTAAGACCACCCATTAAAAACATACTTTTTTAAATTTAAATATTTTTGTTTAATCAGAGAGGTTATACAAAACATTTTGCGTTAAATTACTATGTCTAATAATCAACGGGACCTCTTTTAGCATTGTAACATACATTAATCCTGTCAGGTATTGAGTGGTTCTGCATTCTACACTCTTCGCGCGAGTCTTGTTGCCAGAAGGTACATACTGCAAATCTCGATTCTACTTGTTCTTGACCTTCTGTTTCGCCAATGCTTGGTCATTGTGTAACAAGGATTCTCAATTACGTTGAGGACTAGACTGTGTGGTGGCCAGGGAAGCAAGTCAATATCTTGGGCAACGAACCGTCTCCTGGTTACCTTGGATCTGTGGCATGGGTGTTGTCCTGCTGGTGGATGTTAACTTTCCCCAAGGAGCGTCTGAACAACAGAAATAATCGCTTCTTCCGTTGTTTCACAGCACTTGTCATTGCCCGTTGCACCTTACACTCTCCAGGCTCCTCAGATGTGATGCAACCCCAGATCACTACAGCAACGCCACCTTGTTAGATTGCCAGTGCGGATATTTTCTATTTTTATCCTTCAAACTCTGGCCTTATATCGAAGAACTAGCTCAATACAACATTCATCTGAGAAAATTACATTTTCCCAGGTGTCTCTGAGCTACTCTAAACGTTCTTTGAAAAACTGAGCTCGTTGCTTTTTGTGATTATTATTTAGTAAAAGTTTGCAGATTGCAGAATAGAAGCCTAGGCGTGCCTCATTCAATCTGTTGCATACAGCGCGCTCAGTTACATTAACATTATTCACTACAACTAGCATTTCTATCGTTTTTACAAGCTGAAGCAACTTACGGTCTTCTCTTGGAGATACTTTCCTTGGACAGCCTGCCCTAGGCCTGATACTGACTGTTCCAAGCTTATTACAGCTCTTGATAGTTTGTTGAACACATTTTGGACACTATTAGAACTGTTTGCCTTTGTGATTTACCAGTCTTCATTACACCAATTATTTGCCATTTAATCCCATTCATACAGATTTTCCTCAAATTGTTTATAACAAAAAATTCATGCACCAATAACCTCAAAATGAGTAGTAGCAACAACATTAAAATCGGCTGATTGGAGGGAAAGTGAGTAGCAAGTGTGCAAATTCATTTCCACTGACATGTAAAATAAACTATTGCTACTAAATGAGGAAGGTGGGCAATTTTAAAAATCTACGAAACAAAATTTCTTTTTTCGGATTTTTGTCATCATGGCTGTCAGTAAAAATGTAAAAAATTTCTCATACTTTAGCACTATTTGAAAGAGCTATATAAATTGTTTATAGAACCAAAAATCATAGCTCTGCATAAAGCCATTTTTGATCTACAGTTTTTTATTCCTTAAAAAATGTGCAATTTTTGTAGGTGAGCCTAAATCTTAAAACCTTAAATCTTTTGAACCAGTTGAGCTCAGGTATTCAACGTATCCTATTCAAAACCTATCATTTTCAACGTAGGTTATTGCAAACAATTTAGCTAGTTAGTACACAAACAAGTTTAAGACCAGACGGAATGTAGTTGTTTTGTAGGGCTGGTCTTATACATTTTTATGATACTGTATGAATAATTTTCCTCTTATATTTTCATATGAATTGTCACAACAATGCAATGAGTCATCTACTGCTCCTTTTGAGCATTTATGGTAAAGAATTAAATAAAACCTAAACTAATGATCTAATTAATTTTTACTGGTGTTGTTAATTGTTAATTGTTGATTGTTATTTGTATTGTATTGTTGATGCGTTGTTAATCGTTAATGTAATTAATTACAGTAGTTTGAAGAAGCGAAGATTGTGGTAACGAAAGTAAAATGATCTAAAATAATTTTATGTTACTTCAACTTAAACTGTACAAGAAGGACGTTTGATAAAATTACAGATTTTAACAGTATAAATTTAACACCATAGCATAACAAGTATAACATACCGTACTCATTGGTAATTGTTAATTTATTCGTATACAAACAAACGCTGCTAACACACAACATAATAATATAGATGTAGCTGAGGAACTGAATTAAGTTTCTTCGTTGTACGGAAGTCTTTTTACTTTAAACAACTTTTACTACAAGTTATTACATACAGTGCTCGTATTTGTATTTATTAATGTGAGACACTAACTAAACAGAACACTGCGAAGTTGAAAATTACTTTTGTTGATTAAATAAGATACGATATTGAAAAAGTTTTTTTGCACTTTTGTAACTAATACGAATATCATAATAAAAACGTGTATTATGTTTATTTATTTAACTACTGGGGTAACAAAATTTAATATTTACAGTTTAATGACTGTGACACATAATGCTACCCTTTAGTAAGGATAACTTGCTCTTAAGACACACGGAATGCAATGTATAAGCAAAGTATAAACAAAATTTGTTTCAAATGTAGATTCCTTTCCAAGGACGGAATGTTAGGCTTGTTCGAACTAAAATTTTAATATATAAAAGATCAACCATGGTAGAAAAAAGCATAATCACACAAATGCTTAATAGGCTTACATGAAACATTTACTTTGCAGGCAACTGCAAAGGTGTGTAAACCTTACCACTCCATACTCTGTGAATTCTTTAACATCACCATCTTCATCGTCATGGGAGTTTCTTTAAACCTAAATACTCCGACCCTTTAGACTCTTAGCTCTACGTTTTTTTATCTTCTTCGAGATCTTTACATTCTAAATGGACTTTTGTTTGTAATCCTGATACCGTTTATCCGATATGTTCTTTGATCTCTTTTGTGGCTTAAATTTCCTTCCACAAGGTAAGTAAAACGTTCTGTCGTAGGGACTTTTATAACATATTCAACTTCCTTAAGGGAAATTTCTATGTCCTACTTCATGAATTGATACTCAACCTCTTTTCGTTTTTTGTTTGTTAAAAATAAAAATGAATTAACGGCTACTCCTAAAATCGCGTCGCCTGTAGAACGCCAATGGTTTATTAAAGCACAAAGATGAACTAACCAGCTTCCTACATGTCAATAAAATAGACATCATGTTAATCTCAACACATTTCACATAAAAGATAACTTTCCGAATACTACGTTACAAACTTACCATCCTGCTTGATCTGTGCGTGGTGGGGCGGTAATTATGATTCGGTACACATCTGATTGCTATGTGTTACCAGCCCAGCAATCACACAAAAACCAAGCTCCTGTAATCCACGTCAATGCAAAACCACGGTCATTTACTTTAGCTGCAGTAGTGCAGATCCTAGATACGCTACCAGCATGGATGAATATGACGCCTTATTCAAGGCACCTAGGTAACAAAACGACTGCAGGAGGTTTGAATACAAAACACACGGACTCGGACTGCAAAGTTACGACACCTAAAGGTGGAAACCTCTTAAAACCTATTACAAACAATGGTTATTCTCATCTTTCCAGCGGCGGCACAAAAATTGGCCTACCATTGCCAACAAGATAGCTGACTTAATCGACTTCTTTGACCTCAATGGCATCCTACTCAAGTACTTCATGTTACATCTTTCCTGGATCTTTCACTACACAATTCATCAGTTATTCCTATCTTCAGCACTCGAATCAGACCCGAAAACGTGAAACTAACTACCAACAAAATGGATTGGACTTCCTTTAAAACATACATAGAAAACAAAATAAACGTATCTATGAAATTTAAGCTACCAGAAGATGTTCATAACTCCATGTGTCACCTTATCGGTATTACTCAAGGAGCAGTATGGAATTCCACAAGCTAAGGTTATCGCAAGAATGTAACTCAAAACAGCATTTCCCTGCCTGTCGGAGAATTTATAATTGAGAAGAGTAGAGCCAAGAAAATATGGCAAATAACCCTGCAACCCCATAGACAAAACTACATACATAACAAACTTATTCGACAGCTTAAAATGCACTCGAAAAGCACGAAATTCGACCTTCTCTTCATACCTTATATGTTTATCAGAAGACGACTATTCGATCCAGAAAGCCAAACATATTTAAGCGATCGACACCTCATATTCCGCCCAGACGGAAATATATACATCAATAAGATCAGATGGTAATTGGTCAATGACCGGTCTCGGAAAAGCTACACTTTTTGCTACGCATACGTTAAATGTAAGATTTACGATCAAAATCTGGCCCGACGCCAACAATACTGAAATTAAATTATTTTTAAATGTCCTTGTCCAATGATTACCAATCGGGGGTTTTCACCACCAGAAATAAAAAATGAAATTGCTGGTTGTGAGAATCATAAAGCTACTGAAAAGGCAATAGCTCACCGAACCAGTGTCTTCAGTAGAATCATAAATCATACTACTGTATAATGATTCTACGCCAAAGGTGACGTAGAATTTGGTGATCCCCAAACCAGGTAAACCACCTAATATTATCATGAACGCCAATAAGCTTGTTACCCATCATGTTTCAATAGAATGTAAATCTCAATGAAATCATTGCATCTCACCAAGTCAGCTTCCGGGCAAAATATTCAATAACTCAACAGATGCACACAGCTGTTAATACGATAATCAGCAATCGTATTAATAGTGCAGGGAAAATAATTCTGCACGGCGGTATTTCTTAACATTAAACAGGGATTCGACAGTGTGTGGTTCATAAGGTTCCTATATAAATTGAAGCAGGGGGGATCCTCACCCCTTATTAGAGTCTTATTAAATCCTACCTGAACGATCATTCCTTCCAAGTTAAGTTTATCTTTTCCCTCTGATACACAATCTTTACAACTGAAATTTCTCTAACAGGCGATACAATTATCGCAACGTTTGCTGACGATACGGCACGTACAGGCACAACAAACTTTGATTCTCAAGTGGTCGCGGAGCACCTTCATTTAAGTCTAACAGAAACATGGTGACACATGGCGGATAAACATCAACCAAACTAAGTCAGCCCAAGTCACCTTCACGACTGGCTAGCAGTAAAAATAAATGACGTCCCAAGTCCAGTAAAACACGAGAACAAGTACCTGGGCCTACACTAGATAAAAAACTTACCTGGAAGCTGCACATTACATAAAAAAAATCACACATCAATCTTAAGCTCCAATAGCTCTACTGGCATCTTGGAAGAAAATCAAAATTGTCTGATAAAAACAACTACTTTCATGTAGAACGTCGTTAAACCTATTTGATCATAAGGAGTCTAGCTGTGGAGTGGCGCCCGTACATCCAACAACAAGATTATCCAGAGACTCCAGTCGAATATCCTACGAACTCTTCTGGACGCCTCGTGGTATGTCAGTAATAAGACGATGCATGAGGATACGCAAATCTCAGTTGTTGAGTAATGTGCAGTTACTTCAGCAAGCTTTGGTTACACCGAAGCGGCTCAGTCAGCAGTTTACAATATCAACCCAAAGCCCCAAGAAGACTGAAGAAGCAGTGGCCTTTTATTTATTTTTATTTCTCTTCCAACGCCACTGAGGAAGGGCGTTAATGTCTCTTCCATTAACTAAGGAAGTGACATCATTGGATGGCTTCTCTCTTCCTATTGTATTGTATTCTTATGAGACTTACTTAGTGCTTCTTGCAATCAGATTGTAAATAGCTAATAAATAAAAAAACTTCATGGATGAAGTTTTCTCTTCTACATTCAGAATGATTCTTACTCTGAAATGACATTTACATTTCCAACAAGTTATTAACATTTTCTGTTCTTAAATTATGTCAGTTTCTTACTCATTGTTTCATCGAGGACTTACCATTTAAATCCCGTTTGTCACAACTTTGCAAATTGTCTTTGAGTCTGCAGACAACACTCCTACCTACTGGAGTATTCTTGATTTGACAACTGAAACGCACATCATTTATCACAATTATTATTTTATAAGCTGCGCCTAGATATTTTTATTTTAGCAGTCGTTAAAGCTCATGATTCCAAATTTTATTTTATTTCATGTTTTGTTTTCTCTTATGTATAAATTTTTCGAAGAAACAATTATGAAATTTCAAATTCAAAGCATAACAGATTCAATAGAGCTTCATTTCAAGTTTTTGATTATTAGTCCGTTTTGACTGTGGTCATACTTCTTATGAATATCTATGATGCTGAAATTTTAACAGATGTGAATGGAAATGTCAAAAGCCTTGCCGTAACTTTAACATTTACTGTATAACCGTATACGTATGATACTAAGAACAATGACAAATAAACCTAGACCTGGATAAAAATGAAATTTGATAAAAATGGATAAAAAAGATAAAGCAGAGGCGATACCTGGTTTCATCTACGCTAGTAAAACCTAGGCGATAACTAACACAGCACACAGCTACCATATAGCTAGACGATATCCAACGATATTTAGAGAAAAGTCAGTTAACGCATTAGATGAAATAAAGTTTTGAGGGAATAAATGGTTATCAGCTAAGAGAGAAAAAACCCAATGAAGAATAGGAGCGGAAATAAATATATTTTCAATTAATACTAGAACAACAATGGATGGAACAGAGAATAGAAAGTCAGAGAGTAGTTAAACTGACCAATAGTTAAACCGATTGGAAGAAGATCTGTGGGTAAGTCCTTACAAAGATGGTTGCAGTGAAGGTGAAACAGGGTAGACTAAGCCTATACGATGGAATGAAGACAACGAATTGTATGCTGCGTTGCCCAAGGTAGGTTAACTACTGCATAATTGGCTAATGAGAAATGTAGTACAGCAAACGGACATTGTAACAGCAGCAGTACGGCTGTTTAACTGTCAAGTTTATGTAGACAAGCCACCGTACGCAGGTTAACAATAACACAGTGTTATGGAGACGCAGAACGAGAATACTCTAGCAGAAACATTACCTACGTAACAGAACACATTGTTCTGCTTACTTCCTCTGATGTAGTCAAGTTATGAAGAATACGTTGAAGACTATTTCGGAAAAGATCGGCTCTCGGGCTACAGTCTGTATATAAATATAAATATAAATAATGCACTGCCTTCTTCAAAAGTGGTGGATTCTTTTATGAGGGTCAGTTGAAAACTTCAGGGAGCGACAACAACTGTAGCTTAGCGGTAAAACTACTAAAATTTTTCGTGTGCAGATTTGTATTTTAGGTGAACTCCTTTTAATTTCCAAATCTATCTATCAATTTATTCATTGTTTAGAAGTGTTTAAAATCGAAAAACGGACAAAGAAGTGGCATGCGTGTTTTGAAAACGGACAAAATCAAACATCATGGTATGATTATTTGTTAAAAACTGTTTACGCCAACGGAAATTCAGAACGAAATCGTAAATGTGTCAGGAAATGCTGCGACTTCAAAACCAACGGTTTGTAAGTAGGCACTTGAGTTTAAACGTGGTAGTACGAGCGTTGAAAACGTGGTCGCACTGGACGCCCAAAAAATGCAACAACTCCAGATGCGGCAGTCATCTTGCACAACGCTTTTTCACATCAAGTTCTTGAGTTAAAGTATGACGCACACGCTGATATGAGATGCCTATGATTTCAGCAACGTCATCCACTCACCAACACCGTTATCCGTATCTGCGGTCTTCCAACACCCTATGAAATTTTTTCAATAATGCCATTTTTTGTTGCACTTTTTGGACGTCCATTGCTGAGATCGTCTTCAGTGCCTGTACGACCACGTTTAAACTCGAGTGTGCACAACTTACCGTTGTTTCTGAAGGCGCAACATCTCCTAACACATTTACAATTTCGTTTTGATTTCCAAAGTATTTTATGTATCACATAATGAATTTGATACGTACATACAAATGTATCCATCTGTGGTGCATGTCAAATGATAGATGACCTAAGGAACTATGGGTTTCTTACTACTCCTCATCAAAGCAGGGAACGAAGTAGAAATTTGAAAGCCGAATGTGTTGATGTCATGACTACTGTAGAAGAACTCTTACAAACGATGAATGACAGGGCAGGAACAAGTGGAGAACAGAATGAGGAAGGTAGCATAAGCTGTAATCAACTCGTCATGTGGCGTTAAAACGTAATTGCTCTACGACCTATGCTAAACAATTTTCAATAAATTTATTTTTTTTAAAGATACTTTGTAAAAGGTGTGAAACAACAAACATTTTAAAGATTTTTAAGGGTGACTTCTAAGATTGTTCTAACATTATTTTTTAATATTAACATATATGTTATGAAAATCTTTCTATTCGATTATAGTTTTAGGAATTATTATTATTGACGGCAAATTAAAAATCATATTTATCTTTATCTTGAATTGCTCAGTATTCAGTCGTCCTTAAAGAAATTGTTACTGTTCGTCAAGTGCAAAAAAATATAAAAACAAAACGGGAACACTCACAAACGTTCAAAAGATATAGACAGAAGCATACATTTTTAATTATCTACAAATCTCACCTAGCTGGCATTATTTTATATTTTGATTTTATAGATTAGATTCAATCTTATCTCGAAAACATTTCCTGATTTCTGTAGAACTAAGAAGTAAAATGGCGTTATAAAAATCACCCGAAAAGCAGTCGAGAGGATGAATGTACGTTGAGAAAGAAGACTGTTAACGGAATTACTACAATTTTAAAGTCAATAACTAGAGCTCTTGATGATATTGTATTGTAACATTGTTAAAGGTTAACTACACAGTAAGGAAATATACTGTTGTACGCTCATGAAACACTATGAGCTGGAATGCCAATATACTTTAAGGTGAAACTAATTATAAATGTACTTTCAGAAGAATTTATATAAGTGTAACAAATAAATAAGTTTTAGTAATTTTGTTAATAACGATTATTATTATTAGTGAACACACTAGTTCGAGGTCTCACGTGAATCGACGTATGTCAGTTTTCGATTGATAGTTGTTCCATCTTTGAAACCTATGTCGAATGAATGTTTCAGTATCGTAGCAATTATGTTGCCGCATTTTGAACAATACGTTTGCAGTATACTCAGCTCAGCCGGGTCGGACGTGTATCGGCTACTGTATAACCTTAAACACAGTACGGTACTACATACAATAGCTACATTACAATAGACGTGTGCACTATATTGTATACGTAATATATGGTAGGTTGCCGTGCCTTCACTGTAAATAGTTAATCTAAATGGTATGGTCTACATGAACTTCTTAGTTAATGTTCACCACACGGGAGTAGACGTTTCATATTTATATGCAGACGTGTGGAGTGTGCACGACACGACAGAAAATATAACCTTCCTCCTTTGAAAGATGAAGCCCGAAGCGCCAAAATAAGATCATTTGAAGGAGTTGACCTCCATCCTTTTTGCTGACAAGAGAACGGAGGTATTCTAGGTGTCACCTCCGTAGTGGGTGTCTTCTACATGTCCTGTGTGGCTATACTACCAAAAACGCAAACACTTGATAACTATACATTTTAAAACGCCTTTTAAAGACGACAGGTTTTTAACTTAGAAATCTTGAAAAAAGCTTGATGTAAAAAAAATCTTGGATTCAATCCTAGTAAATCAGAAGAGACAGTTGATCCAGTCAGTACACGTACAAGAAAAGACAAAACATTGGCTTGTAAACTCTGAATTAAATCGGTGATCCAAGGTCAGGCACAGCTTCTCCCACTTCCTCACACCGCCAAGTTTCTACGTTACACAATTTTGAATCATTGACTGCACACGTTCCGTTCATGTCGAGATAGTTGTGTGACTAATTTAGATATTGTGCATTCGAAAGCATAGTTTCCCTTCTATTATAATTTTAAATTTCAATTAAGTTTAACTCTTTACCGGTTAGCAAATTAACTATGTGATGACGATTGATCAAGGTACTAGAGATGCAGCTTGTAATTTATATGGTGATCATGACAGACACTGGCGTTCGGTTCACTAACAGTTTCCTTGTATAAGGTCAATTAAGACAGAAATGTGTAAATATAATCGGTTATCACCTACTAAACTCATGATCATCATCTTCTTAACGATTTTAGGCTTTAGCGGCCTGTTCCTATTCCACAATCCTCCTTTTCTTAGGCTTACCAATTTTTCTTCTGCCTCTAGGGTTGTAATCTTCCGCTATCTTCGGTGTTTTACCTTCTTTCATTCTATCTATGTGTTGAATCCATTTTCTTATGTATTCTTTAATCCTTTCATTGACTGTAAAAATATCTAAATCACTTCTTATATCCTCATTTCTTATATGATCTCGTTTATTACACCTTTAACTGATCTCAAAAATTTCATTTCTGCTGTTCGCATCTTCTGTTCATCTTTTTTCTTTATGATCCAAGTTTCAGAACATACAGTAGTGTAGATATTGCCGTTGCTATTGTTTTGACCTACTAAACTGCTGGTCAGAGTTATTAATCACTTTTCTATGGTTCTACGAATTGACCTTTATACAATGTGGGGGTATGCAAATGGAGACGGAAGTCAACAAATAAATTTAACCGCAACAACTGGTCGTAGAGCCTACGCCACGTCCCAGTCTTGACAGTAGTAACATAAGACGATCCGGATCGGCTGACTCCTGCCACAAAAGAGCACTGAAGAGAACGTTATGTAATACAACACTAAAGAGAACATTACGTAATACAAAACACACACACACACACACACACACACACACACACACACCCTCACTCACACCACGTATACTCTACTTTTCTATAAGGTAGTTTTTTCATTTTAAATTGAGAACGCGTATATGCAGTTAATTTTTGTAAGTAGGCCTAAACGTTCTCTGAACGCACATACAGTTAATTACATAACCAAGGTAAACATTCACCAACCGACTTTAGCCCTCCGAATAGGGACTCCATGTTTCACGGATGAAAGTGGCGACTACCATCAAATCAGTTTATTCTATAATATTTAATTAATAAAGGTGTGTTAATGGTTATAATAACAAACACAAACAGAGATATAGTTCCTATCTGATGAGCTGAGAGGTTTGAAAATGCTAATCGCGAATGTTTATACAGTGGTGTACAACAGTGTAATTTCTGTGTATTCTATAACAGTTGATGCAGTAATAACTTAGGCTGTCCCTTGTTGTAGAAACAGTTTACTGCATTACAATTTACTGAATCTGTAACATCTGTTTTACCCTAAAATAACATTAGAAAAACAGAATATTTATCACACACCTCAACAGTTGCTAGCAACTTTCAGCAATAAGATCATGTAGCAGTAACGAGAGACTAGAGGTCAACAACAACAACATACAAGTGATAATTGTTGTGTCAATGTATAAAGTTGCTTGGATATGTAACCAGGGTGCACGAGCACGCACTTTGTTCGTAGATTAGTTCCCTGTCTCGTAGCAATGCAATTATCCAGCAGTGATCGCATCTAATCCATCACCTGACTACTATCACACGCCGAAAAGACTATCAGTACACTGAACACAATGTCTTTCTTTATAATTGAATTTTCGTGCACAGTTGAATGTAAACAAATGAGTATGTGCGCGCGCTTTTGTAGATTTCCGAAGACTGTTGTACAGTACTTTCGTCGTGGTTGGCATTCCGGGTGTGTCCGCCTTCTTACTACCCATTCCTTTCTCTAAGCTTCAACATGTGCTTTAGTATCTTCCTCCTCATTTGTGTGTGTGTGTGTGTGTGTGTGTGTGTGTGTGTGTGTGTGTGTGTGTGTGTGTGTGTGTGTGTGTGTGTGTGTGTGTGTGTGTGTGTGTGTGTGTGTGTGTGTGTGTGTGTGTGTGTGTGTGTGAAGGAGGAAGATACTCCCGAGGAAGATACCACAGCGAATGACAAAACATGGAGTGGTGAATCACAGTCACAGCCAAACAGCCAGTAACACTGAAATATGACTTTTGTTGTTCCACTTTTTCTCTATGCTTGGCGTAAATTATTATATCAGTTCAATAAGCTACTTTTTGGGACGTACTTTGTTAATTTTACAAAGCGCTGTTGAAGATCGATCGTATCTTCTTAACAAGGATTGTTACACTTCCTTGCTTAATTTTCTGCCATAAAATGTTTGCTTTTTAAAACTTATGATTTGTCTGGCGTAAGCTCAAAATTTCGTGCTCCTGAAGTAAGTGATGTCAAAGTCCATTGCGATAGTAGTCCTACTTGTTTCAAACGTTGATAGAAAAATTCTAAGAATGAACTGCAGTTTTGTATCATTGTTCTTGTTGAATATATTATGTCGTCCGTGAATGGCAGCGCATGGCACACGTGAGAGATAAGTCAGCTTGTTGTAGTTAGACTTAAATCGTACAACAGTTACTACAGTACCTGTGGTAGCTTAAGGGACGAATATTGATCAGAGGCATACGGGCTTCTGCCTCGTCTCCAAAACTTGACATGGTACTACCTGCACAACAGGTGAAAAGCCTATACACATCCAAAGCTACAACCACGAATCAACGTCTCTGATAGTAGCATTCTGTAATTTAGCAAATAGACCGTGCAAGTTATTTATACCAAAAGGTGACGCTAAAGCATCTTACAAATTCAGAATACTTACTATTATTATTTACTGATATAGTAAATAATAATAGTTTACAAACGTTTTCTTAGTTTGTTCTCCTATAGAAAATCACTTTTATTAATGTTACTAAATAGTGAAATTGTGTTTTATTATGTTAACAATCGATTCTTTCGAAGTCTTATCGTTGATGTCGATGGTTTATTATGATTTCCTTCATTTATATTTTAAAGATTATTCTTTGCTTCAAAATTTATCTGCTATTTTTTGTAGTCTAATGGTCATTCCAAAACTCAGCATAAACTAGAATTAAAACACGCACCAATATTACGTGTTTTGCCGTTAGGTACTCCGAAGCAAAGGTCGATTCCCCTGGTAGGAAATTGACATTGTAATTCTACAGAGATAACTGGGATTGTGTGGACAAATACGCGTATATACACACGGCCGCATACGTCACCGGTGTACGTACAGAGGTAAAATCCAATTTTGGCCATATTTTATCTACGACCGCATCAAAGAAACGTAAAGGCAAACAAATTTGTAACCACTGTTTCACACAGCCATCCATTATTACTGAACATGTGACAAACATTTATTGTACTTTCATGTGGCAAACAATTCGTAAACAAGAGACAATGTAATTTTTGGAATACACTTGAAAATATACCGTGATCTCTAGTAATTATATTACCAAACTTCCAACGCACTATTAAAGGGATGATCCCTCACATTAAGCCAGATTTATTATAGATTATTGAATATAGCGATCATTTTTCTCAAAATAAATATTTTAAATGTTCAAAAAAAACTACAGCTGAGTAACATGATTTTATGTGAACTACTCGAGTGTTAACTACATTTTCTTGCTTGTTATGCATACGTGCTTGATACCATCTGTTCTTCAGTATTTTCAAAATATTTCTTCATATTTTTACCTGCTTAAAATGCATTTAATCCATTGTCTTGAGAACTGAGTGTAATGTTGCAATTACTGTTGTTGCAAAAAAATTCTTATAGCTATTGTTGAACAAGTAAATTACTCAACTATGTATATTTATTTCACCAGACGAAAAACGGCAGCAACAGAGTATGGATGTTCAGAGTAATTAATGTCCTTACAAGTATCATGTAATATTTATGAGTAAATGCGAGTACATCTTGATTTTGAATATATTTTCGGTAATTTTAAACTCAAGAAAAAGTGTAAAAAGTAAACACTTGTATAACTCTGTGCGCGTGCGTGTGTGTGTACGTGTGTGTGCACGCGCATGTGAGTTCATGAATATAAAGTACTCTTTATTTTTATGTCGCTCTCACACACAAACACACACACACACGCACACGCAAACATTGTAGCGTGACAGAAAATCCACTACTTATTAATTCAATTAAGATAATAAACAATAATTACATTACATATACTAATATAATATCGAATGAAATTTAATGAATTCAAAGGAAAAAACCACAATAAATTAAACATTATTACATTATACATTATTACATTATATAAAAACCACTATAAAAAATTAAAGAAATAATTAAGAGTAACTCATATTATAAAATCAGGAATCTACCCAGGAAGATAGGAGCAGTAAACAAACTAGATACCACAAAATCAAGAAGAAAGAATCAGTTTAGGAGTGGTGGAACAACAAAATACCCCAAACACAAGAAGAAGGAAGAGTAGAGTTTATTATCAGGAAGTAAACAATACCCTGAAACCTTTAAAGAAGAGCAAAGTCAGTATCAGAAAATAAATTAGATACTCCAAACCAAACATCAGTCAAGATCACACTGAGTACCTTGGTTTACCCAAGAAGAAAAAAAAGAGTGAAGACAAGAAGAAGGAAGACAAGAAGAAGGAAGACAAGAAGAAAGGAAGAAATAGTATGGAAGAAATACCATTATAAAACCTATTATTAACTGCCATAAACCCATAGAGACAATTAAAGAAAGTATAACATCCCGAAACCCTATAAAACTGTAATCATTAATAAACCAAAAGTGTTGTATAGTATGATAAGAGGTGCACCAACTGAAGTTATTGTGTGATAAAAAAAATAAACAAGTCTTAACAGTCCATGATGACTAAAGGTCTGGTCTGACATAATAAGACTCAAAATATCAGAACCACCAGTGAAAGTGAACTAGTGTAAGTGTTTTTTGAAATACAATAAACTTAAAGTTGTAGTGATACTATGACTTAACTATATGCTAGATAACAACTTTTATATTCAATAATTCACAAATCATAAAATACTAAAATGGAAGATTTCCAAATTTTATTATTTTAATGTCACTTTGTTATTACAAGACATTTGTAGAAATGACCATAACTAAAGTATGGGTGGAATTGTTTACTCAATAAGGGGATAATAAATAATAATGGTTTCGACCAGAAAGGACTGGAATTAATTTAAGTGTTCATAGGTTTAAAATGTTTAAAATGGCTATTTATTCACAGCCATGAACTCCATATGTGTGAAGGAGTTCTTAGTCAATAAGATTTATATGTGTTTAGAATTTATTATATTTGTTAAATAACAGCATACATACCATTTAAAATGTTTCAGTAGGTATGCTACGTTAATTATAAAAAGAGTTAAATGTATGTTTTCAAACAATGTCAGCAATATGTTCAAATTTTTAGAATGCTGAGTAATGTTCATTATTATTTTTATGTAACAGTAGTATGAATTAGATGCTACACATCACAATAAGTTTATGAACCATTTTATTTTTATGTCATAATAACTGTTCAAAGTCAGAGGAGGAGTAGGATTAAATTATTAGAAAAAAACCAGACATGTCAAATTCTAAACTCTAGGCCAAATAATGAATTCACAGAAACCATATAAACCAGTTAATTCACTTATGAATCCTGTTAACTGGCAAGATTTAGGTAAGGCAAATCAGTTAACAACTACTGTGAATGAACCTATGAGTTAAAATGATAATATGGAAATATACCTTAAATTATTGTAAATTTTTGAAATATATAAATTAATTATTTTTAAAGAGGAGTGTTAAATTCAGAGATTATCACTAAAAACCAGTTCAAAGGTTCAATTTATATGTATTTAAGGAAAGGAAGAGAAATATGACCATTTAAAATTTAATATAATGGTATTAATAACAATTAAAATGGCAGAAAAAATATATGAAGGCGGAAACCAGTTTTTGAGCCTAGATTTCCAAAAAGAAAGAAATTTGGTAATTTTGACAACAATGTCAACAGATATGGACTATAATATATCAATTTAAATAGAATGAGATAATTAAACCAATGATAAGGTTAATAATTCATGAAAGTGAATAATAAACTAAATTAATTCCATATATAATGTATTTTTGTATCATGTATATGGGAAGTCGAAATTATTTTAACAATACTTTTCAAATATTAACTGGGCCAGATTTTGACTAACGTGAAGGAAGTTAGTTAGTTCTTTGTTAATGATCAAGCTGAACAGTTTAAGTAAGATTGCGTTCCTTGAAACCGAGAAAAATGGAGTACTAAGGTTACCTAATAAATTCAGTGAAACGAGAGTTACGTAAATTAAACACTTTTCCAATTAAAACCACAAACAACTTTGACCACAACAGTGAAAACAACACCAACACTACATAATACCAGTGCATAAAAACAGTAAAACGACATATTTGTGATAATTCAATCTTCAACAGTATAATCGTTTTTTGCGTAGCGAACAAAGAGAAGTGAACACCAAAAACATATAACATAATTAACACCAGTGAACACTAAACATTCTTCCAGAATAGACCAAACAACATATTAGACAGATTACACAAGTTCGGGGACATTTAAAACATATATGAAGTTAATTTTGCGGAGAGATTTTCTCGCGACGACATTGCAGTTAACCTCGTCATCTTTTTGAGCGGCCATATTGGAAATGCGAAGCAGCGCCTCCAACATCGCCTGACTACAGAGCTTGCAGAATTGGTTTGACAACTCAACTATATTACATATTTTATAAAATTTATTCACATTTTGTTAGATAATAGTTATTGAAAACACTTTATTTGTAAATGTTATACTTTCTCGTTTACCCTTCTCTGACTATTAATAATATAATCGCTCCAAGAACCTTTTCTAATACTTGTAATAATTTTTAATCTGTATGAACAAATCGATTATTTCCTGAGACGGAGTCGACAATTGCTCAATATCGATTAAACATCGATCATTCTTTAAATTTGTTAATAAATCAATTTATTTCAATTGTTTGGATCTCTAACTTATTTCACATGCTAGTTTAAGGTTTTATTATTGCAACGAGACTTCCTGAAGAAGAAAATATTTATAGGAAGTGAGATATTGGACCAGCACGAAAAATCATAAATCGATTGCTGACCGGAGTTAATCTGATTAACTCCGGACTTTGTTAAGATCTTCAAGAAGTGCTAAATATTTAATAATTACCTTATTAAATTTTAGAATTTCCATCAAAACATTAAAACAGAATTATTTCTCAATTACATACATCAATTAAAACATAAAATTTTTTTTGAAAACAATTTTTTTTAATAAAATTTTTTCTTTCTTATCTTTATTTGTAACGACTGCATACAGGGTCTGGTTACAACATATATAAATTTTGTACAATAAATTTTCTTGAAGTATTAGTTCATTATTGATATTTAAATGTACGCAAAAAATGTATTAACTTCAATAATACATGTTTCAAACATTTATCATTTATGCTGTGCACTCATCGTCACCCATTTTGATATATTGGCTCCGTTGTCAGACAACGGGTCAACATGTTTGACGATGAGTATCGGAATAATACTCGAAATATACTAAGCTTATTTTGTATGTGTGTTTAAAAGTTGTATTTTTCCTGAAGTGTGCGGGGTAAATAATATACATTTAAAAATTGCAGTACTACTAATTGCAATATTCTGTTCCCAGTTAGCACACACATGAACAAATATTTTAAAAACTATGGTTTGGGTTATAACTTTTCATAATCAACATACATCTAGTAAATATTAAATAGTAGTAACATTAGTGGTAGTAATTTGCGTTATTAACTCCGGAAGTCTCTTGAAACAGACACATTAATTACTGAGGTCAGTAAGTCATCATGATTATTCCCGCATCGTGATGAATAAAAACAAAAAAAAATCCTTATCATATGTATAAAACAACTAAAATAGAAACTTACTTACTTACTTACTTACTAGCCAACGCCCACCCTTGGCTGTTGGGCCATTAGGCGGCGCGCTGACCAGTAGAGACGTGAGAGCCTTGCCGTACCATCTTCGTCTTGGACTTCCGTGTCTGAGATCAAGGCTGGACATGCAATTAGGTGATCCGCATTCATGGAAGCGTATCCACAGAGAACACATTCAGGAGACGACAACACGCCAATGCGGTGCAGGTGGGAGGCCAGGTAGTCATGACCGGTTGTAGTTCTAAAAAGAGCAACACTAGTTGCTCGGGGTAGAGTTCTGTTGATGGGGCCGTCCGTAACCAATGTTGCCCATCTTTTTCCCACACAGGCTCTTAATTGTTTTTCTTTTAGCCATAGGCTTATTGAGGAATTTATTCGTGCTTTCGCAGATGCATATGAGCTGGGGGTCTCCGGCTGAGGTAGTGCTGCGCCCATTTTGGCGAGGATGTCGGCTTTTTCATTTCCCATGATGTTGACATGGCTGGGTACCCATTGCAGTTCAATCTGCCAGCCTAATTGTACAAGGTTCTGCAGTTCTCGCCTACACTCAATTGTCAGGGAGCAGTTTGTATCACCATTTGAGGTCACGTTTTGAATCGCTGCAGTCGAATCTATGAGGAAGACGGCTTTGTTAGGTGGTGAGATCTTGGCAAGCTCAATAGATGCTGCCTTTATGGCTGCTACCTCTCCGTCATAGTTGCTTAGCCGGCCTCCTACAGCGAGGTGGCCTTCAAATAGAGAGCTGTAGAACCCAGCCCCTGTTGCCCCTGTAGATGGTATAGAGGATCCGTCTGTGTAGATTCGTATCCACTGCTCGAATCCTTATCATATTTCTATATATCCTTAACTCATTCTATTAATTTTAACTTCATATATATAAAGTCAAAGTCATAATTGCTCACAATTATTTTTGTTATTATAAGTATTAATAATAAACAATATTTTATATTTTGCAACAAGAAATACTTTTTATTTATTTTTATTTACACTGTTTCGACACAGATTTCATTACTGTTAAAATTATAAAATATTGTCTACTACTACACACTCTCACACACACATATGTATATAATTGTTTTGTGTTTTCAATTAACATTTTTGTTTTCCTAAACACCAGTTGTTAGTAAGTTTTATTGTTAACTAGAAATGAGCTAATTTTTTCTGTTTAATATGATACAGTCGCCGTCAGAGACGGTCCACCGAGCCAACTGTACGTAACATAAAGGGTGTTAAAACTAACAGTTTACCGTTTTGAATATTGAATGAGAAAATATGAAAATATTTTATTATAGCCTACGTGACCGTACGCTTTGAAAAGCAGTGAGCTGTACAACTTTTATTACAACTTGTATTATTATAAACTTGTAAAATTATATTGAAGCTTTTTATAAAATAATGTGTTTTACAATAACGACAAAAGAAGAAAATGAATTAAAAATTTGTTTTCTAAACTCACAATTTTAAACGATATTAAAATTTTGGGACTGTACTTAATATTATGTCTAACACGATGAAAGACTCAAAAAATTTTTGTTTTTCATCTATTATACTACAAAAACCATATTCTTACATTCTGTAAAGAAGCTGAAATTTCTGTTAATTATTAATTTGTTTCCAACTTATATGGTTTGGGTGCGTTTAGTTGGCGCCGCTGTGTCTCTGGTGTCGGACTGAATCCAGTAAACGAGTTGAGCTCGTTTTATAATCTATACAATTTTTGTAATATAAATACTGAAAAGAATTGTTTTATATTTATTTATATGTAAATAAATTATAATAGACTATGAACTAACTACAGTAATTCTCACACGCACGACTATTTCTTCAGAAAATGTAATTAAACTATTTATGAGAGAGGCAGCGCGGCGGTAGTACATTAAGCGCGCATGTAACGTGTGAAACCAGAGTAAAATTAGAAATTCTGCACACATTTCTGCTAGAGAGGCAGCCAACTTGTACAAAGTTGTACACAATTACGAAACAGGTGTTACACAGCTATCAAATATTATGTGAGAATAATCTTACTAAAGGGTTTAACGCGATTCTAGATCTTCAACTCGTGCACAAGTGAGCACATTTGAAGAACTTGTATTCACGTTGGTAAAAAAATTCGGATCCACATACTCACATACGATTTTATACGAGCGCGCGCGCGCGCGCCGTGTGTGTGTGAAAGATAAAGACATATTAAGGTAGACATATATTCTCACATAACTATACACAGAATTATAGTTCTACTTTAGTAGAATTGTCTTTTCACTACTAGTTTGTATACATGTCGACTATGTGGACAAAGTAAACTTACCAAAATTGTCATCATGTAACTTTTAAATGTTTCGTTTTTAAATATTTTGTTTCCAACTTTATTTTTTGCACAAAAATAAAATACGTCACACTTCAGCTCTTCTCTGTTTACCAGGGCAGTAAGTTTCTGTTTTTTATATGAAGACAATTCAAGGAGCAATTAATTCTACTATATAACTAAAAGTCACAACTTTTAGACAATGAAGATTAAACCACGCGATATTCGTCGCTTAGAGAAGCTGAGGAGTAGTTAAATTAAAATTATCGGCACAAACTACATCGTCAGAAACTGAATATGATTTCTAATTTTGACAATGATTTGTTTTTTACAAACACTGTTAGTTTGTTTGTACAAACATTGTTTTAGTTTTATAGGTTTCTTCTTGGATTATCGTAATCCTTTCACTTTTATATTATTTTGATGTAACAGCATTTTAAAGAGTTGATATACATTCTTAAAACATATTTTAAATTTTTCTATACGTGTCATGGCCCAAGTCACGATACCCAGCATGTTGGTCAAAAACATTCCTTTCTGATAAATAGAAAACGACTGAAGTTTTTGTATTCTTTTTTCATTCAAAAATTACTGTTGGAAATCAAGAATCTTGTTAATTTTGATTTAAGTAATTTCAGGAAAATGGTTTTAGGAAAACGTAATCATTTTATTTGAAAAATATACCAAAAAAGTATTATAATTAAGTTTAGTTAAAAAAAAATGTTTTTTAAAAAATTGTTTAGTATTATTGAACTTGTTTATTATACACGTTCAGTGTGACGTAATTAAAAATAGGCGTGTGAAACTTTTGATACAATAAGCTATTAATTTAGACAGTGGTGTTTAGTGTATGCAAAGTTAACAGTAGTATCACACTGCATAAACGCTGGAGGGTAAATTTGAGAACAAGGTTCGGTCGTATGGGGCCCCAGGGAGAAAGTCTAGCTCCTACAAATTGGGTTGCTGTTGAATTGGTAAGCTCAGGTGAGCAATTCGTGGCAACAGCTGCAGTTTTACCCCAGTTCTCCTGAGGCTTATTCTCATCTTCTGTATTATAATGTTTTATGAGATAATAAAAAGTTAATTAAGAATTGTTTCTGTGTGATGTATTTTTAATTTAGAAATACAGTTAATGATGTTTAACTAGTCATCAAGAGGTCTTTAAAAAAAACTGTTAAACTTTGTAAATCTACAAGATCCGTATTTTTGCCACGTAAACTATTCTCAAACTAATATAAGTAATTTACAAGTCTAAATTGAAACAAAAGTAAGTATATTTCTGTTCAGTTTGTTATAGAAAATCCTTGCCCTACAATTTCAGTTCAGTATTTTTTGCTTACCAAATTAATTTTTATTGATAACAAAGTACTTCTTAAAAATAATCTTTGCCATTGCATATTAGAACACATTTTTTTACAAATATTTCGTCTGGGTTTTGAGGCTGTAGTAAAGATGAAGGTAAAAAAAAACCTTTTTGGTTTTGGCTCTAATAAAATGAAATTTTCGTTGTTACATTACGTAGTGTAGGCCTATATTTCATTTATACTACAATTATAAGTTCCATTTTTTTGCATTTTTTAACTTCAATTTACTCCTTATTTGACTGATATATTTTTCAAGTCTTTAATACAATACAATAATTAATTTAAAATGTCTGAAAAATATGATTTCAAGAATGTTAAAATCTGTGAATTTTATAAGATAAATAACGTAGAATATTTTTAAAAATGTGAATGCGAAATTTTCCCCACCACCATGACCACTGTAAGTGTGCAACAAAACGTGCAATGCCTTGTCATCTGTGTGATCCGTTGTCCCCGTAAGTAACATATTGTCCTAGGCAATAACATAAAAGTGTCTAGACTGACATGTGCACTGTCATGCAAATGAGACTGTGCAGTAAGTGCGATTTAATAAGTGTTTATAAAGTACCTGCGTCAGCTTGTTGGTCTGGTGGCGGGGGCGGAGGAAGCTCTCTTGCTGGGGGTCGAGGGGACACTTGGTTCGTGGATACTTCGTTTAACTTGGTAGTGTTCCGGACAGCCACCCTTTCTGCAAGAATCACCGCATTTTGTCAGAAACGTTTTTTAAAATAGCACCTGCAGGCTAATTTTATAATTAAAAAAAATTGAATTAATATATAACTTAAACTAACAGCAATATTCGATTTTCTTTAGTTTCGCTCCTTACAAGTATACATACTTTTTTCGTTTCTGAAACTCATTGCAACGAGAAGCTTCCTGCATTCTCTTAAAACATTTATTTTCTTTAATATCATGTTAAGTGGTATATGAGTCTAAATAATATATGAAACTATAAGCTCTTAGCTCTGAAGACAATTTAAAAAAAATTTAATCAGAGTTTTTAAGTTTAAAAAACTTAAAAATCAGAAACTAATTTAAGTTTCAAATTAAACTGAGTTTAGTACGCATAGACGAGTAAGTATGACGTAGATCACTGCTGTATTAACAGTACCCACCCCTGTCTATGCGGATGAAATCCTGGTCTGCAGGAACAGCCTACTTGGTTCATACCCTCTGCTAACAGAATAAAGACATATTTGCAGCTCAAGAATTGAGTGTAATTCCAAACTAATCAGTATATCTTCCAAAACAGGAAAGTTGATTTCATTACTTGCGCAGGAACTTTTAAATAATATAGTGCAACAATTACGCGAATCCGTTAATAATAACTACTTCTAGACTTCAGTAAGATAAACAAATCTGACCATGCAAGTTATTCAGTTTCATTTACAAGAATAAATTAAATAAGGTTATTCAGAGCAGTAGATTGTAAAACTTTACGTTTTAGTTTTAATGTTTCCGTGGGGAATAGAGCGTGCATGGCGTGAGACCGCAACCTCTAGTAATGATTTCCACAGAAGTGTAAAACTTATCAAAATTCTTCGAACGAAGGCTAGTTGCCTCGGACTACAGTTTTTATCATAAAATTGACGCTAAAGATTTCAGAATGAAACCAGTCAAATCCCAATTAGTCTCGGAATGCAAGACGTAACTAAGAAATTGAAACGGCACACACACACACACACACACACACACACACACACACACACACACACACACACTACATATTTATACGCACATACTAGTGAAAACGATAAACAATACTGTTGTAGTACGATTTTAACTGCAATAATGCAATCATGACTTACAACCAAACACGGTAGAGAAACAGTTTGTCAGAAATTATCCGTTTCAGTTTCTGTAAGAGTTTTTAAACGTTTTGTTCCTCTAAAACGTACGTTAATATCAGGAATTTCGTTCACAAGGAATTCTTTTTATCTGGCATCTCTGCGTCCGATTACATACAAGTGACGTCTATGCAAACATTTCGAAATGGAATTCCTACGAGAAAATCATTGGACAATACCTAGAGATCCTCAAGCACCAGCTAACTGAGCTACTTTCATGTGACCACGGAGGCTTAATGTAAGTCGGTTGATTGATGACTACAGGCATGGCCACACATGAAATCTATTGAGCTAGTGATTTGAACACTAATCCAATATGACGCGTCTTCAAAAAAAAAAAAAATTCAAAAATATTTTTCACTTTCCCAACTCTCCGGCACATGGTATTTCAAATCTTTGAACATTATTTCATTGCATGCAATTTCAATTTCATGACATTACGAGTTTTTAGGATGAAGCTATCTGATAGCGATTGCATCCCTGGGAGTCTGTCTTTTAAACAAACGATCTTCCCTATCTAAATTATAATGTTCCTGTTCTCACTTCTGAGGTGTGTCAAAAAAAATAATAATTCTGCATACTCTGTCTTCTACAAATTCTTAAGTAACTACATGGATAGCAATGGTTTAATCACAGCGGGCGTTTGGTGGTATGTTCTTTACAAAGCTATGTTCCCAAAATTTCATTTGTGCATTCCCATTAAGCACAACAAGAATCTACATGAACAGAGAAATGGTCTAGTTGCCGTTCCTTCCTTCTGGAGTGTTGTTCTTGCTTTCATGTCTATTTTCGTAAATCGTTATATGTTACCTATCAGCTAGAACGATTCTTATTTTGAAAGGTTTTATTAGTAAAATTATTATTTTTGTTTGTATCACGTAATTTTGGAACACATTTAAGTGATAGTGTTAACTGTTGTATTAATGAAATATTATTTTTTTGGATGACGCTACAAACATTTCGCATCCAGAATGTCATACTGGAAAAGTTAAACGATGACAAGGGCATGTTTTGTTGAACGGTATGTTAATTTGTCACTAATACTTTTAAAATACGAGTGAATTATATTTTTAACTAAGAATATTTCGTAAGTTTTTATAGCAATAGTTTTACAATTAAAAACAAGTAAGTTAGGAAGTTAAACATGTTTTAACCCTACAAATTTTTCTTCCTATAAATCTTTTAAATTTACTAAACTTTTATGTTTTATCTCGCTATTGCTACAAAAAACAACGGTGACGATTGATTAACCTTTGAGAAGAGTAAAAACAATAATATAAAACATGCAGTTATTAGCTTCATTATTTTCTTAGTGAAAGCCTGAAAACATTTTGCTCCGAAGCTGCATGTGACATAAGCCGTTATATATACAAATTCTAAATATTTAAGAAACTGGAAAATATATACAGTCTATCACTCGATATGTGAAATGAGGTATTAAGTTTGTACGACTTTAAATACTCTTCATAGGAGACAACTACAAGATTCTAGTTAATTACAGAGTTAGTTATGACATGAGTTTGTTACGTTGTCATGGACAAAGATAGAATTCTGAGAGTTTCTGATTTATTTACGAAACACTTTCAGATTGTGCTTTTGATATGTCAAGACAAAATTCATCTACTTTTTTGTAATTTTTATTTTTGAATTGAAACAATGAACTCTCTCTCTCTCCACACACACACACACACACACACACACACACACACACACACACACACACACACACACACACACACACACACACACACACACACACACACACACACACACACACACACACACACACACACACACACACACACCTACTATGCAACACATTTTTTTGATGTTTTAAAGCCCTAGGCTATATCATTAGAGTAAATGATAAATATAACTTACAGAAACCTTCCATATAAAATTATGCTTTGAGATTCATTTGCCTAACACCAGCATAATTATATATTATAGAATTGATGTACATTTGGTTTTGATGGTGCAGATCATTACTATATGGTAAAGAATTGAACGTTCCAGCAGAAAATAAACTCATATAACAATATAAGAGTATTAAATGGAATTGCAATGAATACGTAAGAGATATGACTTGCTTAAGTTTATAAAAGATATCCGCCAGAATTACACATAAAGGTAGTGTGCTGATAATCTAATGATCGAATTATCAAAAAGATATGAAAAAGTTGAATAACTCAAGGACCCAGTTAGTTTTACTTATAAGTTCAATTTATGCTTTGTTCATAAAGACAATTTAACAAATTAAATTCTATTATTTGTAACAATTTTCCTTTCCTATGTTGAATATTCAGAATCATTGTAGACCTGAGTTTTGTACTCCATCTATTTCTCAACGAATTTAAATTTAAATTTTGAATATTTCGTGATAATAATCCACCGACTGAACGCTTTGTTCTGATGAAACCGCGTAGTTTCGTGTTATTAAGATTCTGACGGAGTGTCCTAGTATCAGGAGGCCCCAGACGTGTTTGCTAGATTGGAGTGTTTAGTCTACGCATTGCAATTGTCCACTTTATGAACAGAAATCGTTCACCTGCTGACTACGGCACGTCAGAGGACCCATTACCGTAGTACGATAAAATGCGGATATCTTAATTATATGACTCTACACAGTGTTCTTTATCAGAAAGTCATAAAATAAATTTTCTACTTAAATAGAACGCTACCATTAGTTTGTTTAACACTAGTTAATTTATTTTATTTTTCTAAGCAGGGGTTTACTTCTAAAAACCCAAAAAAACAATACTTAAAATAAATTTCATGCAGAGAATACTTACTTACACGAACATCTAACTATTTAATTGTTGTCTATAAGCAAACTAATTAGGAAGTAGTTATCATATTATTGCAATTACTAATCTACCAATTACAGTTAGGATTTTGTACAAAGTTTAATGGTTAAAAAGTATTGTATTCAATAGGCTGATATGTGAAAAAGGGGTGTGTCCTATGCGAGCGTGAGTGTATGTACGATTATAAGTGACAATCACAATGTAAAACTTTAGGAAATTACATGGACTTGTGAAAATGATGATGATTTCTGAAGTAATAATTTATGAACTCAATCAAATATACACGGAGATGGTACAGAGTAGGCTCTGAAAAATCTAAGATTAGTTTGGCTGCGTAGTGTACTTAGGACGGATTACCCGAGATCAAATAAAAGAGTATTAGATTGAAACCAATAAGAAGACGTCGTCCTTAAAATAACGGTTGGACGACGTAGAGGATAATTCGAGGTACATGAAAGTAACAAGCTAGAGACGTTTATGTAATGAAGGACGGCACGGAGACAAATCAATGAGAAAGCTAAAATACTACCTGGGTTGTAAACGCAATGGAAGAAAATGTTAATGACCATATTGTGTGAGCATGGTGTATGATTTTATATGTACATTTGTAAGTATTCAGATATTGATAAATAAGGAAAACTTAATTAATTTAGTGAGTCAAACTGTTACTGTGTAAGTTGGTGTAGTAACTCACCTTCTTTACTGGCGCCACTGATGACTTCAGTAGCTTTGGGAGGAGACGACGGCTTTGGGATCTCTACACAGAAAACAACACAACACTCGTGAATACCTACAGACTTACACGCCTCTGCCAGTCTCGCTAACAAGTAAACGTTACTTAACAAGAATATTACAAACAAACTTGTAAAATTTTAATAAATGTCCTACGTTTAATACAATACTGATATCAGCATTAATAAAAGTTTACACGCTCGTTTGTTACTATTTTGTAATTATACAACTTGATAATTAGATGGTGTAGTAGTTTTTCAGTCTTTTATTTGTTTACAGCTTATAATTTTGGTCTAGTTGGTCTAGTTTTAAACACTGAAACCTAAACACACATACAAGTACTCGAACAGTTTCTACATAAAATAGAAGTTGCTAGTGGCGCAAGAAAACCCATGAGATGTGCCTGATCGACTTTGTTAAACATTTTAAATCTTGTGTACAAGTATATTCATTGTACTATTTTTATATAATATTTTCAGTTCCGCATAATACAGTAGTTTCATTTAAGTAAATATTAGTCACACGTTTTTAGAAATATGACTATTTATTTTTCTGATACTATTCGGTTCAATGTGCTTTGCAATCCTGTAGAGTGTTATCTATCTGTTTTTGTAAAATAATTTGCATTCAAAACTACACACAAAATAAACTTAAATAGTAATTATTCACTGCGTTGTCTTTTTAACGGAAAACGTCTTACACCGCAGGTCTGGTGTGGGAGGAACAATGCGAAAGTCGATGTTACGGTTTTATGTATACCGGACAAACTTTAATATCTTTAAAACTATAATGTATTTTAAATAAGTAATACATGATTCAAAAGAGCAAGGACGACAGAATGTCATGCGGTATTAAACTTGAGCGCGTGATGTCACACGCCATCACAAGATGGCCGCCAAGTTGGAGTGGAAAATCACCGGTTCGCTGCGCGGAAAAATTAGTAACTTATAGCTCGGGAACGCGTAAGCGTAGGACGTTATTTAAGATGCCGCCTTATAAAGTTCCACGAGTGCTATAAAATAAAAATCTAATAGTGATAATAGTGAAAGAATTTAATAAATAATACAGTGACAAAGTTTTGAACTTGGACAAATTTTGCTTAAAATTTAAAAAACTCAAAATATCTTCACAACAAGGTGATAAATGCCTATCGTAAAAGCTTACAAAGTAAAAGAATGAATGAGGAATCTAAAAAGGCCCCTATGACAGCAGCAGAACGAATGCGGAGGATGAGGCAGCATCGAAAAGCCGAGGCGAGCACCACCTCCACAGACGCCGCAACGCCTAACGCCAGTTCACAAACAACGAATGTCGGCAGTGAGATATGTGGACCAGGGGCTGTGCGGGACGAAGGGCATGCCCGTCGCCCGTACCCGCTCGTATACTACGTCCTGAGCTTCAATAGACCTCCTGCCGCAGGGACCATGGGTGGGGTCTAGATTAAGGGTGTGGCCTGCTACCGGCCGTGGGAGTCAATTAAGTGTTAGTTAATTGAGGGTAAGAGTACGCCGAGGCCGGGTCCAAGATTCTCCTGGCACAGATTGGTAGCGACCGAGAGCGCTAATCAGGTGGTTGGCCTGGAATCGGGCGGTGTGGCGATAGAATTTGCGGGACAGTGTCCGCATAATGGCGTCCAGGTAGTGGGCTTTACACGCCCAGCGCAATCCTCGGTCAAGGAGAGACTGAAGCTTTCGCTTATGGGTCTTGGCCAAGTAGCCCCAAACGGGTATCGCGTAGGTAACCATCGGCACCACATAGGTGGAGACGATAAGCTTACCTAGGCGGCGGGTCATGGCGTTGCTGCATAACACGGAACGGAGTTGATATAGTCGATTGGCGGTCTTGCGGGCTACTTATGCAGAGTGTGTCCGCCAGGTGAGACGACGGTCGAGGTGAACCCCGAGGTACTTGACATCTCGAGACCAGGGCAACAGAGTATCGCCTACGTAGAGTCTGTCTGGTAGCCTTAAGCGTCTGGAGAAGACTACTGCTGTGCTCTTGGCCACGTTGATGGCAACCCTTCATCTCTCTGCCCACTCAACGTATTGATAGTGAGACAGAACTCATAGAATGCTACGAAATACAAGGAAATGAGACGTTTGGGAATCGAGATTTATCGTGTATCACCCATTGGCGTCTGGCGGCGAAGCTCTTTGAAAGTCTTCTCCGGCAACAAGTTGTATTTTGTTTGTGAAGTTTGTGATCGTATATGGTTCCAAAATGATTTAAAACGACCCAGTGCAGCTATGTTCCAATTCTTACAACAAGAGTTCACAGATGAAGACGTTCAACAGTTATGTTGTGAACAAACTGCTGGACATCTGTAAAACAATGAAAGGTGCTAACATTGAGTAAAAGTAACGGCTTCACGTATTCACCGAAGCCAACACACTTTCCGCCGTTAGATCCACTGAGCGAACGTCTAATATCTCCGCGACTACCGTTTATGCAAATCAGACGTCTTCGACATGAGGGCAACTACGGTATTGTGATTAACGTGCCCTGCGACGTGAATGAAATGGTCAATCAACTTCCCATACACTTGGGCGACGAACAAGCGATAAATGTCAACTTGAAGAAAAGCATAATCCACAAATCGGCATACTTGAGCGGTTAAGTTTTGAAATCTGTATTTTTTACAAAACCTACAAACATCCGGTGCCAGCAACACCGCGAGGGTAAGACGCTTTCCGCCAAAACCTCAGCGGTAGTGACCCCGACACTACCTACCCCTTTCTTTTTTTACATGAAATTATCGGCGAAAAGGTGAAATTATCATCTTTGCATTTTAACCGTTTGTCAGAAAACTGAAAACAAAGTATGTTTATGTAAATAATTAAATTATATATAATTTTTTAAACGTACATAAACTGTGTCCTATATGTGTGTGTGTGTGTGTGTGTGTGTTCGTGCCTTTAATTTAGTACAGTACTTAATACAATTTTAGTATGATCAAATACATTAAAATTTAAGGAGTAAAATATAAAATGTACAAAACTTTTCGTTTGTAAGTTTGAGGCTTAAAGTTTTGTTATATAAAGTTTAAAGTATTCACCCCGTAATTATTAACAATTACTAACTACTAATACATACACTAACAATTGCTAATAGTAGTCATAATATAAAACGTTTCTACATATGCAGGTCACAGTCAACGAATGTCCATAACCAGTCGAATGTTTTACTGGTTTATATTCCAGCAATTCCAGGTAAGGATAGATGTGATCTAAGAAAGAAGTTCCAAAACAAGTTACGGAGATATTAATCTGTCTAATTTATTAGTTGAGTTGGCAGTGTAATTTTAATTAGAATACACTGTAGTTAAGAGTTTTGTATTATTTCTGTTTCGAAAAGACATTTTAGACAAATTAGGTAAACGTAACAAGAAACTTGATAAAATATAAAATCAAACACTGAATATTCTGAACTCAATTTATACTACACTAATATAACGTATATTTTATTAAAATAGTAGAATAATTACAGACATTATTTATAATGTGTTAAATATGGAAATAAGGTAAATGTCAAAGAGCTACTTACATATACGTGCGTGTGTGTAAAACCAGACCTAAAATTCATATGTAGTTGCAAAAGCTATTTAAAATAATTTTATTCTAACTTTAGTTAGGGCAAAGTAGTTTGGTAAAATATAGAAAAAGAATTAAATTAATAATTTATAAATTCTTCAAAATGAATACAATGAGGTTAAAAAAGGATTTTTATAGACCTACTGAGGTTAAATTATATAGACCACTGCTTAATTTATATGCTTACTTATTCTTTATAATTTTATAAACTACATATGTTGAAAAGCAAATTTTCATTCCTGAGGTCTTTGTTAATGCAATTTGTACTAAACACAATATTACCGTAAAGCCTAATGGAGCCTTCAGTCTCTCCAAGAGAGTTTTTTGATATGCAACGATAGTTTCCAAAGTCTCTGCCCTGCAGTTTGTGGACGGTGAGTTTCATATGTGCTCTGTAGCTGTTCTCAGACGTTTCCGTAGAGTACTTGTTGGTCTGTAGGAGCATTACACTGTCGTACACCCAGTAGCTGATTGCTCGTGGATAAGCTTCCGTGTGACAGTCGATTGTGACGTCAGTACCTGCTGGCGCTCCGACCAGCTGATTTGGAACCCAAATCATTGGAGAAACTGCAACACCACAGCAGTTTGGTGTTTAATTTCTAATTAGCTAAGTATTACTTAAAATATATATTAGAAAAGCAACCGCTTCAACAACTAATGATAAATTGAAGAAACAAATTCATCACAAACAAACATATAAATAACTTGGTACGATCCATATCAATAGTAATATTTCTTGCAGCTCAAAAATATGTACAAATATCGATTTATAATTTAAGAACAGTTTCAATGAAAAATCTATAAATAATACTCACGGGCTATTACTGTATTCAGGCTTCCATACTTTGATACTGAATTTTAAACTACGAGGATTGTCCAATAGAAACACGTTTGATCTGCGCAGCCGTGACTTCGTCGCCATGGCAACGGAATTCATTTGTTTATATTATCTGTTTAAGTACTAGTAACGCGTCTGTCAAAAATATTTGCAGTTTGCTCTTTTCTAGCGTTGTGACTGGATTGAAAAATGGTATCTATGATAGAAAGTCCGTACAAAGATAATCTGCGTGCCGTTATTCAGTTTTTGGCCGCTGAGGGGCGTCAGCCAATGGAAATTTATACGAGAATGAAACCTGTATATGGTGACCATAGTTATTCTCATACGGGAGTGGTTGAATGGTGCAATACATTTTGACAAAGAAGAGAATCCACTAAAGATTTGTCCCGTCCCGGTCCAGCACGTGTTGCAGCATCAGATGAAAATGTGAGACACCTGGAAACTGCTTTAAGCGCGAATAGGCGCATCAGAGTTAGTGAACTTTCTCAAATGTTGAGCATCAGCGTGGGAACTGTCCATTCCATCATTCATAGTCTTGGCTATCACAAAGTTGCTGCTCAGTGGATTCCACGACTGCTTACTGATGAGCAGAAAATTTACAACGGCCTTATCATTACAGCATCTGATTCGCTATCAACAACAAGGTAATGCCTTTCTACAGTAAATTGTTGCTGGTGATGAGTCTTGGTGTTATCGCTACGAACCAGAATCCAAAAGTCAGAGTATGCAGTGGAAGAATGCACAATATCCGAAGGCGAAAAAATGTCGGTCCCAAACTTCGGCAGGAAAAGTAATGGTGACCGTATTATCAGGGCCTGCTGCTCTTAGATTTTAAAGAACCTGGTGTCAACATCAACGCTGAGCGATATGCAGACAGCTTAAAACGCTTACGGGTCAGCATCAAGAATAAACGTCTCGGGAAGCTCACAAATGGTGTCATTCTTCTGCACGATAATGCTCGACCCTGTGTAGCCCAGACGATTCAAGATCTGCTTGGTCGTATGAAGTTAGAAGTCTTACAACATCCACCTTACAGTCCCGCCTTGTCCCCGTGCCATTATCATGTTTTTGTTTGGCCTATTAAAGAAATCACTAAAAGGACGGCGGTTCAAATCGGACGCTGAGGTAGAGTTTGCTGTTAGCGAATGGTTCCAGAAACAGCCGCAAGAATTTTACCAGCAGGGAATCTACAGATTAGTGCAACAGTGGGACTAATACCTTAATGTTAATGGAGACTTCTTTTCAAATCGTTGAATAAAAAATGCTTTACAGCCTATAAACGTGTTTCTATTGAACAATCCTCGTATTTTTCCATTAAGTACTGGCACACTGTAGCTGGTATTTAATTTGAGGCAAAAGCTTATGGGTAAAGACAAGATATAATACATTTGATAACAAATTATCGTTATATGTCATAGTAAGTTTGTAGTTATTCTAACGCCAAAAATCACATGCTCTTGCATCGAAAAGAATAGCAGGTTTTAAAGTAGAAACGTGAAGGAAAAAATTTGAAATACGAAATGTAGTTCCATACGTTTATAAACTATAAGAATCTCTGAACCTATCTAATAAAACACAAAACTTTATATAAAGTTTGAAGAGGTTAAACAAACTTAATAAGAATAAAAAAGTTAATATAAATTATTTATTAAACGAAATTACAATGATTATTCATTCTGATTCCAGCGCGTAGCAGACACAAAACAGTTTTCAGCCTAAGTGCTTTTATTAGTTACGTTTGATTGAAATGAGATAACCAGAAACGTTAAACACAAACTACAATGATAAATGTTTAAAACAGAATTTGTTCCGTTACTAGTTAATATTTCAGAATATCGCGCAAAGCAAAAACATTTCACCTGTCCGTTGTCTGTTTTCAACATTTGGAATGTGGAGTATCACTTTACCGCTGACATGAATTCCGACTTTAGCAGATGAAATTTGAATTTGTCGTCTATCAGGTAATTACCACGGTGTTTTTGTAACATTCGAATGTATTGAATAAGGGGAGAAACGCATTATTTTTAAGAATAAACAGCATTATCTTTTGAGAAGTACATTTTCCCAAGTGTTACGTGTTTTCTTTAAGAGACAAGCGAAGTATAACACGGTTGTATTTCAAAATATATGTTAATGGATTGTTTATTTACATAACTCACATTCAACGTCAACAATAATCCTCTTGCTGACTGATGGCGGAACACCATTAGTGGCGATGCACAGGTATGCTCCCATTTCTGTCCTGGATATACGTGTCAGGTTCAAGTGTTCACCGTCGTACACATTTACTGTGAAACAAAAGTTTTAGTCATTAATTTACCCTCTGCGTCACTCATTGTTCCAGCTAAGTACACGCTCTTAACATGCATAAAGCTTATCAATACAATGTTACCATACGCGTTCAACGTTTATTTTTTTAACGAACAACTTTCATCGTGCTGAACAACGGACAAGAACGTGTTTTTTCTACCCGTGAATATGGCATTATTTTCTTAATAGCAGATAACAAAATTAAATATAAGTGTAATAAGAATATGATAATATGTATATTATTACTATTTAGTCGATATTATTACTATTTAGTAATCTATCAATGCTACTTAATATGTTAGGTGAACATAGATTATCACAATTTGAACCCGACATTCAATTTAAATTTAATTATAAATATACTAAATATATGTTGTTAAGGTTAGGCTGGACAGTCTTTTCCTAATCTGACACAGCTGAATGATGAGAGAATTAAAAAGGCTGGGATGACAATCGTGAAACCTATTTGTATGGCCAACAACATAGTACCCTGTCCTTAAAAATACACAAACGTTTATAGTCCATATCTTGTAAAATTGGTAACGTTAAGCACCTAGTGATGTTTTGAGGCAGGGTACCTTAATAGATAAATTAAGTATTGGGAGAACGAAAAAGAACCAGAACTCTAGTTTAAATGGTCTGAAACTAAAAAAAGTCAGTGTCTTGTTTTTTTGCAAACGTTTCTGTTTAGAAGCATAGTGGTCTTCAGGATGTAGACATATGAGGTGTAGAGTAAAGGAGGTCAAAGTAGATGCTATAATTCTCCTTCGTTAGACATTCTTCATCATAATGTAGCCTCGTGGCAGTAAAATACTAGAATAATACCATCGTCGTTCAAATGTGCCTAGTTCGGAAGTTTTCGAAAAATGTCGTACACTTCTAGAATGCATGTAAGAACGTCATAGACTTCAAGACATGTTAAGAAGAGTATAGACTATTGATCTGACTTTAATAGACTGATTGATCAAGAGTTAGATATTTCTAGGACTGTTTACTTACGCTGGTTAAATAACAATCAATTTAAAGAATTAAAAGGTGGGAAGTTACAATTTAATAGAGAAGTATAATTCCCACATTAATACAAAAATATAATTATATAATTCACAAATACTTATGAATATTGAAAATTTATTATAGTCATCACTTGGTTTGATGTAGTTTCAGTAAATATAACATTCCACTCTAACAATTAACATCCAGAGTCTAACATCGAGGAATTACATAAAGCCCTATTGGTGCTTTGGAAACATATTTTTTTAACTAGTTTTCTAATAAATATTTTCCAACACGAAATCCGTTTAGTCAGTAACTTAAGCAAACTTCAGTCAGAAGGATAGAGAGAAGCTGAGCCTGTACGAACTGCCGGAAAATACAGAAACTATAGGCCTCCATCTGCTTTTACAAGCAACGTAAACTAATTTGAAGGTGTCAATACAATCTACTACATGATCACTTTCAAGTCGGAAAAAGTAGCCGGTATTATAATATAAGCAGGCGGTTCTGAAACGCCCCCTTAGTTCCAGACGTTTTTATGTTTTAAGACCCCTTTTCTAATCTCCCCAAAAAAAATTTAATTTTTTTTTTCTGGGAAGGCGTCACTTAATATTTAAGACTAGGCGCGTGGCCTAGGTGGAAATAAAATGTGCTGAGTCCATAGTGACAGGTCCTGGTATTCTCTTTCAACATGTTTATTTGCGCCCACACCCTCGTTTACTGTACCCGGAATCTTACCCTGCAAAAATCCACCAAAGAAAACTTCCCAAGCTATCTTGCAAGTCCTGTCACATTTTGGCTCAGGGGCTCAAAAGAAACCACGCTCTGCTACCATTGAAACGCCGTTCATGGTAGTTCCAGAATTTTTTATGTTTTAACACCCCTTTTCTAATCTCCCAAAAAAATTTATTTATTTTTTTTTTCTCTGGGAAGGCGTCACTTAATATTTAAGGCTAGGCGCGTGGCATAGATGGAAATAAAATGTGCTGAGCCCATAGGGACAGGTCCTGCAAGAAAACACTTTATCAACAATAACAAGATTTTATTTATGCTTCTTGAATTTTAAACAATTGCTTTTACACTTATATCTTTGGTTTGAGTTTTCCTTAATTCTTAACATCAATTCAAATATTTCTTTAAGGCACCATGGTGGTTGAATTACAACAAAAATATTTCATAATATCTCCAACAATTAAATAATGACATACCAACCTACTAAACTTATTATATTTATTATAAACTTGTATTTTTGTATTTCACTTTCAAAAGATTTGTTTTTATTATTTTAGTAAGGCATGAACCATTCATTAACATAAGATAATTATGAGTACCTAAAGATGACAATCCATGATCAGTAGATAATAAGATAATAATTAAATTAAAAAAACTAATTACTTAAGTGTGTTGCAGTACCCTCATCTACCTGTTCCCCAGCACTAGAATTAATCGCTTTAATATTGAAACCAGTGATCCCATTAAACCGAGGTTGAAGTTTGTTAGCCTAATTAAATATTCCAATATGTCGTTTAATTTTTTTATGTTAGTTAAATATAAGAATTTTATTGTACTATTATAAATTGAATAGTCAAGCAGAACCAAATAATAAATAACTAAATCAACAGGAGTTTAAATTTAGAATATAAAGAACAGAAAAAAATGGAACGTGCAGGATCACAAGTCATATGACAAGTAGATGCAAGTACTCTCCGGGTATTACATTTTCTTAAGGTCTGGATTTTGTTAATAAATGAATTTTATTATTTTATTATTCTTAGAAGAAAAGAAGAAAGACACGTTTTGGGATCCCTGACAATGTTGACTAACTCTGCAAAATCGATATCTTGGCGCTGAAGTTGACGACAGATGGACTCACCCAACGCGAACAATTCTGAAAGTATTACTGAGCAGACGACAAAATCTCCCTTGGTGATGGTTGCTAACAGAATCATGGCATCGTGGGATGTGGTTTTGTTGTCAAATTCTTTAATCTTCTCCAGAGCCGAAACAACGCAACCATATAATTCCTTGAATTCTTGTGCGCTGCGAAGACGCTCGATCCATTTAGTGAGAGTGGTACGTTTCAAACTCCGGGCTCGAACATCTGTTAATGATTCAAGGACATCATTTAATATTTGCCTACGCTTCGGTGGCCCAAAAAAAGTACGTACCATTTCCAGTGTTCCTAGTGAATTCCTTATAAGTGGAATGTTGCACGTGTCGGTGACTACTAAATTAAAATTATGAGCTGCACAATGAGAATATACAACTAATGGGTTTTCCTGTTGTATGAATGCATGGGCCCCACGAACTTTTCCCGACGTGGACGCAGCACCGTCATAGCCCTGTCCTCGTAAAAATGAGACATCAAGACCAAATTTCACCAAGTTTTCAATGATCGATTCAGCTAATCCTTTGCCAGTCACATCGAACACTGGAACTAATTGCAGAAAATCTTCACGAATCTTGAGATCTGCGAAAATATAACGGGCACAAAGAGAGAGTTGCTCTATTCCGGCAACATCAGCAGTTTCATCCGCAAGTACCGTGAAACCTTTGGCATCATTTATGCGCTGAACAATCCTTTCCAGAAGTTGATTATTGATAGATTATTGATACAACTGACGATCTGGTTTTGGATTGGGGCACTAATGTATTTGTCGCGTTTACCAGTTCCTTCCAAACTTGCTCGTAGGTTTTCGTCACCTTTAGCGCGATATTTTAGAATGGCGCGAAAGTTACCCGTGTTCATGTCATCTTCTTTGTCCACTTCAATAGGCCCGAAGTCCCTGTGTCCCCTTAATGCAATCTCCTGACGTCCACAGAGAATCACCGCCTCGATGATAGGGACTATTCGTTTCCGATTTTTTCCACTTGCTCCACCAAGACTTGGTCCAGGCAATGTTTTATGTCTTCTGTCTTGTTCGCCATCATGTGAACAAAATTGTCACCATCGATTACGGCAGCCTTATGATAAGCATTGTTCGCATGGGTGTTGAAATATTCAAGAGCGTGCTTCCACTTCGAAAACTTACAGGTTACGAGAGCTCCAACATTTTGATGGCTACCTTTACCCGAACTAGTCTTAGCGAAAAACACACAGTATTTACAAAAGGCACCATCTTCTTTGGGAGAGTATACTAACCAAAAATACTTCTCCTTCTCGGTCCAACTTAGGTTGAACTTACGATATTGGCCATTTTGCAAAGTGAGGGAAAATTTGTAAGTTGTATGGAGCACAAAAATATTTTGGAAATGACGTAGCTTTATGTGGTCATCAACTTTTTCATTGTTTGATGGTATACAATCAGTTATGTCATACATACAACCTGATGGTGGATTCTCAAAGCTTGATGTGTCAATGAGAGATATTGATTTTGTTTCAGGACCCGGTAAAAGCGATTTCGAATTATCAAAAACACTTTTATTATTTGAAAACATCGGCGCCGGTGACTGTGGTGGATCATCAATTTTTCCCGCCTCAGAGGACGGAGTTTCCTCTAGTCGTGGTGTTTTGGAGAAATAGTTCAAAATGTTTCCATTTTTTGTTTTGCGATTCATTGTCGTAAGTTATCAGTATCAACACTTCACTGACTTCACTACACTAGTTCCAATAACACTCGTTTTCGCAACACTATCCTTTGTTTCAATCAACAAATTAACACGTGGCTGACGCGGAAACGCCTCTACGAACGTTCGAGACGAACTAGTAAGTTTCCTGGTCAGCGCATGCTCTGAGAGTATGTGCCCACCACCTCAGTAGAATTAACCAATCACAACGTACAACCACGCCAGTTATCGGCGATTCTCTTTTGTGCGGAGATTCGTTCGTAGCCAGTGCGTTGTTGACATATTCAAGAGCGGCCACTGTTGTAGCAGCATACAGCCTGCTTCTTTGCATAGTAAAGCAGTTATGAGGTAAACCCTTGTTTTCCACTCATAATATTACGATATTGTGTGCATTTGTTTATAATCCTAAATTTCGGGGGGGGGGCTTAAGCCCGGAAGCCACCCCCCTTAAATACGCCACTGAACACAACAAGGGAACGTCCTCCTTGCCATATGAGTAGTCCACTCCCCTACACTAGGGCGGACGGCCCCGCAACAGTACACAGTGGAAGAGCACCGCGGGTACACAACCCTGAACTCTAAATTACCTTAATTACACATGAGCCGCAATACTTGAGGAAGAAGGGGGGGTAACTTCTCTACGGGCCAACATACCACGAACATAATAGACACTCAAACAAAACTGCGGACGCAACCCGGAATGCGACATGGAACGGGCCAAACAATAATCCAACTTAATAACTGACCTACATTTTATATCACTCGAACAGCTGGTCAGACAGAAAACAAATAAACTGGTCTTTGAATTCAGGAAGCCAGGCACACAATAATAACTTACAACGATGCACAGTCTATCAGATAAGCTGGCAGCAAGGCTAGAAATACCGTTACAGCTGCGGCTATCAGCTGGCCAAAGGTTATCTTTCGGATCGGCATACCTCGTTCGCCTCACTGTTGTACGGAATCTAATTTCATAATATAGTGTATATTCAATTTTTAAAATATCTCTCCCGTGCATAGTTTCATTCGCTTACAGTCTCTCGCGAACAGGGCGATAACCACATCCATAGTCATCCTTTCCCTACTGCCTTCCCAACTAACTTTTCATCGACCTACGCTCCATATAATACATTGCCAACAAATTATTCAATTCAAGCTGCTGAATTATCACCCCCAAAATTTCCATAATTAACACTACACAGACAACAATTCAACACGACATCACGACAAAACAGGAAAAACTTGAGAATGATCAAGTGGCTTCAGGATTCTCCTAACGCTGAGAGAGGAAAGGGGCAGTACAAGAGAGCAGAGCAAGCCTCGACCAACACAAAAACACAACCACAACACTAACCAGTTAACGGACACAACACAACATACTCAGTAACAATGAAATCATAAAAAGCCGATAAATATAATACATATTGTCTCTAAAGCAACCATGGCAAAAATGGCCTTAAAATCCATTACAACAAAATGAAAATACACAAACAAATTTATGGCCCGACCATATCCGCATTCTCCGCAAAAGAAATCAAATTGAATTATTTTACACAGAAAATATCCTCAATAGGGCTGCCGCTGCTCCGTAATTATCAATCAATCAACAGGGCCTTCGTCCAACCAAAAATGAACAAACAATAACCAACTCTAACAAGAAAGTGAGCCAGTATATATATATATATATATATATATATATATAGATATTTAAAAAAAATATAAACATGTGCGTGTGAACCGTACTGAACAATAGCTCCACGTTGGCCCCGGTTTACATCCAATACATCTGTATATCACATCTAATCCAACATATATATATATATATCACACAAAATACAACATCAACATTTTATACAATCAACATGTAACACTAATAAAATCCTGCTTGAATCTCTTTTCTCTTTCAACATGTTTATTTGCGCCCACACCCTCGTTTACTGTACCCGGAATCTTACCCTGCAAAAATCCACCAAAGAAAACTTCCCAAGCTATCTTGCAAGTCCTGTCACATTTTGGCTCAGGGGCTCAAAAGAAACCACGCTCTGCTACCATTGAAACGCCGTTCATGGTAGTTCCAGAATTTTTTATGTTTTAACACCCCTTTTCTAATCTCCCAAAAAAATTTATTTATTTTTTTTTTCTCTGGGAAGGCGTCACTTAATATTTAAGGCTAGGCGCGTGGCATAGATGGAAATAAAATGTGCTGAGCCCATAGGGACAGGTCCTGCAAGAAAACACTTTATCAACAATAACAAGATTTTATTTATGCTTCTTGAATTTTAAACAATTGCTTTTACACTTATATCTTTGGTTTGAGTTTTCCTTAATTCTTAACATCAATTCAAATATTTCTTTAAGGCACCATGGTGGTTGAATTACAACAAAAATATTTCATAATATCTCCAACAATTAAATAATGACATACCAACCTACTAAACTTATTATATTTATTATAAACTTGTATTTTTGTATTTCACTTTCAAAAGATTTGTTTTTATTATTTTAGTAAGGCATGAACCATTCATTAACATAAGATAATTATGAGTACCTAAAGATGACAATCCATGATCAGTAGATAATAAGATAATAATTAAATTAAAAAAACTAATTACTTAAGTGTGTTGCAGTACCCTCATCTACCTGTTCCCCAGCACTAGAATTAATCGCTTTAATATTGAAACCAGTGATCCCATTAAACCGAGGTTGAAGTTTGTTAGCCTAATTAAATATTCCAATATGTCGTTTAATTTTTTTATGTTAGTTAAATATAAGAATTTTATTGTACTATTATAAATTGAATAGTCAAGCAGAACCAAATAATAAATAACTAAATCAACAGGAGTTTAAATTTAGAATATAAAGAACAGAAAAAAATGGAACGTGCAGGATCACAAGTCATATGACAAGTAGATGCAAGTACTCTCCGGGTATTACATTTTCTTAAGGTCTGGATTTTGTTAATAAATTAATTTTAAAATTGGTTTTCTTTTTGCAGAAAATAGAATTAAATATTTATATTATAGAATGGTAACCCTTGACATTATGCAAAATCAATACACGAATACTTATAAGTTATTCATAACACAGTCATCACTGTTCATACTTTAGCATGTCTTCACAAAACATGTTCAGTAATGTTAACTCTGAAGCATGAGTCTGATTTCTAGAACTAAGTTTCTGCGTGTGTGTTACCCGATAAACTGCGGAGTATTTCGTGTGTGAAGTTTATAAAATAAAAGGAAAGTTCCCACCTGATCTTTCACATTGCATTACGAATATTCCTGCATTTCCGGTTGGGTGTGAAGAATGATGTCGCATGGCGTGACGGCGTTGGGGCTTCTTACGCAGGCTCTGCGGATGGGCGAAGATGTTGAGTGCCCATCTCGTCGACCCCTTTCCTCCCGACTAAAGCGGGGAAACCTGAAGCTCTTTATCGGATTATCTACTCATAGTAGTATATCACGGTACACCGTCACAATCCAAGCCGCACCAAGTTGAAAGAGAAAAAGACGAGGATTAAGACGCTGCGCGAACTTATACAACTAAAACGTTGCTGTCTAAATCTCGTTGTCAGGAACAGACGCCACTGCCAACCGAATGACGTCACCAATCAAGATCGCAGCGGCCGGCTGATTCTCGATATCGAAAGCGGGCATCGCAACATGCAGCGATAATGCACTGAACGCACGGAAAATACAATTAAACTGGCCGTGGTGTTTACCTTTTAATATAACCACGGCACAGTTCGTCTGTTATCATTTCGCTGGTATCGTCACACACTGAAGGAAAACCAAATCGATAAACCAGGTGTTATGCCCGGAAAACAAAGAATAACATGAAGATTTTTGCATATCATCATCATCATCATCATCATCATCATCCTCAAGGTTTAAACCAACAATGCTTTGTTCCGGTCTCAAATAGCCAAATATTACAGCTGGCCAACAGCGCTTCCTCGGACGTCCCACACCTCCACCAGATTTTTGCATATGAGTATTGTAATATACTTCTAGTGTAAACTAAATCAATTTTGTAGGACTAACATCAATGAAAATTTTGGCGAAAACAGCTGATAGTTGTACAGTCGACATAGTCTACAGCTGATGGTGAAGAAGCAGCAGATGACGATTATGTATAAATAAGCATCGTAAAATAAAACAAAAACAATGTATGTGAAAACAGAAGCCGGCTACTTCTTGCAAATACTTTTACCAAGGCTCTCGCTTACCATTGCGCTTGATTTAGTCGAACTTAAAAATAAAATATTATCAGTTGCAAGTTTTTGTTTCAACCAACTACAAATCTGAATAGTTGCCGGCTGAGGTAACAAAATACCCGTTCAAGTACTCGTATTTTGTTAGCTGTTTGTACTCATATTACTCTCAAGTGGTTATGAAAACAAAAATTCATAATCAAAACACAGAGCTTTGTCTTAAATAATTACAGAGTAGTAGTAACACTGTTACTCGAAAAACATCTCACTAGTAGAATGAAGAGGTTCTGACATACTGTAAATTGTAGATATTGCTGACACTCTTGAATGGTTGAAACATTCTGACCTGTTGTGGGTCGATTAATCTGTCATATCGATCTTATTCGAAATTTGAATATATCATTTCCCGTGTATTTTCCGCAATGAGAAATATTGTTACAGTGCAAAACAAGAAACAGTTGTTTGAATGTCTCCTACTGTAACAGAATCATCTTGGAGACTGTTACGGATCAGACAGGTTGAATAGACAACCTGGTACATTCGTCATTGCTTACTTCATTACCGATTACGTTTACCTAGACATGTCAAGAGTATCAGCAACAGTGCAGCCACCTAGCGCACGGTTGTACGGCGATTATTGTGTTTTGTATTTAACGAGTGTTAAGTTATATTAACCTAACTGTTAATTTGTTATAACTGTGGGCAAGTGAATTTATTGAACTTAGCGGCTGTTATTATTTCTTGTGTACAGCGCACACGGAGTATCTCATTGAAGCGAGCACAGGATAACTACTGGGAAACGAATGTCGTAAATTTTATGAAAGTGTTAATAAATTTGTGTCGTTGGTTTGTCTAGCATTTAATAATTACTAAAAAATCTACTGATTTAAGATCACAGTCCACGTTATTTTCGTCACATTACAAAACTTGAAAACAAAATTTTATAGGCCTACGTTTATACAAAGCGTGATACTTTTTCTATCCAGTTATTGTTTTTCTCTAACCCCTTTTCTCTCTCTCTCTCTCTCTCTTTTAAAGAAAAAAAAATTGTGTAAATACACTAAGACAGGTCACGACAAATACTCTACACACGTCGGAAGTCCGTGAGAGCGTCGCGAAAGTATATGGCGTAGTATTATTCACACACGCGCGCGCGCGATAGAACGTACCCCAAACAATGGGATAGAGAAAAACAATGTTCCCAGTTTTCATCAGCAGGCTTTCCTTTCATGTTGATGTTTAACAATTTAAATTTATCAAAAGTAAAATTATCTAAGATCTACCTTTGTTAAATGTTTATTAGAGTTCTGGAAACACGCACAGTATGTGTAACTGCTTAGTGCTCAACACATTTAAATTTTTAAGAAATATATATAACATTTTGAATGTTCGTAGGCGGACAGACAGAAAGACAGAAAGACAGAAGACAGACAGACAGACATATAGATAGACAGACAGACAGAGACATACAGAGAAAGACAACGATAGAGACAGAGAAGAGAAAGTGTTTGATTTCTGGGTATTCGTATATGAATCGGTGAGTGCAAGAAGGGTAATATTCCAAACAATGCAAAAATAAACTGAGGTAGAAAAAGTGTTCCTATACCACAGGCCACCTTACTGAGTGTAAAAGGAGTAATATTACTAATTTCCTAATGCTAATCAAACGATCTTTTATATGCTATAGAATAGCATAAAGGTTAACATTACAGGACCATTTCACTTTTTCCACTCAATGGAAAACCAGTAGCCGAGCAATTCCCTTCATCAACGCGTCGAGCGCTGGTCTACAGCCAAGCTGTCGTGTGTTTCTCTTGCTCTTTTTTATAACTAATAATCAGCGGATTTTCTGCTGTAGAAAATAATGCTTTGTCATTGCTTGATGTTCCAGGTGTGTTAGATTGTCTGTGATTTCGTGGTGACAGAGGTTTGGAAAATAGTTGGTGTTTACAGTTTTTGTTTTGAATTCAATGTTAGTGAGCCAAATTTCAGATTCAGAAGAACATGATAATGATGAGTCTAGAAGAAAGAAAGGTAAGATGAACAAAAATATGCATACAAAGGAAATGGAGGAGATAGCTAGGAGCAGGGCAGAAGAGTTTGTCACCAACAAGGGCTTACTAGTTGAGGCTAAAAAAACTGGTCCAGACCCTAATTGCATAAAAATATTTCAAATGAAGAAAAAGTGATAATAACAAAAATATTATACAATAGTCGCCCGAGAAATGAAAAAGATGTATACTTGACGGTTTTTATAAATAAGCGTAATGTTGCTAGGCATTGCCCCTTGAAAGAAACCTTAAAAACCATACTCCTCTCCTTTACATATTTTGTTATGGGAAGTAATACTCGTTTTCACGTTTGCCGTAAAGCATTTATAACTTTACATGCAAGTCCCGATAATGCAGTAAGATGACTAAGGACTAAACTGGAATCAAACAAAAAACACCAGAAGACGATCGGAGAAAGCACGTAAATAGAGGAAATGTACTTACCAACCTCTGTAAGTTCTGAAATACACGAACATATAAAATATTTTTCAGCAAACATTTGTCTCTACAGCTGTAAGGCTATAATTTACGTGGACGCAGAGTTGACAGTGACCAAAATGCATAACTTACAAACACCCACATTTAAAGGAGTTAGCAAAATATTAATATTGCCTTAGCTACTTATATGAAAACTTTAATTACAATTTTCGCCGAGCTTAGATTGATGTGTGTTCAACCTGTTAGGAGTTAAATACAAAAATACAATCAACTACTTTAAACAATGCCGCTGTTTCCGAATTAATCGTGCATAAGCGACGGGCAAAAAGGTTTTATAACAAACTTCGGGATGTGACAGAGCTGAGCAACAATGACCCAACAGTTAGTAGTATAATGTTTGACTATATGGCGCTACCGTTACCTGTACAGTAAATGTTTTATCTAAGAAAACAATGGTTTTCCGTGTTAAATGCCCATGGTCTTAAAACTGAACAGTCTTCAACTACCGAGAAGGAGAAGCCAGGACAGGGCATAATGAGGTTTTTACTTTTTGCTGAATTTTGTTGAAACCTATGTCCCAAAGAAAACAGGTTCTTTATGATTTTCGTGACACTTGCAGTTTTTTGTATAAGAACCGCAATCACACATTATGCAGCCTGTTGCTAACTCTTACTACGGAGTGGACGTTTCAGAGAAGTTGATCAGTACTCTCCTATGAGGGGACATAGTCTACAGCTGATGGTGAAGAAGCTGCAGATGACGATTATGTATAAACGAGCATCGTAAAATAAAACAAAAGAATGAATGTCAAACCATCTTTTTAAACAACAACTTATAACATTTTTATTTACATAAGCTTATTTATTATATATTTATTTTTAGATAAGCTTTTATTTAAAATGGCCTAGATATCTATTTCAATTAATTACAGCCATCTTTTGTATTTGAATGTAATTTAATCTCATTCTAAATAAAACATAACTGACTCTGAAAAAAATTTCTATTATCTTTTAATCATTTTTCTACAGTGAGAGGAACATTTCCAACCATTTCGACAGATGAAACTGATAAACTCTTGTATACGTATAAAGAATCTTTTCATAGCTGAAAAGCTTTTACATAGTGCTAAAATAACCTGTCCAAAGTTTCTAATCTGATAAAAAATTAAGTCGTAAAACAGTTCTTTTTAATTTTCTGAAACACAAGATTTTGGAATTTTACCGTTCTTCCACTAATCGATATGTTTCGTAACATTACTAAATTATGTGTTGAATTACTCAATTATTCTTTAATTTGAAAACGTTTTTTTTTCTTTAATTTCTGCGAACTAAGTATTTTCTTAAAATATAAAATGTTGTTAATAAACACTAAGACAATCATAATAACAGTTACGCAATCAATAGTCGCCTCTCGATATACTAGTTTTCCTTTTATAGGCCTATTTTAATTATTTCCACTACTTCTAGAAAGTGTTTAACATATCTTTACAGTTTTCCTCTGTAGAGCTGAGCAGATATTTTTTCTCTACTTTTTATCTACAAATTATAATTTTTGCATTTTTAATTACTATTGGCTAAAACAGCACAGGAAAAAGGAAATAAACTCAAAAATCTAATCTTTTCTTAATCATGACAATGCTATAACTGGATGACAATGCTATAGTCTAATAACTGGATTACTGCTGCTGCAACGACAATTAATATTATTTACTACTATTAATATAACATATACTCCTTCTACTGTTACATTTTTGTGGGATTTTTTGCTCGAAGTTTTTACTACTTATGTTAATTCAGATTAGTAAATTTACAAGAGAATATAAACACACAAATTGGAGCTTGAAGCAGTTATTCTCTAATTGTCTAACGATCTCGGCTAATTCATCCCCTGCTTCTGGTACTAATCACAGACTTTAGTGCATTAATAATAATTTCTATGATCTTAGTAGACCAATGAGTGAGGCGCCTGTCTGATCTAGAAGTATCGGATTCGATTCCAGAGAACACCATAAAAATGAGGTACGTTTTCCAATTCCCGAGTCGATTCAACCTGTAAATATGAGTACCTGAGATAGCACTGGGCGGGTGAAGCGTAATGCAGGGCCGAACGACTCATATAGGGCAGCCTCCTTACTTTCCTAGTACAACAAGGATGCGTTATTCTAGACTAACGACGTCTAATAATGTTTCTATTGTTTGTAGTAACACTTCCATATTGTTAGAATTATTAGTACTTGTAGATATTTAATATTCTTAGCCACTACAGAGAAATAAAAAAAAAATGTCACTTTCATGACGTTACAGGTAAAACTGCGAACAAAATTGATCGTGAATGTGCGGGAAATTAAGCAGATTTAACAATATTGAAGCAATAGTCTATGTGTGCGCACACTCGTTTGTACGTGGCATATGTCAGTTTAATAACTGAAGTGATGGTTTTAATAAAACGTTAAATTATATTGTTTTAATAAACTACAAAACCAGTACCGGTATCATTACATGTTGTACGAGTGTTATTAACTTCTCAACTAAAAGTTCAAAATTATATTAACAGCGGAACTGAATAAAACGCTATTGGGTTATTGTCTGTAAAGCCATAATGAAGCTTTTGTCGAAAAAATATACCATTTTACTTCGTCCGATTTTTAATGATCAGCTAAATTTAAAGGGAAGTTAGGCTAAATTGCAAAATGTTAGTTTACATCTTATGAAAACGAAGGCACAAAAGATTCTTTGGGACTGTAAGTGGTCTGTGAAAAATAAAAACTATTGCGACAACGGAAAAGACTAAAAGAACAAAAAATTGCGCAAATACACTAAGACAGGTCACGACAAATACTCCACACGTAGGAAGTCCGATAGAGCGTCGCAAAAGTATATGGCGCAGTATTATTCACACACACACACACACACACACACACACACACACACACACACACACACACACACACACACACACACACACACACACACACACACACGCGCGCGCGCGCGCGCGCGCGCGCGCGCGCGCGCGGGCGATCGAAACGTACGCCAAACAACGTGATACTGAAAAACAATATTCTCAGTTTTCATTAGTAGGCTTCCCTTTCATGTTCTTAGTTTTAGTCGACTTTTTAACGCATTCTACAATACCACTTGACATAACTTATTAAAATTCTTAAAGACTTCCGACTTGACTCCAGGCGGAAAGAAGTGTGGAAATAAATGCAGAGGTTGAGGTTCAGAGAACAAAATTGGTCAGCCAATGTAGAGCAACGCCTTGACTCCGTTATTATTCCGTAAATGCATACAGGACATATATAACTGGTTGTTACAGAAAGAAGATTTAGTGAGTCTGACGTACCTTTTAAGGAAATATAACGGAAGTGATGCAATTGGAGTGATACAGATGGAGGGAATATAGAAGTGAGAAGTCGATGCAAGTAAACATTTTTTAATACCTCAGTAGCAGAGACTCGGAGAATGGAAGATCCACTAGGATAGTACGAGTGAAACTAATTTTCATGGAAAAGATTAGATTACTAACTTTAAGAAGCGATGGACTCAAAACAAATATAAATCCCATACATGCTTTGTTTGAGGTTCTACGTATGGCTCTGAACTACAGATCACTGCGAAAAGAGGCAAGGAATGATTAGGTGTTTTTACCCCTTGGTTTTAACGAGAACGTAAAAGAATTCATGAATGGCTAATGTAATCAATGATGCATTTTTGTCAGAGTACCTGATGAGAAAATATTTATGGGAACATGGGTGTATTTACGGGGGGCGAACGGGACCGGAGCCCTACCCCAAAGTGTCGAAAAAAATTAACGAATTTTGTTAATCTCTTAATTTGTTTTATTATTTTGTCAGCTGTGTACGCTAATATAGTAGTAGTTCTTTTTGTAATATACAAACAGGTTTATTACACAGCATTAGTGCATACTTTTGAAATATTAAATACAGGAAAATCAATTCACTCAATAAGTATCTTGTAAACAATATTTCAGTAACGGGTATTTTTATTGTGTTATTACCGTTTACTTTAATGGGACTGATTTCAGTCACTTTAAAGATAGTAATGTTGATTAGTCTTGTTTTTTCTTTTGTATGAAGCCGACCCGACCACGGACTTTCCCCCCCCCCCCAAGGCCAAATTCTAATTATGCCACTGTATGGGAAACCTTCATCAAAAGAAAATACGGTTATTGGGGCACTCAATTAGGTACTGTTTACAGTCATTGAACGTAAGGTATGTTTGTTTCTTAATACTAAGGGAAAGGACAGTTCGAGAAACATTATTGGAATATCAAGGAAGAAGTTCGTAAATCAAGTGGCTGCAGAAATGGTTTGAAAGTATAAAAGGGCTGTAAACAGATCTCAATCAACAAGACATCTGATTGGTTTAAAAATGTGTCTACCCTCTAGTTGCAAGAAGTCAGTTACCAGCGTAATAATTTTAAATAACACGTGTTTCAAAATAATTGTACGACATTACCTCTTTTCCTTCTGTCGATAGTGATACCCTGGCCGTCTTCTCTTCTCCACATAATCTTTGGAGTTGGGAAACCGTCTGCCTTACATGTGAGACTGATGTTCTGATTTTCTCTTACGGCAACTGAAGACAGCGTACTCTCTTCGTCCAAAATGTTTGGCGGAACTGTTAATTGAAAATATAATTAATCATGCGATTAATTTATATTGTAATTCAGTAATCCACAAAGTATACTGTAATGTATCGTCTACAATTACTATGTAATAAATTATTATGTAATAATTTGCCTTTAATTTTTAAAAAGGTGGAATGAGCTTTTAAATTTGAGGAAAATTTAGACAAATTTTTTAATAAGAAATTTAAACATGTTTTTCTCTCAAAAGTAATACAAACTAGTGATCATAATAAAACTATATTAATTTATGGAAATATTTACTAGAAACGTCCTACCAAACGTAGATCTTACCTTAAATTATTTTTTGAATAATACAGAAACATCACACTAGCAGACTTGGAGGCTTTTAGTTGCCTAAGGAATTAGTTAGTTTTATTAGCAAAAAAATTAAAAGGCTGAACACTCTTTAAAACTTGCTAAGGTAAACGAAATCTTGCCAGGATTAACAAACTATGCCAGGATTAATGTCAGTATTAATGCCTTATATTAATGTCACGATTTTGACCTTGTGTACGGTAACTAAAATGCACTGTTAATATATTTTGATGTTATATTATTTAATAAGTTTAAATATATTAAAATATTTACAGTTATCTGACGGCATGAGATGGATGATAGGTTAGCTATGCTTTGTGACTGTATTCATACTGATACTGTTAATACTGAGTACTTATATCAGTACTCACTTTTACTGCGTCAGCAGCTGAAATGTTAAATTAATCATATGTTGAATTTTAATGTAGACCGAAAGACTAGATTTAATTTCTCATGGCATATTTCTAACGACTTTTTAATCCTTAATACGTTCAACTTCAGCCTCTATTCCCGGTTAAGTAAAAAACCGAAATGTATAACTTATGAAATCGATATTTGGTTCATGTTCTGCACATATTCGAAACTATACACGTATGTGTACTGGCATATAATAATCACTTGTATAGTAATGTTTTGAAACAGCTGTGACCTCCAGATTTTAAGAAATATGTACGAGGAGAAAACTATACTTTGCTTGGAAACTATCTCGTCTCGAAGGTTGTCTAAACATAAAATACGCCGATACGCATATGACTGATGACGAAAACCAGGAAAAGACTGCTTATATAAACACGTATGAAAGAGAAGATTAATGTGAGGAAGAGGAGATGGAAGAGCGCGTGGAATCTGTGAGAGATATCTGGCAACGGTTGAACGCTATAGGGCGCCATATCCTGCCTCGTCCAACAGCGAGAATTCAATAAATGTGTTCTAAATTTTGCAATTTACAATAAACTGTTGATTTATTTTCTCTTATTCTGCTTGTTCAGCGAACGACGTTAAAGGGAAAATTTAGTTAATTACAAACATCTGAAACCATATTTTTGTTCGGTTTCTTTAATCAAATGTTTAAAATCATAATTATCAAATTTACAAGAGTAGTCAAACAGTTTAAAAAGGTATGATTACATGTTTCCCGTTTACTGAGTCTTCAGTCATTAGTTAAAGTCATTATTAGCAAATAAGGGTTATTTTTAATTACTAATAAAACATTATACATACACGAACATTGTACATATTTACAAGTAATATCTTCAAATAAATACACTGGAAGTAGGTTTATTTTCACCTGACGCACGTTTCACAGAAATTATTCTGTACCTTCAGAGGTTTGTTTGAATTGTAATTGAAAGTTTCGCTTACAATATAGCTAACGGATAATCGAATTTACTTCGATTCTATTCAACTGTTTTAATGGTTATGTAGGAGCTATTCAACATTCATAATAAAAATGGAGTTTACAAAATAGAATGTCCAGATCGCAATAAATGTTATGTAGGCAGACGAAGAAAAAACTGTCCGAGATATATATTCAATATCGCAATGCGTATCTAAAACCTAATATATACAATTCTAATTTAGCCACACACTGTTTAAACAATAAACATAAATTTCCACACATTCAAAATGTCAAATTAATTAAGAACGTAAAAAAGGTAACAAAATGAATATCTGGGAAAATCTTAATATTTCCAAACACAATAATAATAATCTACTAATTAAAGAACAAATACAAATAAAAACAAAACAAGACGATTTATTTAAAATCATACATTTATTAGAATAATAGAATAAACATGAAATATATAATGAATAGCTACTACATAAACATTAAAACAATCGAAAATAGAATCGAAGTAAATTCGATTATTTGTTAGCTGTATTGTAAGCGAAACATTCAATTACAATTCAAACAACCCTCTGAACATACAAAATAATTTCTGTGAAACGTGCGTCAGGTGAAAATAAACCTACTTGCAGTGTAGGCCTACTTATTTGAAGATATTACATAGGAGACCTACAGGAAACTCAGCGAGTTACTTACAAAGGACTAATATTTACAAGTGTACATAACTACACGTAAACTGTAATACCTAACTTAAACTCTGTCTAATGTTCAGTGCCAAATCCAAAGTTGCCAATTACTGTTTACTCAACTTTTAGCAGCTTTCGTCTGGACGAAGCTTTTGACTGTTTAGTCCTACCACGATTTATCTTAGGTATTTTATGATTGGTAGGCTCCAAAAATAGCCGAGGCATTAAAAGTCATGTCTGGAAGACTATCGGTTGGCAAAATAGCGCTGCTTGATGTTGTACTCTGTGTTACACAATATATAACGTAACAGATGTATGCAAAACTCAAGTATAAAATAGCATAATTGACAGGTAAAAGTGCTTACCTACAACTTGTAAGTATCCGACTTGGCTGATCATGGGGTTGGTATTGACTTGGCACATGTAGTAACCCCTGTCCTCCTGCTGGACGCCACTCACGTGTAGCAGCCACGTCTTCTGATTGTCGTGCGACACACTGAAGCGAGGTACTCTGGAAATCACGTGTCTGTGTATCGTCAGTATCATCTGACGGTCTATGTGTATCCAAGCCACCTGCGAAACACAATTTTGTAACATGATACTATATTAAGATTGGCAACAACGTTTTGATATATATATATATATATATATATATATATATATATATATAACTCAAAGTCTGAGTATTTATGGTTACTGAATACAAATCCACACCGTTACACCGATTGCCACCAAATTTTGCACAGGTAACCTTTGACACAAAGCAAAAAATACTGTCTAACTTGGAATTTGATATTTTGCCCCGTTATCAGGATTTAGGCCCTTTTAATTATGCCTTTTCGTTGACGTGTATAAAGACGTCAACAACACCATGGAGACCAGAATTAATTACCATAGTAACCGTAGTAAATAAACAAATAATATTTAACGTCATCGGAACTGTACGTTTATCCGTTCCTGCAGTTTTTTTAATATCCGATTGTATCGATATATTTTGTAATTTTGTATACAGATACGTTTATATATTTTGTAATTGTCTTAAACGATTACAAAATTTGTGTTTATGCGTATTTCTGATGATGCAATGAATAAGTAATGAAATATATTAAATACTACTACTAAAGATGCCAACAACACTATGGAGAACAGAATTAATTACCATAGTAACAAGTAAATAAACAAAAGCTATTTAACGGCATAGGAATTGTACATTTATCCTTTCCTGCAGTACATATTCGATGTTTTATATAATATGCGATTGTTTCGATATATTTCGATGTGGAAAAGAAGAAGTATACTAATTGTAAATTGTCCTAAAACTTAATGCAAAGCGAAAATACGTGTTGTTTTCATTTGTGAGGTTAGGTGACAACGGTTTTTGGTTTTTAGTTTACTGCTGAAATAAATAAAAGCCATGGTTGAGGAAAACATAACGTTTAATGTGTTATACAATGCTTCTAACACAGTACACTAAAAATAAACAATTTAGCGTTTTCGATTTAACAGATACTTTATAAATATCTTCAAAGGCTTTATAAACGTTTTTTTTTTAATCTCCAAAGGCTCTTGTACCAACATAATAATTTAGTACAAGTTAAAATAGAACAAGTGTTGGAAACAGCTTTGGAGAGAATTTAACTAATGAGTACAAAATTGTTATACAAGCTGACAGAACGCCATATAGACATAGACAATAAAAATTATATTAAAATACTTATTAAAAGTCAAATATTCGCATGCGAAGCCGCTAGTAAGAGCTAGTATTTAAATAGAATTCAAAGTTTATTTTGGCTTTAACAGCAAGCTCGTATCTACGTTGAACTTAATTTTCCTTAAATTTCCAGTTCTCAAATAATTTGGAAGGGCTAGTGATTATGCTGACCATCTGTAAATCATTGTAGCCTATTTATTTGGCTCCAAGTCTTGACCGGGAATGAACAACGAACACTATGGTCATGTGACCGGACCGGAGAATACGTATCTTGCTTCACACACACACACACACACACACACACACACACACACACACACACACACACACACACACACACACACACACACACACACACACACACACACACACACACACACACACACACACACACACACACACAACCGAGCGCTCAAATTTGCATGGTGCAGGGTAATACTCACCTCAATAGGGAGGTAGTGAGGGCAACTACCTTTAGCTCCCAATTATTACTTATATTAAAATTTATTTAATAATGATCACGAAGTCTCAAGTTCTTGTTCTGAAGACTAAGAACCTGAAAGTAATTAATTATTTACAAAAATGTACAAAGCGATACATTTAACGTCAATTTTGCCGTTCAATACACACAACCTTTGACTGGATTGATAATAATTATTTATAGAGCAAACAAGGTCGTGTTGTAGGTACAATACCTGGAAACTTAAAGAAGTGTTTTAACTTTTTCTTAATAATTAACATCAGTACATTTGAGCACGGTTGACTTGAAGCAATTCCAAGTAGGTGTGCAGCAGAAACAACTTAACCTGCGACCGTCGAATAATTTGCCACTGCTACCGTTTTTAGGATTCAAGGTCAACAACTTCATTTAAAAACTTTTTTATATTGGTTGCGCGATATTACATACATCATTGTTTTTTTTGTAATACTATATAAATTCGAATAATTATACTACTATACATAGTAGTTTTATATTATGCTGTTAGTTAATTTATATTACAAGAATATTACATACGTCATATTAGCATACTGTAATAGCGTATTTCGGTATTACATCCATGCGTGAAGATTTTTAAATGTGTGAAGCCAATTTGTATGTTTTATATATCCTTTATACAGAAAAAAATTTCGCATGTGAGAACTGAACATCAGTTGCCCGTCCCAAATGAGCTAATCGGATATGCCAGCTTTAATGTGTAGTAAATATCTATTTACTTCCAGTCCAACGCATTTTATAAATGTAATTATATACCCCTACCCAATGCATCAGGCTGTGTGCTACTGCATACTCCAGATTGTGGCTTAACAAATAATGCTTAAAACAAAACATTCTATTTATGTTACAGACCTGGCATAAACATTAATCAACAATATTTGTAAACTATGAGTGAAACGCAAATTATAAATATAAAAACTTCTTTTTGGTATGGGAAGTGCCTAATTTACACTCTACATTCGACATCTTTGATCTCGTCAGGTTTGTCTTTCAGGTATGGCGGGTGCCAAATTTACACTCTACATTCGACATCTCTGTTCTCGTCAGGCTTGACAGAAATTCTCTAAGACAAGACTCACCAACATGGGGTCTCCGATAAGAACTATGTCAAAAATAAATCACCGAAGATTATTACTGTCAAACGATTGCTTTATGTTTAATAAATAAAATGTCTTTATTTCTTGATGCAGATGAGTTATTAATTTTAATCCATATATGTTTACAAAATATTTAATTATACCTATATTAAATATATTTGAATTTACGAATAGGTATACCAGAAGAATACTACCGCATGTAAGTATAATATAACCACGAATGCGGGCACATGCGATACGTTTACAGGAATATGACAAAACAGCTTCGATAACTGTGTAACTGAAGTGTAAAAGTGTGGCTCCCGGTATGAATGTTTATAACGTTGGCCCTTCTCTTCTTCTCGGACCTGTCGATGTCAGACTTTCCTGACGTTAGCAATTATACATTGGCGAATTAATATTTGTTTTCAGTTATTTTCAATATTAATTATTTTAGATTTTAATTATGAGGCCTGTTTTCTTCTTATTCCTCTATTTGCTTTCTATTTTACCATTTGTTGTTAGACGTAGCATACTGTAAGAAACACTTCTCAGTATATATCAAGATATGATATTTTCCTCTAGTCTTCAAGATATTTAATAGTTTCAAGTGTCTCTCGAACTACGTTTTTCCTATTTAAGACGGCTTCATTGATTTGCACAGCTGTCCAGAGTGTTTTGTGCAGCCGCCAAGCGAATGGCTCAAAGTGATTTACTGTTGCCGCTGTCATAGTCCATGCAATAGGACTATACGCATCATCTAAGTCCTATTTTTTGACAAAGCTTTAAGTATCATTCTTTGACAAAGCTTTAAGCTGATGCTATCATTATACATAAATGTTCTAATTTCTTTAATGTTGCACGGTTAATTCAATACGGTACTTAATTTTTGTCTAGATCAAAATGTTCAGATATTTTCTCCTGAGTTCTTCAAATATTTTCTTCATTTATTTGCAACTCTGTGTCTGGGTGTGGGTGACGACTAAAACCCATACATTTTTTTCTAACATTTGTCTTTAACCCCATCTCTTGACCCACAGTGTTAACAGAGTTTAGAAGACGTTGAAGTCATGGGGCCTATGGCCTACGTGATGCTGAGCAATCCTGCTTTACGACATTTGCTGAAAATTAGTTGGTCGGTAAAGATTTCCGAGTTACAGTGGAATCAGTTATCATCAGTAAGAATCGCCGAGAAAAATTCACAAACTGGCGAAAATTCAATTGTAAGACACCTGAGTGTCTTGTGTGTCAGTTCTATTCAAAGTATGTTCAACAAATATTTGGCGACCTCTAGTGGGGAAACGAAAAATTGTGGTATGGAGACTGGATCAGTACGATTCTGGATACCAAAAGTATCTGAGCATCTATACAGAGTGCTCTAAGAAAAAATAGAAATATTTCAGAAGATGATTCTAGAGCTAAAAATAAGAAAAAAGAGTTGTATAAACGTAAGTCCGGAAATGATTTTTTTCGAGTTATGGCCAGGTAAACGTTTAATGCATATTTGTTTTCCGAAGGAGTAATAATACAATATGAAAATTTCCAAAAGACAAAATATTGAAAAAACTAGTGGTTACATATGTGTTTGACCAAATATACTAAAATAAAATGATCTTAGAACTCTATCTTTAACATTTTTGAAGAAAAGTGCTGAAAAGTATAAAAATATTTGAGTTTAAAAACACAATTTTTAGGTTTAACGTAAAATATTTTTGTTAAATTACTAATAAGTAATAAAACTGTTGTATTAAGGTTTGTAGAGAATATTATTTTTTTTAAAGCTATGTGAATAACGTTAATGAAAAACAAACACTAGTTTGAGAAATTCGATTTTTATTAAATAATGGAATGTGAAAAAATGTTACGTTTCTGAATCAAAGTAGCAGATGTTTTATTTTTTAAAAACGACTAAAATATTATAAACCTTTTTTTTATCTCATAGAAGAGGTAACTTTTGTCCTGTAAAATTCTAGGTATCTTGGCCGTGTAATGGGATGTTTTAATAAGAAGAAGCCAGTTAACCGTTTACCTATATGGCCAATACCGACTGAAAATCTGTGCTGAAAATTTGAATCTACGGCAGCATCAGTGATAATTTCGGTTTGATACCAACACACGTAACAGTTGTTTCATCCTTAGTCAGTAGTTGTAAACATAGCAGTGATTCCCGTTAATCCATTCACAGAAGTGCGCTGCACAGCATACTGTCCTAGTCAAAGATGCCGCACATTAAGTTAGATGTAAAAACTTGAGTGTTCGCTATACATAGTTTCTGATGTATTACGTTGCCACGAAATTCTTTTAGTGGGACTACGTTCAACTTATTGAAGGGTATTTTCAAATTCTTCTATATTCTTGATAAATTGAATACTAGGCCTATAATGAACATGCTAGTGTGGATTCAAATTTTCAGCATAGATTTTCAGTCTGTGTGAGCTATGGTATAATACGAGGATCGTAGACTTACAGATAAGTCCTTTTATATTAAAACATAGTACTACTCGGCAAAAATACTTATAATTTGCAGAATAAATATTTAATACACTAAGAAATAAATTTAAGTAAACATTTTTATAAGTGTTAGCTGTTTTGTAAATCTATTAGCTGATATTTTGGGTATCATTTAGACACGTAACACTTTTTTATCCAAGTAAATTTTCCTAAACTTGTGTTCGATTTTAATTGACATTACTCAGGCTAGTTTTTCAGAATAAAATTTCCTACAAATCTACCTACTAAATTTTTATTGCTCACTACAAACGTAACAAACATACTCTACGCTAAACCTAAAAAATTGTGTTGAAGTGTGTAAATTTGTGTAAAAATTGTGTAAATTGGTTAAAAATTTGTGTTTGTATAACTCAAATTTTTTATACTTTTTAGAAATTTTCTTGGATAATACTACAGATTAGTATTGCAAAGTGCTCTGGGATTCTTTTCGTAAAATATCTCAGGTTAAACAATATACGCAACAACTAATTCTGCCCCATAATTTGTCCTCCAGGAATCTTTCATATTGCATTATTACTACTTCCGACCGGAAATATGGATTAAATTTTTACCTGCCCATAATTTGAAAACAAAGCATTTCCAGACGTTTATGTAAAATAATTTTCTCATTTTTATTTCTAGAATCAACTGTTGAAATATTACCCTTTCCTCCAGGAACACTCTGTCTATCTCATAAACTAACGTAGCTGAATCTTACGTAGAAGAAGGTCTTGAACGTTATACCAACAAGACGAAAACTAGGTAGAAGCGGAAAACATTGATCTAATATAAAACAGGCGAACAGCTTTAGATCTTAGAAGCCAGTTAAACAACTGGAGGAATAGAACTAAAATTAGGACAAGATTATTAGAACAGACCGAAGCTACAGTCTTTGCCACAAACGAAATTGTGTGTCATTTAGTTATTGTTTTGAAGCAACTTTTGACTGCACCAGAAATTGTTAGTCGTCATCAGACAGATACGTCTAAAACGTAAACATAATCGTAATCGACCACACTACTGACAGAGATAAATGACAGTCACACAATTAAATATGAGTAATTATTATTGTTTTTTAAATATTTTAGAATTATTTCCCTAATGAACGCACAAATTCTGTAATGTCAAGGAAAATAGAATACTTCAAATTTTGAACATGATAAATATCGTGTCATAACGAGAGTCAAAGAACATATGAGGCACACGAATAAAGGAACACAGAATAACCATCAATAGCAGAGCACAGTTGTGGAAATAAACATCACATTTTATTTGAAGAACGGCGATCATAGCAAAGGCTCATAACTAATCTTCGCGGTTGATAAGCCAGGTGATACAATTTTTTTAAAAATAAGAATAATTTTACTAGAGACGATAGCTATAATTTTCCGGGAGTTTGGAAACCTATTTTAAATAAGGTGACAGGATCGTTATAAAACGTGAAATACAATAATCGTGTTGTAAAAAATTCTAAAATTTTATTGTGCTTAAACATTTATTTAAAAATAAATATTTATTTATTTTTACTGTGTTTCAATTTCTAAAATGATTTATTACAATTTGTTTGGAGAAGGTTGGGTCGGAGAATTCTTTGTTGTAAATTATGGGCTTATGTGTTCATGTAGACTTGTAAAATTGTGGCGGGGCTTAATGTATAAATAAGGGTAGATCAAGAATTTGTGCTTGTTCAGTCGAGTCACTAAGGATTGACATGAGCAAAATGTTTGCTTTTAAGAGAAACAAAAAGACGTGTGTAAAGCGAAAAACAGTGCTGTCATTCCAACTAGTCTGAATCTGCAGAAAAGTGATAGACTATGACGTTTCTGGTGATACAGTGTACGTACACCTTTTTTATCATTATTATTATTGAACGTAAGTGACATTGTAATCGACCAAGCAAGGGTAATCCGAAATATTAATGAATCAAAAAAAAAATTCATCTGCGAGAGTTGTTTCCAGTGAAGCACTTCCATTACAGAAAAGTACTACATCAAATATACTGTAAGAATTACATATTGTTTTTAATAATCTACCACAACTAATAAAAGTCGTCCACTAAGTTACTGGGTTTGAAATGTTTCAATCTATCAATGATGAACTTGACCACTAGATACAAGCTTCTTGGCGATGGCGTTGCGATGGTTTTCAGCCTGTCGCTATGATCATCTATGCGACCCCTTAATTCCTATACGACTGGAGCATTTTTTAGATCTCTTTGGATCAGTGCATAACTAAAACAGTACTCTACACAACACCTCTTGTTTGAGGTGTTCTCGTGTTTGCTTCTCTGTTTGTATATTAATTCTACACATAACACGTTGCAGAAGAACGGGCTGCTAATCAAATGCAACGGAAGAACTGCAAAGTCTTGCCAAGGGAAACCACCAAACAGCTAATTACAATGTTGAATTATAATCAATAGATAGGGTACAGTGGGTACGGTACTGTGTATTTCGATAGCGTATCGCACGTAGTGTAATTGTAACGCAATATGCAGTGTCGTATGTAGAAATTGTTTACACTTGTATGCACATTGTTCAGTGGTCGCAATTGCGTTAAACGTAATCAAGTTAATACAGGTACAGGCAAACAGAAACAAACGCGGCGGGATTGAGGATATTTTTCGCGCAATTCGTGTCATATTCGCTGTAAGGTAAATATCTAAAGGTCAAGTGTAAGTAAACATAGAAAATATAACTAAAGGTCACGCTGTGACAAAGTACATAACATAATAATTTCTTTTCCGTATTATTAGGAAGAAATATTTTTACAAATATCGATTTAAAATGAAAAGACCCTCCAAAATCTGTTTCAGAGTCGTGTTTGTCGTTATCAAGATCGATGTTACAGAGCACTACCGGCCATCATATTCTCAGCCCAATCATACATGTGGATAATATAAATCGTTTCATATAGGCATTTAGAATATCGATTTCCATCTTTTAGAATATCACTTTTTTAACGAATTTGATTCTCTCATGTTTTTTTTTAAATTTGCAGCTTACTACATTATCTACTGTCATGTAGGCCTACATAACCAATTGTTCTCTTACATTTTCGCTTATCTTATATGTTCTAGATAAGAATTGTACCTCTACTGCTGTGTCAGAGTAGAATGTTTATCACTAGTTTTAAAGGCAAAGGAAAGTTTCGCTTCTCTTCGCTGATGAGTGAGAAGAGTAGTTTTTTGAGAAGAGTGAGAGTACTTTAAAGCCATTTTTTTAATTGCAGAACAAACCTGAAGAACATGCCCTTAGAATAGCTGCAAAAACAAAACCTGTGGGGTTCGAGGGTAAACGTCCAATATGGTCAAAGTCATTTTGTATGATACTACTCTGTAACACACTAGAAAATTAATTACATAGAATTTGTTATGTTCAAACGTAATGAAGATGTTGGCCGCAAAGTTAGTAAATTTCAATACTTTTGCATAGTCGTAACAGCATACTGAAAAGAAAAACTAAAAAAATAAGAAAAGAAGTTTACATTTATGGTAGGATTAGTTAGGGTTATGGTAATTCCATAAAACAAAACCTAAACCTGAAGCCTGAACGAAAGGAAAGCGATTGGAGCAAAAACGCCAGCGGTTAAAATGAAAAACTTAAGAACATAAGGACAATGAAGAAGTGTACACGAGCAGATCGTTCTAGACTTGAGGGTATCAGAAAGGAATCTAACATTTTCTCAATTAAATGGGAGAAAACGTTTGATAGAAACAAATGGGAACACTATTTATAAAGAATGGATAATGACTTCATTCCATTATCAGCCTGTAAATGGACTACCGGCAGCAATGTGGCTAGAGAGGTCAGACTGGAACAGGACGATGCTTCTAAGCCTTGACGTTCTTATGACAATCGCTATCACGTAATCATGAATCCAAGTGGTTAATAATCAAACGTCTATGAACACGTCAAATTGCGGACAGGTCAAAATGAAAATAATAGTATTTTTTTAACAAAAGTTACTGAATAAAACCGGAAATTAAAATCCCTTGCTGGGAGAACAGATAATCACAAACGACAGTCAATTGCGAGCTGCCTATAATTCATGCAAAAAATATATAAGCCTATATTTATATATATTGTAGCATGACAGATAAGCCCATAAAAATGAATAGTATAATGATCATAAAAATAAGCTAATAACATTGTTAAATCCAAGAAAGCAAAATAAAATAAACGAATTAATTAAGAACCACCGTGGAATACAATCATTGATTGAAGTAAAAGTTCATGTAAAATAAATGTTACAAGGAGTGATGAATCATCAAAACCAAGTTAAAAACTAAAAACGAGAAAAAAGGTAATACTCAGGTAGGATAGGAGTAGGTAAGGAAGAAACCCAGAAAATGACTAAATCCACAAGAAGATGAAGGAAATAATGTTATCAGAAACAAGAAGAACAAAAGGAATCAATGAAGAAACAAGAATAAGACAGCATCCACAAGAAGAAGGAGTTCTCTTATAAAAAAACCGAACCCCAAAATAAATATAATAATAATAAATAAAAGTATAACAAGATATCAAAGGTAAAAACCACATGTACAATAGATGTAAGCCAAAAAGTGTATAGAGTAAGAATTGAAAGTGAACCAATGTGAGATAATAATATAATACCAAAAAACAAATCTTCATTATACTCTATAAATAGATTTCTTGATTCTAGTAGAACTATATAACTATTTAGAATTAAAATCAAGGAATATAAAGAGAATCAGTGCAAGTTTTAGTCTTATAGAAAATAAACCTTATGTTTCAATATTGATGTTCACAAACTGAGTAGATGATGAAATATTACAACTTTAAAGTGTTTTAATTTGTGTTCATGAATAATGTAAATAGAGTATTATCATGACCTATAATACATGTGTTTTTTGTAGATAACTGCCACTCTTTTTAAAATAACATTCATTAGAATGAATAAAATAAAACAGAGCAGGCCAATATAAAAGTGAGGTGACAAGGTATCATTACCCCAAAACACCAAAAAACAGATTAAAACTGATATCCAAACCTAGTATAAGAAATATAGTATAAGATTAAATAATTATGTTTGTTTGTATAGTATAAGGTGTTAGAAATCATTAAGGTTAAACATGTCAGAACCTAACATTCATTATTTATAATATTTCTTATGTATTTTTATTAATCAATAAGTATAAAATGTCTGATTTGAAAAGACAAATGTTAATTTGATTTATGTGTTATGCATTAATAGTATGAACCATATACTAATTGTTCACTTGTAAAAATAAGAAAATGTCAATTTATGTCACAATAGCAATGAAAGTCAGAGAGGGTATAAATCAATATGTAATATTTATAAAACTTTGTATGTAAAAACTATTAGAAATCTAGGCCAAATGTTAAAAACTAAACAGCATCAAATTTGATTAAATAAGTATAGAAATACAATTAAACTGAAGGAATTTACATAAAGTAAATCAGTAATAAAGTCATGTAATTAGAAATATAAGTAAGGAAGATTTTGTAAAATTATAGCCAGAATTATTGTTAAAAATGGAAATGTAAAAACTCAAAATTTAGAGAGGGGAGTCATATATTACTGTATAATATTTTGAAACATAACCGATTAATCTAATGGCAAGAAATTAAGGGAAGATAAACCTTTTATTACAATCTGAAATTTAATATAATCATTAATATGACTTATAATATGGCTTCATTTGAAAGACAAGGACAGGAAGTGATTTTTTAAAGACTTACCATTACAAAATGAAGTAAGAAATACTATTTTAGATCAAAAACTTAATAAAACTACATTATTTGGTATCAAATTACGCAGAATGAACTGAAGAAGAAGATTAAGTAGTTACTAGCTAATAAATTTGAAGAATAACAAAAACATAATCAGTTATATAATGTAACTTTCTCACATGCACAGGATGCAAATAAAATGGGAACAATGTATTGAATAATATTGGTTTGGCTAAGACTTTGGCCAAAGACGGAGGAAGTAAATTAGTTGATTATTGAACGTTGAATGATATACTTGATCCGAGTAATTTGCAAACTTTAACCTAATTGCTACTACAGTAATGGCGAACGTTTTCAAAGCCTAAAGTGAAAAACGAGAGTTTCGATAAAATCATATTTTTAAACAGAAAAACCGAGTGAAATAAATACCTACAGACATTCAACTAACACTACACAGAACAGAACACCAGTGAATATAACATTTAAAACCATTAAAACACTTAACCACAAAAGTGCGAATTTCGGCCTAACGGACAAAAGTGAATTTGACTTAATACTACACTATTTTTCAAAGTACAACACTAAAACTGAACGAGAGACACTCCACCAACCCAAGAAGGAAGATTTGCAGCCACAAGGACGTAAATTAAGAGGGAAAGCATCTTTATTTAAACTTTGAATCAGCGAGGTGAGACGGTCTTCCAACTATACACGAAAAGCAGCCATCATTGATTACCCACAATACAACGCAACACAGCCTTCACAACTGATTGGTTTGAAAACTGCTCACTTACAATTATATATTAACTATTATATCTGTATTTTAATTTTTAAGGTGATATATTTGTAATGTTATACTTTATAAACTTAACCCTTATTTCTCTGACTTTGCCTAAAATAACTGCTAAAAGAACTCTTATATAAATAATTGTACGTTTTAACAACACCCTGAGAATCGATTGACATATCGATAAAGAGTCAAAAAATAATTAATTGTTAATAAAATTTCTTATATATTTCATAATTGCACAGTTTTTCATTCCTAAAATCTAATTAACATAATAATTAAATTTAATAGCATTAACCACCAGAATCTCACCACGAAGAAGGAAGATAACCTCCAAATAAGAAAAATAAACAAATCGATTGTTATTGGAGACAATTCTATCAAGTGCCGAGAGAATTGGAAAATACCGAAAAGTCATTAAAACATTTAAAACAATTAACAAACGATTCAGAACACCACAGAACATAATTAATTAATTGATTTTAATTAATTATATATAAAAAAAAAATTTTGTATAAACAACAAAATTTTTCTTACACAAACGTTATTTTTAAATTTAAATAAGTTATATATAATTGTAACAATAGAATTCGTTACAATATATATATATATATATGTAAAATATATTCAAACACTTTCTGCTACAGTTCGTTTCTTGATGTATATAATACATATTTTATAATGACTTAATCTCAAGATGTTTTCTCCCTATTTGGAACATGTTTCGGGAAGATGGGAACACAAGGTTTCCCGAAACATGTTCCAAATAGTGAAAAAACATCTTGAAGTAAAGTCATTATAAAATATATTGTGTGTGTGTGTGTGTGTGTCATATATATATATATATATATATATATATATATATATGAGAAATGATTCGCTCACGTGGCACGTGACAAATGCAGCTTGCAGCACTGAAAGGTGTCTACCATTCTTCTACTTTATACTGGTTTTTAAATACTGTGTCCATTCACAATCCCTATATATCATACTGTATTATATCCTAACTTTCGTACTGGACGATCTGTCCTGGCTTAGCTTTAAAGAGACGGGCGGTTTAAGTCTTTCTGACAAGTTTCTTCAGTTCATTTTCTTTTCCATTCACGTGCACGATAATTGTGAGGAATCTCATTTCTCTAATTCATGTTTAGATCAATATGTAATTTTTTCAGGATAACCACTATCGTTCTGGGTCACTTTAGCAAATACACCATTTTAACTGTTCGGTTTGCAATAACAGATTTTTTATATATAGGCCTATTTGAAATCCTACTGACGTAGTCGCTGCATACCTAGGTAACGTCTGCGTTTTCTTATAAACCTTTATCATTACTACAGATTTTTATTAATTACAGACTTTAAGCTACATCCTTATTGCTTATTTTTATCAAAACGGACTTATCACCACCTAACGTTCTCAATTTTTCAGTTGCCAAAATACCTGCAGCAGTCGTCAGACACAGCATTACGAATGCACAAGAGAAAATAAAAGAGGTAACGTTGTCAAGTAATAATGAATCAAGATAATCAAAATAATCAAGATAATTCGCAGATAATCACATTTCTGCGAATAAGACAAAATATTGAGTGATCTAAATGATAATAATAGTATTGATAACAAAAGTTACTAAATCAAATTGAGAAATGAAAAGCCGGCAGAGCAGGTAATCGGGACTGACAGAAACTGTTGCAATATTGTCGTGCAATAGGTATTACGACAGAATGGTCCTAGAAGCAATAGAGATAAATAAACACAAGGATAATATCAACAGATAATAAGCAGTCACGTTCAGCACGACTTGGTATCTTTTATTTTCTGGCTTGACTGTACGGGAGTTGACTGACCACACAAATAATGCTAGCAGCGTAACGCCTGCAGGGCAGGGTCCACTTACCGGACCACCTACCACCACTTCTACACTATATAACTAAGTTCGCTTGCCAGCCTCATCATCACATAGACTTGAGGATACTCACTCTAATATGAGTGAAACGTTGTCATACAAGACATTTTTGACGCGGTCCATACCGGAAGAAGACTTCGAAAACATAAATGACAGAAATAGTTGCGAGCTGCGTATAGTTTACACGAAAAATACATACACATATATTTATAAGAAATAATTTGAACACGTGGCACGCAAAAAGTGACTCATGGCGCAGAAAAGCTGGCCACCACTGCCCAACGTTACGGGCGTACTGGTGTTTTGTCGTGTCCAATGTTCTAACGGTGCTTCTAAAAGTCCTCTCTATCGACAGTAGAACATCCGGTTCCTATTTATTTTAATTGCGTATGCATCTCTTTGAGTTCACTTATTGTCTGTTGTAGAATATTGGCCTACATCGAATAGGCCTATTACTTTATACAGGATGCCGTATGATGACACATTTTAGTATTTTACATTTTCCTCGTCGTCAATCTGTACAAGTTCTGTCGTCCTCTCTTCTACAATTTTCTTGTGAGAAATTGCTATTACATTTATGTTTTACTTATAATACCATAATTTCAGTTCGAAGTATCCTACAATTTTCTATGCTCAAGTCACTGTACGTTCTCGAATCACGAAGTAATTGGATTTAAGACTTAAGTATCACCATCTGGTAATACCGGAGACGTGACTTTGCAGCAAGCCTCACGCTCCATAACTGAACAGAAGTGAGCTATGCTGTACGTGCAGATCGTTCCGCAGAAAGGTAATCCACACTACAGAAACGAGGTCAACGCTATAAATATCCGTTGATACAAAATAATATTCAATTCGTGTGTTTAGCGGATGAACAACAAGGCTAATGAAGTCTGATCAGTTTATGCGGTGAGTATTAAAGATAGGCGGAGCGTAAAGCCGGTATAGTAACGAGCCAAGTTTTGATATTAACCCGGGCAAGTAGCGAGCTTCAGCTGCAAAATGAAGCCATTTCGTGACTCATCACCGACGAAGGAATCGGTTGATGAGCGTTTCTAACACTTCATTAAAAGGTAACGACAATGCTATAAAAGCGGGTCTACTACGAGTACCTTATTATGAACGAGTCACGACCCCATGACCTGTGAATTCCAACTGTAAATATTATTGCGCCAACACTGTCACCACGTTTGCACCGCTGCCACCTATATTGCTGCTGTTGTTACTCTGCCGTTATAATTGTTACGGTTATTGATGTTACGTCAATTTTATCGCCGTTCATAAATTATGCACCTTTTGTCTATTCTAACTAGCAACACACGGATACATCCTAAAATTCAATATTTCCTAACTACAAGCAAATTTTCAGAACTCTATTCTGCAGGCAAAATAAAAGTTCTAAGTATTTCACACACACACACACACACACACGCGCGCGCGCGCGCGCGCGCGCGTATGTCCATTCTTACAAAAAACGTATGTGTAAATATAAGTAAAACGACCACTGGAATGTAGTTTAATGCATGTTATAGCAGCCATATTATGTAAATTCGCGCAATAAAAATTATTTATATTGCAACCGCGTTTGTTTGTATACATATTTACACGTATCTCATCAAACTATAGGCCTTCAGACGTTCAAAAATAAATTTAAAATTGATTTTTTAATTTAAAAATCATTAATGATAATATATAATTAGGCCTATTATTAGTAAATATTGTTAATTAATATTTATCAAACACACACACACGCTGAGGCTGTAAACACAAGGTTTTTGACAAAGGAACATTATTTTTGACTATTTATTAATTTGGGTGTCTGTTAAGCGTGTCCATGGGCGGGATGTTTTTATGAAGTATTAGTGTTACACTCGTATCTGAGCGGTTATATTTTTGGATAAAGTATTAATTTTACACACCTTTGTACAACACATGTTTCATAAGTAGCTTTATACTACGAATTTGTAATTCAGGGATGTGTAGAGCCGAAACGTCTCTGACAGTTTTTGTGTTAAATACGACTTTTAACACTTCCGAGTGCATAGATTTTAAAAAACTCAATAATTAAATGTCACAGTATCTTGTTAAAAATAAAATAAGATCTCTCTTAGTGTGTTTACTTACATTGTCTAATAATAGGTAAAATATATTACAATACACACATTACACATTATATTTAATTGTTAATTTTTATATGCAGAGAGACGTCAAAGGAAAGAAATACTAAAAAGACAACGCTACGATCATATAAGCATTAAAACATAATAAAAAAACGACCAAACATAAGTACTTAACAAAAAAAATTTTCCATATCAACATCTACTCTGCCTTTGGAGGCAAAGAGTGTACAGGAATGGAGATTTAACAGTTTGAATGTTTATCTAACAAGTCAACACAGCATTGATTTAACAGCTTGACTGGAGAAAATAACTCAACAGGCGGGTTGCTATTGAGTATCAATATTTTTAAAAATTCTCTTGTAAATAAACACAGTAAACGTAATTAAATAAAAAAACAACAAATTAGTACGTATGGAAAACATAAAAGTTGAACAGACTTATTACACATTGTACGTTGCAGCCGAGATGGACCCAAAACTACATTTTAAAATCGTCTTTCCACCATTAATGTGATTCCACCATGTGTGTGTGTGTGTGTGTAACGTATACCGTGTAACGTAACTCAAATACAGTGTGAAAAACAAAAATCCATTTTGTACATTTCATGCAAACACACGCCCACGGACATAATTACCAGACACGCAAATTAAGTAAATACTAATAACACTAGTCTATAAAAAATTTTTTTAATAAAATCAATAAAATTTTCTATTTTTAATAAATTTTTAATTTGGGAAAATTCAAAAATAATTGCAGAAAAGCTGTACCACGTATAGTTCTTTTGCTATAACCAACACTGTAAATGTTACAAAAATGGCAAAAAATAATAATCAAAATTATCGTTTTATTAAATATCATTGTTAATTATCACGAAACAGCGTTTCATTTGACTACTTAAGCACATGTTAGGCTATATAAAAGTAAAATAACAAAGTAATGCTAACACGTTCTAAATACAATAGCATTTTCTTATTTTTCCTTTTATGTGGAGTCTAAGTTAATTTTTACAACCCATCACTGCTGGATCCAGCGCCCTTGTTGTAGTAGATTAAGGTAGTAGATTTTTCTTGATTTGATATTTCATTTTTATACAATATAACAAATTTGTGTTGTGTATTTGTTAAATTTATTATTTTCTCAATTAATTTTAGTGTATTTTGAAAAAAAATATAAGCTTAGGGACTTTTTATTTAAATACATGTTTGCAAAGGAATTAATTAACTAAATGTTTTTGTACGTCTTATAAGTAGATTACAAAAACGAGTTATATCACCTTGTGTGGTGTTTTCAACCATCTTTTCTTTGTAAGTAACTCTTGATGCTTATAGTTGTGTTATAGGTGTGCGTGCGCGCGCGCATGTGTGTAATATTATATTCCCAAATAAGTATATATTTAACAGTTATGCTAAAAATATATTTGATGTGTATTATATTTTTTAACGAATTTATAATTTTAAATAAATTATCTTATTTTGTTTTTATTTGAATTTATTCTTTTATTATTATTATGATAATTATATAAATTACACATAAAATAATTTTATAAATTAAGTTTCACACAATACTTTCTTCCAGCGTCGTGAAGAAAATTATTATAATTTGAAAAACATTTTCAAATAAATTACGGTATTCCGTTTGTTTCGAATTTAATTCGTATCAGTCGGACGGTTTCGGGTCGTCAGATCCACTAAACCGTTCTGCAGAGTTAAAGTGCTCTGAAAAAGTGTTTTTCTATATAAGCCTATTACATATATTTTGTGTTAGCAGCTTTCTGCCTCTCTATTTCATTTTCTGCCTTTCGGTATGCATACCAGAAAAACGGATCAGAACGGTTGTCGCAGTGGAAAGGAAGAAAGCAGTTAACAAACGCAAAAACCCGCGCAAAAATACAGCGGGCTGCAGAAAATTGTTGTTTACAAGGGGCACACGCAATATTGTTGTTGTTGTTGTTGTGGGATATAATGTGTGTTGTGTCATTGCTTATGACCGTAATAGAATTGATGCACAGTCGCAACGAGAATGATGCAACTGATGACGTTCCAGTCAGTTTTCACGGTTGCATCTTTATGTTGGTCTTGACGTTGCCGGTAGAACTGAAATGTGAGCAACTGGAGTGTATTAGGTGTTTGCAAGTCGATGAAGTATTGTCCTTTTTGAATAGCAACAATAAAAGAAAAAAAGAAAAGGAGACCTTAGTTGTTGCATATTGGACTTAGTTAGAATATGCATGTAAAGAAACATGCACAATATAATTCAATTATAAAAATATTATAATGCACAACATAACTGAATAACTAAATAAAAAATTAAATTTGTAGCATCACTTCAACATAAGAGGTGATACTGCATTAAAATCGACTACAAAACACTCATGATTTACAAAACTTTTTTTATTTTATTTTATTTTATTTATTACTACAACTAAGTTTGCACTTATCTAGTAGTTTTCATTTCATAAAACAATCACTTATTGTTAGGAATTATTCCACTGAATAACCCTAGTGTATACACGCACTTTTCACGCGGCATCAATGCTTACTGCACCAGGTCCCAAGGTTTGTCCTTTTAAGTCTCCGCACTACGCTACTGTTATCCAGCATTTGCAGCACAGCAATGTTGTCATGATTGTGAAGTCTGTGTTCATGCTTCACTGCTGTAATTCTTATTTCTTCAAGGAAAGTATTCATGTTAAGGTCTTTATGAATATTGTCATTACGAACATACCACGGTGCATTATTATTTTGCGTAGTACCTTGTTCTGAAAAGTCTGTATAATTTTAGTATTAGTTTTCTTGGTGCAACCCCAGATCTGCGATCCATACGTCCATATTGGTTTCAGCACTTGTTTGTATAAGAGTAGCTTGTTATTATATATACTTAGCTCAGAATGTCGTCCTAGCAGCCAATACATTTTCCTGTACTTAATATCAAGTTCTTGTTTTTTCTTTTTAACATGCAACTTCCAGTTTAGTTTAGTATCAAGCCACATTCCTAGATACTTAGCTTCGTTTTCACATGGGATCACTTGTGAATTGATTCTTATAGGTACTTTCGTCACTTTTTTATTTTACAAAAAAATAATGTACAAAACACCCTCCAAAGTAACAAATAAACTAAACGCCACCAAACAAAACCACCATTGTAGTTAGGCCGTTGTTGTAGAAAATAATGTTTAACCGTAATTACATACAAATCAAATGATTATAACTTGTATGGTTACAGAATATTTGGTTATTGTGTTGTTACTAAATGCACGAACAAAGGAGAGGTCAGATAGGCTTATTGTGTGCAAAACCCTGCAGACCCGCACTTACGCACGCACGCACATAGCTTGCCTATCTGCAACAGCGAATACATTGTGACTCCATCCTTGTAATAGTAAATATAAATACACTTTGCTGATAAAGCACTTGTATACTCTTAATACGTAAAAAAATACTTATTATTCCACGCTAACTAAAAGTATTACTTTGTTTTTACAGTATGCTTTGGTCTAACTATATGTTTTAATCATTTGGCATACAATAATACACACTTTGGTGACTTAAATTTCAAGTCATTTAACATGATTCTTCTTCATCAGTGATTGTTGTAATAACTTATTAAGGCAAAGTATTGCAGTCTCATTTACTTCATGGTAAAGTATACGAGAATTAAAATATTACCGATTAAAATCTAACTGCGAATTAATTTGTAATATTACAAATTTCTAATTTCAAATATTTCAAAATATTACAACTTTGTAATTTGTAATATTACTTTCCAAAGTTAGAATTTTTGGTGTTCAACAATTCAGTAATGAAAAGATATTCGTTCAAAAACTCTGACTTAGATAAGACGACACTTATACACAAAGTTGCACTTAGTGAAGGACGAGCAGCGAATTAACGTAGCAGAATTATAACAAGGCTGACTGTGTAGTGAGACGTATCGGGGCAGTTATATCTACATTAAATAAAATAATGACACAATATGTTGATTAAACATAATATGAATTTTCATAAAATGTATACGAACATGAAATTAAAAACGACAAGATACGACAGCGAAAAAGTAAGTACAGATAAAACGTAAATTTGGACAAGACATATGTGTCCTCGGGGCGGTTAGTCATATAATGATACATCGTCATAGTAATTATTAATTATAATCACCGTCATAGTATAATTCATTGTCATGTTATAACAGAAAACACTACTGATTAATGTTTTTATTATAAACTAGTGGTCGCCCAGTGGTCGAAATTCGACCGTAATTCATTAAATTTTTAAGTTTGAACGTTATTGAGGTTCTTTTGTCAAAGAACCTCTATAATCATTGCATATAATTTTTTTGAATTTTGTTCTATTACGTCAGCTGCGAGCGTGTACAAATACGTCACTAGCGTGTGTTGTTTGCCTTAATTCCCTGCAATACCTATGAAATTTAAAATTTAATGTTAGTAACAGTTGAAAAAAAAACACAATTACAGCTTGTATTCGTATTTAATTTTTGATATATTTCATTGTCAGTTTTAATTTTTTCATGTTATTATTGAATCAAATAAACGCTAATAACAATGAGACTTGACATTCATAGAAGTATAAGATACATTGTTTTCAATTCCAGTGGATTACATTTCATTTTTGGTAAGGTACAAAATTCGAAAAGAGTTTGAAGATTATCTGCTACAAAGCTTATATAATTTTTTAATTTTTTTTCTATGCATTAATTTTCGAGTTATTTGAAAAATATGAAAAATAGGCAAAATGAGGTTTAGCTTGGCTAAGCCATATTTAAAAAGCAATAACGCGTTTTTTGACATTTCCTTGGTTTTTTTTTATTGCCATACTGACCAGGTTTCGCCAGGGCTACACAGTTATTTTGCCTATCTTTTTCGAATTATATAAAATTTAAATAAAAAATTAATACAAAATAAAAAATGAAATAAAAAATACGTGCCTCGTATTTTTTCATAAATTTTTCATTAAATAAAAAAAAACGGGCGGTTAAAAAAATAAATGTTGTCCATTGAACTTAAAATAGTTTGAAAGTGAATTTAATGATTCAGAACTTCTGTGTAAACTATGTTTTTTTTTTTTGTAAAAACTCTTTCATCATTTGCTAAATGCCCTTGGCCATTATATTCGGAAATATAAAATCTCAAACCATCGAATGATCGAACTCTACTTGCTGCGACGTACAATTGACCATGTGTAAAAACTGGCTGCCTCAATAAAATTCCAATTTTTTCGAATGTTTGTCCTTGAGACTTATTTATTGTCATCGCAAATGCAGGTATAATTGGAAATTGAGTTCTTTGAAAGTTAAATGGTAAAACAGTACCGGAATATGTTAAATTTATACGTGGAATCAAAATTCTCTTATTGCGTGCGGTTCCAGTTAAAACTTCGCAATCAATAGCATTACGATGCATACACTTGATGCGCATTCTTGTTCCATTGACTAATGCTTCCTTTATATTTAAGTTTCTGATCAGTAAAACGATGCAATTAACTTTCAATACTAACTTATGTGGTGGCAAACCACTAATATTCAAAGAATTCAAAAACTCTACTGGATAGTTATTGATTTCATTGTCATCATCACAAATTACTTTATCGTAGCTATGATATGTTTTCTGTTCACCTGGTATTCGATTAAGTATATCAGTATTAATAAAAGTACAATCATCATTTTAAGGTGCTAAAATAACTGACTTCAATATGTTATCTGAGAGTATGTTTTCGGAAATATTTCCATACACCTCATTAATAATATTATTTTCATCTCCTATTAATTGCTGAGGTATTTCAATAATATTTTCACCAAACTGAGGGAATTGTGGGGCTTCATCATTACCAATTTTTTTCAAGAATTCGACAAATTCTATTTCACTTGGTAAGGCTCTCATATTTTGAGTAAACGTTACTTTATGACAATAAACAAATTTATGCCAACTCGTGACACAATTTTCAATTAAAGTTGCACGTGATCCATGTGGGACAACTGGTAAGATTTGCCGAAAATCACCGCACAGAAGTATCGTTTTCACTCCAAATGGTTTATGTTTATCATTTTCATCGCATAGATCCTGCAATAATCTATCTATGATTTTCAACACTTGCAGTGGGCACATAGAAATTTCATCAATAATTATCAATGATGATGAATTTATGTAACGTCCATAGCTACTATTTGCGGTAATATTCGCTACAGAATTTTCCAAAATGGGTATAGGCAATTTAAACACATTGTGTAAAGTTCTACCTCCAAGTAACAGAATTGAAGCAATGCCACTGAACGCTGTTGCAATGCAACTAAGATTAAGCGAATTTAATTTGTGAATGATTGCTGTTAGTGTGAATGTTTTTCCACAACCTGCATGAGCGGTTAAACAAAAAACATTAGATCCAGTATCATGGTGCAAAACTTCAGGAATCACACTATCAATTAGATTACGCTGTTCAATATTTGCAGTTTCATAATGCTCAGAAAACAGAAACTCTTGTTCTATTGGATCAATAGCATTTGCTTCGTCTGTTCTCTGCGAATACGTGGGAACTGGTAAACCAAGTTCTTGACATGACAAATTATGAACATTCAAAATACCTTCAATTTCTAATAGAGCTGTGTTAAAGGATACTTCTTCGTTGTAATCTCTCAAAAAATATTCACTAACATATACTTTAAATTCATTCCATAACGCCAATGGCTGGCACATTTAATGCACAAATGTAACCAAATAAATTTCGTATTTGTTTTGGTGAATGTAATTCTTTTCCTTCATTTAAACATTCGCGCCATTCATTATCATTTGAAGCAATGCCGCGAGCATGGCACGCTTCAACAAAAGAAGTGTGTAAAATTCCATTGTATGTTCTAACATCCTCAAATGATTTTGGACCACAGACATGTAATAAAAGCAATCGTAAATGGAAAAGTTCGATGTCTTTTGGTGATACTACATATATGCGTGTAATGATTTTATCACCTCCACGCCTTCTCTTATTCCATTTTTTTCGGGAATCTTGCCACACATAACGCAAAGGAATTTCAATATACTTATATTCATGCGCTGATGGATCTGATCGATTCAATTCAAAAAATGCTAATAATTTTGTTTGTCTTGCATTTTCAATTGCTTGACGTTCTTGCCCTTCTCGAAAGTAAACATTCTGTCTACGCGGTAAATGAATGTCAAGTCTAACGATGACATGTGATTGAAAATGCATTGGTAATTCATAGATGCGCCATACAGCTTCAGTTGATCCGACATAACGGCCATTTAAAAAATTTTTAACTTCATCAATTTGTATTTCTTGACCTGGTTCATTTCTCTCTGAACCTAATTCAACAGATGCACTGTCATAGCCTTTATACACGTATTTATAAATGTATTTAACACTTTTAACTGTAGTGCATACTTCAACATTTATATGGCAATTAAATTTGGCAAGTAAATACGGATTGTATGGTACAACATAACGATTGTCGAGGCAACTACCGCGAACTTCAGCATTAATACCATTATCACGCCTTCTGTATAATGGATATCCATTTAATGATTCACATGTAAATTCATTAAATCGTTTTGGATAATCTTTTGTGCATTTTCCATCTCTCATACATACAGAATTTGGATTAAGTACACCGCATGGACCATGCATCATGTGTTTTACAACATATTCATGTAATGTAGGATGTGTCTGAATGTTAGGAATCTCCGCAGATACAACTTTATCAATATCGGTAGCGTTAACAATTTTATCTTGCTCATTTAAAGAGAGTAAAATATGAGCATGAGGCAATCCTCTCTTTTGAAACTCAATTGTATAAATGAGTGCTTCAACTTTACCAAAGATTTTTTTTTAGTGTAAGGCCCTCAATTAATGCTTTCAGTTTGGACTTGAATACACGCACAACAATATCAGGTCGAAAATTAGCTGACTCACCAATATTGCTAACTATTTCAGGCCAACTTGGATTGCAAGTCATTGTAATAAACAAAGAAGGCTTTCCGAAATGTTGTACAATTGACATTGCATCTAAATAATTCTGATACATATTTCTTGGAGATCCATTGAATGAAGATGGTAAAATTACTCTACGGCCAACATTATTGGCATTGTGGTTCAATTCTAAATAATCTGTTAAATTGTTGTAAACTTCAGACCTAAGACTTGTTTGATTTTGTCGAATGAAATGTAACCTTGTGCCCTCTATTCTCACATACATATCAACTATCTACTGCAGAAATAATTTTTGTGAATGATGCAACATGCTAAAATCTTCTCTAATTGCAAGTCGATAGGCTGTATACTGAAGCATGGTTAATTTATTTCTGGGCGCTCTTGAATTAGATGTAGTTGGTAAATTATGAGAAATATTGATATGCCACCCAGTATCTCCATTTGGAAAAAGTAATGGATACGCTAAAGGGTCCAATGATGAATCCAATACAGAGATATTTTTAATGGTATGATTAACATTTGAAAACGAAACCATATTTCGTTCAAAGGGTGGCTCACCATCAACTGTACTAAATATTACTGCTACATCAGTTTGAACTGCATCATTATAACGGCGTAGATCTAAATCACGATTTACTTTAATGAGCATACAAATTTCTTTATTTTGATTTTCAACTCTCTGACAATGATCTTTCATTGCAATGAATGACCGAACGAAAGGATTAATGCGTTCCAATTCAAGAGAGGTTTCGCGCATTATATTGTTATTGCATGTTTGATTATAGTGTTCACGTAATCTATAATTGACAGCAGTGTCAACATCATAAAAATGTAATTGCGCATAACATGGTGAGCGACCATATCCAGCAGTCATTGGACCTGACCTGTGATAAAAAACATCATGTATTTTAAAATGATACACTCCACGCGTAACTGTATCCGAAATGTTAGCTTCTGAACTAACCATAGCAAATGATGAATTGTATTTACGAATGTTTTCAAAATAATTTTTTGACTTTCTTTTTATTGAAGGTTCATTTGAAGTAAGTCCATCATACAATGATTTAAAGTATTCATTTTGACTTAAGGCCGGTAATATTGCTTTACCCTTATGACAACATGAAGTGAATGCAGTCCTTTCACCTAAAGTGACCTCAGATTCGAAATGTTTTGCATTGCAAAACCTGCATTGTAAGTGTATTAATCCACAATCAAAAGTATTAAAATTTCTTGGAATGACATTCAGTGCGCATTTAATGTATCCCTCAAAATAATTTCATCATTTTGTATACTATTTACACTATTTAAATTTGCATTTGGTCTATTACCATTTTGACTTTCACGCGAATATATATTCCTTCTTCTTTGTCTCTCACTCCGACCCGTCAATGTTATACTATTTACACTATTTAAATTTGCATTTGGTCTATTATCATTTTGACTTTCACGCGAATATATATTCCTTCTTCTTTGTGTCTCACTCCGACCCGTCAATGTTCTATGTCGAGGCATAATGGAAGTAGGTGCGAATATCTGAATGTAGAAAAAAACATGTAATGAAATTACTGAAACTAAGATTAGACAGGGTTTAATTTAAAAATAATAAAATGTACTCACTTTTTTGAAACCACCAATAATAATTAGGCGAGAGTAAGTCAATTCAAATTGCTGCTACAAAATTTTCCTTTTCCAACAGGTGTATATTAAGCAAGCTGTATTTCACTTTCAACTGCACATTAATATATAAAACACAGATATATAATATACAAAATATAAAATAAACGCTTTTTTGCCTTGACATACACTCCACAGACTATTGAAAAAGGAACATTTGAAATCACACAAAATTCACAGCTCATTCAGTCAATCTGTCAGTAATTATTTGTTGGCAACATTTTAAAATTCTTTGGCGACAATCTCTACTCTGTGCGACTGTTTGACCACAGACTATTATGTGTTTGACATTGGCAGTATGAACGTAAACAAACGACAGACTATTATGTGTTTGACATTGGCAGTATGAACGTACACTAAAATGAAAAAATTATAATTTTATTGCCTGGCAACAAAATTATTTTATTTTTAACAATTACCATTGTTTGAAAAAGTTTAAATGAATTTTCAAGTGCAAATGAATGTTTCATTTTATTTAATTTAATGTATTTGTAACACATATTATATATAAATTTTAGCTTTCTGCACTCCTTCTCCATATAAACTTTAACTATGCCAAATCTCATACTCCTCCGTGCGCGCAATATGCTTAAAAAGGGGTACAAAGTTTTCTCTTCACGTATTAATATATAGATATTCTCTGTGTGTGAATACAGACACAGTTGGTGAGAAAGTGATGAATATCTTTTTAAATATTAATAAAGAAATAAAATACAAAAACAGTAATTCACCGACAAACTGAAGTTAAGATTTACCACCGTGAACATATATCAAAGCACTTCCTGAAAACACAGTTTAAGTAGGCCTAAACAGTAAAGGCTAAAAAAAATCCCTACGATGTAAGTTGAAATAAAGGAACTGTGATATCTGCCTAAAAAGTATTTAATGCAATTACCCATAAAAGTTTTCAAACTTTTCAGTAATCTTCAGACTAGATACGAAGACACCAATGCCTAGTATCCAAACTTAAACTGAATTACAAGCTTTAAAACGCTTATCTTTAGTCAAGTGAGATAGTTGTTATGTGTTTTAGCGACACATGTACATATATTTTTGAGCCGTTAATGTCTTGCTGTACCAAAACGTAATTGTCCTGAAGGACTGACATGGTTCTTCAGAAATAGTTTTGTGTTAAAAAACAAACGCTGTACATTGCTCGTTATGCAAGACATTTATGTTCAAAATTAAGCCAGCAATTCTCAGTTTATTTGACAACAAAATATTTACTGTTTACACAATATTTTTCAATCCATAAGAAATTATTTTTGTGTTGAAACAATAAAGTGTAATGTTACGATGTATTAATATGTATACTGCCGGAGTCCTCTATTGTTCGGTTAAACTGTAAGGTGTACACTACGAGTTAAACGACAGAAAAAATTTGTAATAAATTCCGAGCACCCATTTACGGGAAAGTTTAGATGAAACTTTATGAAAACCCCCTTGAACTGTTAAGTCGATAGTAGGCCTATATGTACTCGTAACGCCTAGCGTCTTCGCCTACACAACAGTTTATCGCGGCTTGTTTTCTATGTTACGTTACCAATATGACTCCATATAGGCTTTTGTATCATGTTAAAATCAATGTTTTATTATTAAGTATGGTTTCGAGTTAGTCATGTTTTTCCTATTTGTAAGGTTAATCGGCACGAAAGGAAAATATATTTAGAATATTCTGTAGCGTCACCGCTGCTTGTAAATGGCTGATGGCCGTCACTCGTGACCAGAAACGTTCTTTAAAACACGTCAAAACATGTTACATTTTTTGTTCCTTTAAATTGCTGTCCCCAAGTCATCATCACGGACAATGGTGTCATCCCCAAGTCATGGCGTGAGAATTCCTACACTTTTAATTTGCAAAATATTTTAGATTTGGAAAAAGATGAATGCAAAGTATATAAAGAAAGGAACAAAAAGAAAATAATAAATTAGAATGTGTATCTCTGAATTTGCAAAAAAATTCTAACTTTTAAGTGTAACTTAAAGTTGGAAATGTTGGGCATTTTGTCAATTTAAAATGTATAATGGACTAGAAAAGAGAGATGGTGAGGGAGAGGGAGTGGGATAGGGCGAGGGAGAGGGAGAGGGGGAGAGGGGGAGAGAGGGGGAGAGAGGGGAGAGAGAGAGGGGGAGTGGGAGGAAGAGAAAGTATTTTAAATACCTTTTCTCATTGAAGTTACACCTCCGAGACAAGACTTTAAACGAAGATATGTGTACTTCAAAGAGACGGAATAAACATTTTATGTATTCAGATCACAACCTTCATGAAGCGTTACACTGTAAGTTCTACTCGGAACTTACCGCGTTTCGTTGTAATTCTTACCTCAGAGACATGTGTCCTCACATTCTTACTCTTGTGTCCTCAATCAGTTTTACATCTTTTTAACGGAACAGGAAAGAAAATAAAAAGAAATTCAGACCAGTTGTTTAAGAATTATTCTGAACATTTTGAATGCGACCGCTCCAGAGAAACGTGTTTAAGACCGCTGGTACAAAATGTTTTCTAACAAAAAATTTTAGTCACAGCATTAAATAGTTAAACTTTAATTAACCCATAAAATGAAAAATAATATATTAATTTTACTTAGTGTTCAGTTTACTACACAGTTAAATAAAATAAAATTGCTATTCACCTTACGTTGAATAAAGAACCGACAATAGAAAATTTAAAATATTATATATATATATATATATATATATATATATATATATATATATAAACTTTCACTATGAACTTACTTTATTGTTTTATTTCCCAAACGTTTCAACGTGGTATACGTCTTCTTCAGGGGGAGTAAATACTGAATGTCTTTACAGAGTAACGGTTATGGACTGTAGTTGTGTGTGGTGAGAATTGATGGTAGGAGGGAATTGGCGCTGGGGTTCAAATTGTGTGTTTGAATCAGTGTATCGAAAAGTATGTGTGATCTATAATGTAATTGTTCATTTAATATGTTGTTTGGTTGTAGTGCGTGATATCTGTATATTTCAAATTGTTCTGCTGTGTTGAGTTTTCTACTTTTAGGTAAGTAGTGTAGTATTTCCATGTTGTGCTCTATGTTTGTGTAACTGTGGTTTCCATTTTGTAAATGTGTGGCAAATGTGTAATGTATATAGTTTGTGGTGAGGGCTTTTAAATGTTCTGAAAATCTAGAGGAAAAAGATCTTCCCGTCTGGCCAATGTAGAATTGGTGACAATCATTGCAGTTTAATTTATAAACCCCTGTTTTGCTGTATGTGTCAGTGTTTTGTTAGTATTATTTATGTGTTTCCTAATGGTGTTGTTAGTTCTGTTGGCTACTTTATAATTGTGTTTCCTAAACGTGTTAGCAATTTTGTGTGTATTGGAATTGTAGTATGTAAGTGTGATGTATTTACTGGGTTTTGTGCTGTTGGTTTGATGTGTTTTACTTTTTGTGTTTAGGATGCGTTTGTGTAGTTTGTTTATTAAATCGGGATTGTATCCATTTTTGACTGCTATATATTTGATTGTGTTTAATTCTTCTTGGTAGTCATGTGTGTTTAGGGGTATTGAAGTGAGCCTGTGGAGCATGTAGTTGAAAGCTGCATGTTTGTGTTGAGTTGGGTGGTTGGATGAGTTATGTATGACCATGTCTGATGTGGTGGGTTTTCTGTATATTTTGTATGTGTGTGTGTTGTTTGTTTTGGTAATTGTAAGGTCCAAGAAGTTTATGCTATTGTTTTGTTCAAATTCGAGTGTGAATTTTAATTATGGTGTATAGTGTTAATGTATTTGTGGAAATTTTCTATTTGTCTTTTGTTGCCGTTGTAGAGGAGTAAAATGTCATCAACATACCTGTGCCAATATATTATTTTGTTAGTGTATTTGTTATTGTTCAGTATGTGTTCTTGTTCTATGGTGTGTACAAATATTTCGGCTAGTATACCTGATATAGGGGAGTCCATGGGTAGTCCATCTGTTTGTGTGTAAAACATGTTATTGTGTGCGAAATAATTTTGTTCAGTGATGATTTTAGTGAGATGGATGATCTCTTTTATGTGTGTTTCAGGTGTGTTATTTATTTTTAGTAATTGTTCTAATATAGTTATAGTTTTTTTTATGGATACATTGGTGTATAGTTTTGTTATGTCGAATGAAGCTAGTGTTGAATTGTGTGGAATGTGGACATGTTGAGTTTTATTCACCAGATCTAAATTATTTTTGACGGTGGTGTTGTTTGTTAAATTTATGTTATTTCTGATTAATTTATCGAAGTGTCTAGCTATTTTGTGTGCCGTTTAATAGTTTACCACTAACAATTTTTAATCTTTATATTTTTTATCGAACTCAAATAGTGACACAGTATGTAAACGTGATAGAAATTACAAAATATAAACTGTTTTAAGCGTGTTGGAGTTACAAATTATTAAAATTAAATACTGCAAAGATTAAAGATTCGAACAATGTAAGCATATTTAATTTAAAAATTTTTAATTAAATAATAAAAGTAGACTTTTAGAAATAGAACATTAACTACAGACTTATGAGAAAGTGTTTAAATATTCAAAGAAAAGTGAAAGTTGAAGCAAATTTATCCAAAAAATAAACTGTATTAGTTTAATAATTCTGGTCTTATTTGTATTTAGGTTTAAAACAATCCGTACTGTGTAATAAAATATTATCTAAAACACCACAAGAACCAGCATTATTAGACTTGAAGTAGACATGATGATCAACTATCTACAATTTATTTATTTTAAACTATAGGCCTACCCGAAGTAGCCACAAAAATGTGAGTGTTTTAATCTTATTAATCGTAAAGTTACACAATATCGGATTATCTGCATCACGGTTCAACGTTTACAATATGTTTAAGAAATCTGAAATTCAAATTGACATACTTCAGGATCGTGTACGTTGTTCCCCTTGTAGCAGAAACACTGCTTCTTTTCCTGATCTCACAAGGATTACGCCTCAAGCCTGTTCCGAATCACACATACAGCTCGTAACTTACTTAAGAGTAGTATTTGTTCACATGGGGCAGTGTATTACACACGTTCCCGTTCCATCTGTTTAGCGAGAACGAACACTCAGAATTACTCGACACGATCAGTATCGAGCACTGACACCTACAGCTCCACATTAACCCAAGTAAAATATCATATATTATGTACATATGTTTAAACATATACTTAGTTGCAAATATATACTTTAGAAAAATATATATATCAAATGAAAATCGAACGAGTATCTGCGGATTAAGCTCGTAAAATTTCCAACCCAAATTTTAAATTCTATGAGTTCCGACTTACACTTTTCAATTAGAAAAAATGTTGTGTTAACCAAAAATTTATAATTATTATTAAACGTGTTATTAGACGTGTTTTATTAACCACGTTTTTAACTAGAATTGTCTAGTGCGCGCGGGCGTGCTGAGTGTGTGCAATCAGGTTACAGTTTATATTCTGCGCTGTTAGTGCCACATCACTAAACGTTTGGCACTTGTAAACACAGTTGGAACAAAACATACTACACCGCAAAACTGTGCATTAACTGAAGAAATTTCCTGAAATTTCACCATTTTAAACGCCTTAATAATTGATGATGTGGCTGTTTCATGTTGAGTGGGGCTCTCGCTCAGACGTAAAACAAAATAACAGATCTGTATTCTCATATTTACCCTATACAGCAATCACTGAAGAAGATACACTACGTGCGCACAACTTTAAACGTGTTCCTCTAGCACACACAAAAAGTCGTTTTTCTGACATAACGCATAATAAAAATGTATTTTTCTCCGTAGCAGTTCAGTGTACGTAGGAATGTTTTCTACTTCAAAAGTGGTATCTCGCGTAGACCACGTATCAGTTTCTATTATTTTTATTTTCATATCGTGTATTTCTGAAAGCACATCGCGAAATTGTGAGACGTTTCTCTAAAACCTAGGCTGTACCGTGCCGCCTTGTACTATTCCGCGCGCCCTTCGTCCGCCCACAATTTTTTACTTTTATGTCTTTCTTTATTTCACACTTTCATTAAATATAAATCACAGAGACGAGACGTTATAGGCTATGTAAATATAGCACTTTCATTGTGCCAGCAGCTGTTATATTATATTCTCCTGTAGCTTTTCGTTTGCGCATCTCTTGTATTGATTTCATTTACTTTCCTCTGGCGGCGGCCAAATTATCCTCGCTTACTGTTAACTTTTCTTCTTCTCGCTTGCTTTCTTACTGCACGATCTTACCAATTATCCGTTTCACTAAACAATTAATGCTCACGTTTTGTATTCCGACGTGTCCTTAAAACATAGCATCCCATTTTGACTTGTCGCCTACTTTTCCCGTTTACAAGTTTTCCCATTTTTAATTTCGTTTACCCTTCCTTTTTTGAATTCTTAAACAGCGTTCCTTACATTTTACTTTTAATTTTGCGACAAGAGTTAATTTATTTAATTAGAGTTGCCGCTTTTGTACTGTTGACAGGGTTAAGGTCAATACAGGTCTGGCAGCATTGCATTAACAGCCGGTATACAATGTGAAGAGAATGCGTGTACAGCAGTTTACTTAATTTACACCTTAATTACATTTATCGTTTGTTTAAATATAAAGCAACTGTTTACGTGATATCTTTGCTCATGTTTCTGTTTTTTGTTTTCTGTTTCCTTTGAAAATTTGAAATATTGTATAAAGTTGCTGTAGATATCGATATGACTTTGTAACTATCACATGGGAAACTATAGTTCAGAGGTCGTATGCGAAATACGGTACTGTTTTTTCCGACGTTAATGTATTATTCTCTGTATGTGTAAGATTAAACATAAAATTAAAAATCACATTTAATCATAGCTGAAGAGAATTCTATAATATTTATAGAATAAGAGAACAACTGGACCATAAAATATATTATTTCAGGACAGTGTCATAACCCCCCCCCCTGCAGACTATTACAAAAAGTTGAGGAAAATTTCAAATCACTTAACGTAGATCTAATTCTAAGCCAGTTGTATGTGTTAAAATACTGCTTACAAGTAATTGCAGAAATAAAAAGAAATTACAATATTTGTAAATTAGTAAAATAGAAAATAACAGTAATATTAACAGTCACTCAACATTTGGTAAATATCGAAAGTATTTGTAACCTTAAAAAAACTATTACGAAGGTACCAGAAAACGAAGGCAGAGCCGTTAATCTACCTTTATCTTTTTCGTCCACACTTCCCTTTACTGGGTTGTCTATGAGATGATTCCTCTAGTCTAATATCACTATGGTGTGAAAAGTCGACTTTGTAGAAACACGTAAACTAGCACTTTCTTGCCTTTAATTCGGAAAAATAAGAAGATTTTATTGTAGGATTTTACATAAAAAATATCGCATTTTAACAACAAATGTAGGTTGCGTAAAAACATTCTTGGTGACAACATACTTATATTAAAGTGCGAAGGAATAAATCCGGGTTTTCAAAACATCTTTGAAAGATAATTCGGGATACAGGCCGCATCCTCGTCGCACTGCTTTGCTGACTATCATTGGTCTTGCTCTACCTTTCACAGTATTGATGACTGTTTCCATAATTTCATATAAACCATTTATGACTCTTATTAGACGTTTCGGATAACCTCGCCTTTCCAAAATGATAAAAATATTGTGAATTATCAGGCGTTACTAACTGGTTTCGAAACCGCATTCTAAACAGGTTTCCAGTCTCCTTCGACCACTTGGCAAGTCATAATCCACTATGACTGTGGTAAATGTCATATTATCTTGTTAGTGGTAGTTTATCTTATGAATGTGGTGAGCATGTTAAAATCGTGAGGCAACATTTGTAAGCGTCTTCCAAATGTATGATTTATTGTAATAATTAAATTAACACACGAAAAAATATTTGGATCAGGACATTTAATGGTACAATGGATTGAAACAAGTCATTTTAGGAGGAATAGTGGCAGGAAAAAAGAAAAAGTAAAAATTAGATTTCTAATTGCGTTGTAATTATATCTAATTGCAATGCGACTGAAGAGAATATATCGTTTTCAATATGCATATAAGAAGAATGCAAACAGGCGTTGGTGATACCCCCTGTAACGAATATTCCGAATGGAAAATTATTGTCAACGCTATAAGAGAATAATTTTAACTAAAAGAATCCTATCTGAATTCTTTGTTACCAGAAATGCGAAATAGAAACACTTGACCTTCCAATTAGAGCACATTAAAACTTACTGCATAGCCCTCTATTAAATGTCATATTTATCAAATGATGTGACATTTGTACACTCAGAATTTAACCTCTAATAAACATAGGCTGATCAGTGTTCATTGCTACTGAATTTGAAAACAAAAATAGCAGTTTTCTTATTCAATGTGATTTTTGTTTTCTGCTGTAAAGATATTTCAAAATGAACAATATTGTATTTCATACTACTACAAAATTTTAGTTAATCGGTCTCCGATGTTTATTTACACATTTTACCTTAATTAGTTTACATATGAAAATATGTAGTTTATTTGAAGCTATATTCCATCGCCACAGAACTTACCATCAAACATTAATCATTAATCAAATATTTACTAATTATAAATATGTAATGAGTGTGTGTGGTGTGTGTGGTGTGTGTGTGTGTGTGTGTGTGTGTGTGTACGCGAATATATTGTGTATATAATGTACATTTAATTATATGTTGTTAATTAATTATAAAGTGTACAGATACGTATAAAACCCACTGTGTACAATAGAGGAAGCAATGCGAATCCTGACTGATTACGTAATGTACGTTTGTTTGAAAACTCAGATTAGTATTTTCTCAGTTAAATATATTTTAATGTATTCTTTGCATAGATGTGCAAAACAAATATTACGTGTCTTATGTATATAAACAAAATTGCCTGTAATAAAATTGCTGATTTAGGGAGCATGAAACCGTTTACAATTTACTGCTGGAATGGTTAACCATTATGGTAAATTTTTACGAGTAGCGAAATAATTTTCACAAATCTATCGAACAGTTCAAAAATGGTAGAAAAATGTTACTGATAACTGTTGTTAGGTAGGACGGAAGAAGGTTTCAGGTCCAGCTCCTGAATCTTAAAACAATGAATTTATTCAAGTAGGCAGGCGACTTGTACATATTTGTAGGTAGGAACAATGTACATAATTGCTGAAAATCGTAATGTAAACATCAGTACAGTCCGATAGGTATTCATCATAAAGTAGTAAAACATATGCAATATCGGTTCGGGAGAGAAAAGGAGTCCTTCTTCAGTATAATGCTCGATCGAAGTCTTGGTACGTCTACTTCATAGTCAAACCTCGACGCATCAGAATTCTTTGTGTGTTGGGGCAGCTCAAGAAGTCGTTTACATGAATTCACGTTCCACAGCAACGAACATGCGAGAATAAGTATGCAAAAACGACTCGAGGAAAAAATATTATGCTGCTGGTATACAAAACGTCTTGTAGAACGAACGGCAAAGAAATGCTAGTAACTGTGAATGTGTTGGTGAAATTATTAACGTGTTACATTTAATAAATAAACCACATTCAGTCTAGTAGTTAGTTGTCCCTGTAGCTATCGAATACCACTTGTAATTGAAGGAAGAAGGCATTTACTAAAATTACTCGTGTTTAGTGTAAAGCACTCACATATAACGATCCAAGAGAATGGATATAGGCATAATTGAAAACTTAAAAGAATATTAAATATATTATACGAGTCCATATAATATAATAATATCATCCATTCAGTATGCAGTTGTAAGACAAGCTACAAACAATGAAATATTTCTACAAACAGTAAAACAGTAATGTAATTATTATATGATATTCCATATTGTACTATAAAAATATTATAATTGTACAAACCTATAAATATTTTATTTGTGTCTATTACTGTTTTGGGTAAGATTAACAGTTTAAAACATCAGCTGATCCGGAATTGTATTTACTGTAAGCATTTACTGCATATTTACGTTGTAACATGTTAAACATATTAAACCAGCCAAGGTACACAAACGTGGTATTCTTTTTGAAGAGAAACAATGAAAATAAGAATATAAGTATGCAACAAGGAAGCAAACAGATAACATGACAGGTATGTATGTAGGTAAATAGCGCAGCAACTTGAAATTTTTCACATCGTTCCAACTGTGTTTCTCTTAAACGAGTTTCGTTGTTTGTTGACGGATAGTTGTGTTAGAGACAAAGCTAGCTGTAATACTGTCGCTAAGAAATTAATAATTATTTTAAAACGGGCTATTAACGCATCCTGCCAGCAAAATTTCATTAGCGGTCCTTTCATTGCACGCCTTGTTTATTGCAGACAAAGTTTATAAGTCAATTATAGACCACTAAGAAGCAATGGTGTAAATTTTAAAGGACTGTTAATGGAACATAAGCCTAGTAAAGTGGCGTTAAACAGAAGGGGCTGTTCGGATAAACTTGGCTAATTAGCTACAAATATACTGTAGTAATCGCTTAAGTGAGGGCAAGTCAGTAGGAAGATACCACGCCCTGAGCGGTGTCCTAAAACTTAACTTATCATGTTCCTTTGTGGCCGCATGATTAATTCACCAGCTGTAATTTGTTCAAAATGAAATTGTACGATTGCGCTTTTATTCAGACGATATGTTAAAAATAAAAACTATGCGATAAAAGGTCGGGGTTTCCAAATAAATGAAATATTATTAATGAGACACTCTCTAGTTCACACCAAATAATCTTGACTAATTATTTATCGATCATGTATTTGATTGGTTTTTGATTATGTTTAAAGCAACTGTCAACTATCTAATATAAGCAAGTACAATATTTGTTATTCCCTTCACCTAATAAGGTAAAATGTTTAAGCGTTAAATATTGTTCTTTGGACAATATAATTCAAAATAAGTACCACGGACTGAAAAACCACTTCATTAAAAAAAATTAAACAGCACTTAGCTTTGCTCGTTGGCAGCAACACGCTAAATTTTAATGTAAACATTTTACCAAACAATTTCCGCGAATTCCGTTATATCTGGAAAAAAGCTGCCTACGGCACGCATTAGGCCTACCGTGCAAACAAAAATATCACACTTTAGTCACTGACCTATCAGTGCTGACTTTTCCAGGGTAAAATTCTCTCTCTCTATACATTTCAAAAATATATAACTAAGCCTTAATCTCTAAGTTTTAATTATGTGAATATTGTTTAGATTTTAATGGAGTATCTGTACGCAAATTGTAACTGACCCCCTGACGATGTCAACAGACAGACTTCAAAAATAGGTTAACACCACTATACAGCGATTGCATATGAAATGTACATAAGCAGTGCATATATATGAGCGAGCACACAATGGACAACTTGATGTGAGACAAGTTTATGTACTGTAAGTCCTAGTAATCACGTGGTGTGATCAGAATTCTACTTATCACCTACTTATAGCTACTTATTCTACTTATAGCTTTCCAGACGTCCCTTGGACACACTATTTCTCAGTACTGACTGTGTCCTCAATCACAATATTCAATATAATTCTATTGTGTACGTGAATGTTCAGGAGAGGTTATGCGATCACACGCGCGTTTCTGAATGTCTGCTAAATCAAAATTTTATTTTATTTAAAAATAATTAAATACAATATCTGTAACTCACGGTTTTCAACAAATAAGCGTCATGTATTTGTAAAAAACAAACAAATGACTTTTGTAATTTATGATTTCTATGTCATACACAATATTAGTTTATTTTTTTGCGTTTTGTAGTCACAATGCGCTTTATACGACGTTATTTTCTACATATTATGGAAGAAATTCTTATTAACTTGCCAAGATGACAAGACGAAGTTACTGGTTAATAGGGAGTTTAGTTAATCCAATACAAAAAATTAGTAAGTGAACCAATCCATTTTATCTTCAATAAAGTAATAAGTAAACAATAATCGTGGAATTTTTTACTCCATATGTTCAGAAGAAGAAAAGTGTTTAACACTGATAGCGCTACATGATCTTTGTGCCACAATTATTTGTAACAAGTCATTTACTTGTTACGTAGATACACAAGTCAACTATGATAATGTTCACCTGTACTTCTTAATTATAAATTATAGGTAATAAATTATAGAATATATAATATAACATACTGATAAATTAATATCTCTGATTTAATGATAATTATTAGACAGTGTCTTAGCAAAAGTGTGAAATATTTAACTGTTTATTTTGCAAGGACTATTGAAATTATTTTTGCTGAGTGACATTTATGATATTTGACGTTCAGTAATTTATTACACTGCTGTAAGACCACGATCTATGTGACTATCGTAACATTATTTACCTAATCAGTATCATCGTTAACACTTCGCAGGGTGCCCAGCCATTCACCAGTAATTTCTCCTCAGAGAAAATCAATCTCTTCACAGTACTTAAGTCATCTCTCCATCCTGTAAAAGGATTGCGGTGATGGTCTCATTACGTCTCGTGGTCTCTAACCTAGCAATTTGTTTGACCATCTATTTACTTACTCATTCTTCCCACATTCATTTCATTTTCTTAACCACGATAGCAACTATTATAATGTGGACGTGCATCCATTTAATTTTTTTAGTACGTCTGCATGAGTTATTTCGATTCTGAAGTCTTTAATATGTAAATATAAGAGGGTTATTCAATAATTACTGTCACACAAACACCTAAATAAAAATAATGATAATTTCATGATCATAAGTTGGCATTCCTGTCGTCATTTTAAAACAGATGATTGTTGCTATTATAAAACATAACCGAAACCAATCATTCAACAATGCCAACTTATCTTAGAAAGTACACTTTTAAGGAACTAATAGATTTCTTATTTAAGAGGGTGTATAACCACTGTTTCTTTAAGATTATTTTACCTTTAATGGCATTCAGTTCTATTATTGGGAGTCAGAATTCAAAGGACAAACGCATGGAGTAGAAGTGTGTCAGAAAACATTCATGACCCGATCATCAGCTGGTAAACTGATGCTAACAATCTTTTAAAATGTTAAATAAAGCAAAAGATTTCTGAGATTTCTTGTAAGAACAGACTGCTATCAATAACCAATGTTATAGAGATATGGTTGAAAACTAAATAAAGATTGCGCTACTAAAAACTGTATGCTGTTTTCTGAGGAAAGGATACTTCTTACTTTACTTCTTGCATAGAGTAGTAGGGCAATGGAACAAGTGTGTAATCGCAGCTAGGAAGCTATGTTGAAAATAGGTTAAAAAGCGTCGTTACTTATTAAACCACTCTGGTATATCAAAGTTTGTTTTGCAATTTGTTACACTGAACTTAACACAGCTTTTATAAAAACCCAATGCTGGTTATCAGAAGAAATGTGATGATTTCTGAAATTTCAAAACAGTATAAGCAGATTGTAAGATAAGTATTATTGCATACTTAAGTATAAGTACGTGCGTGTGTGCGTGCGATATATGTATGAGACATAGGCTAAATGAAGCATGAAGTAAATACAAAACAAGTAGCTTACAATAGGTTTTACTTTCGTGTAAATATTATTACTTTAAGTTTGTGTTGTCTCTTGTGTTCTCACCGTGAGTAATCACATTTTGTACCGCTTGTGCAAGTGTCTGCAGGACACTGACAGGCGAGGATGAAACTTCGGTTGACAAGAAAGTTTTCAGAAAGCGAATCTTTCCCAAGGGAGGACTCGCGTTTGAAGGGTTAAGATAATACTTAAATATTACAGCACGTGCTACATAAATAATACTCAGACACTGGTTAGGGGATGGTGTTACGCTGCAACGCTACTAGTGTTCTCTGTGGTAGTGCTTCACGAATTACCAAACCGTCATTTATTAGTGGCAAATAAAACTACAGTGAATTATAAAGTGAAAAGGCAAATCATTTGCAACCACCGTTAACATGTTTTAGATCGACAATAAATGAACGATAGCTGTAGACGTGACAGAAAACTTGTATGTGAAGTGATAGTAACCACAAAATAATAATGATAGTAACGACCACAGTTACGGTCATCACCATCATCACCACCTTCTGCTACTTTCGAAACAATAAAGCTTATTAATCAAATATTATTATTATTAAAGCTCGGAAAACATTAAGCTAAGCCTAGTATTTTGTATAGCGGCCTATAATGCAAAATCTCAAGCCTTAATACAGCATCCATACAGCATTGAATTAACTGGTCTTAACCAATCAGAATGTACTTTGCAGAAAGACGCATTGTTGCTAGTTCAGACAAACAAAACTAATCCGGTAGTTCTTGTCGATCTACTGTGTATCCTGGTAGCAGGAGAATGGTCGTGGATTGACACGGTCCTCGTAGCCACGGCGAGTTAACGCTGTGTCAGTTGGACGTTAATCTCGCAGCCATTCCACCACGTCTTATAATAATAAATAAACAAAGTCTCAGTTTTATTTTTAACATAAAGTGCGTTGACAAATTTATGTGAATTATTAGTGCAGTTAGAAATACGAGACTATTTTGTGATTGTAATAAATAGTTCTGGGGTAACAGATGCTTTAAAATTAAAATATTTTGTAAACTTGAATAACATCTACAATGGCAACTGAGAGATCCTTATAAACATGATTAAGCTTTAAGTTAAGATTATTGTGTAATTTACACTGTTTATTGTACGTGTTATCTTAACATCTTCGTAGAGAGCATATAAAGAAAACGCGCTGACACTAATTAGCCCATTAACTATACAATTTCAACAGAAAAGTTTGGATAAAGGGTTTAACTGTGCACGTGCTAGACTTATTCCGCGGAGCTCGTGATTCATTACCCAGACGTGACGCACAAACTTACAGCATAATTCCCTAAAAATGATGTTTGTTTACTTATAGTACAGCCACTCAGCAGTAATACTTCGCTATGTACCTATGAGGGGGGGGGTCGATCGCTCAGCTGTTTATCGCTCTGAAATTGTACCCGCGTTACGCTTCCTTTGATATATAACTGTATTCCTATCTCAGCTACCAGCTGAATAATACAGTAACGTAAATAAACTTCGAGTTTACTATGTGTAGTACCATATATGCTTCATATCGCTATATAGTACTGTAAACTGCATATGTATCGTTATCTAATATCTCTGATACTGATCGTATTATCAATTATAGTGACCAGAATAGTACTATGTGTGCCACCAAACGACACTGAGTTCGAAACACATGGGCAATTATATTATATTAATCTTGAAAATCAGAACTACCTGAACGTAGAAGTTAGCCCACAATAAGAAGCTGCCTAAATCGTACCCACACAGAGAATCTTTATTGCTCAGCCATGTCAGCGACATATTCCCGGAATCTATTACATACAGTAATGTTAGAAAACAACCCAAAACATACGTTGCAGAATTTGGGTCCTAAATTGAACTACGCGTTTGGTACCATTACCAAATTCCATCACCAAAACGCCATTCGCAGATTCGCTCTTTGATAAGTTCTGAAGTGAGAAAACAATACTTAAAAATATCAGCGTGTGCTGTTTCGATTCTATCTCACGACTAAGAATCCAGTCCACCCTATTAACAGCTGTCCTAATAGCTTTGTGCTCATAATCTCCTTACCCTCCGTACTTGTTTATGCTATCAGCAGCAGTATTAACCTGCTTACGTGTTAATACTTACAAACATGATTAGTACATGTACAAGAGTAAATAAAGAGTAATGTAAGTCTAAAAGTAAAGAAACAATTAAAATATCGGTATGGAGAACCATACATGACTTCCATGTTTTAAGATTTATATTTAAAATCATTTTCGAAATGAAATATTTCCATACAAACTACTTCTTTCTACTTACTGCTTCAGCCTTAACCACAGTACTGTGGTCACTAACGTATACCACCTCATCACGTATATCACCTCACGTTATCCCACTCGATATACACTGATGATGGAAGTCGATGGCACTGCCGAAACGTCTGGTTTTGCCGAAGACTTTGGTCTACGGCCAAACAGGACGGGAAGGAATTTTTACAACAAACTACTTCTTTGTTGCCGATAACGCAGTACATATATAAAAAATTATCCCCTCCCCCTTCAACTATAATATTCATTTATAGAAAATTACCCCCACCCCTTTCAACTAGCCTCTTCATTTATAGATATTTCATCTACGTTTCTACAGTGGATTAGGGGGGTGAAGTTGGTCGCCTGCACGCGGTGCCCCCTGCGTAATCTAAACGATCAACACGAGGTTCGGCTTTCAACGCGCTGACTAAAATGAAGATGGCTTCAAAAAACCTCACACAAACACAAAACAGCTCTTTTAAGAGCTCTGACACTAGCCTCCGTATTATTTATTGGAATGCAGGAGGCCTCAATGATGTACATTTTTTGCAATTCAAACGAAACGTCAACCACTTAGACGTGGATCTATTTTTTATTGTTGAAGCAGGAGCCGCTACTGAAACCCCTGATTATTATCAGACGAACAACTACACCGTTACTATGATGAAGAGATCGAGACAGATCGCCTCTGGCATCCTAATTGGTATTAAAAATAACCTAACAACAAAACTACAGGTTCTGCATGAAATGGAAGCGGATGACAAATTGGAGGCCGTCCTGGTCGAGGCATGGAAAAACAAGCAACACTTTAGTGTAATAAATCTGTACAACCCACCCGGCAACATACCCTCTTTAGAAGTGATTGAGAGGACAATACAGGCAAATAGCATAATTGTCGGAGACTTTAATAGTCAGTCACCAAGATGGGGATACTCAAGACGTACTGCATCTGGAAAATGCCTGGAGGAGTTAATCGACAATAAACAATTGGATGTTTTGGATACACTTCCAACTTTCCTTTCCTTTACGGGTCAAACGTCAAGGCCAGATTTAGTCATCACCCACCCGCACATCTCCGACAAAACAAAAGTCAGATTACTTGACGACGACGGCGGGCATGGCCATAGAGCCCTCCTAGTCACGTCACTTACTACAAGGACACCCTACAGTAACTGCAGGGCCCCGCGCTGGAATTTTAAGAAGGCAAATTGGGCGAAATTCCGTACACTTACAGATGAAGCTCTTTCCCTCACGTTAGTATCAGACTCTCCTGAGAAGACTATTGAGGCGGTAAATAAAACATTGCTCGACTGTGCTCTCCAATGTATACCCCGTGGACAGGAAAAAAAATTCCAACCCTTTTGGAACTCTACTCTGTCCTACTTGAAGGGAAAACGAGACCACTGCCGCCGCACAGCCGAACGGACGAGAGCACCTGAAGACCTCATCTCCCTCAGGAGACACCAAGCCGGGCTGCACGTAGAAATAAAGAGTCCTAAGCGCTCTGCCTTCAAGACTTTTATAGCCAAACTTGACTTTAGGAATAACGGCACCCAAGCCCACAAATATATCTCACGGCTTAATAACGACAACCCGCCAAAGGCACAACAACTATTGCTCTGTGCCAACCGCCCACTCGCCAATCCTTCGGACATCGCCAATGCCTTATGCAAGCACTATGCTAATATAAGCCGAGCACACGGAGATAAAGCCATAGCCAGAACTCTGCTAAAACGACCCTCGGCCACATGTTTAGATAAGAAAACTCAACCAACCCCTATCCAATGTTTAGATAGATAGACCTCTCCTATGATCCTTTTACTATTGTTGAGCTAGAAAATGCCCTTGTGCAAACCAAAGAAAAGAAGTCTGCTGGCGTGGACGAAATTTTCCCCGAATTCCTCACACACATGGGCAATACAGCCAAGAAAACCGTGCTAGCCGCCATCAATTTGACATGGGAAAAACACGTGCCCCACATATGGAAGAAGGCCGAAATCATCCCTATCCTAAAAAAGGGAAAACAAGCAGACTCAGCAGAAAGCTACAGGCCTATCTTCCTGACGAGCGTTCTGTGTAAACTAGCAGAAAAGATGATCACAAACCGTTTGAATCAACTAGTTGAGGCTAAACAAATTGTTGACCACGCCCAAGCCGGATTTCGCAGACACCGCAGCACTATGGATCACGTAACCAATTTCACACAACACGTCAAAGACGGGTTCCACAGGAAAATGTCAACGTTAGCAGTGCTAGTCGATATAAAAGCCGCATATGATACGGTATGGAAACCCATGCTCATCCATAAGCTGCCCATACACGGAATATCTGGCAAACTATTCAAATGGATTAAGTCGTTTTTGTCCCAAAGACATATCCGAGTTCGATATTCAAATTGCACATCGAAATTCCGCATCCAACAGCAAGGACTAGCCCAAGGAGCAGTGCTGAGCTGCTCGCTGTTTAATATCATGATCGACGACATTCTCGAAGCAGTAAGAAGTGTGCCAGGCGTCAAAGCACTCCTCTATGCGGACGACCTTCTCATCTGAGCAACCAGTGGAAACACACTGTCACTTGAGGCGTGCCTGAACGAGGCCTTAATAAAACTCGAGATGTGGGCAAAGCGAAACGCAATGACAGTAAATTCTGGCAAAACCACCTTTCAACTCTTCTCACTCTCTACAAAAGTACCGCCGATTAGCCTATTTTACAGCGGGACAGCACTGGAAGAAAGCGCCATTTCTAAATACCTGGGAGTACAACTGGATAGGCGCTTAACGTGGAAACCTCATGTGGACCAAAGCGCGGAAAGGGCTTTAAAAAGAACACGACTACTAAAGAGATTGACAGCCACTAAGTGGGGAGCTAACCAAGATGTCCTAAAGACTACCTATAAAGCATATATTAAACCTATGCTAGAATATGGAAGCGAAGTCACCGTCACGGCAAGCGCCAGCGTACAAAAAAACTCGATCTCGCACAAAATACAGCCCTAAGAGTAATAACTGGCGCTGCAAAATCCACCCCCATCGAGGCCATGGAGGCACAAACCCAGATAGAACCATTACAGTCATATAGAGAAAGGTCAGCACTGCGATTCTGGGAGCGCTCCAGGCGTGTCTACAAGCATCTATGGAACGACTACCGACAACCTACTCCCAGGCTAAAGACACAAATAACACCATTAACCATGTACAAAAACATCGCCGAAAAATACGATATTGCCCTCACAGAAGCAGCGCCGCTGAATACCCATCAGGACTTCTACAGTCTCTTACCCCAAGCCAGCTACCATCTTAAGAACCACTCAGCACCTAAACATGCATCCACAGATTTAGAACTAAAGCAATCAGCTTTGCAAACCATCCACGAAGATTATCCCGAGCAAGAGTGGATCCATATCTACACTGACGGCTCATCAATTCCGGGCAATGGAAAAACAGGAGCTGGGTACTATAGCCGCCTTTTCCAAGGACACTTAGCCGTGGGCCGCCCCCTTAGTAACTACGATGGGGAAATCGAAGCAGTTCATGCTGCCGTTGATGAACTGGAAAAAACCACGCCCCCTTCAAAAGCCGTGCTCCTAGTCGACTCGCAGGCCACAATACGCAATCTATCACGCAACTCTCAAACCGACTGCCAAAGGACTATCGACTGTAGAAGGAAACTGGAGACCCTGGCGAGCCGAGGGTGGATCCTAAAACTCCAATGGATACCCAGCCATGTCAACATCTGGGGCAACGAGGAGGCCGATAAACTGGCCAAGCAAGGCACAACCCTAACCCAGCCTACCCGCCCGCAGTCCCTACAATTTTCCAAAGTTCAAATAAACTCCGCCGTCAACATATGGAATAAGCAAAGACTCTCTGAGGCGGCCGCCGGTAAAAAATGGGAAAGTCTCGTCACCGACGGTCCAGTCAACCCCAACCTCCCTCGTGCAGTGTGTGTCGCTAACTTCCGACTAAAAACCGGACACGACTATCTCGCTTCACATCTGCACCGCCTCCGCGCACTGCCAACCCCTGAGTGCCAGCTGTGCGGCCACGCGACGATGGACGCCGACCATCTGAGAGACTGCCCGGCCTTGGACCACACCCCGTCCAACGAGGACACCAAGATCTCCGAAGTCCGACGCTACTGGTCAGCGCGTCGCCTAATGGCTCAACAGCCAAGGGTGGGCGTTGGCTAGTAAGTAAGTAAGTCTACAGTGGATTATTAATATCTTCATATCAGGATACTTTATTTATCAAAATTAAGTACTTTACTCTTGTTACAACAAAAAATGTTTCAGGTAAACTACCCTTTTCCCGTAACCGATCTTCACCAAAATCAATAGGCCTTGAGTTCTCTACAACTCAGGCAAATATGTAAAAAATTATACGATTCTGTTTGAATTTACGGCAGTTATCGTTCTTCATGGAAAACGTTCTCTTGTTACAACATAAAATGTTGCAGGTAAACTACCCCTTTCCCTTAACCGATCTTCACCAAAATCAACAGGCCTTCAGTCTTTTACAATTGACGAATGTATGCAAAAAATATTTGAATCTGTTTGAATGTGCGGTAGTTATCGTTCGTCATAGAAAAAAATACCGTTGTTACAACATAAAATGTTGCAGGTAAACTACCCCTTTTCCTTAACCGATCTTCACCACAATCAACAGGCCTTGAGTTATCTACAATTTAGGGATGTATGCAAAAACTTGTTTGATTATGTTTGAATTCACGGCAGTTAACGTCCGTCATAGAAAAAATTACCCTTGTTAAAACATAAAACGTTGCAGGTAAACTACCCCTTTCCCTTAACCGATCTTCAACAAAATCAACAGACCTTGAAAACATGCAACTTCAGAAAAGTATGCAAAAAATTATTTGATTCTCATTGAATATGCGGCAGTTATAATTCGCCATAAAAATATAAATATATATTTAAAACATAATACGTTGCTGGTAAACTACCCTTTTCTCTTAATCGATCTTCACCAAAATCAATAGGCCTCAGTCCCCTACATTTCAGGGATGCATGCAAAACATTATTTGATTCTGTTTGAATGTGCGGCAGTTATCGTTCGTCATAGAAAAAATTTCCCTTGTTAAAACATAAAAGGTGGCTGGTAAACTACCCCTTTCCCTTAACCGATCTTCACCAAAAACAATAGGTCTTGAGAACTCTACAATTCAGAACTGTATGCGAAACATTATTTGATTCTGTTTGAAGTTACGGCTGTTATCGTTTGCAATATAAAAAAATTACCGTTGTTAAAACATAAAAGTTGTTCGTAAACTACCCCTTTCCCTTAACCGATCTTTACCAAAAACAACAGGTCATGAGAACGCTACAATTCAGGGCTGCATGCGAAACATTGTTTGATTCTGTTTGAATTTGTGGCTGTTATCGTTTGCCATAGGAAACAATTACCCTTGATAAAAAAAACTTTGCAGGTAAGCTACCCCTTTCCCTTAACCGATCTTCACCAAAAACAATAGGTCTCGAGAACTCTACAATTCAGGACTGTATGCAAAAAAATATTTGATTCTGTTTGAATTTGCGGCTGTTATCATTTGCCACAGAAAAAAATCGGTATGGAGAACCATACATGACTTCCATGTTCTAAGATTTATATTTAAAATCATTTACGAAATGATATGTTTCCATAGAAACTACTTCTTTCTACTTACGCTTCACCCTTAACCACAGTACTGTGGTCACTAACGTATACCACCACACTTTATCGCACTCGATTTTCACTGATGATGGCAGTCGATGGCACTGCCGAAACGTCTGGTTTTGCAGAAAACATTCGACTACGGTCAAACAGGCCGGGAAGGAATTTTAACAACAAACTACTACTTTGTTGCCGATAACGTAATACACATATAAATATCGGTATGGAGAACTATACATGTCATCCATGTTCTAAGATTTATATTTAAAATCATTTACGAAATTAAATGTTTCCACAGAAACTACTTCTTTCCACTTATTGCTTCAGCCTTAACCACAGTACTGTGGTCACTAACGTATACCACCACATGTTATCGCACTCGATTTTCACTGATGACGGCAGTCGACGGCACTGCCAAAACGTCTGGTTTTGCAGAAAACATTGGACTACGGCCAAACAGGACGGGAAGGAATTTTAACAACAAACTACTACTATGTTGTCGATAATGTACTACACATATACAAATTATCCCCTCCCCCTTCAACTATAATTTTCATTTATAGAAAATTACCCCAACCCCGTTCAACTAACCTCTTCATTTATAGATATTTCATCTACGTTTCTACAGTGGATTATTAAGATCTTCTTATCAGGATACTTTATTTATCAAAATTAAGTACTTTACTCTTGTTACAATAAAAAATGTTTCAGGTAAACTACCCTTTCCCCCTAACCGATCGTCACTAAAATCAATAGGCCTTGAGTCCTCTACAAGTCAGGTACATATGTAAAAAATTATTTGATTCTGTTTGAATTTACGGCAGTTATCGTTCGTCATGAAAAAATTTCTCTTCTTACAACATAAAATGTTACAGGTAAACTACCCCTTTCCCTTAACCGATCTTCACCAAAATCAACAGGGATTCAGTTCTCTACAATGTAGGGAAGTATGCAAAACATTATTTGATTATGGTTGAATTTAAGGCAGTTATCGTTCGTCATAGAAAAAATTACCCTTGTTGTCACATAAAACGTTGCAGGTAAACTACACCTTCAGTCCTCTACAATTCAGGGATGCATACAAAACATTATTTGATTCTGTTTGAATGTGCGGCAGTTATCGTTCGTCATAGAAACAATTACTCTTGTTAAAACATTAAAAGTGGCTGGTAAACTTCCCCTTTCCCTTAACCGATCTTCACCAAAATCAATATGCCTTGAGTCCACTACAACTCAGGCACATATGCAAAACATTATTCATTCTGTTTGAATTTACGGCAGTTATCATTCTTCATGGAAAATTTTCTCTTGTTACAACATAAAATGTTGCAGGTAAACTACCCCTTTCCCTTAACCGATCTTCAACAAAATCAACAGACCTTGAGTTATCTACAATTGAGGATGGTATGCACATACGTTAGTGACCACAGTTCTGTGGTTAAGGCTGAAGCAGTAAGTAGAAAGAAGTAGTTTCTATGGAAATATTTCATTTCGAAAATGATTTTAAATATAAATCTTAGAGCATGGAAGTCATGTATAGGGTCTAGTTCTCCATACCGATATTTTGATATTGGACCAGAAAGACATTTCCAAACTAAACATTGTCGACAATATATATTGCAACGCTACAAGTATCATAAAAAAATTACACAAATACAATACCATGTACTCATCGCAACTATGAAGTGTATCACACCGGCCAGGTCGCAGTTTTTTTTTATTCTCGTTGCGTCAAGTATATGTAGTTGCACAATAAAAAAATATTTTTCAAAGAGGAGTGAAATGTGGATGACATGAAATAATTAATTAAAACAGTTTCAAAATAATCATTCTATTATTTATTAATATTAATAGAAAATATGCAAATAATAAAAATTTCGAATTATAAAAAACAAAAAAAATATTCTCTTTTATAAGTTTACAAAAATACAATATAACCTTCTATGCTGTTCATGACATATAAAAATAAACAACCATATAATCTTACTAGCTAAACAGACATGTTAAACAAATTACCTAAACACTTTTTGTTTCAGTGTGTCTGACTGACTCAAATTTTAAAATCTCGTAATAATAGCAACTCATTTACAAACAAAAATAATATTAAATCTCAAGAATAAAACTAATTGTTGCTATAAGAAAAAATAACACATTCACTTCCAACCTATTATTTATTTCTACTGACACACCCAAATTTTAACATACAACAGAAGATTAGTATTTTTAAATTTTCTTGTTAAATTAAATTATTTTCTTTAACTACCATTTAAATTTATGTACAGTGATTATATTTAAAACTTTAAGTTTTTATTGTTCATATATAAGTTTCTTTTTAAGAGTTATTTTCACAAACAAAAAATATAATTTTTTATTCATCACCTGCGTACTGCCGAAGTTACCGTTGCGCGCGCGCGTGTATGTGTGTCCTGAATCCTGAGAATTTGATGATGATGATGATTATGCTGATGCTGGGTTCTCTGTCTCTACGGTTTGTTGTTTGTGATGGTCCAGAGTTCCTCCATAAGTCTTGGTGTGTGTGGTAAAGATGTTCGATCGGTCGGCAGACCAGCAGCGTGACGTTGTGTGAAGATATCTTGAGTCTGAGATCGCCCCAAAATTACCGGTGGTATTTATACTGGACGGCGATCTGACAAGTCCAGGACTGTTTTCGACCTGTTAGATATTGTCACTTCATGCAAAGCGTCCTTTTAATTACAAATCACTTTTTGGTTCATTTTCGCAATTTCGTAAACATACTCGTAACACAAGCGATATCATCGTTTGCGTAATTTATTTCTGGTCACTCACATATAACACACTTATTAATAACTATTTAATTACACTAGTAATTAACATTAAATTACTTAGCGTCTTTATTATCGCACATTTCTGCAATAATTTTTTATCACCATATTCGTTAAAAATTCCTTAATGTAGTGGTGTCTTTATAATTGGGGTAAGTCTTTTTTCACAGGTTTAAAACGTATTAATTAGTTTATTTTTATCCGGTTAAAACCTGATTACAGACAAACCACTAATTCGTACGCATCACCCCATCTTTGCATGTCCGAGCTGGCTTCACTCACACAAACACAGAAATTCACTCGCGGGGCAGGTGTACGCTTTTCTGACAATTCTTAGCCTGCATAATATTGTTACAAACTGTTCATCATATATATTCTATGCTAAATATTTACAAACATACCGCCCTGGTCAAATATGCAAATATATGTATTGTTGCAATATGTGTGTGTGTGTGTGTGTGTGTGTGTGTGTGTGTGTGTGTGTGTGTGTGTGTGTGTGTGTGTGTGTGTGTGTGTGTGTGTGTGTGTGTGTGTGTGTGTGTGTGTGTGTGTGTGTGTGTGTGTGTGTGTGTGTGTGTGTGCACAAATAAATAAGTCTCTTTTATATTACAATGTTTTAAAACTTTCTGAAAAATTGTTAAACAAAACTTTGCAGATATCTTGCATCAGATGCGACTTGCAAAACCAGCGAACACAGGTTTTCAAAAGACTCGGGAAAAATAAAGAATACCCATGTTTTATTTTCAGTTCAATTTCAGTTTCATCCACATATAATTTGATGATTACATTGGATTATTTGTTTATCCGCTTCTATATTTTCATTGTCTTTTACGCAGAACGCCTAACTTACTGTTGTTCATCACAAGGACAAATCCAGCCATTTTTAAAGCTATCACTCCACTCATAGATATTGCTATCACTCAAACCTACACATACTGTCCGTAATGTGTTTGTAGTCTACGAATAATCTCGTTCCTCTAAGTTCATTTAGAGACATTGATATGAGCCTAGAGAGACGTTGCTCCCATTTATTACTTGGTACAAAAGGACTAATACAGCCTTCATTTTAAATTGGCTTTTAAACAAAACAGTAAACTGATAATAAGGAAATAATAGTTCTAACAGACGATACGACGTTATAAGGTATAACAAAACAATTTGTTACGTTTATATATCACTGCTGCCTTTTACTTGATCGGGAAGTAAAGAAAAATGTCCCTGTGTGTTTGACTTTACCTTCTGTGTAGTTGAACCCTGTCACACAAAAAACTGTTTGGTTGGAATAACCAAAAAATAGTTTCTGGTAACCACTATTTTTGGTTACTATTTGGTCAAATTTGGTCAAATTCTTTTGGTTGAATTAACCAAATAAATTGGTTAATTCAACCAAAAAAGAGTGTAGTGAATACAACCAAATTGGTCTATTTTGGTTGTGCTAACCAAATGTTTTGGTAAAACCTAATGTTTTGGCTAAACTGATTTAGTTAATGTAACCAAATCAGTTTGGATTTAGTTAAATCAACCAAATATGTAGTTATTTCAACTTAGTTCATTGTCAGTTTAACAAAATAATTTATGTGAAATAACCAAAATTATACTCATTCTAACTAAATATTTGGTCACTTTAGCACAAGAATCTGGTCTGGCTTTGAACATGACACAATTTTCAAAGCACTCAACATCTAAAATACACAAAAAGCTAATACGTACACCATAATCACACACAATAATAACCAAAAACCAACAGGAAACCATAACAACAACCAACCAAAACACAAGTACACCACAAGATTCAAAATTCGGAAGGCTGAGGATGGGGAAAATAGGATTCCCGAAACATGTTCCAAATAAGGGAAAAACATCTTAAGGTAAAGTAATTACAAATATTAAATATATTATAAACACACACACACACACACACACACATAGATATATACACATACTACATCTCCTGTATACTGTAAACGAGATAAGATGCTGTTACTTGTAACAGATTATCAAATTAATTTTTATTAAATTTAATTTTTCCTAGCTCATTATCTCGCACCAAGCCATACAACTATACAACCAAGTATGCAGCGGTATGTTATGGTACTTATATTTAGCGTACTTGAAAACTTTTTTTAGAGACAACATGTTTAGTATCATTACAATACAAAATGTTTACGGTGTTGCAATGGGAATCACGTACACGATCAGTCGAGTAGACACCCAAGCGCTGGCGTACTGGTAGAACCCATTATCGTATCCGTTTCCCTCGGTTACTTGAGGCTTCCCAAACGTATCGGGGTCGCCAAATTGGCATACAGCTGCTCTGTACATTGTGTTAATGCACACGTCTATGCGTTTCCTCTGTAATTTAGTTTCCGTTATACATACCTTCCCATAACCGTTCGTTTTCTTTTCCATTTAGAGTGCTTTTCCAGGCCCCTGTAATTACGTATTGATTTTATACCTGGTACCCTCGCTGAACACACCTTAGCCCTACGCATGTAAATTCATGCGGCGAGTGCTGTTTACATATTACAACAGGTAGTGATGTTAATTGTCAATTACAACTTAATTTTATTACCTCTTTAAATACAGACTAAATATTTAATTATAACTGCAACTGACTTAATTTTTTATTTATAAGATATTACATAAACTGAGATATTCAAGGTGTTGACATATGTTTTGTTTGCACTATTGCACATTTAATGTGCAAAAGGAAAACTGTATTTATTAAACTGTAAACCGTCTGATTATATCAAACTATTCAGAAAATTCCTCCAAATTTTAAAATTATTATATACTTTAATTTATATTAATTATTTCATTAAAAAAACCCATACACATAGACTAACTGTATAAAGTGAAAGTGTTCGTATGGTAGTTTAAATCTTCTTCTTTCTCTGTTCATCTTTTCCCAGCCTATGTGGAGTCGATGTTCTGACAGCTTGTCTCCACTTGACCCGGTTCTGCACATCGTCCACGGATAGCTCTGCGTTTCCCTCAGATGATCCCTTACACAGCCATCCACCTCCGTTTAGGTCTGTCTCTCGTTCTCTTACCCTGTAGCTCCATTTCCATCACCATTATTTCCACTTATGAATCTTCTTTTCTCCTCAGATAACCATACGATTGTAGTCTTCTTTCCTGCAACCTCTTCGATATTGCTACTACCTTCGTTGTTCCTCTCACTATATTGTTTCTGATCCATTTTGGTTACTCCACATAAGCATTTTCTTTTATGCTACGTCAAGCTTTCTTTGTTCTGCTTTTCTCACTGGCCATGACGTACGGTTAATTCAGGACCGTACATCCTGAATGGTATTTTTAAATAAAAATCTCTACATACATTTTAAACAACAAATACACGAGCATTCATGGAAAGGCATATGTTTGTTTTCTATTCTTTTTCTGGAATTTACGTCCAACCGTATGGAACTGGAACCAATGTAAACAAGATAAAATTGTTTTCTTTATGTGGGAAACCTCTAAAAACTCTAAACACGTTAGCTGTAACTCGAACACCTTTGCGCTTAAGTGAAACGTAACTTAACTTAGTCCTCTTTATACGTAGGCATACATATGGTGTACTTGAGTGTCAGTGTTGTTTAAATTAATTCCACGCTTTCAAATAAAGTTACCTGCAATTCTGTGTTATATGACGTTTATTCATAATGCAACTACGTAAACAACAAAGCAGAAAGGTACTTACAGCACATAAAATGCATTTCCTTTTCAGCAAAGCTTTAACGCTAGAAACAATTCAATTAAATATTTTATTATGTAAACCTCATAATATCAACGTGCTGCATAAAATTAAGTTTCTAATTGTGTAATTAACGTGGAGGTAATTTGTACCTCGTACTTTATACTTTTCAAATTTACATTCCACGACTTTAGGTGAGACTTTAAACACAGAATTTTACACATTCAGTTCGGTTAGAGAACAAAAACTTCTTACTAAAACAGACGTTTTTGTTTGTCAGACTTCAACGAGAAGATTAAACTCCAGCCAGTTAAATAACGTCCAGCAGGCCGTGCTGTACGTAATGAGAAGTCTACGATTACACTGTCATCTTGCGTCAGACAGCTAAGTGAACATGACCGACAGCGTAATAACACCTATACAGTTGTTTTTTTTTTATCGTTATAGCGGACTTTCGTCGCTTACTCTGCGCGGATAAAAATGTAACATTTATCTGAATTATATTTCATCATCATTTGGTTTCAGCAGATTGATAGAGGACTTTTTACACCTTCATTTTTGCCTCAAAAATTCTACTGAAGTGATTCTAACAAATTGAAACTTGTAAGTTGTAAAAATAAAAACAAATCTTGATCACAAAGTCATGACAATAAAAAAGAATATTGTTGAAAACTTATGAAACACAATTCTAAAATCTTTTGAAACGTTCATCATCTCGGTTTCTTTAATTTAAAACTGTACATATAGTGTATAATATAATAATTTATGTATATCCACTTAGTATGCGCCGATACCCGTACGTATTTGACTTTAGTACGTTATTATTATTTGTCCAAATTCCAAAGCTGCTTTATCAGGTTATATCATTAGTTGCCGACAACTTCGTTATAATTCGTGCAGACAGTTCAAGGGTTCCATCAGCACGTTGTACTGACATTTGTACTCCCCAATAAGAAATGAGAATTATGAAAATTGATGACGTCTCGGATTTCAACTGATGTATATGGTTTCAAATTCTCAGAATACCAAAGGACTAATTTTAATGTGCACCTGTCTACTTTATGTCGGGTTCTCTGCCTGTCTCTAATTGAAATGTATTTTTCATTGTGACAACTGCAAAATATTAAATGTTTATATGAGAGCTATCTTTAAATTTGAAATCCGAGCTTCTTTAGCACGCGTCAGAATGATAACGATTTCGACTTCAGTTGGCAAACCAAAACTAATACCTACTCAACAAAGACTTGCCTAAATCTTTACTGTAGAAAAAACTGTAAGTTATTTGTAAAGATTGTCTAAAACTGTAAAATGAAAATATTAATTTAGTTAAACGCTAGTTTCTTAATCAAATTTATCATTATATTGCGTATATTCTTTAAATATCAGTTTTAAAGAAAATTGATATAACCGTTATTGACAAGACAACAGAATTATTATACGACACGTGTCGTATACTATCACCACAATTATTTTGGTGCTGTAAAATATTTATATTGTTTCTATAGTTAATCACATTTATTATATGCAATACCGAATATATTTATTATTGTATCTGCCACAATATAGTATATCATTACAAGACATATGATTGTGTAATATTGTAAAAATGATCATATTACAGTTGTAGCATGACAGATATTCCACCAATAATTAATTCATATAAGATCATAAAAAATAATTAAATTACATATACTCAAAGAATGTCGAATGAAATTCAATTACACTTCAAAGGAAAACACCACTATAAAAGAAAAACCATAATTAAATAATAAAAATACAACCATAAAAGTCAAAGTAAATAAATTAAAGAAAACTCATATTAAAAAATCAGGAGATTACCCAGGAGATTAATAGCAGGAGATAAACATGATACCTCAAAATAAAGAAAAAAGAATAAGATTAGGAGTAAGTGATAAACAAAATACCCCAAACACAAGAAAAAAGAAGAGTAAAGTTTAATATCAGGTAATAAACAAGATACCCTGAAACCAAGAAAGAAGAGTAAAGTCAGTATCAGATAATAAAGAAGATACTCCGAACCAACCATCAGACAAGATAACACTGAGTACCTTGGTTTACCCAAGAAGGAACACAAGATGGAAGACGAGAAGAAAGCAAGAAATAGGATGGAAGAACCACCATAAAAACCTATTATTAACTACCATTAACCCCAAACCAATTGATAACATTAAAGAAAGTGTAACATCCCAAAACCTTGTGAAATTGTAATTATTTATACACAAAAGTGTTGTGTAGTATGATAAGAAGTGCACCAACTAAAGTTATTATATGATAAAAAATAAACAAATCTTCACAGTCCATTATGACTAAAGGTCTGGTCTGAGAATAATAAAACTCAAATATAAGTCAGAACCAACAGTGAAAGTGTACTAGTGTAAGTGTTTTGAAATGTAATAAACTTCAAGTTGTAGTGTATCTATAACTTAAACAATATACTATAAAGTAACTTTTGTATTTTATAATTAACAAATAATGAAATATTAAAATGGATAATATTTCCAATATTTCATTAAATAAGGTCACTTTGTTATCTCAAGACATTCATAGGAATGACAATAACAAGGAAAGTGTGGGTGGAAATGTTTACTGTATAAGGGGATGTTAGATAATAGTAGTAAAATCAGAAAGGACTGGTAATAGTTTAAGTTTTAATAGGATTAAGAAGTTTAAATGGCTGATATTGTTCAAAGCCATGAACTACATATTTTTAAAAGAGTTCTAATAGAATAAGGTTTATATGTTTAGAGTAAGTTGTATTAGTTATATCACAGCATACATACAAATTAAAATGTTTCAGTATGGATGCTGTATGAATTTACAAATGAGTTAAATGTATGTTCAAAACAGTTTCAGCAAACATGTCCAACTTTAAAACCTGCTGATTAATGTTAATTATTATTTTTGTAGCAGTAGCATGAATTAGATGCTACACAGCTCAATAATTATGTATACAATTTTATTTTATGTCATGTTAACTATTAAGAGTCAGAGGAGGAGTAGAATTAAATTTATTTGAAAAAACCATACATGTAAAATACTAAATTCTAGGCCAAATAATGAATTCATAAAAATTAATATAAACCAGTTAATTCACCAATGAACCAAGTAAACTGACAAGATTTAGGTAAGGTAGATCAATTAACAACTACTGTAAAAGAACCTATGAGTTAAAAGAGTAATATAGAAAAATATCTTAAATTATTGAAAATTTTTGAAATGTATAAAATAACTATTTTTATAGAGGAATGGTAAATTCAGAAATTATCACTAAAAGACAGTTCAAATGTTAAATTTATAAGTTATTAAGGAAAGGAAAGGATTTGTGACCATTGGAAATTTATTATAATTATATTAATAACACTTAAAATGGCTGTAAAAGTGTGAAAGGACGGAATCAGTTTTTTTGGGCCTAGATTTCCAAAAAGACAGAAATTTGGTAATTTTAACAAAAATCTCAACAAATATGGACTATGACATATCAAAGTAAACAGAATGAGATAAATAAACCAATTATATGGTTAATAGTTCATGAAAGCGAACAATAAACTAAAATTATTCCATATATAATGTACTTTGGAATTATGTACATGGGAAGTGAAAATTATTTTAACAATACTTTTCCAATATTAACTTGGCAAGATATTTACTAAAGTGGAGGAAGTAAGTTAGTTCTTTGTTAACATTCAAACGGAACTGTCGATGCGGAATCGCGTTCTTTAAAACCGTATAATGGAGTGCAAAGGTTAAGGCCTAAAATCAGTGGAAAACGGGAGTTACATAAATTAACACTTTTCGAGTTAAAACTAATGAAATACTCCACGACAACAGTGAAAACGAACAATACACCACATAATACAAGTGATTTAAAACATTGAAACTACATAATATTAATAATTCACTCTACAACAAATTAACAATTCTTCACCACGAATAGACAAAGTGAACACCTCTCATAGAAAACAATTAACGAAATATTAACGAGAAATATTAACGAAAGGTGAGATACTGGAGCAGCACTGAAGATCATTAATCGATTGCTGAAAGGAGATAATCTGATTAACTCCAGATTTTGTTAAGCTCTACCAGAAGTGCAAATTAAACCAAAAGTACCTTGCAGAATTTTAAAAATTTGAATAAAACATAAAACCAGGATTAATTCTAAATTATATACACAACAAACAAACATAAAATTAAAAAAAAAAATTTTTTTTTAATAAAATTTTTTTTCTTTTATTTGTAACTACAGTTAACAGGTCTTGTTACACAGTCCAACAATACTGCATTATTATAATGTAATTATTCAGTTATATACGATATTTGTGGTAGAGTATGACAACTCTTGCCGACAGTTATAGACTCAGCAGTGTTCCTTGAATTATGTTGAATTAGTCTGAGTTTCTACCAACATTCTTGTAAAAACACGATTACTTCTAATATTTGGTATGTGAACCTACAGTAGCAGTTAATGGGTTTGTATTCAGGCCTAATTTTGTCTGAATAGGTTAACCGAAAATTTCCACTTTTTCTTTAGTTTTTTCGACTTTTTTTTAACTATAACAGTTGTTGAGAATTCCTGTATTTCTTTAATCTCTAATATACTCTATTCACTTTCTAACATAACTGTCAGAATTACCTTTTCAACATGTTAGAAAATTTCTTTCTGATGTAATTTAAATAATAATTAATGTAATATGTATATGAAACTATTAATTATCAAAAGTATTTTTTTAAGTATTGTGTTTCTCTTGTGAACTGGTCGGTGTCAGATTAACAGATAAACTTTTTATATGTAGTAGCCAACTGTTATTTATATTTATAATGAAGAAAATGGAACAACAATATTAAAAGTATAATTTAGAAGAAAAAGAAAAATTCTGTTTGTATACAAAGGAAGCAAAGTATGTTAAGGCATCATAAGATGTGAAATTTTGGCAACAGTTACAGTTTTCGAAAGTCAGGAGACGATCGACGTGTGATCCTGAAATACACGTAAATACAGACAACGCGAATTGCCCAAAGTGAGTAGCACGTTGTAACCGCCAAAGCGCGAATAACGGAATAGCAAAACAAACACATTTGGAAAAATTTGAACGAAATTTTTTACACACAAAATTCGGCTTCTGTTAAAACTCAAACAAAAACAATTGTAACGAAAAAATAATTTAAAACTCAATTAATGTTAGGCGAAACGCGTAGCATATAAAACAAAATAAGAGCGTTCAGTAAATAATAATAAATTGTCGGAAACAAACGTTTTAGCAAGAGGGTAGCGACGACCAGCAATGTATGCAGGCAACAACGACAACGTCGACATTGATCCAGCACATGATACATAGCAAGCTATTGGGTGTATTGGAAACACATCACAAGACAAAATTCCCGGGTAATATCTGCCACAATGAATTATTCAGTATTAATACAAGTTGACAAAACCTATAAACTATATTGTGCCTGGCTGGCGCGCTCAACGCTGTTACCAAATTGAAATTCTTGCTTAAAGTGTTGCATTAGTAGAATGCACTGTTAAATTATCCATCGCTCTGTATGTTTTTAAAGCGAATTAAATGCACAGCATTTGTTAACACAAGCCGACAATATATAGCCGGTGCGACAGCAATGTGTGTGTGTGTGTTATAATACAAAGCGGTGAATTTATGTCATTCACAAACAGATTGCAGTGGATATAATGTAAATGTGCCACAAGGAAAATAAAAATGAAAAACTGTTCGATTTCTAACGCCGAATCGCGCCAACTTGAGAATATGTCACACAGTATGTAATATTAACACAAAGCGACAAGGTGTATTAAGATATTCCATGTAATACTGAAGACATTCCAAGAAAAAAACAAAACGACAGAGTGACAAAACTCTTATAACACATTAGTTCTACTTAATATAATCATAACCTTAATTTGAGATGAATATTTGATCTACAAAAATATTTAAAAATAAATAAGCGATAGTGTAATTTTAATAATAATATTTTATCAGGTTTGTTTATATTGATTATTAATTTTAAACGTGTTGCCAAATTATTCTCTGGTATGGAACCTCAGTGGTAAAGAAACAGACTAAAGACTAGTTTTTCTTGCAACCTCTGACTACTGAGGTTGATATTTCTTAAACTCTGATAAAGTTTAATTCGTGATGGTGTTGTGTAATGGAGGCGTGAAGCGTGGTACCGCTGACGTCACAGAGTTTGCAGGAAACGAGTAAGTAATCATTTCACACGTTGCCTCGAATGGGTCTGTGTCAAAGAAACGCAATACAAACACGTGCAACGACACATCCTCTCGTAAAGCAATCTTCACTCAGATCTTCTTTAAAAGTCCTAAACGGTTAAACGAGTACTGTAGGAAGTAAAAAAAATTGTTTACTACAAAGTAACGCGTAACACGAGTAGGTGTGTTGAGTGTGGTCTGTAACTGCCAAGTCCAAAGTACCATCGTTTACACAAATACTGTTTAGTTTATTCATTTTTGTACTTTCGCTATGCTTATTATTTCGCGCTTTTAGTTTTACTGCTTTTTTCTGCAGTGCTTATCGTGTTTCCTAGTGTTTATGAAACCTGATTTAATAACATACATTATATTTTCTTCTTCTTCTTCTTCTTCTTCTTCTTCTTCTTCTTCTTCTTCTTCTTCTTCTTCTTCTTCTTCTTCTTCTTCTTCTCTCAAAGGATAAGACGAAAAACCTGTTCCATTACACACGGTTACGAGCGCCTCTTCCTTGGTCGTCCAACAGCCCTTTTACCAGCTACAGGAGTACCTTCCAAACTTCGGATTGCTGGTTATCCTGCACAAATGTTTGTACAATCACTCCTGTCTATAAGGCTACAGAGAATTTCTTCTCTTCCCGATAGTTCTTACTAAATTTTGAATATTTTCGTTCCTAAGACCGTTTTCCTTTAAATATATCCTTCGTCTTTCGTAGAAACCTTTTTGGAGCTGCTTGCAGCTTCTTGAACCTTTTCCGTGGATGTCCACGATTCGCTTCTATACCACTGTTTTCGTTATACTTTTGCACAATTTTGTCTTAGTATCTCCAAGTATTTGTACATTTAATGACCTGTCTGTTGTCCCATAAAATTACTGGAATTTAAAATTGTCTCTTCTATATGACTGTTGTATATATACACATCTCATGTACTCATACATATACATAGCTCACATCACGACCAAGTTCAAGATATTTATTCACGTCTTAACATAGAATACCCATTTCAGAATACTTTTTGCAGTGACTGTTTTCAAGCTAACTGGTTGTTTTGTAAACGAGATGAATTTGGTTTTGCTCCAAGGCAACTAGTAACTTTAATCCTTATCTAGATTATAATCTAGATAATATATAATCTGCAACCATTAGTGAACTCATCTAAGTGTCAAGACTCGGACTTTCACCGAGGCTTGTCTTACCTTTCCATTCACTAAAAACGTGGTCAACATAAGCGTTATAAAGGGAAAATGATAGGCATCGCTGTTGTCTGACCTCTTGATTTACACTTGTTTCTGTTTATTTTCTCCAGTCGAATTTATTAGCACTCTGAACCCCTTTAGTATACTTATAACAACAGGTATCAGAAGATACGAAAATCGGGTTTTCCATAATTTTCCAGAATATTTGACGATGTACCTGATTAAATACATTTTTCTAAAAATCAATGAAAGACATACGAACGACGAGTGACGATCAGATTTATTCCCCTTATAAAACAATCGAAATTTAAATTAATCAAATTTAAATAATTAATATTTAATAATTTGTAATTTTGTAATAATTAAACTCTCCCCTATTCTCAAACGTACATTTAAATTTAGTAATAAACCCGTACGGGCGTGTGTCTGTACATATAGTACATGTAATTTACCCTTTATAACTGGTCCTCTCTGAATGCAAAATGTTATGGACATGTAAACGTTTATTGTGCGTCATACGTTTGGACAATCGTCACGTGTCTACTTTGTGACTACACTCGTCGCCCGTTTGTACCTACTTCGTCTGTGTCATCGTTTTCCAGCAGTTTCGTACGACCACATTACTAATGCTGGATACGTCATTTCGTTGGGGCTCTCTCTGTTTTCCAGTGAACTTAAACGTTGTTTACCAGACTTGAAATTTTATAAGCCACAATGGAAAATTATGTACCACAAGTAAATTATTTTATTTATTAACTCTGTTATTCATTATTTAAGGATAATTTATTATAGTATTTGGTGAAATTAAAATGGCTGATCTGTTCGGCGGTGGTCCAATTCCAATCTAAAACAGATTATTGTTCCGGATATTGCAACTGCGCCTACGGTAGTTAGTCGAGTCTGGAACAAGTGGAAGAATTGGACTACAGGCCCGATAAACTGGAATACTTTTAATTTCCATTAATTTGACTCCAGCCGTGAAAACACGAAAACAAATATAACATGACTTAATAAATTATAATACAATGGAGATTATTTAAAAACTGAAAAGTATCAACTACTTAATTGATTGGCTTTATGAATTGGTTAATTGTTTGATAATGCTTAATAATAAAAATACAAAATCATAATCCATTGTATGTTTCAAATTTTTATCTTACTAATTGAAAAGTACATATGCTATTATGTATCCAATAAATATTATTTGAAATTTGAAAAATATTAATATAAAATATCTGCTAGGGTGTAAAATAAAATTTGTATTTTCTAGCAAAGATAATGCAATAGAATTAATTACAATAAAATAATTTAATATTAAAAACTTTACTAAGAAACGTATATATTGCAGGCAGGTCTAGCCATCACGCGTCGTTTACAAGATGTTCGTGACTCTAAGTCTGAATTAATACTATGTATTTGGGTCACATGTATATCACTTATTTTCAACTTTTGATACAACCAATTGTATATACTGTACTTGTATAATTGTATAATCGTATAATACACGTGAAAATTTACAGTAAACGTCGTGTTTACACGATATATGCGATTAAATTGCCGACCCCGAGAAATGCAGGAGTACAACATAAGGAACATCTATCAGCAAGAATCGTGAATCAGAATAGATTCTTAAGGCCGTCAGTATATCAGCGCCTTTGGTTTCTACACAATCAGAATTTCGTTCCTAAAACTTCCGTTGCCACTTGTCACGTCACCAACTATAAAGAAAACTGAGAGAAAAAGCCAGAGAAGAAGAAAGGACACAAAGAATCTCTTACTTTTTATCAAGGGAGCCTCGTTTCGAAATAAGGACATAATTCGTTTGTAAATCATGTATTGTAATTAAAGTATAATTAATTAAATAAGTGAACTGCATGGCCTTTCAACACGATTTACTGCAACACTAAGTAAGCAGTAAAATGTCTCAGTCAAATCATTTGTTAGAATTAAAGTTTTAACAACGAGTTATTCTTTTCTAATACTATTAATACTAATTACTGCTATTTACTACACGGTTGAGTTATAAGACCTGTCTTGAAGTAGCACAAACTTAGATATATGTCGGAAAATAACGAGTACATGATTGTCTGAACTGTAAGGAAACTAATTTTGATACAGATATAAAAAGGGAACTGAAAGAGGAAATAAAGTTAATACAAAAATCTGCATCTGAGAATTACAAATTTATAGGACATAATATAGTAAGACTTTATAACAAACGTACCTTAAAGGAAATATATTAAAAAGCGGAGGACAAGGGAAGCTTAGGAATACGGATGTCAATATGAGAATGGGAGTTGTAACAGTTCACTCCAAACGAGAAATTAAAGTAAGTGGTTGCAGCATGATCATGACGATGGCAGGTCGTGTATATGCTGTTCATGTCTTAGCAAAAACTTATATAAAAGCCTTTTCTTTTTTAGTAAAATTCGATCATGTTTGTTTTGTTTTATCGGATGACAGTGCTTTATTATTTATATTGCATCATTGTTTGCAAGTGCAACAATCAACACTGATTAAGCGTGTTCGAAGTTTTTAGAAAAAAATTTGGCATACATTAAAAATAATTTTTAGTAGCATTAAAATCTACTACTTGCCTTGAAAGCTTATGTGTGCAGTCGTGTATTAATAATTCTGAAATATACTGTCAGTTATCTCAAGCACAGGATGAGGTAGCTAAATATTGTTAGAGTAAAATGTCAGTTGCTTAAACAAAATCTGGGATTTTAACAATAAATTTGCTGAAATTACCAGTGGAAAAATAATTGATTCAGAAATTTCCTCCTATTATTTAATATTTTTGTTAATTCGCTCCTGTTGCCTCGTGTGTAGAAAGGAGTGTCTCTGTGTACAAAGATCTACTAGCATATCTAACGCAAGTTCTTCAAATTTTAGAATCTTAAAATGGGTGTCATAACTTAATCTAACTTTTTATGATTATAAACATTAATTTTAGGTAAAAATAAATGCACTGTTTGTTTATTCAAAAACAGAAACCAAAAATCCATAGCCTAGTGGAGTTTTAACTCCATTTTTAACTTAAAATCTTTTTAATTCTATAGGACATATTTTACTATATTTAGGTCATCTTTTGGTAGATTTTAGAGCATGAATTCATGCATATTTCCAGCTTTTCTTTAAGCTATGTAAATTTAAGCGTAATAAATTATTTCAAAAATGTAATTGTTTAAGTACAATACAGATTTCTGTTAAAATTTGTTATATATTAATGAATAAATACGAAACTACCCGTTTAGCTTTAAAGTAAAATTAAAGTAATTAGGTTATAAATTCATTTTTTATAATTTTATACGGTTATATAAGTAATTAGCAGACTGTAAGATTCACTGTTTGATAGTTTTTACATAATTAAAAAGGCAAAGTAAGTGATCACTATTTCACCCTAAATACCTCACTATCTTTGCAATTCTACTACCACAGAATTCTGTATTGTGCCCGATGGAACTCATCATTTCTACGTATAAAACCTACTTATCTGTTTTCTACCACACAAAATGAATATTCATCTTGGGCTTATAACAAGTGTTATAATGCAGTGGTAAAGAAAGATGCATGCTTTGTAACTGCTTATTACATCTAAATAGCGGACAGTCTGTTTTGAAACATGTGTACAGTATCATATACGTTAATATTCATATTCTTAATTCAGCGACATTACACAAATGTTTTATGTATTCAAAAGTGGTGAAAGACGATCTGTTGTACCGATAGCAAATTTAGAAAATATTCTGAGGTCTACCCTATACATTTGAAGAAAGTCAGGGGGAAATGACACCAACCGTTCCCTCTGTTGAGAAGGAAATTGAAAAATTTACAAATTTATTTTCAAAATGCTTCCTCCAAATTACACTTATAGTCGTTTTGTAGGCAACTGACTTTTTATTGAGTATTAATGGTAGTAGCGATTAGGTTATACCAAATAATAAGTGAAATTTATTTAATGATAATCTATGTTAAAAGGTTTTTACAGTTATATATTTAATATTTTTGTGTAGGTCTGTACACTCAGTTTTTACAAACAGGTTAAAATAATCACCTTGACTATATTTGTTATCTTATATAAGCCAATTTGTTCACTCATCAATTAAAGTATTCAAAATAATCAATTAAAGCCTAATAACAATAAAATCATTACATTGAGGACTCAACTAACTTTATTTTGATTTCAACTAAAATTCATATTAAATAAACAGAAGTTCACAGAAAATAAGTAGGTCAAGTATTTATATCTCTTGACATAGATTTAGTGTAACTACATAGAATATCTGAGTCACAACCAATTGGGTTATTCATTAAACATGCTTAGCACATCTGAAGCTTTAAGATGAATGTTATTTTTTCGTAATAGCTACTCCATTGAATCTGTCATCATGCTTTAAACTTCTGAGCGACGATTTAATAAGATAACTGTTGATTACAAGGAATTTTTCATATTTTTAATCTAGATATGTTATTTTTAAACTTTGGGGTTGAAACTCCTGAAATCAGCCATTGCAATGCATTTTATTACGAAGGTACGAAAACTTATTTGTAGCTAACTTTAAGTAGCTATATTCGTAACTTGACATTTGCTCTTTAACGCGCACACTCCCGCACACGCACGCAAACACATGATCGTGCACACACACACACACACACACACACACACACACACACACACACACACACACACACAAACATGGTTATAAAAATAAATTTTCAAAACTAATTGTAAACATTTAAAATATTTAAGAATAATAAACTTGCAAACGCAAAAACATATTATCAGGAGGAGAGGATAAATACAAACAGATAAAGAAGATAGGAAAGGAGCAAGGTATTAATAGATAATATCATTAAAAATTTCCAGAAATCAAGTTATGCGATGAAACCAAAACACATATACCAAGTTGTTTAACAGGATAGATAGACGTTACAATCGCCAGTAACAAAAATAACTTAAACCGTGATGGCGACATCATAAAAAATAAAGTAAGTAGTCCTACCAGAAAAGCAGCAATGCTAGAGAAGAGAATAAGAGTATAAATATTGTACCGATAAGAAAAGATGCGGTTATTAGATGTACAAATGGAAATGTACGGCTAAAGGAATGTATTAAACTGTGGAATCGTTGTAGAACGAGTTATAAAAATATGAAACTGAGCAAAAGATAATAATTACCCCGCTCAGCGTCTACGTGAATAAAACGAAAATGAGGAAGCGTACAACAGGCCGTGGTAGGAATAACAAGGGATACAGGGAACGATGAAATGAATTCATAACCAAATTGGACGAGATCGTGAAAAATTTACAGAAACAAGAAAATAAAATCTGACTATAATCAAGTGAACTATAGAAAAATAAAACAAGTGATCAGGAAATCTGGCTAGGCCAGAATATGGATGGTGGTCACGAAGTTGATTGAAAAATAGTAATGGGCAGGCGAGTGCTGATGATGATCCTGAAGATAATGAACAACAAACAAAATATAGAGTGAGAGAGGGAGAGAGAGAGAGAGAGAGAGAGAGAGAGAGAGAGAGAGAGAGAGAGAGAGAGAGAGAGAGTGTGTGTGTGTGTGTAAAAAATATGCCTGCAGATATATTATGACTACATTTTTTAAAAAAGCTAAATAGTATTGTGATTTTATGGGTAAATACAGTTTACCACATTATTTACAGCCATCTTTTAAAGAAATTACAGCCATCCTCGAGCACGAGTTAATTTATAACAAAACGTCTTACAAATTGTAATTACTTTGCTGTAAATGTGACACACATAAAACTGGAAAAGGAAGTGATGCAAGTTTTGTAATTAACTTTAAAACGCGTTGATCAGCACTTGCGCAGCACGCTGTTAACTGCCACTACTCGGTCAAGTTTTACTACTGCATTCCAACTAAACCACCGGACACACACTCGTACTCTACAGACGCTTCACGCGCACTTTTATTGTGCTGAATTAATTACTTTTACCGTTTGAAATGCATTACAAGCTGGATACATAAAAAGTTTGGGGCTGTTCTACACCGTCTGCCACACGGAGTCAACGTTTTTCCGAAATAAAATTCAGGTTGACATGGATTTCAAAATCTTAACTCACCTCTTTCCAACTTTGAATGTTGACATTTCTTATGTGCTTTCAATTTGAATTTTCTAATGAGTTCAACCCATACAACGTTTGCTTTGTAAACAGTTTTGCTTTTATACCGTACCCGGAATTATAGGCCGAAAATAGAATCACCGTTGTCACTATCGTCTCATTTGGACTCGCCCGTTGCAAGACATCGACCTACATAATTCTGTTTGTCACCTTAGTCTTTTGTTATTTGGATACAAGTTTTCTACAATTTGTTATATAACATAGCCGTCTAGTAGCTCTGCGCATCCTGTTTAGGTCTCCATTCAATTACTGTATTTGATTTGTCTACCGTTAATAGTGTCCGACATGTCTGCCCACACTTGAATCATAGTAACCGCATCATAAGTTTTGAGTTCATTGTCTAATGGTGGCCTTACGGATTCTGTCTCTTGTGTGTGCGCGCGCGCGTGTGTGTGCGTGCGTGTGTGTGTGTTATTTAATACACTGACTAAAGGACTTACTTTAGGCAAGTAGGGATACACTAACATGTTCCTCGATTTTCTGTGGGCCGCATATGACATGCATTGCATTGTTTTGCACTAGTTGGTTTGGTTTGGTTGCCACTACCGATTGTCAGTTCATACCCTTATTTATATAAACACAGCTGTCCGATTTCTAAACTATCTACGTTTTAAATGGAAACTAAGGTCACCCAATAAGCTTTCGAAAAGTTGTTTGCGAGTCCAACGTCACTTGTTAAAATTCTAGAGTTCAACTGAGGTTACAATTGTCTCACTGATTTTGAAAATATGTTTGACAACATCGAATTAATGTCAATGCCATCGTCATCATCTTCTCAACACGGAATAGGCAAGCTGGTGCCTGTTCCGTCTTCAAAGATCCTCCAGCCATTTCTTCCAGGCTCCACCCACACACCTGTGTCCTATAGGTTTTTTGTACTTTCAGACTTGTTTGGCCAGTCTGGAATCTGACATTCTTTCTAAGTGTTAATATCAATGTAAAAATATTAAATAACTTAAATTTTGCTAACGACGTGACCCCAAATACAAATTTATGTAGGGGTAAAGACAATAACAAAAATTAAGTAAGTATTAGTCTTAGTTCCGCTATGGAATAGATTAATTACACCGCTTTGATAAACGTACCTGAAAAACACATAAATTTAACATAAAAACAGTTCAACTAAAACTATATACATGACTAGTTAATGTGCAGTTAGTTAGCTAAAAATAATTAAGAGCTGTCCAGCATTAATTTTTTGTAGATGAAATTACCTTAAGAACGTACAATAACTATGAAGTAAATACAATAAATACAAATATAAAAGGTAAATAAGAAGGTAAATCTATATTTTAGTGGATGGTTAGTGAGGATCGGTCAATAATACAAATTTTAGCTATTTTGCGTCGACGTTTCGACAATATTTATTGTCATCTTGAGGACAATTGTTGCTGACGCCAAACACACCACTGTGAGTGTTTATGAGTGTTCCTGACGCCAAACACTCACAATTGTGTGTTTGGCGTCAGCAACAATTGTCCTGAAGATGACAATAAATATTGTCGAAACGTCGACGCAAAATAGCTAAAATTTGTATTATTGACCGATCATCACTAACCATCCACTAAAACATTCATTGATTGACGGTCACTAAAAATGTAAGGATTAAATCTATATTGTTATAAGGGAGTTAAATAATATTAGGTAACATATATTGTGTACATATTAAAGCTGTAGGTTTTGCATTCCAATTGTTCTCGGTTTAGTGTTGCATTTACGTTTAGGTCGAGACGTTCGCTGACCCGAGTTTATTGACAGGTCACTTGTGTTTATATGTTTGTGTAACGTTTGTCAGCCGTTACACTACTGACAGTGTTTCTTGTCCCACTTGCAATGTTTATTACTATTTTTTTATTATTTGTATTCGTATTACTTAGTAGTATATTTTATCAGTGTACTTTGGTATCGCATAATTTACGTTTCAATTGCCATTCCTTACGTGTGACCACGGCAACTGGAGTATCTAGCAACAGACATTTCAGCGAGGGACAATACATAATCTTTCCCCACTGGGTTTTTTGGGATTCGAATTTGTTTACAATCACTAAGTGTGTACAACTACGCCGTTGTTCCCGATTGGAATTCCAGGAGAAAAGTCCGCGTTAACGAGACTTTAACCTGTAGTTCATGCAACTTCAAGAATAGCGGAATATCACTCGGCTATTCTACCACATTATCAGGTAATTTTTATAAGTTGTTCATGTTTGCGCACGACTGTTTAATGTTTATTTCATTAGTGTTGAATCTGTATAGTTAAATTATTTTAGTAACCGAAAACTTCCGAGTTACCGTGTTTAAACGGTTTTGTTTATTATTCCCAACGACCGACGCTTCATTTCGATGTGTTCAAATATTTCATGTACTTCTCCAGCACAACGGAATGGAGTTCTGTAAATCTAGGGTAATCACGTGTAATTTGCAACATAAGAACCCTTTTTACTATGCTAAATGACATTTTATGTATAATGAAATCTGTGTTTATAAAACTCGGGAGAAGTTTATAGGTTTAATTAAGAAAGTAGGAGAGGAGAGAACACGCTGGTAGCAATTAGGTTTATAATGTACAAGAATGAGCAAAGTTGGAAAGTTGTGAACTGCTACATCATTATTTATCTATTAAATATGAGCATAATATTTCGGAGGAGTCTTAAAACAACTTTCATCATGCGGCAACAGTTTCTAAGCAACCCAACTTGCCATGTCACTAATTAAACAATAAATCTTAACGTGTTCTCTTTTCCCGGCGCTATATTTCATGCGACAGACGACAACGCCTTGCTGAGACGTTACCAGCATTATATAACATTTTTGTTGTTGCTGAATCCGGTTACGGGCCATAAATAGGGTCAAGTATTGTTTCACGCACGCTTTAAGTCCGTACAAACTGTCGACACTATTCATGCGAATTCTTTAAGTCTCTTTTGCGTTTACTTTGTTTATTAAAAATTCCTAATATACATTTTACAAATTTGACCTAAAGCAAATAAAGCACATCGCATGAAGTAATTTTTAAAGAAATTTCAGAAAGTGTGGTAACTTACACAGTCAGCGTCACTATCGCCAGCTACAAAATTTAGTTTTGACATTATTCTGAGACAAGTTAGAATTGGTGTGTTTATATTTTATGTAACGTGCTTTTGGGTCTGGTGCACTGTAGTGGCAATCAAGGACTATTTTTGATGGACTGTCTCCTGCAAATTACGGAATGTTCTATTTTTTTTTTTTTTTTACTTTTTGTAATGTAACATGTGTCTTGTATTTCTTACGCATTTCTGATGTCTGTTGTGTTTGCAATAATCGGATTACAATACTGTAGCTTATATTATTCAAAGTACCGTTTGTACTTTAACTGTTACCGTTTGTAGGTCTGTAGTCTGTAACACATCGACTTAGATTTTCTATAGTTCTCGTATCGGTTGGATTTTTTTAGTACTTTGAGACTCATGGTATGTCTAATATAATTAATCAGTATTATACATAATTTATGTAGTTGCTTACAAAATGTTTTAGTTACGATTTATAGGTATGTTGACATTGAGTTCTTGTTGTTGTATATTGACATTGACCTTCTTCTCATCAATCAGCCAATGATCCATGATACTAATGGTGACATTAGTAAACGTCTAATGTAATAATGCTTTCGTTAGTAACCTATGAAAATTATCAATTTTTATATTTCTGAACTCTCTAACAATTCTGTAACAATTGAATTCTGATCAATGACGTTCTAACTGTAGAACATTTGTTGCTTTAAGAAAATTTGCAAAAAATGAAGTTATTGCAATATTTATTAACAACCGTAACTATTTATTTTATTTGCGTAGGAAACGTTTAATATTCGCTATTTTTTCTACTGTTTTAATTAATGATGTATGTATAAGAAACAATAGTCTTAACTAAAGCGACGTATTATCATTGACACTTGGTTAATTATTTGGTCTATTGACATATTTCCAATAATAATAATAATAATAAATATGTATAAGAGGGAAAAATGCTTCATGAACCTTCAGAGGAAACTGTGTGCCCCCTGATGTGTGAGACTCTTACCCAATAAAAAACCCACCTCTAGTTCAGGCACTGATATCCACCTGGAACCACTTAGCGTTTTAATTTAGGATAGAGCCTATTGCACCCTTATCGGGCTTCTTGTTGTTGTCTTATAGTTATGCAACTGCCCATTGGATGCATGTTGGGCCTGCATTTTCCTTTCTTGTAGAACCGACTGCATAATTGTAGAAGTGCGGTCCCATTCCTCCTTGTGAACTCCCCGAGTTCCATCTCTAGTGCCATCCTCTCTCCTGTAAAGCGCCTGCACTTGAAAAAAACTGTGCAGGCATCTTCATGGGTAGAGTCACCGTACTGGCCCTCTGGGCTTTTCACTTTTCCCATTCTCTGCGTTAAAATTGTTGCGACCACTGTGAAAATGTGTCAAATGGTAGTGAACCTCACGTGCTGGCGGTCAAGCCATTCGCTTCAAGTTCAGTATTAGCCTTGTGGTCATCTTCCTCTGTCCTCCCTATTCCAGCGATCATGCCATTGCCGGAGCGTAAGTTTTCTGGCTTAATTCTTTGCCAAATCTCTAATAATAATAAAAAGAATAACAACAATCCCCCTGCCTTTTTACTGCCAAAGCAGGGTATAAGTTACGCAGTGTAGACGGGCTTATGTAAACCGTTCCCCATACAAGGAAGGCAGTGTGGCCAGGTGTACTCTTCAACTGCCCGTTATTACCCCAGGATGTTATAGTTACTCATTTCCACAGCCTGAGTCGACCCAATCAACGCTTATTCTTCTTCTAATTAATATTATTATTATTGTTCTTGTTGTTGTTGTTGTCGTCGTCGTCGTTGTTATTGTTGTCGTTCCGTAAGTTCATGCAGTAGTATTAATCATAACTCTATCGATTCTCATAACGAATGGAAGCTTCTCCTGAAAGTAATATTTATTCCTTATGCGTTAGGTATGAGGCTGCATTGTACGATTTAGTATTTAAAGAAACAGCGATTACAGTTTGTTATAATACAAAATTTGTTGCATATTTTTCCAGGTGCTTATTCACTTCTGTTTTTCTTGTATCGTACATAAAATTTTATATTAGTAACTGTATTAGTGCTATCTTTACAGATAGCAAACATAGTCTCTCAACATGACAGATCATTTTCAAGAACGGTGGCAGCATTGAGATTGGCCATTGTTGTTGTTATTATTATTATTATTACTGTTGTTATTTTATAGAAGATCAGTTTTCGTAAAATTCAAGTCTAGTTTAACACACAGAAAATCGAATGACTGAAATCAGTTGTTTAGTTTATATCTGCTACATTGATCATAATTTTATTCGCTTTGGTCGAATCCTGCCGCAAGATATCAACGTACGTATTTCACGTCGCCCTAGTTAACGTAACGGTTTCATCAGAGGTAATACATTATTGATTAGGGCAAGTTTACCTTGCAATGTCTCAGTTTCACTCTGACAGTAAGCCTTATTCAACAGAATGACGTACATTACAAAATGTTTGTAACGATTGAACATCACACCTTAAAGCATTGTGTAAGGGAGCGGTGGTGTCTAGCCGTACCTGTTCGCAACGAGCTCACGCCAACAACCTGTCTCGTCCTCGCCCAGCGTCTTCACTTTAATTGCTTTTCATTTCGTTTGATGCTCCGAGACCCGCTTCTACCCCGTTTTTGTTTACTACGCAAGTGTGTAATAAATTTCTAAAGCATGTGAAACTTGATGCCTAAAAGCGGAGTTACGTGAAGTTTTATCAGCTACTTGGACCTGTCCGTGGCCTTGACCGCTCCTTTACCTCAGAACTCGCGATTCTTAACACCAGAAATACCCCTTCTCCCCGTTTCCTTCCACCGTACTCACAAGTTCTGGAACACAACAGGGAAGCTTGGGAGTCAGGCTAAAATAATTTTAATCGATTACGGTTACAATTAACTAGTTTTATAAAAAGATACGCTCAATCATTTACATCTGAATAAAATCTGTAAGTAATACGTTTATACTATTAAAAGTATTTTTGAAAGTTTTTGCATAAATATTTATATGGGTTAGATGCCGACTTCCAGGATGCTCGTGTGTTGTTGCTTTGGTACGTGACAAATATTTCCCGTATTGGCACGTAACTGTTGTTATAAAAACTCAGTTGTAAATGTTTTGTTTAAAGAGAAAAATACTTAATTGATTATAGAGAAAACGAGTTCTAAGCTGTGTCTTAAGCTTCTTTATTAATTTAATTTAAATCGGGCGTTTCGTCTTTTACATTAATTCACATTAACTAAACTAAAATAAATGACACATTACAGTTCATTTGTTTTTGATGTCTGGATTGTTAAAAATGTAGGATAACATCGTAAATTTTTATGTTTTATTAGAATGAAAATATATGACCAATCGTTACTTTTTTATGAAAAGAAAAATTGACACATGTGTTTACTCGCTCAGTTTAAATACAATTAATTTAATTTAAAATTACAACATTTTCCAATGGCTCAGTAGTATAGCGTCTATGAAGTAGCGAGGATTACTCCTTGCCGTCTTCTCCATCTAGAGGCTAGAATTACCTACCCTCTCCAATACTTCAAAGCGGATCGTTACTTTTCAGCTATCATAATCATATGCACACATTGTTCAAATATTATTTCCTCTTCGGTCAACTTTTCGTTGTCTTCCCCAACGGTTTTGCTTCAAAAGTGTGGGAACATAATCCAGTTCACATCTATAAATGTCATAAAAGTCATTTCCATGACTTTTATAAATTTTCTTTCATATTTTTCTTCTCATAAAAGTTTAACATTTGCCTTTTTTCTAGTCGACTATCCAACGGAATATACATTTCTACTGTAAACCAGACCTTCCCCCATTCCCAAAGTCTAGCTTTTACTTCCGTAAACAAAGGTATTCGAAAAGGTTTAGCAAAAGCCACCCTAACTCCTACATATAGACCTACACGATTATTTGTGGGCAGATTCCTCTTATTGTGAAAACCTTGCTTAGTATTTCCTCATTCTCAGAAAGAGTGCATCCTTCGTTTCACTCTAACATACACTTACCTTGTTTTATTATACTGCCTAAATAGTAAAATTTCATCACTTGTTCAATATTAAAATTTCAGTGTCTTGATCTTTTCATTTACTGACAATCACGTTTAGTCTCTTTCACAGTAGTCTTTATTTACCATTGTCAAGAGAAGTGGGCAAGGAGTGCTTGCATTATGAACCACGAAAGTAAAACATTAATGACGTCAAGAGTGAACACTATTCCGACTGAACAGTAATGATACAAGCACATTTTCCAACAAGTAAAGCAAAAGGTAAGGAAGTAGAAATGATTTAGAAAGAGGTAGAAAAAATAAAATTCCTTTTCTTCTAAAACCTTTAAACTAAGTTTTCTACACGTTCGATAATAACTTTTAGCATGGTAAGAAAATATTATTCGTCTTTTCTTTGAGGAAACTTGTTGACTTCAGGGTACGGTACCTCCAAGTAGGCCTACCAGTAATGTACGTGTTCACTGATTGCAAATAGATTTACGTCGGAACAGCGCCGTCTATATATCAACACTTTTTCCCACGACAGGATATGAAACAGAGCCGCCCGGTTAACTGAGCCAACATTCTATGTCTGGACTACAATATTTATTAACGACGTAGATACTCATTAATAACTTAGTTTCGCTTTTGAGGTTTCAAATCTGTAACTTTTTACATATGACTGACTAAATATTAAACAATTTCACCGGATAAAGTATTATTTCCCACATTCCAGTACGTAAAAATGAGAATATTTATTCAGTGGTCCACATACGAGGCTTTACATCAAGTTGGCATGTGCAGCCAGTCACTGCGGATTAACAATCCCGATCTGTTTTTATCGTTAGAGAAAAATATACGCAATTAACAAACACTGAATCCCGAAATTGTGGTGTACTTCATTATTGAGTATTAAATTTGGCTTTTTCCGTGTGGAAACATAATGTTCATTTATTTTTTAAAGCATTTTTAAAACAAAACTTTCTTAATTTAAACTTTGTTTTATTCTTCAAAGTGGGTAGTGGTGCATAACTTATTTTCTTACCTTTTCCTCCATTTAATTTTTAGTTCTTTATAACGTTTAAAACATCTTCCGCCTAGTTAAGACCATTCTACTTTCAATTAAAGATCTGCATAGGTTATGCCTACACGAGGTAAGTCCGGCATTGAATTGAGGTATTTGATAAAAACAGAAAATAGAGTAACAAATTTGTTTTCAACGGGCTGTTAGTTGTGCGGAAACATTTTTATTTCAGATTTTTACACTTGTTAATAGATTTTAGTTTACAGAGGACATGGCGGCACTGAAGGGACCTGTAGACATACAGCTTTACTTATTATGGCTATCCAAGCAACTCGGCCTTTAACAATTTGTGTGCTTTCTGGGAAACATTTTATAAATGAGCGGTTGTTTTATTTGATTTGCCCTGCTCATAGAACGACAATTCCGACTGGCGTATTACGTGTTAAACACTTTAATGAACTTTGTGTTTGTTTTATATAAAAAACGCAGATATACACATACTCGTATGCCCCATTGACCAGTGTATACTTGGTGAAAATTGGATTAAACTATTGTGGGCACCTTTTAAATATCTCGTGAAAATACATAGCACGAGTTTCGTTCAGCGCTTAAATTAATCTGTTGAAGCCACAAGCTAACTGTTCCCTGTCAGTAAACAAATATTTTTCTCCTACTTTCTCATGACAATAGTATTAAAAATTAATAACAGCGTTTCTTTTAGTCGTTTTGTATATCACTTGTTGCATAATACGAACAAAAGACGCAATGTTCAAAACATTTAAAAACGGGATTTTTAACAGCCGAATACAAAAAAGGGCCTATTCATATCGCTTCTCATCACACTGATCTAGAGTGTACCTCTATAGAATGGTATGTATAGTGAAAACAGACAGGAGCTGCGCCGAGTGTCTTGCGTCCTGGTTGTCTGGGTCGGATCCCGATGAACGCCGGATTCTTCCGATGCAACGCGGTAATTTGTTCGCAACACAAGGAGTTAACATGCGCGTCCCCTTTGCATTATATGACATGCATACGGCCTGGCTCCACCCTGAGGCGCAGCTTCGTCTTACAGTTAAGCATTCATCCTCAGGAGCTTAGAACCGCGCTGGCGTGGACGATAGAAGTGCTGTCTAGATTTATTGATGGTAGCTTTGGGAGGGGGGAATACCAGGAATAGAGTTCTTTTTAGTAATTATTGCTTGAGTTTTCACATTAAAGTGTCCGTAACGCAAGTCACCTTTTTATAGTCATTTGACGCGCTACTTACGTGCATTCTGCTAGATTCTTCTCAGTATTGTATAGGATAAGAAACTAATTTTTGGCTTGGTTTCTTTCACTGAGTCCTTTTTTGTGTTATGAAACAAAAGTATTCTAACGAATGGCGCAGTAATATTAGACTTAAGTTTTATGTTCGAATCGTGTTCGGACCTGTTTGTTAGGTGTTTACTAACAAGTATATGGGTCTGTATGCCCAAATTTCAAATGATTTAATATGCATCAAACTATAAACTAAACAGTTCATATTACATCGCACAAGATGCAGTTACAATTGTGAAAACTTGAAAGATTTGAACGATATGAACTCCTCATCCCCCCCCCCCAAACGTAACAATAATATGAAAACTATGCCGCGTGTTGAAGTACAAGAGACAAGTATTGTTGTCGCGTATGACCGTGCGTTTTGTGTGTGTGCGTCTGTGTATGGTCAATTTGTTTCATCTCGTCCACAAACGTTAGGTTAGAAATAAGCATTCAGTTTATACGATAAAAATGTTTGAAAGAAAAATGTGGAATAGATGGAGTTGCCGCGTGCAGAGGGTGATACGGACACTTCCCAATTTCTAACAGTTCCATGGCTCATTTCACTTCACCTACCCACCACCTGTAGCTTGGTTTGCTCTGTTCGTCCCTAATAAAACATTATACATTCCAGCTGTGCGTGTACCGTGTTTATTCACGCCGTTTCGTAAAGGACGTTAAACAATTGCTTTATTACTTCAGTTAACGAACGCGAATTGTTATTGTTTTACGTACGACGTAACTCACTAGGCGTGACATTATTTAACATCAAACTACGTGTTCTCTTTTCCTGCTGTATCGTAGAGTTAAAATCAATTTATTAAATACAGCATTTTTCAACTGGGCGAACTGAAGTGATGAGTCGAAGAGTCACGATTTATTTTATCACACAGTGCCAAATACGTATACACATTTTATTGGATTTACTTAAATTCCGGCGTTTCAGACTGTTATTCTCAACTTATCTGAACGTTTTTTATTCACTTATTGCTGCATTTATTAAAATTTGATAAATGTTATTTCTATTATTTTTAATGAGGCTTTATTAATATTATTAATTTTACACCTATGATGTAAACTCCGTAATAACTTGATCCCCTCAATCTCTTTATCTCTTCCTTCTTTTCTCGCCTTTTTGTTCGTCCAGCATTTCTTCATACTTTCACTATATTCTTTCTTCCTTTTGCCTGTCCAGACTGTCTTTGTTTCTTTCATCCCGTCTTCTTTAAACCCTTAATCCTTTTATGAAAACTATTCCTTTCTAAAACTTTTTCTTGCGGGATGTTTATTTTTTGTAGATTCTTAACTTCTCTGAACCAAAGACTTTCATTATAAGGGTTTATCAAAACGACCAAATATCATTATAATAATATTTGACATGATTAACAATTCGTCATTATAATTGTTATTTTTATTACCAATCATAAATGCAAATGTAATTTTCAAAGGCATGTCTTGTTTTGAACATGTTTTTGATTGTGTTAACAGTGGTGTCTTTGGCCATAGAAATTGTAACTATTGAGTATAACGTTTCATCTTCTAATGTGTTCTTTAGTATATTGGATTCGTGGTAGAAATTTGTAACTTTCACTTGGTACTGTACACACTTATTATCATTCTCTCTACGTATAGGCCTACATATTTTCTTTTCATCCCTCCTAAATAATTATGTTCTTTAAAAAATTTATATTTGTAATAACATGCCATGACTGTAGTTTGTTTGTTTCATATGGGTTATAGTACAGTTGTATAGTACATTTTTATAATACAAGTGTAGTGTATAATAGTTTCATATGTATACAAATCGTCATGTACCTTTAATTTTTGTTTTCAAGTACGGTTCTTGATATGTATTTAGAATGTATTGAAAACAGACATGAAATGAGGTAACCCTGTTGATTGATGAAAAATATCCCTGTCTACACATTTAAATTATATAAACATTTTTAAAAAATCTCTTTGGATGAAGGCTGTCCGCCTGTATAAAATATCATGTATGTATGTATAAAAATGTATAAAAATATCAATACAATATAGCGTTTTTAATTTTAAGTACTATGAATACAGCGACCTTCACAGCATAAGGGATCTTGAAACGGAGTTCGTAACCAACCCCATTGCAAAGTTACCATGAAAACATGAGGAAATTTTGGTTCACCATGAAACCGTTGAACTCATTCAACTATTATACAAATGATACTCCCTTTAGCTCGAAGAGAGTAACCGCTTCATGTCACTATAAAACTCTTAATATCAGGCAGCTGTATAGAGCAGAAGAGAAAGACGAGTATACACTTTACAAATTAAACTACATGATACTGTTGGTAAAGTCTTAGACGTAAGTTAAGGAACAGGCCAGATTAGATCAAATCTTTCATTAGTATTAATAAATAGTATAACTATTATAATATTCGTTTCTTGTTTTTGTTTTGTTTATTATTTAAAATTATTTAATTTAATTACTTAGTTAGGCCTCACCTTGTTGTGCTAATTTTGTAACGATGAAAGTTTGGTTTATTTAACGCCTCCCGTTGTAAGCGCCAATTTTATTATTGTTTATTTTATTTAACTTTAATTGTTTAATATAACTATTTATTAACGTGGATTAATGTTTGGTTGGTGACGGGTTTTGATTTTCGTGTTGAGTTGTCAAGATTGATGTTACCAGACTCACTTACCGTAGATTATTACGCTTGACGGAATTACTTACGTCGTCGTGGTCGGGTTCTATCTTCTTATTCTGAAATAAAATTCTTTATTTATATTTTATTTTTTAATAAAAGACAACTCGCATCAATTGGGGAAAAATATTATTGTTTATTTTCATAAAATTGCCTTCGTTGTTCTAATGTTTATTTAGTACAACGCACGAGTCGATTGTTAATCTCAGGTCAATTCAGAGTTACACTTTCGATAGTTATATAAACTCCTGGATTCTTTCGACTGTTATTAAAACGTACGAAATGCACACTAAGAAGTACAACATATTACAATTAAAATAATTCTTACTTACTAATAACAATAAAATTAAAATTAAGAAAATACAATAAAATAGTTGTTTGGTCTGATGCGGGAACACAAATTGTTAGTGTCGATTCAGTAATGACTTCAGTTGGCAGTGCCAAGATGGCGGACTGACGCTAAGCGAATACGGAGTTATTTTAACTCCCAACTATTTAAAACAAATTTTTAAAATAAAATAAGTCAAATAAATTGTTCACTGGTGTTGAATTAGTCTTTTCACTTTGGTTCTGATGAATAAGTGTTATGTGGTTTAGTTCTGGTGTCGTGTAATTATTACTAGTGTTATTATACAAGGTTCGGTCTCACCACTTTTGTAGATAACTATTATTAACTTTTAGATATATTATTTTCTTCATTCTTCTTGCTTTAGTATTATATTATCATTTCTTTGTTTTAGTTTGACACTGTTAATATTTTACTTCACTTTTTTTCTGACTTAGACTTGATTCTATCATATACGTTTTGACACAGAGCTGCATAGATTAGTTCTTTCTACTTTTGAGTCTAACAATCAAGTGAAGAAGTTTCCTTGTACATTCAACGAACTTGATTAAAATTACAAAATTTCTCATTGGTCAAAATCGTCGGGTTAAGAGGTCACATGACCTTCCTTATTTAAGATACAAAATTTTACATTTTCTAACTACAATTTCTCCCTGTCTATTACATAATAAATCTCAAATTAATTTACAGTACAATATTCCTTATAACTAGACAAAAATTTTGACACCTCACATGGCATAGGTGTGTGTCCTAATAATTAATTTAACATTTTATAAAATTCCATCTCATAAGCCATCCCGTGTAGCTTTTAACATTTCAAATCACATTAAAATTCCATTACATAATTAAAATGTTGTTTCTGACACTTAAATAAAGCATATATTATTAGTTATACCATCTTTTACTATTTATTACAGTGCTGTGATGGTTTAATAGTTGGATTTACAATAATTTCTATTTTGATATTGACAATTAATTGGTATTTCTTTATAGTACAAATTTTCAATTTACTATTACTGTATTTCCTTGTGGCTTGGTACACTATTATTATTACATGCATTAAATTATCCATTATGTTATTATTATCCATTGAATTGATTCTGATAAAGTGAAGAACAAGATTGATATAAAACAAACATATTACCATAATGTCAGGCCATTATGGTCAAACTCAAACCAACTTTAAACAATAAAACTATCTTTTAATAACTTCTTAATGTTATAACAATATAAGCTTTTGTCGTCTCTTACTCTTCTATCAAACACGCTTTGTTTGCGTCAATTTATCGTGTGTGTATTTTACGATGTCTGAAACCTCGTAGCTTTCCCGATACTCGTCGTTCTAGTAACCTCGCCAATACCTGTTTACCTGATTCCACGTAGTTGTTATTTTCCCGTTTATAGGCGCCAAATTGTTTAATTCAAAACAATTAAAATTTTTTACTTATTTCTCTGGATGCAACCGTATCTCTCGTCGCTTGGTGTCGACTAAATTCGAAATCCGCTCTCTCTCTCGACCGTCGTACCAACCTGTAATTCTGGTAGAAAATGTACACGGTGCTATATTAATGAAATAAACACATAAATATTATTAATAGAAATAATGAACAGGTATTGCTTTTGAGTATTGGTTTATTAATTATCGGTTCTGCTTTTGATAGTTACTAAGACATGAGATTATAAAAATATATAACTTTTTTGCTCCGGCTATAACGAAATTACAACTCAGAGGTTGGCTATGTTGATTGGGTCGTTGACTGAACACTAGCGTCTATGTCGAAGTTAATTTTTTCAATGCTTATTCAGTCAAAGAGTTCTTTTGATTACGGCAAAAAGATAACAAAATGATTTTCGAAAGTACAATCCTTCACATCAAGTTAATTAAATATTACGATTCTTCTTTACAACAGTTTTCTTAGTATTTAAAACAATAGTGAGTTCAATTTACAAATATAGGTTAAGTTAGATATCGTGTACAAATGTTTTCTTATTTCCCAAAGTGTTAATAATTAATTTGAATAATCCTTTAATAATGATTATTGCATATTTTAATAGTCATTCAGTGTTTTTAGTGTTTGAACCAAGTTTTGGATATTGTGCATTAATTTTGAAGTGTTGTGATCATTCTCGTGGGTGTAGTAAATTAATTAAATATTATACATTACAACTTCATCGAGGTTTGGTAGATTATTTTCATAAATTCTGCTGTTCAGGTCTTCCTTCCCTTATTTCATTAGTTTATATTGGTTTTATTTTCTGTAATTCTCAATTAATATGGATGGATTTTGCTAATAGGTTCTGATAATTTTGTTTTTTAATTTCCATTTAGTATTATTTGTTTTAATTCATCTGGTAGGTTTATTTTCTAATTTTTATGGAGCGACTATTTTGTCATCCGCTCTCTTCTGATGCTAAAAATGGACTCTTAATGCGTTTGTAACGGTTTTTCCTATTAATGTTTGGTGTCATGGTAGCCAGTCTCCTACTTCTATTGGCTGAAAGAATTTTGTACTCATTGTTATATATGGCTTGGGTTTTTGCCCAAAATGAATAAATATTTTCTAATTAGGATAATTTCCTTGCATTATTATCAATAGGATTTTTATTATTATCATTGAATAGCTCTTCTGATGTAGATTACTTAGACATCAAACATGACTAGTTTCTATTATCTCTGGGCTGTTCTAACATTTGGCTATTTTTGTTCTTTTTACTTATTTTGTTTATTATGTTGTTTTTTGCAATTATTTTGGGTTTGTATTGTTCCTTGGTTTGGTATTTTATGTTTGCTTATCTTTTTCCCTCACTGTGTACTGTTATTTGTTTATATTTTACAATTTTTGTTCACATTGTTTTAGACCTAACTTTGCCTGTCCTTTTGACATTGTTTAAACCTTAAGTTTACTCTTATTACTAGTTTCTTATTGTTTTGTTTTAGCTAGTTTACACTGATTACGGATTTACATTCCTTAATATATGAATATTACAGCTTCTCCGACATATTAATGCCTTTTATATCTAAATTTATAACTTTAACATGAACTGTTTCTTAGGCTTTCATCACCATTCACGTAATACAACTTACTCTTAAGACTATTTCAACAATTATAACATTTGCACATTTCTATAATATTACTATTATCTTCTCTGCGTTTCTTTATGACATCATAACAATACCTTCAATCCTTTAATATATATAATTTTAGTATTTAAACATTCCATTCATTTCTTTTTTAGGCCTACTTTTCTTTTATACCATATTATTGGTTTAAAGTTTTGTCTAGCCCTTTAACTATTAATTCTAACTGCTAACAAGAATATCTTTGATAATACTAACGGATTCTTATCCTGAATAATAATATAATGTAATGCTACTACTAATTCTTATAATGTAATATAATTATAATATCTTATCTATTACTGTTTTTGGTTCTTTTCCACAACTAAACTCTAGTATTGTTCACTTATTTTGGTGTCTTCATACAGATTTTGTGTTTTATTTTTAATTAATCACTTTCCTCCTGCACTCTCACTTTTACATGAGTTCTTCCTTATATTTGTTGTTTTTTATTTATATTTTGGGTTACACCTGCACTTTTACTGTTTCACTATATTTAGTGTCAATAGTGTTATACACTTTTATTTTGTTTCTTTATATTAATCACATTGGTGTTATCACCCTTATCACAGAGTGTTTATTATTTACTGTTTATTTGTAATTCACTCCGTATTCATATCATGCACTCTTGTTTCACTTTGGTCTATGACTATTTTGATTATTAGTCTATCTCTGTTATATTTCATTTTTGTTATTATAATTTTCTGTATCATTGTTTGTGTATTTTATTATTTGTTTATTTCATCATTATTTTATGCTTACTTAGCTAATATTACAACATTTTCTTTTGGTTTGTACTTTCTTTATTCAATGGTACATTTAATTATATTTACTTTTCTTAGTTTTTTATTTCATGGGTTTATCTCATATTTGTCATTTGGCCAATCACTTGGGTTGGGTCATAGTCATTTGTCTCGTATATGTTACAGTCATTCTAGTGCTATTTATTTAAAATTGTTAATTCTTCTTCTTTTATCTACCTTTAGCCGCATGCTTTTTACTTTATATTCTATGGTATATCTTCCCTTGTATTGGGCTGCTTTTGGTATCGTAACAATATATAATAGTAGAGTTGGTCAATTTATTATGACCTATTATTAAGTATTATTGACTCCTGGTCAACTTAAACAATATAATTCTTATTACCCTAAATAAGTTTTAACACATTAATTTAAACAATCCAAATGATTGTATTATTCCCTTCAGTTAGCATTAAAATAAAATAAGGAACTATTTTATACAATCAAGGTTATTCAGTTAACATTAAAGTAAATTAAATTAACAACCTAAATCACTTTTTGGTCCTTTATAGGTTGAAACCTTTTGGCCAACAGGTAATACATAGGTATATTGAATACAAGTTATTTTATACATTAAATATTATTATTATATCATCACACATTGACTTTAGTTGTGATTATATATTTCATTCACTATCAGTTACCACTATTATTAACAGTCCTGTCTGTATAGTTAGTAATCAGCATCTTACATTTACTTTTACACTTAATCACTCATATCACTCATTGTTCTTGTTGTGATTACTTTTCTTGTTACAATTAGTCATTATTACTATGAACAGTCACTTTTTATGGTTTAGAGTAGATATTTGTTCTACCTTAGTTTATATTGTACTTCTTTTTGCTTATTTCGGGTTTTTACCTTTCTCATTGGTTTAGCAAGGTTAGGTGGTTTAGTTTATGTGATATTATATGGGGTTTTATTCCCTTATTTGGTTATGCTCATTATGTCGCATTACAATAGGTATAGATTGTAACTATACGAAATAGGCTTACTCTTAAGTAATTGTGTTATTTTCAATCAATCCTTAAAAGCTATGGGATTAAAATTTTTTTGAGTAGAAAACAGTGCAAGCAGGGATATAATATAGACAAACACCAACTGGAACATTTTTTAGTAACGCCATAGGAGTGTAAACGCAGTTTTTAGTATTTTATTTTTAAACAATTACATATTAATAGTTACACGTATTTTTTATTTAAATAATTATAACATCTGTGAAAAATTGCTACACTTCATTCCAGTTAAGATGTCACTGAAGTCATCAATGTGGAATATGTGAGAACGCTTGCTATTGAATCTCCATCGCCCAGCGCAAATTCGATCACAACATAAAGGTTTAGGACTGGTATTACACAGTAATTTAACTTTGTAGAGTGCCAATGCTGTGTATTTCAGTTTTATTTTAGTGATGTCTTTGTTACAGGTTTCTTGTGCTAGGGGTTTTAAAAGATTATTAAGTGACTGATAATTTATACGTATTTAGTTGTTTGTGTTGAATTATTGTTACTTTAGTCGCTTATAAAATAGACGCTCCCTATTAAACACACACACACACACACACACACACACACACACACACACACACACACACACACACACACACACACACACACACACACACACACACACACACACACACACACACACACACACACACATGGTCACCTCAATAATTCTAAACAAACATTAATGTTTATGGTTGTGTGCGCGTACAAAATTGTAACTATTAAATAATAAAAATTACTAATCAAATAAGAATTTAAATCATAAGAAGTCTTTTTTATTATTATGCATTGTTGCGCATATTTTGACGTTATCTATACAGTTTTTTTGAATTATAAAATAAAAAGTAAAACAAAATAAATTATAAAAATTAAATTTAACAGTAAGTTTTGTAGAATACGAACTCTATTAACGTAATTTTTAGAAAATTATATAAAACATTAATTTAACTTTTTTCGTATGTAGGCCCTAGTTGGTGTCACTTTGATCACATTATACTTCATGGTAAATACAATGAAGTGTATTCTTCTTGGTTTAATCTGTCTTCGTTTAGCAGAATGCGTTTCTTTTTTTTTATAATAATACCTAATATACACATTTAGTAATAACAGCGTAAATAAAAATATTAACAAGATAATAATATCGTATGAAGAATACAATGATTGTTGTTGTTAACACAGACTGTGTATAGGCCGTCGTGTAGTTACTGAAAACTCAATTGGACACAAGTTTATCTCGGACGTTTTCATAAACCCGATAACAATTATACGTAAAATGGACCGTTATTGTTGGCAGCAGCAGCATGTAATGAGCAATAAACGCGGCTGAGTGTTAGTTTAAGCGCACAACTAACGACAAACGGAAGGCCAAGCAAAGTCGACTGACCACGATAAGACTAAGCCGTCATACAAAGACAAACACGCCGAGTAATGCAGCCAGCCAGCGCCAGCGCCTCGAGTCCCGTCTCAGTCACAAAGAACTTTGTACAAACGACTTGCTATAATTACTGACACCGTAGGTGCTTACTTAGTTTCTTAGTTCTTGTAAGTGTTAATTATTCTCTGACACCACCTGTTCGTTTCAGCTTTAAATTGTCATCTTCATCGGAGACTTTACAATGGCAATTAAGCCGTAGATTACAGTTGAATTCTGTTTTAATTTCATTTGTTTCTTCCTAGGCCTTGATGAAACTCAAGACTATTTATTTAAGGTAATTGCTAACATAACAGTTTTATTAAGCTCTATTTCTCTGACGATAGAGAGAGAGACAGAAAGAGAGAGAGGGAGGGAGGGGGGGAGAGAGAGAGAGAGAGAGAGAGAGAGAGAGAGAGAGAGAGAGAGAGAGAGAGAGAGAGTGAGACCAACGTGGGGTCTATGAACGAAAACTGACCTACAGTGACTTCGAAGTGATTAAAGTGCAGAGTTGCGCAAACGATTTCATAAAATGTGTTTTGGGTTGCCGCTAGTATACTTTCCATCCATGGCGGAAGGACACACCACGGGTGTATACTTCCACCATGCTTTCCACCAGTGCGCAGTTCTACACGGCCATATTGAATGTACTTTTCAGATCCCTTTTTTTGTGCTGCTTAATATTACTTTAAATGAAACTTCATACAAACTTACACAATAAAATTGTCGAAAATACATTTTTCAAAAACATTAATTTAGATACTTACATGATATAGTTAAAGAAGAGTTGAATACAAATTAAAACACATAGGCGTATAAAAGCGGTTGACTTTGAGGTTGATTTAAAGTTGTTGTAACTTCATTTTCACCAGTTTTTGACGCTTAATTTCGCTTTCACTGTTACAGCTAAAAACTTTTCTAACGTATAACTAAGGCCTAACTTCTGGTATTCAATTTTGCCATTATATTTTTGTTAATTTTAAAAAGCGGTAAAAATTTCGTTTTTCTGTCTTAACGATGTCTAGTCACAAACTATCCTGTTCGGAAGCTGATTATGCCGAATGATGTTCCCATAAGAAAGTTAAGTAAGTTCAGATTGCATACAGCTAATTATGGGATACCTCATTGCAATAATTCGTCACTCCGGAGAATGATTAGCGTATAGGCAGCTGCATATTAATCTCGAACCACGACTTCCACAAACGTCTTTTAATGCTGAAAATGTCCAACTTTCGTTCTTCCTAGCATATTCGAAACCGCAATACGGCTTTACGAATCCGTATTTCTATCATCTCACTAATATAAGCCTAGGATACATCTGAGAATTACGCCGCCAGACCGTGACGAAAAGCAAGGCCGTACTTGGAAATGTCGTAGGAATGCCTAAAAAACGGCGTATTACTGATAACGGCTTGCAAACTGATGTTTTGAGTAAACGTTGACCACTCTTACATGAGCTTGTTCATTATAACAAAATTATTATTATTTCTTAAGTTCTGTATTCTTTACCGATAATAAAATTTTTAAGAGACCACATCTAAAAGTCAAATATAACTTGGCCTATAAACGTCTATACATGTAATGATACCTATACACTTCCTACAAAATCAAAATAAAGGTGTTGCTGACATATTCCGTAATTACTAACAAAACACGTATGAATAAGTATAATACAGTAATCGCTAACGTCATATACGAATTTGCTGTCTCCATTCACGAACAGTCTAAGGTAGGCTACCCGTGCGTGAGCGTACCACATTTGTCACAGACGGTAGCGGCGGTACTGAATAAGTTGGTCGACCAGACCAATTGACTAAATTTCGTCGATTGTGTTTATAAGAAAATGGAACTTAAAAACAGTGCTGAAATTCTAAAAATTCCCTTCTTAGGATTTCCGATACTAGCTTACGTTATTAAAATCATCAGTTCCTGTTGGCGAAAACGAAGCATAATAAATTGAATAAGGATCATAGAAAGTAACACGATCACATGTTAGAGGAAACGGGTACAGCCGTCCATCGTTACGAAGTTTCAGTGAAGAACTAATGGAGGATCGTAGACAAGATCTCTTGCAATTGACTAGATATCAAAATAAAATGGTGTGCGTAAAAGATACTCTCAGAATCCTTTAGGAACTGACAGAATACACGAAGCGTTAGTCTAGAAATGTTACAGGAGTAGCGAAGCGCATACATTTTTGACGAATTATTTTCATAGGTTTGAATTTACTTACAGGCATCTCGTAAGTTTATTACAGGCAACCACAATTACTTACTGTGATTGAGAATTATTCTGTAATAAAGCCGTTAGTGACTGTCTGTCGGATATTTTGATGTATTTATATATAGACGTTTGTGTGTGTGTGTGTGTGTGTGTGTGTGTGTGTGTGTGTGTGTGTGTGTGTGTGTGTGTGTGTGTGTGTGTGTGTGTGTGTGTGTGTGTGTGTGTGTGTGTGTGTGTGTGTGTGTGTGTGTGTGTGTGTGTGTGTGTGTGTGTGTGTGTGTGTGTGTGTGTGTGTTTCCGTTCTTGTAGAGTTCTATGTGTAACATAGACAACACTTTAAAGTGACACCGGAATATACTTCTTCATACAATGGACACGTACTTTAACAAGAACTACAGTAATTACTATTATATATGCACGTGCATGTGCCCATACAACGTGGAATACGGGATTGTATGGGAATTGTATACGAAATGAGACAAACTTCAATTTATCTTTATCATCAAACTGTTGCACCGTAAGCAACAGCTTTAGTATTATTCGCGTTCATTCTCTTCAAAACGCTCAACTGAATTGACGTTGAGGTCGGTTTTTCGCACATAATTTTCCCAAACTCTCAACAATATTTCACGGCTTCTCTTAAGTGAAAGTAAGTTACGTACTGTCGGAAAGTAATATGAAACTTGTACAGAAATAATGAAAATTGATGACGATTTCGGATTCTTGAAACTCACACTAACGTGGCTCGTTACTTTACCTATTGATTCTTCTGCAGCAATTCCCTCTGAATATGCACACTGCTGTCATACACAGTTATACCATACAGTTGAATGGTAAATAACAGATATGTTTTATATAATAGTTTACTACAATTTATAAAACGACGATCTTCTATATCAAGCAGAATTATCACTGTTGCACACCACTATATAAAAATTATATAATAAAATTATATATAAAAAAATATAGTGGTGTGCAACAGTGATAAATCTGATTGTGATTTTAACCACTAACACAACTTTCTTCATTGATCTTCTATATGTCACAATTCTTTTAAACATAAAAATAGCATGCGAAACATATTTATATGTTATTCGCCACGAATCTGGTTATTATCTAAAGCAACATTAACAATTTAATATGTATAAAACACATATTTTATGTCGGAGGTGAAGTACACGGAACTTTACTTGGAACAACGATTGACCTGGAAACTACACGTCCGAATTAAAAGAAGACAAGGAGACCTCGAAATCAAGGAAGTCTAAACAAATCCTTGATATCTAAATTGTCGCTGGAAAACAAGATCATAATTTACAAAATAGTATTAAAGCCTATTTTTACTTATGGCGTGCACCTGTGATGATACACAAGCGTTCCAATCGAAAGTCCTTCACGCGCAGCTGAACTAACCCCCCCCCCCGGAACATCTCTCTAATCGGACCATCCACGAAGATCTTGGAATCCCTTTCGTCTAGGAAGAAATCTGTCGTCTATCACGGAATATTCGAGGGACACAACAAACAGCTAGTAAACGACATAGCTACTGTCATATTCCGCGGAAGACTGAATAGTAAATGACCAACAGACCTACAATACATAATTAGGAGCTACGCCATTGGGCCAAGGAGCTCTTTAAATATCGTTTTCTTTATGTAATTAACTTAATACTCCCTATGAATAGACTGTAAATTTTTTATCTTATATACAAAAACGTATTTTTGCATCTACATTGTGTTAGAAAAAATAATACCTCATCTTGCTAGAAAAGAATTTATATAACTATTTTAAACGTTTTTATGATAAAGTCTTTAAAACTCTCTCAGTTGTTTGCAACTAAATATTTGTATTTTGTCCAGTATTAAAAAATACCGCAGTCTTTAAATACTAACACGGTAGAAATAAAGTCTCTACTGACGGACGTTAATAAACTTAATTATTTGAGTAAACGTCGCTACAGTAAAAATATTTCTTTTCACGTTTATTCAAAGTTTAATTAAATACATATACACGTGAAAAATGTAGCGTTTTCCCAGTTGTCAACTGTGTGACCCATCGCTGTAGTGTTGCTCTGACACCACATTTATAAACTCACATGGGAAAGTGCAGCTGTTTGTCTTTCACACCATTACGGTTCTTTACATAGTAGCGCGACGCCAGTCCAGGAAACGTGCGGAATCAACAACAAGTGTAAAATTAATAAATTGACTCTGAGGTTTAGAATTAAGTTTTCAAACGATTAAACTGCTGTCTCCACTAATCAGATTACCACAGTACGTCAGTTAATCCTGTTTAGAAATAATTTTCCGGTCACAGTACACAATGCTTAAGCGTACTGGAAGTAGGTAATTATTATACATCCGAATATGGTTGGACTTGACAAAAAAAACTATAGGCCTACTTAATTGAAGGCAGCAAATTTAAATAACCGCGCTACATCTTTTTAGTGAAAAATAAAAACATACAATATGTTAGGTTAACACTAATTCGACTGTCCACGTTCTATTTGTTTCTATCGATGAATTTAATTTTCGTTTTAATTGTCATTCATTACTGCGCCTTTTTTTCTTAGAGAAAAGTAACCGTGTGCTCGTTAATAATATAATTTCCTTGTTATGTACTTTATAAAAAGTTGCAATAAAAATGTTTTAAAGTAAAAACAGTGTCCAAATTGAACTACATGACTAAATCTGCGAATGAAAGCGATTTTGCAGGGTTCGGATGGTGCAAAGTATGGATTAGCCTACTGTATGGAACTAAACATGTTAATAGGGCATAACACATTAATATTTTAAATAAAATACATACATATGTATGTATATCTATTTATATTGAAATGTGTGTGTGTGTGTGTGCGCGCCCGTGCGCCCGCGTTCGAGCATTACGCACGAGTGGATGGCAATATTTGAAAAGTATTTTAGAAAGAAAAGACTATTAAGTTTATCACGAATACGTTACGAACAACATGGTAAAATTTGAAGTGTGAAACTCTATTACGTTTATACATAGCTATATACATAATCAACAGTCACTTGTTAGACACACACACACGGTATACAGAAATGCTGGTGTTATACTAAACTTACAAGACACTAAGAGGGGGACTTCACGGACACAAACGTGTGGTCATTAGCCTTGCTTATGGCAATTCGCCGAACGTGTTAAAAACGATGCGCCCAACTGCCCAAGCCAGAACTTTTGCCTAGATAAACTCCAGAGTTAGCTAGAGAACCGTTGTCTCAGACTCAACATCAACGGAATACAGACACAAACAGCAACGCTTTCCCCACTATACGCCAAGCGCGTGCGACCCGGTAAGCAGCGAATAAACACATCCAAACACTCGTCGTACAAAGCACCGCAGAATGCAACAGAATTTGGATGCAAAATACTGTTGTCATAGTCGTAGTCGAAGGACAGCCTTGGAAGTACGTATTACAAAAGATCGTTTTGGTAACGATGAATAATATTCGATAGAATGTGTTTTGAAATAACAACATAAAGAGACGACTATAAAATTATTAGCACAGGCCAGAAGGCATGCTAATCTGCCTGTTCGGCAGTAGGCTTTTCGGCATGTTAGTTATCTGCCTATTACTACAGTACTAACTTGTTACTGCCACTAAGCACTTACCAGAAATCACCTAACTACAGATACGTCCCAAGATACAAGCTAAACTGTAAGAGAACAGCAAGTGCATTCATGTCTTAGAAGAAGTATAAAATACGTTCTACTTACTAACACTCGACAACGAAATTAACGTAAATTAAAGCTGAGAGTCGATAGTTTGATATTTTACGAGGGCTATTCGGAAAGTAACCTCCGTTGCCGCGTAGCGAACATGAGGAATGAGGAAAGTGGCGTTATTCCTGTACCGACTTGTATAGTGGATCAGTCCGTGTACAGCTGCATGGTGGGGATGTCGCGCTGTCGTTCTTTCACTCGTTATAGCCTTTCAAAATGAATGCTGCAATAGAAAACCCCGCCAAATGCAAAGTGTGTGTTGTGATAAGATTTCTGATGGCAGGAAACCTTTCAGCGGCAAACATTCATCGTGCACTGTGTACTGTATACGGCCAAAACGTTATGAGTGAAGGTATTGTGCGTCAGTGGGTCGTTTGTTTAAGAAATCGGTATGGAGAACCATACATGACTTCCATGTTGTAAGATTTATGTTTAAAATAATTTACTTGAAATCCGTTCGGTAATTTCTAAAAAAATATCGTCCACCCTCAAACTAATTTCACTATTTATAGATATTTTTGTAATTATGGGGTAGTCGTTTAATGTAATGTTATTTTCAGTCACTTTATCCATAAAAATTAGGTAGGCTTACTTTATTCTTATAAAGAAACCGAACTACGCATATAATAATCCCTCCTCCGAAGCGCTCCGAAGTCACTCATGGAACCTCAGCATCTTGCAGAGGGTTCATTCCCTAAAGACGAAAAGTCTGTCTATGAACAATTCCTCTGTAAACACGTGCAGTTACACTGCCCAGCGATCCACAGGAAGCAAATCGATAACAAAAGCGTGCAAATGTAAGAAAATAAATATGAGTGAGGCAAGAAATAACGCGAATTATGTGCGTGCGTGCGTGTGCGTGTGTGTGTGTGTGTGCGCGCGCGCGCGCGTCATGCCTGCCTTTTTATTGCGGTAATCATAATAATAAAATGGAAACGTAAACATTAGACAATTGAGATATGCTTGCCTGCCAAGAACAATATATTTTCTCTCATACATGATTTAAATTAAAATGAAAAAATATAAAATTTTGTTAAAGTGAAATGAAATGTTTCCATAGAAACTACTTCTTTGTTTTGTCAATAACGTATTACACATACAAAACTTATAAAATTTACTTTCTCCATCATCAACTACCATTTTAATTTATATAAAATTACCCCCTTCCCCTTCAACTACCATTTTCATTTATAGATATTTCATCTAGCTTTCTACAGTGGATTATTATGACCTTCTTTTAAGGATACTTTATTTATCAAAATTAAGCACTTTACTCTTGTTAAAACGTAAAATGTTGCTGGTAAACTACCCCTTCCCCTTAACCGATCTTCACCAAAATCAATAGACCTCGAGTCCTCTACAATTCAGAACTGTATGCAAAATATTAATTGATTTTGTTTGAATTTGTGGCAGTTATCGTTTGACATAGAAAAGTTATACACACAGACAGACACACACACAGACACTTTTCGAAAAATGACTTTTTTTCATGTTTTGAGGTAGTACAATCAGAATCTACCATTATCTCGAACACGATTTTTTTCGCCATGACCATACTTGTATTTCCTTATGGAACATGGAAGTAAAAAAGGAAGAACAAACATTCACGATGAGGAAAGGAGTGGCAGACCATCCTTAGTCAGTGATGAACTCTTTCAGAAAATTGATGAAAGTGTTCGTGAAAACCGGCGGTTCACAATCTCTGAACTTTCTGAACGATTCGCACACATTTTTCGGACAGACTTGTGTGACTTTCGTATTGTGAGACTTTAAAAAAACTAATAAGAGCCGTCCAGAACAATTGCCGAGGTCTGCTGAGTTCTGCTGTTGTTTTTGTAAGACAACGCTCGCTTTCACACTGCTCGGCAAACACAAGAAGCCCGGATTTGGCTCCCAGTAATTTTCACCTGTTTATGAAGATGAAGAAGTGGCTTGGGTCCCAGACCTTTGATGATGTCGAAAAACTTCACGATGCTGTGACAGGCTGGCTGCGTTCCCCGGCGGCAGAATTTTATGAAGAGGGGATTCCAAACTGGTCAAACGCTATGATAAATGCTTACATTTAAATAGCGATTATGTAGAAAATAAGGAAAGCTGTAGTTTTAAGATGTATATAATAATATTTATGTATCTACATCCGTGTTTTATTTATACTCAAACGGAGGTTACTTTCCGAATAGTCCTCGTATATAACTATTTTTTGTAATCAAGTCGGTGATCGTCGTGTGGCATTCCTCCTCCACGGGCGAACGTCTTGGTAGGTATGCCTCTTGTAATTTTAGTTTAGCTTAATTTATTATTTCTATTTTCGATTACTTCTTGATGTTTTTTGACTACGTCTTTATTGTTTGATAAATAGTTTGTTGTATTATTAAATGGCATTAACTCACCTAAACATGACCATGAGATTGTCAATGGCCGAACGTTGACTTTATTTATATTATACAGGACAGCGGTCATCTGAAATAATAAGCTTAATAGCTAATGTCAGCATGCTAACATGCAATGTACTATTCGTTAAAACTATTTTAAACCTATAATTAAATAACTCATGACTTTACAGCATGTGATGCAATCACAGATGTAATTAGGTTTCAACGAAAACAGGTAAGATTTAAAAACGGTAAAGTTGTAAATTTTAAGGCATAATAATTACTAAGGAACTGTAGCATAATTTTCTTAATATTAATTTAATTTATACACATATACTGTTACTCGTGGTCTTAAGAACTAAAGAGGTTTGAAGTGTCATTCTGCAAAGAGCGTAAGAAAAGAGAAAAGTTAAAGGAAAATGAAGTAAACAAGATCGTCTGTTGCAGTAGACGAGACAAACTAGAATGTTGCTGCAAAGTAAGCACCTACCTGTTTACATTGCCTTTAATTACATAACGTAAACAGATCACAATCTGTTTTGAAAGGTCTGTTCTTACCGTAGCTCGTTTGCCCTTCTTTCAAACGCGGCAAACATTGTTGTATTCTACGGAAAAGATGTTCTGTGAAAATTAAAACTCAATTGCATTTAGGTGGCGATATTTTAGTGTATAACTTATAAAATTCTGACAATTCCAGTGCTTTTATATGTCTAAAAATTTACGTTTATAAAATCTAGGCTTATAAAATAATACTCTGGTTTTCTTATTAAGAGGTAGAGGTGTAGAAGTATGGCGAGTGGCCATATGAGAAAACAAGACATGCGGTCAGAATTCCAAATATTCTCTATCTTCAATTAAAAAGAAGTATAGAAGATTAAACTAGTTCCGTGTAGGTATACATATGTTTAGCACAGTACGGCAAAAGAAATTGTAAAATTTATCCCAACAGCTTAATGAGATATACATAGGCCACGAAAAATAATATGGGATACATGGGTATTTCAACTGATACTCAATATGTACGAAACAGAGAATATACCGTCAGACTTTCAGAAATATTGTATTTACACAATACGATAAAGAAGAAGCCAGCAGATAGTACCGCGTATTATCGCACAGTTAGTGTAATATCATATGTAACTAAGATCATAAAATAATATTATGTTTTTAGAAAAATAGAAAACAAAGGAGGAGTTAAATAAAAATCAGTTTGGCTTTAGGAGAAAAGGTACACGGAGAACTATTCTGACGCCACGTGTAATTATTAAAGGAAGAATAAAGGATATTAATATAATTATGAAGGATATAATCTGTCACCGGACAAAAGGCTTGCCGCATGACAAATGGCGCCAAACGTACACTCCAGTGTTTTTTTTTGGTGGCCCTAAAAAGGACCGTGTGGCGAGAAGGCTGATGTTGGTTGTGCCGCGCTAAGATGTTCGGCGGCTGCGCCCGCTGTTCGTGGCGTACTACAGTCCTCCTCTTCTTTCGGCACCGGTTGTAGAGTCGGCTGCCAGCCCAGCGAAATCCATCGCTGGCGCGGAACTGGAGGGCGAAGACGCAAGAACGCCGGTTCTATTCTTCGGCCGTTCCTTCCGGCTGACTCCGCGTCGATGTCGTCCGAAAGAGGAGAAGAGATGAAGTGCGTCCGATGGCGTGGCGATGAAGAGTGCGCAAATTTTTTTTTTCTTTTTTTTCGTTGTTTGAGACCGACCAATATGGTCGGACTCGGGCTGTTTTGGAGACTAGCTCCCTTCAGCCGTGTGGGTATGGGATTTTAGGGGAGACGTACGCCAGCTGACCGGGACGTTGAGAAGATGGAGGCACCAAGTTGGGAGAGTATTGCTTGTGAGTTATATTGTGTGCAAGTGTAGTGGGTAGCCATATGCGAGCGGGAGAGGTAGATGGATGTGGCTATTATAGTTGTTTGGTGGTATCTTTATTCGTTCATTTTGTTTTGTTTATTTCTTCTTCGATGATCTGTTGGGGGGGCGGCCAAGACAAGGAACGTGTGACGCAGGTCGCCAAAGCTGTTAGGTGGCGACAGGGTGCCGCCAAGGGAGTCGGAAGGAACAGATTTGGGGATTACAAGCGGGGACGTAAGTGTGAGGAACTAGAATGTGTGTTTTAATGTGGTGAAGTGAAGATAGGGCTTAGTGTTTTAGAGTGTGGGGGAATGAAGATACCAGCAGTGTGTTGAGTATTTAGGCTGCATGAGTGTGTCTAGTCGCTACCGCTGGGGAGAAATGAGTCATGGGCGGGGGATTGGTAAGCATTGTTTAAGTGTGTCTGTGTCTTTGTCGCCGACGGAGGGGGAGGCGAGGGGGAGGGCCATTGGCTATTGTAAGGAGGCGATTTATTAAGTAGGAAGGTCTGCTTGTGTTGCGGGTATTTCTGTTAATTGAGGGGACTATTGATTGTATGGAAGTGCGGCGGGAGGCTGTGCGGGAATACTTCCAGTTTAGCTTAACGAGGAAGGAGTCTAGGTCAGGGAAGCGGGTGTTTAGATCATACAGGGCTGCGTTGGAGGTCTTCGTGAGGCGTGGTCGGCGGTATGTGAGTCTTAGGGCTCGTCGTTCTGTGACTCGGTGGAGATCTAGGTAGGCAGGGTAGGCGGTCAGGAGAACTGGGTGGGCATACGTGATGATGGGACGAATGCAGGTAGTGTAGATGCGGCTTAGTAAGTCGCTGGAGCAGTGGTTTAGTCGGCTGAGGGTTCTGAGAGAACGGAGGCGGGTACGGGCGATGGTCGTTGTTCTTTTGATATGTGGTCGCCAGGTAAGTTTGGAGTCAAGCGTGACGCCCAGATACTGGCAATCACGCTTCGGGCGTACTGATGATGGGCCTACGCGGACTGGTGTATTATAGAAATGAGTCATGTTGCGTCCGGTGGAGTTGAAAACACAGAGTTGGGTTTTGTTCGCGTTTACATTGATTCGCCAAGTGTTACAGTAGGCGAAGAAAGGCTCGAGGATTTGTTGTAATTTTGTTGTGACTTGCCAGTGTGCGCCTGCTGAAACCCAGTAGGCAGTATCGTCTGCGTACTGGGCTAGGCCTGCTGATGGGTAGGGTAGAGTTGGCGGGGGGGAGGGGTGTCTTTAGTAAAAATGATATACAGTAACGGGCTAATGGCGGAGCCTTGGGGGACACCGGCATTGAGGTGGAAGGGTGCCGAGAGATGCTGGCGGACTCGGACTTGTGCAGTGCGTCCATCCAGGAACTTGGAGAGCCATTTGATGATGGTTGGGGGAAAGTGACATCCGAGGATCTTGAAACGGAGGCCGTTGTGCCAGACAGAGTCGAAGGCTTTGCGGATGTCGAGTAGGGTTAAGATGGTCGGGCGTTTGCGGGCCGAGTTGTCCTGGATGGTGCTGATAACCCGAACAAGTTGGTCATATATGTTGTAGCCAGGGCGGAATCCGCCCTGGGTACTGGGGAGGACGCTATGAGTTTGTAGATGGGGATGTATCCTGGCGACGAGGATTTTCTCGAAAAGCCTGGAGACTGCAGGGGTAAGAGAAATCGGGCGATAATTCGACGGGAGGCTGGCGTTTTTGAGCGGTTTGGGGAACATGAGGACATGGGCGTGCTTCCAGGCCCGAGGGACGTATCTGAGGAGGAGACTTGCGGTATATAGATGCGCTAGGGTTTCGATGGCAGTGTCAGGGAGTGCTTTTAAAATGCGGTTGGGTATTCCGTCGGGACCGGGGGCAGTATTTCTACATTTAGCGAGTCTGTCTTTGATGTCGTCTGGGTCGATAGGCTGCTCCAGCGGGTGGTCATGGTCTGCGTTCAGGACGTCGTAGGGGGTGAAGAGGTCGGCGTGGTTAGCCAAGAAAGTGTCTATTGAGTGTTCGGCGATGGCGTCAAAGTCCGGGCTGACGGGGTGGCTATGGATGGACTGGAGGGAGTCCCGAAAGGGAGCAGCCTTCTCCTCATCGCTGACAAGAAGGCGGTCGTCTGACAGGAGAGGGGTATCGGCTTTGGGAGGTTGTGTAGTCGTTTAACTTGTTTCCAGAATCTGGGTGTCGCAAAATTTTCTGCCGGCCCTGGTTTTATGCACTAACCGGGATCGCTGATTGACTCGCTCCGAGCACGTAGTTGGTTACGTCTCGGCGGCTGCTAATCCTGGATTGGCTCGTATTCTTCAGCTGTCACGCGCCGTGTCGCTGGTACCGGAGAGCAGACGTAATGAATCGCTGTTGCCACAAATCATAGAAGATTGAAAATGAAGGATATAATATTTATGAAATTGCAAAAGGCATTTGATAATAACAAGCGGAATAGACTATTTCAATTTTATAGAAAATTGGTTATAAATGTAACGACAGGAGAATAGCCTTTAATCTGTGTAAGAACTAAGTAGCCATAATAAAAGGAGAAGATCAAGAAATAGAAACAAGAATAAGGAAATGGAATCAGCCTTACGCCACTGTTGCTTAACACATAAATAGAAAAACAGTAAACGAAATTAAAAAATGCCTTTCAGTTTCCCTTTCATACAATTTCTATGAGAGCCAATAAACATGTTAAGATTTGCTAACGATATTGTTCTCCTTGTAGAAGTCAAGAAAATTTATAAAATGTATCAGACGGTATGAACAAATAGTTAGGAGACAAACTTGTCTTAAAAATCAACAAAGACAAAACAAAAGTTACGGATAGCTTTAGAAATTAAATCAGGGATTCTTTAAATATTACAATTTGAAAGGAGAACTTAAGCAAGTGGATAGACTTACCTATCTGGTTAGCAGTGTCGCAAGTAACGGAAGAAGCAGAAATTACATTGAAAGCGGAATAACACAAGTCGAATGTTCTTTTTCAAAAAGGCTATTGTCGAATACTGAATTAGGAATTTAGAAAAAATTCCTGAACTTATTTTTAGAGCATCGTGCTACATTGACGCATACCTGGACAATACGGTAAAACTGACAGACGAACAATAGAAGCATATGAAATGTGATGGTAGAGAAACTGTTAAAATAAAATGTGTGACCAAGTAAGAAATGATCGGATTCTGGAATTATTCGAAGAGAGGAGGAGTTTGTGGAGAACTACAAAGAGAGAACATGAGCAGGTTGGTGGGTTACTGCTTGAGACACCCAGGATTAGTGACTTTGGTGGTGAAGGGTACAATGTACTGGAGTACCTGGAAGCAAGGAAGCGATTACCTTAGGAGAGGAGGAGCGAGAGTGGGAGGAAAAGAAGGCGTGATATTATAGAACGGAACAGGTCTGCATCATCATGAAGATGATGAAATTAATTTTAATTTTGCAACATTTTACAATCCCAATGTTACTGACAAATAATAATACTGAAAAGAAAATACCGTAATCAGTGGTTCTAACAACGAACTGGATGAAGAGCAAGCGAAGAATGTACGTATAGCGTACCAATTGCAGTGCCAGTAAAGTTGACGCTGTTTGCATGTGTCGTCAGTGAACCGTTAAATTGTCGATAAACAGTTTGTACTCGCTATTACTGCGTACTCTACTTATTTATCAATAACGTATTTGATATTTCCCTGACTCAGACATTGGCGTACTCAACTGAATCGTGGTACTACTACAATTTAGACTCTCTACTTTTTATAATATTATGCATTATTATAATGTTATTATTTTTTGGTAATGATTCTCTTAATATCACCACTATTTTAGTTAAACGATAACAAAAGTAATCTGAGTGCTGTACACTTACTGTTTTATGATCGTTATTTTAACATAAACAAACCGTATAAAACCAGTTTAGGATGACGTTATGTTACCCAGTGGGATTTACATGCAGTATCCAGTGAACTAGATTTAGCTGTAACACAACCGTAACTTTCTCGGGGTGATGAGAATGCGGATCTCTAAATCATAACAGTCAACTTCCATAAGTGCGGAAGAAAACACCAGCAACAATAATAAGTACACAATGTTTTTTAAATACACCCTAGCGTAAGCTCACCAATAACAATAAAAAGAATACGACCTGATAAAAAAGATGACTTTGACGATGATGATGATGATGGTGATGATGATGAAGGCCCCGGTGTAATTTTAGCTTATCTATTAATTTTTTCAACAGCATAATAATAGGTGTATGACAGCATAGATAGGAATAAACTTTTTGAAATTATGCTGCACTTTCAAATGCTCATTAAATTAGTAAAACTGACAAGATTGACAACGATACAGATGACAAACCAAAGGTACGACAGAACTTTTTAATGTCACGAGAGGGTTTAAATAGGGCAATACGATGGCACCAACCCTGTTCAACCGGGCACTCGAATATGTGATCAGAAAACTGTCAATTGATAGGAATGTAACATTAGAACATAAATTGGTACAGATCCTAGGATATGCAGACGATATTAATATTATGGAAAGATCCCATGGAAGAGCAAAAGAGACCTTCCAGGAACTCAACGGCAAAGCAGAAGAGGTAGGATTACAGGTGAATACAGATAAAACAAAGGTTATGATTACCACTCGAAGGGAAACCAGGAAACCTGAACAGTTTGAAATCGAACTACTAAAACCTGGAAATAGTTAATCGGTTTAAATGTTTGGGATGTTGGGTTGCAGGAAATAATGAAGTAATAAATGAAATAAGGAATTTTTTTACTCGGGATCAAAACGTCCTACGACATTGTCCGATGACTAATCTCTATTGCTGTCTGTCGTTGCAGTTTTCGTCGTTTAGTTCTCTATCGTTCATTGATCATCTTAAGCCCTCTATCCATGTTTTCTTGGGTCCTCCTTTCTTTCTGTGCTCTCTAGGTATCCATCTCATTGTTTTCTTTGGTACTTGGACTTGTCCCATTCTTTGTACGTGTCCGTACCAGATTAGTTGTTTTTCTTCAGTGCAGTCGATGATTGTCTTTTGTACGCCCATTTCTTCTCTGATAGTTTCATTTCTTATTCGCTCTAGCTTTGAAGTTCTAGCAGCTCGTCTCAAAGCACCCGCTTCTGTAGCTTCTAACTTTCTTTTTACCTGTTCTTTTATTCTCGATGTTTCGTATCCGTACATCAACGCACTTTTATGTACGTTGATGTACGGAAAAAGGAAAAGGATATTTCTATTTGCGGTGGTCAAAGGAAAAGGATACAGACTGCAAATAGAGCATATGCTTCGTTGATAACTATGTGCAAGACAAGGAATACCCACCGTCAGTGCAAGGTCACATTATATAAGTTATGATTAGACCGGTGATAACATATGGCAGCGATATTTGGACTCTGAATAAGCGAGCCGCTAACATAGTCAATACCTTTGAAAGGAAACTTTTGAGGAGAATATATAGGCCTAGACCAATTCAAGTTAATAGGATATGCAGAATACGTCATAATGAGGAACTACACAAGCTATATAAAGAAAATTATCTGGCCACCACCGTCCGATTGCATAGATTACAATGAGCAGGACACATCATTAGGATGGAAGGCAATCGAATACCTAGGAAGGTACTATTTAGTCAAATCGAGGGTAGAAAGCCTGTAGGAAGACGCAAGAATCGCTGGATTGACGCAGTGGCAAGGGATGCTGATACTTTACTTAAAATAAAACGATGGACATCAATCGCCAAAGACAAGGGAAAATGAAGACGGATCATTTTGGAGGTTAAGGTTTGACTCCGAATTGTGACGCCATAGAAGAAGACTTTTTTTGCCTCATGATCTGCTTTCAATAAAATTAACGTTCTATTTTCGATTATGTTCTTCCCAAAGCCCAACGTTTTGCACATGCTAAAACGCGTCATAAAATAGTTAATACTTGTAGCATATCATAATTGTACTACAATAAAAACTACAATTGCTATGCTTTCATTGTTCCGCACGATAAAACAACGTGCTTTATTAACTGAGAACCATAACGGCGGCGGAGTCCGTTACCAACTATTGTATGGAACGTTCATTACAGCTCTACATGTATTAATAAATAATATCGCTCGGTTAATTCCACATATCTTTTATTATAACATTGTCAGCTGTTCGCGGACAGTTATTACAAAGGTTTAATGTATCACATCATGCTAGTTGCCTGTAAACTACTAAACTAATCGGTTTTAATCATAAAAATCTGTCGTGTTAATCACCTGTTGTTATTCATTAACCTCTCTCTCTCTCTCTCTCTCTCTCTCTCTCTCTCTCTCTCTCTCTCTCTCTCTCTCTCTCTCTCTCTCTCTCTCTCACACACACACACAAACACACACTCACTCATATATTTCAACCATACATATTTGCATATACGCCCATAAAATAATATTTTGTACACATGCTGTGACAGAAATAGTTCTAAGTAGTTTAAGTAGTGGACCACAGGAACGGACAGGTGAGATAAACAATATTCGACATGCAAATAAAGGGGAGACAAGGTGTGTTTGTGTACGGTTATTTGCCATGTGAGTGTTCTGTCAGCCGATACTTGACAGGTAATCCCTTGTCTGTGTACAGGTTTATTTTCTTTGTATGTGTAACTCTGGTTAGAACATGAATAAATGCTAATATATAAACAAGTTTCTAATAAAAATTCGGACATTTAAAATACACTTTTGCAAATCGAGCAGTGCCACTAAAGAACGAACGAAGAGACGTGTAAACAGACTCAAAACCAGTGTACGTGAATAACTGAACTATTTAAAAACATGAACTATTCTGGTAATTAATAGGTAATAAACAATTGATCTATAAGTACTGAACCAGTGAAAAATCACGAATCATATGGAACTCCTGCTTTGCACATCAACACTGTTCTTAGTACAAAAACAGACGTACAAGTGATTTGTTAAAAACCAACGCTTAAGCAGGGTGAAACAAAACTTGACTAGTCTGGAAGAACATCCAACAAAAGTAAGCCTGTCGACTTACACCACGGACAATTTAGAGCAAGCTGGAGAGACTCTAGTTATAACGATGGAGTTACTATGTCACTCTGATTCTCGACGTGGGAGCACAGGAATCTTCACCATCATCATCATTCTGTAAGCCACACACACACACACACACACACACACACACACACACACACACACACACACACACACACACACACACACACACACACAACACCACACAACGATAACTTCGCCACGGTAACAACGGTGAAAGCGATTGAAAACTGAACAATTATTTTTGTATAAACGAAGACAGTAAATACACTGAAACATGTATCGTAAATAAATTAAAAATAATACATAATTATATATAATGTAAATGCAGAAAATTAAATAATTATTATAATTAAAGTATGTAATTCTAATATTTGTTTTATAATTTTGTATTTAATTAAAATGGGTGCACAATAACTAATATTTATTGAACCAAAGTAAACATTCGTTTTGATTAACATACTACAATTATACTCTTCCTTTTTATGTAATAAATATTTAAATAGTATTTCTATACTTGGCTTGTAGTATTTAAACTAATTACTTGAATTCAGTATTTTGTGTCAGACACCCAAGTAGTTGAAATATTTTATTATATTCATTTTCATGTATGTGTTTTATGTTTGTTGTTTTATATTATTCATGTGTGATTTATATTGTGTATAATATGTCTTATGCTTTGTAAAAAGTGGTTATTTAAATTTATATTTTTCAATGCTTAAATTTTTTAAAATAATTTTTAATAAATCAATGAATTTCTTTTTATATATCTAAGCAGTTACTTCATCCCACTAAAACCTTTCTCCTCTCAGCTACCAGTAAACTTTATTGTGCAACAGTAGTATTGAAAGTAACGCACACATAAATCCTACAATCCAACCCGGTATAATTAATACACTACTGTTGCATTCAGTATTACCACTAAAACGTCTTTAAATAATTGTAATTTTCCAATATTTATAATGAACTTAGAATATTTAATTTAGAGAACTTTTGTGTCTTAGTGAACTTAGGCCCAACAAAAAAAAGAGAAAAACAGGCAATATATAGTTCCTCTTAAAACAAAGATCATAAAAATCAAAGAAAGATATTTAACAGCCAATTAGATGTAGTTGGCAAGACAATCGCTAGGTTTCAAGAGAAAAAATGCTTATGCTAACTTGCAGAAAAATTGTAAACCGTAGGTTTTCCGCGGCAAAATACCGAAAATGTACGACGAATAGCGGAATAGAAAACGTACGAAAATGCTTATTTTTCATTGTGTGAGAAAGTAGGTGAGTGATGGAGAACGTAATAGAACATCCCGATCTTCAGCGTTGAAAAATTGATGGACGCAATAGGCTCCTCCAAAAAAGGATCTAGGGAACACCGGCATGGATTTGAAGGCAGTAGGTTGGGATTATCCAAGGATTCTCCTGAATATGTGTAACGACTGCCTGATGGAGGTTTTACCTAAAAAGTTCAAATTTTAGGCAAATTTCATAAATTCGGCGATCAGACTGGTGAGCGAATATATAATTATTATTGTCTGTAGCATATTATTATTATTGTTACTGTTAGTGTTATGGTTATACCCAGTACCATTTAGGCATTAGATACTAATTCACGTCTAAGTTAGGAATTCGTATCAGGGGAGGTGTGGAGGTGGTCACCTTTTAAAAGTAAAAAAAACACCACTTACTATTTTTATTAGTAGTCTCGCTAATGGTTGTGGTTGTAGTAGTAGTGGTAGTAGTAGTAGTAGTAGTAGTAGTAGTAGTAGTAGTAGTAGTAGTAGTAGTAGTAGTAGTAGTAGTGAGCGAATATATAATTATTATTGTCTGTAGCATATTATTATTATTGTTATTGTTATTGTTATGGTTATACCCAGTACCATTTAGGCATTAGATACTAATTCACGTCCAAGTTAGGAATTCGTATCAGGGGAGGTGTGGAGGTGGTCACCTTTTAAAAGTAAAAAGAACACCACTTACTATTTTTATTAGTAGTCTCGCTAATGGTTGTGGTTGTAGTAGTAGTAGTAGTAGTAGTAGTAGTAGTAGTAGTAGTAGTAGTAGTAGTAGTAGTAGTAGTAGTAGTAGTAGTAGTAGTAGTGAGCGAATATATAATTATTATTGTCTGTAGCATATTATTATTATTGTTATTGTTATTGTTATGGTTATACCCAGTACCATTTAGGCATTAGATACTAATTCACGTCCAAGATAGGAATTCGTATCAGGGGAGGTGTGGAGGTAGTCACCTTTTAAAAGTAAAAAAAAAACACCACTTACTATTTGTATTAGTAGTCTCGCTAATGGTTGTGGTAGTAGTAGTAGTAGTAGTAGTAGTAGTAGTAGTAGTAGTAGTAGTAGTAGCAGCAGCAGCAGCAGTAATAGTAGTAAATCTTTTATTTGTGTTAACACTATTGTAATTTCCGGATATTACAATAAACTATCACTATCGCAACTATTGTTATTACTATTATTGTTATTTTAAAAACTTGTCAGTGTATGTTAAATAAAGAACAGCTGTGTCAGGCACGTTCTTTCCTGCCGTCAGCGGCGAAGTAAACGGAGCAGTTAAAGAATATCCTTTCTTTAATTGAGGAAACTCTTGGGCTGACCCTTTCCCACTCTTTCATCAAGTGTTTTCACTTTTTACGACAAAGCATCGCTACCGCAAAAAAAAAAAGATAGAGCGAAATGAGTTTTTCATGCTCATTGTGTATTATGCAGTCAAATTTTAAATTAACACCGAGCAGTTTTTGTAATAGGAGTACATTTTATGGTAAAACTGCCGTTTCTACTCAAAGTGAATGAAAACTAAATGCGTTAGTGACATTTGTTTCAACACCTATCGTTTCTACAACAGTTATAAATTGGTCTTATTTTACTGTGTTACAAATTTTAATTCTATTTTCTTGCGGTTCATCTTACGAACCTACTTATTGTTCTGTTACATGTAATTAAACTACCAAACTGGCTCATTACACTACCATCTCAAACAAACTGGTTCAATAATAGGTCAAACTTAATGTGGTCTATATAGTAAATAAGAAGACTCACCTAGTCACGATACTCATAAACAAAATTCATAAATCAGTAATACGCTTTATGGCATAATTCTCAAAGTTGCAAAAATAGAACTAGTATGATCCCTGAGCTGAAGAACTCGCTCACTGTTTTGAACAAGACATTTATTGGTGGGTAAATTTCGATATTAGATAATTTCTCAATTATAAGAAAAATTACGAAAATCCCGATTACTCTAATATTTTTTGTTTAGTAAAGTCACAATTGTGGAGCAATCATACAATAAACGATAAAGTAACAATTGTATAGCAATCATACAATAAACGATAAAGTAACAATTGTATAGCAATTATACAGTAAACGATAAAGTAACAATTGTATAGCAATCATACAATAAACGATAAAAATTCCAAACAGTCGGATTGTGTTAAAATTCTCTTTATCTGCCACCCGGCTGTTTAATTATTTAATTATTTGAGTTTAATTATTTGGTCTGTGATGGTTCATACAGGAACTACCAAGTTATTGAGAGAAAATTTAAAAAATTTTGTTATACCCTCACAACACTTAGACGACTATTAAAGAATAAGACTCAAAGAGAGACTGCTGAAATTTTATAAGGTCATGCCAGTACCAACTTTAATGGATGGCAGTGAAACATGCAGTCTCCTGCAAAAACATATTCCAAAAATTCAGGCCTCTGAAATGAAAGAGATATGTTGGTGAAAACACTTGTTTTAATTAAAAAAATTAAAAATAGGAATGGAAGATAATAATTATCGGAGAGAGTACGCGTATCAAGCCACCAGCACACCCCTACATGGCAACGTCTTCCAATAATAACATACCTGTAATATGACATTTCTGGTATTTTTGTGATTCTTATGAAACTAAGTAAAAATACACAGATGTTCAAATGAGTACAGTTCAATAGTCCAAATAAAAAAAAAAAAACAAGGAAAAGTTATTTATGGAAACGTATAGGTCGTGACAGTGTAGGAACTAGCCTATAGCCACTTATATATCATACAATGGTTTTAAATAAGAATCATCTTACTCGCCCGTAGGTCAGTGTGAGGACTTGATGCCCAAGTTTGAGACCACGTCCAAAATATAGTCTTTGCACGTGAAGACTACCATGAGTATATTCATGAAGATATTCATACATCAATCGTTCGAGTAACATAGTATGGTAGGAAATAAAAATTTATTTTTAGAAGGAAAGAAAAAATCCCTTTCGATAGAGTGCCTTGACGAGCTCTCGAATCCGTGGACTCGCTTACGGAAACCACGCGATTGACAAGTACCAGTCATGCGCAGCAGCATGAAGTGCAAAAGGAAGTTCAAAACTATAATAAGGATTCAAAATAGCAAGTGGTCGGTCAGTGAGAGCAATTTATTATATTCAACCTGCTTTTACTAACAAAAATCCGTCACTATTACAGATTATATTCTGTTTCCATATTTAAAGTTACAAATGTTTTAAAGAACCTATTATGTATATAAACTTTAATGCTGTCGAAATTTTATATTCGACACTAAATAATATGTTAGTGAGAATAATGTATTATTCTGTCTCTTTCTGTCTGTCTCCTTCTCTCTCCTTCTTTTATTATTGTTATTAGTATTCTTAAATTTACGTCAAGAGTAAACTATATTCTGGAGCTATTTTATAATATATAATATTATGTATATTTATTTGTAATTTTATTTTATAAATATTACGTATATTATATTTACATATATTTACATACTAAACACACACACACACACACACATATATATACAATTTACAATACACAATGTATAAAAAATTGCAAACACATATTTGCATATTCACCCAGGATAATTTATTTGTACATATTAAATAAATATAAACAATTGTACATAGTTTTAAAATTATGTATACGGGAAGAGACAAGCTTTGGACAATTCTTAACTTTTTTTTAAACACTTGTTTTGTGAGCAATGAGTTACTTGGTTACTGATGGGTGGCGAATTGCATATGTGTGTATACAGTGTTTCTGACGTGTGTGTGTGTGTGTGTGTCGCATCACCTGATCGAGGTAGAGAACAAACGTGTCTTTGTGTACAGTGTATTTAACTTTTGGTAGTGAGCCCCAGTTCAGACGAGCAGAAAATATAATTAATTAAATATCTTTAATTGATAAAAATTTCGCACATGAACACTAATTAAAAAGTGAAAATACGGAAAAGTGATGTGTCAAAACCGACGCGCTGACCAAAGTGTACATGTTTGAGATGGTCTGCTAAACAATCTTGAACCTGTCGGCGTGTATTCAGTATAAAACCCCGTTTTATTCTGAACGAGGAAACAGAGGCTAATAATTTGCTCACGGGGACACTATGTCGGTCTGCTAAGAGACATAGAACAGACGCCAATCATTCTAAGACGGGGGGCACTCTGTTCAACGGACAACCGACAACAGACTCCGACACCAGGAACATCATCATCATCAAGGAACAACACACACTCCACGGTAACTCAACAGTAAAAAATATAAAAAATAGGTGGAAAGTGAACAAATGTTTTTAGAAACAAAGACAGTAAACAAGTTTTTTCATGATATAAAAAAGAAGAAATATATAATTGTACATAGCGTAAATACAAAATTTTAAAAATTAATATCATTTAAGCATGTAATTGTAACATCTGTTTTCGAGTAATTTTTCTAGTTAGTTAAAATGGGTACTAATAATTAATATTTATTTAAATAAAGTAAATACTGTTCTTGATTGACATACTATAACTAAACTTTTCATTTTTGTAATAAATATTAAAATGATATCAGATTTGCATCATTGAAAATAATTACTTCAATTATATATTTTAATGTCAGACACCCAAGTAATTAAAACTATTTAATAATTGTTTTTATATATGAGCTTTATGTTTATTATTTAAATGTTCATATTTGTGTTTATTTTATTGTTTTATATTATTTATAATGTAATTTATAAGGTGTATAATATAACTAATAGCCTACTTGTAAAACAGCGTCTCTTAAAAGGCAACTTTTAATACAGGTTTCTTTTTAATTCTTAAATAATTTGTTTTTTTCATTATTCAATGTTTTATTAGCATTTATTCCGCGCCATAAAATGTTCCCCCTCTCTTCTCACATAAAATATATTGTGCAACAAAAGGGACTTCACGTAACGAAAACAGAAATCCCACGACCTAGCTGGTAGGTTATTCGACAGTTACGTGGAGTTCTCTTCCAATAAATCATATATAAATTGTAATGTTGCAATATATATACATATATATAATTTGTATATATACATTATATATTATGACAATATCCGATTTAAGCGTGACTTAGTAGATTCAGTAGATAGGCTTGAATACTACTTGCAAATAATTCTATTAAAGAACTGATAACAAAATAAGTAGTATTAAGAACAAAAAATGTTAAAACTTTAAATTCATAGTAGTTCGGAATATTTTAAATCACACAAAGTTGTATATCATTATAATTATTAAAATAAAGATAAGGCAAAACCCACTCGCATATCAAGCTAATTAACTGTAACAACTGCTCATATTAATTCATTAAATAAGTTCCTAGACAATACCATTACTTTATACAACTCTTACACACACACACACACACACACACACACACACACACACACACACACACACACACACACACACACACACACACACACACACACACACACACACACACACACACACACACACACACACACACACAGAGTCAATGAGATGAACGGTCTTTACAATGACGGTAAAAAGAAAATTTCCAGTGACCCTATGCTGATAATAATATTAATTACTAAATTATTGCTAATGACAAAACGTATACAGAAACAAATTATTTGTAACTTACCTTGTATGTACCAAGGTTTTCCACGACGCACGGAAGAGAAGCGTCTCTTCCTAGCGCTACAGTCACGTTCGGGATTGGTTCAACGAATTTTGGCTCGTCAGTCAATGCTGAAAATTAAAGTTACAGAGTTTCAAATGCCATTTTTATGTTATAAAACTCACTTTATCCTGCAATTTAAATGTTAAAAAACTTTAGATAACATGTCGATCTGTATTCAGTCCCGTGTGTGGATAAAATAAAATAAATTTACAATTTTACCTGTCCAGTGACTTCGTCTTGTATTAATTACAACTCTTTTTGAAACACGTGCCTCATCGTCGAGAGTAATAACTCCGTAGAATTCGACAAAATATTAAAAAAGACAACATGTACACTGAATCAAAGTTCAAAAGAGTTCAAACTTCAAACTATGTTCCATGTTTTCTTTTTCAATGTTTTGACGAACTCCACAGAGTGATTACACCTGCTGATGAGGCATATGCCTAAAACCCGTAATAATGCAGTAGTAGATTATTTTTATTATACTGAAGCTATTTTATAATATATAATTATTTATGTCAATATACGATTTACGAGTGACTTATTAGATTCAGTAGATAGGATTGAATAGTTTTTGTAAATAATACAAAGTCACAGGAAAGATAAAATTCGTAAAGTTCACAAATTTTTAAATAAGGTTTAAATAATTTAAGGTAAAATGATACACAATCGTTAGCGCAGTCTACTATTTTCATGGTTCCTATATTTTCTTCCACACTTTCAAATCTTAACAAAAGCATACAAATTTATGAGCTATAATTAAAATTAACTGGTGATAAAACAATCACTTATTCATATTCTCAATATGACTAACCTAAGCTCCAATTGTGAGAATACGTATAGTTAATAAAATTGTAAACATTTATTAATAAATTTATTTCTCGGTAATGTTAGACCACTATTTCCGTAAAACAAGTCGTCACACATTTCTTGACGTTACCACGAATCTGAGCGTGCATGTACAGGCACATACGTACAACTACGTTACGCTACATACGACAATACGTTTTACGGATTTAAAAACCTGCAAGGCCTCCTTGATATTGAAAGTAATTAATATTTCAGCCCTTATTAGCCATCTCTGAGAACAGGGTGGAGACGTCGCGTGTAGCCTGCCGTGTCTCATATTTAATAAACATCTTTATCTATTATGTAATGCGTTCTGCGTGTATTTATCCCGGTTATATTTGTGTTACGCTATTTCGATAACAGATTTAATGCCGGCCTGTGCCAGCCCGCTTCACATATTGTTGCTTGAATTTTTTCCAAGTGTGCTACCCAGTAGTAACAAACTTGTTAATAATAAATGTAAGGGGTCGTCAAGCTAAACATAACCTCTACCCTTTGTTAAAGTCGACTTCCCCTTTTCTCGGTGCAGCCTGTTTTCACTAACAAGGTTCTCACCGTGGAGAATTGACGGTGCGCCGCATTGCAAGTACGGTCTGAATTGTACTGAAGCAGGAAGTATTTTCAAATTTGTATAGCCCTAACATTTTGAGGAGGAGATACGTGTGTACAACAAGAGGCGAGATGGATATCCCGCTGAAGTGAATTCCATAAAAAATAGCAGTCATGTTGATAAACGACCCAAGCGACTACGGCAACGATGAGAAAAGAGTAACAAGGGCTTAATTACATTTATTCTAATGATTTCATGTGCTTTATATGTGTTGAACGCTTCTAATTTCAGCATTAACGTTTACACACACACACACACACACACACACACACACACACACACACACACACACACACACACATATGCATCAGCATTAACGTAACGTTAATAAGAGGCTTAACTGTTGGTTCGTATATGTTTAGTCTTAGCTTTTTCAAACAGTACCGTGCTGACAAGTGAACACTGACACATAGTGAGAATACACTATTTGTGGAGTTCAATTCGTTCCAAAAAGCTACCTTGTATTTTTGATAGACCATAACTACTGTACATATGCAGACACGTGATTAAGAACACGTATTCTAAAGGCGGATGCGGTTACAGAACTGACAATCAATCGGCTTTACTTTATTTATGTAAATGTAGTAATCATGGAAATTTTTACTTCAGGTTTCAACAGGAATTCACACTTAAGGAGATTTAAATTTGAGACAACCACTTCTTCAGCAATTAATACGTATATCATTACATTCCGTTAGTTCTTGAAACATTATAACTATATAACCGTTTGAAATGTTGCCTGACGTTCACTGAAATTTACGTAAAGTCACTTACCTAAATGTAATATTCTAAAAGAGGTTCAAGGATTCACACTATTAATTAACTAGCCGGAAGCAGCACTTAACTATTATGTTTTTTTTTTTGTCTGCAACATTTACCGTAACGTAGAACAAAATTTAAAAGGAACATAAAGTAAAATGAATATGAAATTAACCTTGTCATTTCATATAATTTTAATGTGTTTCTTGCTCTGCATGAGGTTTTGTCATAGGTGTGATGAAAATTTCAAATTTTTAAACGTTATAAAATTTGTAAATTCTTTGTTATCTTCTTTGTCGAAGAAACTGATTGTCATGAAATTATTTTACTAACAAAAGGACAAATAAATCACGTACTAACCGCCTGTTCGGATATACGCTATTGTAGGATTAATTTCACTACAAATACATAATACAAACGTTGATTATCTTAACATTTTTTTGGTGTAACAAATCGGATGTCTACATGTTAATTTTACCCGGACGTATTCAGTGCCTGTTTATTTAAAGAAACCTCATCCTTTATTACCTCATACTTTCTTGAAAAAAACGAAATAATTAATCTAATAACTAGAACTACCATTAACTTCTTTATTAACTGTTTATTTATACTTTTTACGTTTTCATTGTCCTACGGTACGGAAAAACGTGCCACGAGTCCAAGTTTTTTTCTCAGTTACGTTAGGAGCACCGTTCGCTGTCAAACTCTTGAACATAGAAACAAGTCATGTTAAGAAAGTAACATAAACACGTTTGCCAAAGCGTGTAACAATTTTGTTGTTCTTTCTGGAATATCTTTCTGTAATATTAATATCACTAGAAACGTGTCCAAAAACAAAACTTTAACGCTTTAAGAATTAATTTTTGTAACATAATCAATATATAAGTGAGTAAATACTTTCTACAATACAAAAAATGAAAGAACAACACATGTAAAATTGACACATATTACGGGCCTACTGTAAGTGTAAGAATTTCTCTGCAGGTAGATGAGTTCCAGCAGTAAGCTCTCTTCACATAATTTATACATATATGAACAGAGAATAAGTACTTAAACTATAGTAATAGAGAATCTACTACATTTTATCGGTCAGAATTTTGGGTTTTCAAAAGTTTTTTGTGTATTTTATCGTTTATTAAAATTAAACAGTTGTAAATGAGTTTGTTAAAATGTTCCATAAGACACACGACGTCACATATATTATGATGTACAGTATATTGGGGTTCAATAACTTTGTTATTTTGTTACTTGGATGGCGTTGATAGTCTCCGAGTCAAAACATTTACAGCGAATAACTGCATGTATCGCTAACATTTTTACATTGGATGCACGAAATGTGAATTCTAAAATACTTAACCCAAATTTTACCTATTAACCTTTTAATAATTACCACACATGGCTGGATTTTTTAATAACCTCACATTTTATAGGCACGTGTTTTTATGAGCACATGTTTCTACAAGCACCCATTGACTAGACGAAACGCTTGGTGCTAATGGTAATGTCAGTAAAACGTGAGTGCCAATCCAAAAATTATTATTTGTAAACATTCAACATTATTAAAGCTAAATATTTCTACGCAAGTAAAATCCATTGCAATCAGTAATTTCAGCTATGTGTAAAAAAATGTCGTATAGGTAACTGACAGAACGTAAGTAGATAAATCGCCATTAGATTTACAACCAACAGCTTTTTAAGAAAAGGGTTACTTGTGTCTTGAAAATTTGGAAAATAATTTTATTTCAGTAATTCGGTTCTAATTGTCTTTCATAAACTACAAAAGGTATGTCTATTTTGTGGAAACTTATCCACACGTTATTGTGTCACATGCACAAAAAATATAGCCAACAAAAAAGTATAAACATTACTGAAACATTTATTTCCAGCTCCGATATGATAACAATATTTTATTTTTACCTGAAAGTTAAAATATCTTTGTGCCAGGCGTTTTGTAAATTATCGTACCAAAATACGTAAATTCGCCAGTGACGTGTTTCTATCTCACAAACAAAAAACAAACAAAAAGATTCTGAGACATGAATTGTAGCATAAAACATTAATTAATTCACCAAACTAAAGATAAATTATAACATAAATCATTATTAAGCGGAATAGTAGTATAAATATAAATGACTTGAGTTTAGTAGTGTAAACTTAAGATATTTATGTTTAACCATTGACAATTACGAAAAGGCAGGAAATCGAGTTATCCTGAGAGCCATTTGCGGACAGAAAACACTTTGTATAGGAAGCGCGTGGATACTGAAAATTAGGTTAAGCAAAACATATTATGTTACAATAATGTTAACTTCCGCAAAATTGTTAAAATAACGTTGAAATATTGAAAGTTGTTTACGAATCCCATTAGCTAGCAAATGGATTTTACTAATTTAACAGCGCTTTAAGTATTAAGGTACAACTAATTTCAGTAACTGCGAACAGTGTAGTCCCTTATGTGTCACATTAGCGCTTTAATAATACACACATCACAGGCGAGCTGTTTCCTAGCGAACTGTGATGCATATTAATAAGTTGAAGTTAGAAATATAAGTCAAGGTTTCTAATTACTTATGTTTTACATTATTCAAACGTGAAGAAGCTGTAAACAAACAATAATATTGAAAGGAGTAGTAAGAGAGACAGAGTGTGGGAGTGCTAGGCGAGGTGGGGAAAGGAGAGAGAGAGAAAGAGAGAGAGAGAGAGAGAGAGAGAGAGAGAGAGAGAGAGAGAGAGAGAGAGGGAGAGGGAGAGAGAGTGAGAATGTGTGTTTCTACAATTATTGCAGACCAGGAATTGTCAAGTGTTCTTACAGCACCGTACTTAATTAAAATGGTCCGGTAAAGAAATATCATAGCATACAAAAAGGAATGGAGTTTCATCACATATTCTAGACGACTGAAAAATATGGCGTCGCTACTATTAACAACCACAAGGAACAATGAGTCAAGCGCCCTCTCCCTGGGACAAGCTTCTCTCTGCCCTTTCGCCATATTTCCATACGTCGTTCCATGCTGGATACAATATAATTATTCTCGTATTTCATAGAAATGTCTGTGCTATAAAAGACGGGTGTAGAGAAAGTTCACCTCGAAAATGAAAATTATTTACATTAACCGTGTTTTGCGTATACTTTCAAAACAGATCTTACCAATCCGTAAACCTTTGCGTTTCATGTACTGAATTTTTTAAACTAATAATTTTTTGAATTTTCGCATTAAATTTTTGATAATTTTATTGAAATCGTTTGTATTTTTGTAATGTGTATAACGTAAAGGGCTATTATTCTGTACATTCTTCGTTTATTGCGGCGGAAAGTAGCTTAGTAGAGAAAAGAAAAGAAATGTTCTGGCGAAGTGCACACAGAAGACCACTATTACGGCAGACCGCAGGAGAGAAATAACAGTAACTAACGGGCCCAGATGCGTTTCGTTAATACCTTATCACCTGCGAAACCCCGATGCCCTTTTGTCACGTCACACAGACTTAATAATGTACGAACCGCTTGTTTATTTAAAAATCCCACCTCAGAATTTTAAATATGAACATACATATACATTCTGTTAGATCGTATACACCATTTACATAGATATATACAAACTGCTCACGAAGTAACAGAAATAAGTGTAAGACACACTGTGGTTTAAAAGTTCCTTTTAAAATAGGCACGAAAAAGATTTTATCAAGATACAATGTCTGCAAAATTTAGCATGAATTTAAGTAAACCGTAACTTGAGATTAAAATGTTACATGCATGTACAAATTAATGGATTTCAATTTTTAACACAGCAAGATATTAAAATAAAATTGTCCGAAATCTACAATTTATAATTTATAAAAATATAACTTTCCTTAAATTTGAACTTAAAACGTAATAACAATTTCTATGTTTAACTTAGAATTAGTTCTGTTAAAATACTTTTTGTCTGAAATTCATTTTTCCATAGAGTTTATGTAAATAAATTAAACAAAACAATCGTATAATTAATTTAAAATTCTCTCTATGCTTATGGTATAAAAATCATACTCATCAGCTACACAACGCTTAGTAATTTATCCCCATACATATCACAAAACCAAATTAAACATTTTTAAAGGCATTTAGAGATATTTAAAGTTTCACTGTTTTCTCGAAGACAATTTTTATAGAATTGTTTTATTTTTAACTTAGGGGTTGTACTGTTCTATAGAGAAATTAGTACTCGTGTACAAGTATCAATCCAAAGTAACGCTGTTAAGATTTCGGATTTCCGGATAAGCGTTTTGGAACCGTGCCTGAAAACAAATCTTTTCCAGAACTGTGTTTACCCTGAAAGTATCTTAGCCGATACTCTGTGAAATAGTCTATTCACACACACACACACACACACACACACACACACACACACACACACACACACACACACACACACACACACACACACAATAGAATATTATTTATCGGCCGTATTAAATATGGTTTCTAGTTGATATCGAGTTCCGGTCGTAGTAAAAATAAAGTTTTTATGCAAAGTATCGAGATTTATTTTATCTTATATTTATGCATATAGGCTATTGTTGTGAGTCCCAGATACACACTACATAACGCTTATACACTACACCAAGATACAAGTACATAAGATACATATTAGTTACATTTAATTCCACTTTGTATAACGCATAGTCACGTAATCACACATTGTCACTCGCAGCTAGAAACTAAACACTATTATTCAATGTTTACAACTAATTCCCATACTGAGAGTCCGTATCCATATCTTCTAATCCCGATTACTACAGATTTTCAGAGGTAAATAGCTTAAGTGATCTAGCAAAACAACTGTAATACGATATACTAAGTACCGAGTAGAAACTATAGTTTCCTTTTGTAGGTTACGACACAACATGTGCACGCGTCCGACTTCACATACTAAGATTACTGGTACACTTTTCATGCGCCCGCCAACCGTCACAAACACGCATACATTAAGCGTGACGAGAGACAAACACGGTATCACAAAGATGTTTCATTACACGACGTCAGCAAACGGATTAATCTCGATCTCAGCTGGCTGACAAATCTCGTACGTTATCACTCAATTGACGGTGAATTGATTCTTTTATTACCGAAAATAAGCCTTATTTTAAATAAACGAAATGGATGTTTAGTTTGAGTTCTTTATCTTGCAGATGATGCAGCGGTGTTTTTAATCCGTGGATTCATACCCGACGTGGACCATGAATACCGTGCGTCAGCGATCAGTCATAAATATACGGCACGTATCCTAGAACTGAAAGTAAAGTAGGAACTGTCTATCCGACAAACTTTACTACTAACAAATACAGTACCTTAGCTATACTTAATTTATCAAGAAAAGTCAGCGATCAGTCATAAATATACGGCTCGTATCCGAGAACTGAAAGTAAAGTAGGAACTGTCTATCCGACCAACGTTACTACTAACAAATACAGTACCTTATCAAGAACCTAAAGAACATTGGATTTCATGACGTAGATGTAGAGAAACCGTTTTTGTCTGAGATACAGATCAACATATTTTTCTACGTCCGTTACCAAAATAATGTTTTCGTACTGGTTTACAAGACACGCCAATTCGATTCGCAGTCCTGAAAACAATATATATATAAAAAATTATCTAAATTAATGTTTATGTTTGGAAACCAAGGACACTTGTTTGCCACCGATTCAGAAGACTATATTCTCAATACCCAATGTACATAAAAAATTACCTTACTAAAGTTCAGGATATGTAATAAATAACAGCCGGCGTTTCTATTAATTTGTAAAAGCAACTTTTTAGCTACGTTTCACTTTCTTATTCTAGTAAGGCAATAAACGCAATAACTAAAATGCATACGCTTACTGAAAAAATTGTTCCACATTGGTTAACTACAATTCAGAATAATATTTTAAGGATAATAATGTTTTATCGAACTGTTAGTAAAATATGTAAAAACGTTCAATTGGAAAAGGCTATTTTCGCAAACTGTAGTTGAACATTTTCTCATAGGAATATCACTTAGCAGTTAAAACATGTGTTCGCCATTGAAGATCATACAAATATATAACATATGTATAGGCCTACATTATTCTTTTGCTCGCGGTGTGTGTTTGTGAAATAATGCTTTGTTCTTTATTTATACATTTTTTAATGAAGTATGAATTGTTTTACTGACGTACTAAGCTACTGTTAATTTAATTATATAACGTCAAATTTACATGCCACTTACGTATTGCATCCTATGCGAACATTTGTTACTGCCATTCGGCGTCTCACGACCGTCAATAACGACGGACGTACAGTAGATATTGCTTATTGTAATATCGAAGGCTTTGTTGAAATTTTGGACGTTACATTCAAGAGATCGTTGTATCCAGTAATTTATACATGAGCCTGTGAATTGCCACGATCTGGAAATTGTGTCGCTAAAAACGTTAAATTCTACTGTACATAGTAATGTCTGCATCATGCCTCTGTCAGCTCAAAATGTAGGACATGAACTTGACATAATTGTGTGTGTGTGTGTGTGTGTGTGTGTGTGTTGTTGTATGGTAACTAATTTTAATGTTTCTTAGAGTCATGTAATATAATTGTCAAAATAATAACTTATCTTATTAAGTTATTAAAGTGAATTCTGTAGCTTAGGCACATTTCTGCATCCTGATTTCTGAGATCGGGTAAATACATTATTTTATTGAAAACGTTCATCTGAATGTGCCAGTTTTAGCCTTTGCCGCGAGAAACAATTTTCTGCGCACGGCCCTGCTCTCAACCTGAGACGTTCATTCTGCACAACCGAAAGAAAGAACTCAACAAAAATCAAAGTTGTAGCTAGTGTTTACTCATAAAATAAGTTAGTTAAATTTACTCCTCTTACACTTTTGTTTAGCTAAAGTGGTAAAGTAGATCCGGCAAAGATAAAGGACGGTAATATGGCTAAAATTAAACCGTATTCGTTGTTTCAGCTGTCGAGAGCCTGGCTGGACATCATGAAAAAACGAGGTCCCCTGACACGGATTTTAAAGCCAAGACTCAGTTTGGAAGCGATCGCCCTAACTACTTAATTATTTAAATAAGCGTTGAAATGAAAGTACACACTTGCTTTTATTGAGATTTCCTTCTATAATATTTACAAATATTCACATTTTATTTCGTAACATTTTGGGATCCCGTCAGAATTTACAACTTCTTATTGTATTCACTGTTATACTATTAAATTTAAATCTTATTAGAATTTACAGTAAGAACATTAAATTTTAAGGTTTTCGCAAAGCTTTAATTAATTAAATTTCGTCGTTTTACTTATAAATTAAATTTTGCATTACAATCAGTAATATTTGAAAAGTAATTGAATCAGATACTCTTCTGTCTTTTTTATACACACACTAAATCCCGTGTGTCATTGAAATTTGAAAACAGTTTTTTAAAATAGTTCTATAATTAATCATAGATTCCGCAATAAAATATTCCACTACGAATTGATTTTCTTGAACTGTGGGAACGGAGTAAAATACGTTTATTTGCGGACTCACTATATTTTATATAAACAACAGCGTAGTGAGTTTCCAGGTATGTTGGGTAAAGAAACGCTGTTGGGGTTGAGAATTCAGTTAAATTCCACTGTGTAAAAAGAAACGTCTGTCGCCTGAAATTGCTACTCTCACGCCCATCCGCCCGTCGCGCACAACCATGCACGCACGCGTATAAGCACAAGCATTCTTGCGCATTTCTTTCCACAGCAGGAAGTAAAATTGTTTCAATATTGAGTATTTCAAGAGACAAGAACGATAAATAATGTTGCAAAGTGTTTCACTGTTTCGTCTGCGTGGGCACAAACAACGCTGCTGTTCTCGCAACAGCAGTGCCGCTGATAAAAATTTTACCGTCAATTTTAAGCGACGGTTTTACTTGTAGCCCAGATTACCGGCCCACGCTTGATTTACTAACACACGACTGTTTAATCATGTAAACAACGGATTCAGAATCACTAACTTCGTAGTGAACTACAATTTTTATTGAAAGTAGTACAACCCTACTGTACGCATATAGACTCGCTGTGCACGTTAAGGAATTGCTACTTTACATTGAGCAGAAACTGGAATTAAAGCCGATGCAAAACGATTGGAGACAAAATTTTATTTATTTCCAGATTGTACCAGATAGCAACAAATTCCCAATATGCGGCACGTTGGAAGTGAGCCACTGATATTCATTCATTTCAAGTACCGATAACTAAAAATTAAAAATTAAATTTATTTCTCTTAACTGCAATAACTTCCGTGGAGAGTGTTATGATTTTTACTGCCGCTATAAACATTTATGTTTACATAATGAGTACATAAAAATGTTTTAAAATTCATATTAGATACTTTTTCCTACATTCTCTCTTATATTGTATTTTTTTTTTAGTTTAAATAGCATGTTCATTAAGTTTTTATTTAAAAAAAAATATATTAAAAATACCATAAACAAAATACTAAGTACCAAGAGACAGAAACGAATAAGAAAATATATTTTTCTTTTACGCTTACCGAATTATTGCTTCACATTTCTCGCTACACACTTTTGAGACAAAGTGATAGCTCGCGCGCAAGCGCACGCGTAGATAAAAGAAGGGTCAGCGTCATAATGATCGCTACGTGTCTCTGTATATAAACAATTTGTGTTTAGTGAAAATCACTATTCCGCGTGCGCTAGCGTAATCAGAATTCTATGGAGCGCTGAATGTAAAAGAATAAAATAAGTCAAGTTTGTTGTGAGATCAGTTTGTTTTATTATACACTTGATGTATAGAACGTGATGGAGAGGGTAGATACTAAGTTGTTAGTGGAGAGGGTAGCTAGCACACTGGAGACGAGTGTTGTGGGTTGCAGGTGTGGCAGTGGGACGGGTAACGGATAGGGCTTCTCGGGGACCCCCACAGCAATTCCGATAATGGAACTCGAGAGCTTTTTAACATTACAGGCCATAATCACAAGTTAAACATAAACTTCTAAACTCAGTTTTAACACAACAAAACACAACATCGCAACCTTATCTACCCTCTCAAATTGTAGTATATCAATTTTGCAGCTTTAATATCCAATATATCCGGTCCAACATTCAGAATAGATTTTGTATTTGCTTCGCCTTAAAGAAAAAAAAAACTGTTTACATTCCAAAACAAACGTTGAAAATGGCGTCATTTCAGTCGACCCGACTCTCGCGAGAAACGAGTTGGTCGCGCCCGATGTTGGCAATTTTGTGACGTTCGTGAAATATCAACTTTCGTTCGACAGTTAAAATTGGAAAAAGTTTAAGCGGAATTAATTAATTATTAACGTTTTTCGAGATCGCAATTAATGAAATGCTAAAAATTGCAATTCCTAAAACTAAATGAAACAATCGTTACGAAACAGCAGCAGCAGTCACCCGGTAATAACGACACATTACCTGTATCCACGACTCTTTGTCTCTGTCCCCCTAGTCAGCGTCCCATTCACCTCCCCTAGAACTCTTCCATCTTCCCCTCTTTGTCGTGTGAAGCAACAAGGCGTTGCACGATACAACGTACGCTCAACGTGTTTGTCAAGTGCCACTATTCCTTCTGTTGATACACGTACTCTTTACGTTTTTTATTCTTCTCTGTTTGGTTACCATTAATTATTCTTCTTATTCTCTCCTTAAAACGTTTCTACTTTATGTAGGTCATTTCTCTCCCAGATATATTCCCGGCGTGTTTTCCTTTTTACTGCGACATTAATATTTCATCCACACGTGTTTCTCTTCCCGAATATTCTCCCGTTAGACTGTTAATACAGCAGTCGTCAGTTTGACTTCGTTCGACTGTAGACATTTATCCTCATTATCAAAATTAAGATTAATACATTTCTTCAACTAGTGATCTCAAAATCACTTGTAACACAACCAGTAAATACATGTATGCCACGTATGCCATTCAAGGAAAACGAAGAAAAAGAAATGACAGAGTTCGACACCTACAATAAAGTAGAAATACAACAACATGAAACACTACTGTAAATCGGAAATCAAAGTTTTTAATGAAAATAAAATAAAGACCAATATAACGAATAATAGACAATACGATTTCGATTTGAGTTTTGAAAAGAATATAATTCAATCCCGGTAAAAAAACATGGGCTCCCTCCTTTCTCACTCTTTCTCTCACGGAGACATACACGATTTGTGTCAAATTGACACACCATGTGTGCGAAAGGTGCCAGGTTTATTTAAGGTCATTACTAAGTCCCGGAAACGATGGGGTTAATAGCCAGGACCAAATTGTTATTTATATATAGAGTTCATAGCTAACCTGGAAATTAAGACAATTATAACATTAATTGTAGTTTCCAGTGAATGTGTAATATTGTGTGCGCAATGTAAATTCAGTGTGTGTAATAGAAGATGTACTCTTCCAAAATGAATAAATGTTTATTATTTTAAATAACGTTATTTAATTAGTAAAGTTGTGTTAGTGGTTATAATCACAAACAGAAATTACACTGTGGCACACCACTATGTAAAAATTCCCAATTAGCGCTTTTAACCTTCTCAGTTCATCACATCGAAACTAGGCGAAGTAGCATGTGGCTATTTTCGATCTGATGACGAGCTGAGAAGCTCGAAGCGCTAATCGGGAATTTTTTACGTAGGCTAGCTAGTGGTGTACAATAGCGTAATTTCTGTTTCCAAATAACTCTGTCAAACAGTAAACAATATTTGCAAATCATATAAATACTATTTATTTTAAAACACAGAGATTTCAATAAATATATTATTTGACGAACAAACGAATAAATATAGGTAAATTATTATATTTTAAAATAAAATATAATAAAATCGTAAATAGGCTTTAGCGAAGCACGTTGTTTAGACTGTTCCTGAAGTCAGATACGTATTATTTCTACGTGTTCTAGAATAATTTAAAATCGCGTAGATGGGCCAGATACCGCGAATGGACAAGTGTTGGACTTGGTCTGACGGAGTGAGTCGTTTGAAGGAAGAAGGTGTGTATAGCTGACTCCAGCCGCTTAAGATGTTTGACGGAATCAGGTGTCTGCAAACTGCTGTACCAAGACTGAAGACTCTGCTGACCCAACTAAAATCGAGCCCGGGAACCGGTGAACAGGGTAAGATGTACGACATGAACATACCATACGACATATAGAACCAGAATGACGCCTCAGGAAAACATTAAAGAGTTTATTTCAACTTGTTAATATATTTAAAATCTGAGCAAAGACAATAATTCAACAACACACAATTCTGGAACATTAACTTTTATATTTGCGAGAAACAGAAAATTCTATCGATGACAGAATTGTACATCAAATTGAAATATTTACACTGACACTCTTCTTTTTTAATCCAGTTCTGGATGTATTCTATAATTTTCCTTACAGGCCAGAATTATTAAGTAATCGTAGTAAGTCTGGCGAAAAACTCAATTAAGCCTTTTGTATGGCATCTGTATTCGTCATGCGCAATACCTCTTGGGTGATCTGCATCAGAACTGTGGTTCTGAATATTTCATGAAACATTTCATTAATATGGGGACACACGTTGTTCGAGTTACTTACACCGTTCAATCATACGTTACACACGTGACTGCTGTATACACAGACAATTTTCCTCTACCAAATAAACGTTTAACAATAATGTTTAATAAAAGCATGTCCTCTTCATTACGTCAATTTACACTGACAACAACCTAAACCGTTGTAAAGCATGTTACGTACCTGAAGACCTTCCACAGGTATCAGGAATGCGAACTTGACCGAACAAAATAGTGTCAGTCCTCACATAGTCGACTTAATTCCGCAACAGAAGTAGAAAACCACGTGACGCCGTCCCCAGTGATTGTCTCGAATGCGCCTCTCGAAGGAACGACATTGACGATCTATAACTACATGCGTTTACTTTCTTCGCTCCTTATAAAGTACGGACTGTACACAGGGATAACCTGTGTTCTGATCCGTCATTGTGTCCAGCTTGTAGTGGCTGGACATTAAGCAAAAATTGATAAACCATGTGCTGACTGAGCTATACAAATATTTTCTTACCCTCAAATGAACGTCACGTTAAAAATATACTCGTGTATTCTTTCTGATTCCCTTTTTACTTCCACAAACGACAATTTGTAGCCGATTACAGAAGGATGAGATTTCATTTGCCTCAACATTCACCTAATACTAGTGATTCTACGGTGTTACTTAACCTCTTAGGTTAATCTGTACGTATTTGGTAATAGAAACGACACTTCAGCTACACAGCATAGGCCTACTTTATCTACGCGTTACAAATCCGTAACTCAGAGCTCACTTTGATATTTCTTCTTCGAAAACTTTCCTTTCATGCTATTCCAAGCATCTTTGAGCACCGTGTTTTGGTTCGCCACAAAATGCTACATGTATGTAAGCACGAAAGTAGAGTTTAAAAACACCGTATAAAAAAATTTGTTTTTCACTGTTGCTTTTAATTTCTTGTTTAACCCTCCCACCGTTACTACATATATGAGAGAAAACACATTGCCTTACTTGAGCGCAAGCCTCACTTTAAACCACTCCGTGCTACCTACGCTCTGAAAGTACACGATTATAATTCTATAAATATTTATGCGTATTAGCTTATAATATTCTATTCAGGGTTTTCTTTGAAAGGCTAAAGTATAGATTATTCTGGTTAAACCTGATGTGTGGACTTGCCTTCCTTTCTGACCTGCTCATGCTTTGCTGACTTAATCGTTTCATAAACACTCGATTGTGTTTATGAATTGGAGTAAGTATCAGTTATGGATGCTCTATAGTTTTTAGAATATGTATGTGTGTGTTTCTGTGTTTTGCAATGGACATTCTAATTGCATATGTATTGTAGTAGAGAGTAAAAGCATATGATAGCACATCAAGACACTGTGTGAAAAATAGAGATTGCAGGTTTGAATATTAATTATATTAATTGATAAGAAACTGTGAGTGCTGTAAATGGTGAATGGTGCGAAATGATGCGTAGCCCTCCATGTGAAGCCCCTGTGTGCGAGGATACATAATTATTTACGGGACATTCGTAAAAACACGTTAATTTAAATTACTTTCATGATTTGGGAAATTTTTAGATGAGACATATCAGAATATTCGTAATAAGAAGACCTAACTGATGACAATAGTTATTTAAAATTCAGTAACTAAATGTATGCATATTTTAGTAAAAATATTTAAAGTAAAAAGGTTTTGTGGTTATAATTTCATTGTAAAAATGACAAGGATTTTTGAATAAGAATTGTTCTGTTCGGAAGCCTTCTTGGACAACAATTTTGGTTATCTGAGAAAAATCATTAGTAGGGGTTACCGAAGAACCAATTAGATTACTAGAAAGAAGTCAGTCGAGGGCAATATCGTTAAGCGAATAGATCAGTCTCTGTTCGGAATCGATAACGTGTAAGCGCCGCGCGGTTATGACGATCGGTCTGCTAATCGCGACTAACACAAGTAAAAATTTCCAAGAGTTACTGCAAATAATAATATTGGAAGTGATGTTCCGTGTAACTTCAAGATATCCGATTAGGGTACATAAACACTTTAAGCCCACTGGATAAAAAAGTGTACGCATAATACACTAATTTAGCTATAACAACATCTGTTAGCGGTGAAACATAACCGTGCTTGTGAGAAACAATTACACGCCCCCTGACAGGTATAGGTGAGACCATGTACTCATCCAGATACAGGATCATACAGGATCAACCCGTCGTCTGAAGGATCTACAGTCGACAGTAAAGGGATGTGAACCTACATTATTTATGTACGATAAAAGAAAGAAAATTATTTAAAAGAAAGACTTTATCATATCAGTAAAGACTGTATAGCAAATAAGACAAAAAGAACTTTTAAATACTACTTTATTTCATTATATAGTAAGAAATGTTTAGTTGTGTTAAAAAGTTCAATAGATACATATTAATTATTTTTTATAAACTGTACTAAAAGCTCAGTAGATTGCTATAAAAGACTATCATCATTAATAAATCCACTTCACTCCAGTACAGTATATCTCGACAACTTATTCTATGCGACACCTATACATCGCAGCACACACGCACACACACACACACACACACACACACACACACACACACACACATGTGCGTGTGTATATATTGCGACAGTACAACCATTTACGGTACTGTGCATTGCCAAAATAATGTAAATAAATAATAAAAATAAATAAATATTGATTGATAAACATGATTCAGATTGCAAGCTGGATTGTTTAAAATATAGGGAACCCACCGTTCTGGCACGTACATGCATATCTGGCCCACCTGTCGCTAGCGGTGTGTACATGTGTATTTTGTTTGTGTGTGTGAATCCTGTCCGTTCCTGAACAGTAACCATTCCTTTTCAAATATTGGTAGATTTTATGTTTATTTCAATTATAAGAAAAATATGTACGATATTGTAAAACGAAAGACACAAGAGGGTGTAGAAAATAAAGGTGAACAAATGATTAAAAGACCGTGACAAAGTGACGGAAAGTGCAATTACTATAAGTAAAAAAGTGAATAACTCTTTTTATAATTACAATAAAGAAGTGTAATTTATGTATAGTAAACATATAAAAATTAGCGATCGATTGAGCATTGTGTAGTGTGAAACAGACTTCGTAATTCGCGAAGATAGGCGAAATTAGTGAATTGAACCAGAGTGGGGGTAAAGACGCTTCGACAAACTCTGACAAGATGAAAATTGTTCAGACTTGAGCTTTTGCACGACCTGGCTATAAATACCAGGTCGCGCTAATAAAGTTTCTTCTTCGATATTCATCCGTTGCCGTAGGAGGCTATGTCAGTCAACTACGCGATCGTAAATCTACAGTAAGCGTCACCTGACGACTTCTGAGGCAGAACAGAGGTTCAATGGACACACCTACAACCCATGATGTGAGCAGAGACAACAACGCCTAAGAAAGACAAGCAGTGGAAGCCTGGAAGAGGACCCGAGGACCGGAACAAGGACTGCAAGAGAACCCGAGGACCGGAGAAGAACACACTGAAGTTGCCACATCAAACGAGGTGACAACAAACCATAATAATAAATAGACAATTGAAAGACAATATTGAAACTAGAGTGAAAGACATTCCAACTGTTGCTAACAGAATTTAAATTGTACATATAATGTAAAGTCTTATTGTAATTTAGAATAACGTCTCATGTTGAGAAAGTAATATTGGAATAACGTAAATGCTATGAGAGAGCAATGCTTGATTTTAAAGTGAAGTAAAGTAGAATAATTAGTAGAGTCTTTAATTGATAAAAGAATAATGCATATGCTATAAATTTAAAAGAGAATTAAAGCCAAGTAAAAAATTAAAGAAATAATTGAAACAAAAGTAAATTTATTGTGAATTGATAAGCAATGGCAAAAGATGGCCACACTAAATGAGTAAGCCGAGGGCAGAAATAGATAATTAAGAGTAGATAATAAGATTTGTGTATAAACTGTTTATACATAAATTGTTCACATTAATCACATACATAATATCGCACAAGCGAGGAATAATGAATATTTTTTTGTATTGCCGGAATAAGTAAAGAGGTTAATAATTAAATAATGTAAACATTTAAAAAGTTTATAACATTGGTTTATTACAATTACACCCAAACCAAACAAGTAAAAATTGTTATGTTATATAACTTATCGCTCCAAAAGATTGGGGCTTCCCAAATTAAATAAATTTGGGGTAGTTACGTTACAAAAAAAAAATATATATATATATATATTGTAATATAACATTTACAAGTACAAGATATAATTATATTTATATCGATGTGGTGTGTTATCTTCAATCATTTCAGCCCCGCGATGGAGCGCCAACTTGTAATATAACAAGTTTTCAAGTTCACAAGATATAATTATAGTTGTATTGATGTTTGGTGTGTTCGTATGGGTGTAGACACGCACCGGTATCTACTATAATGTTGTGTATCTAAAGGTGTAATCGTAATCATAGAGGTTATTGGTGTTAACGTATTGTTTTTTTGTGGGTACGCAGTAAGAGTTCACTCCTTTTATTTTAATATGATCCGCGCACTTTGTTGTGTATCTCACTTACTTACCACACTTGAATGCTTCAATTCTGTTCGGTGACGTTCCTTCTGAAATACATGCACTTCAAATACAACAAAAAAAATATTCAGATTGAATAGTTAATATATCATCACACACAATAGTAAATGAAGCAATATTTGATGAATTTTTAAATTCATCCGCCACCTGTGTCAGTGTGACGATTTAAATTGTGACATTTACAGAATAAAAAAAAAAAATTTAATTAATTAAGGTTGCGTACAATTGACCATTTAAATCTCACAATAATAATAATAAAAACATGTAGGTACTAAGTGTGAATGGAAGAAGTAATTAATAAGGGCAAAGTATCCATAAAGAAAAGGCATATTGTAAATAATTATTATGTTCGTATTTAACCCTTTGCTTGCTATCAAGCGCCTACCTGTTGATACCGGACTCGACATGTTTTCCGAGTCTACTGTAATTAAAAAATAATAGAGTAAACTAATGTTAATAATTAAAGTATCTGTAGACACAGATAGTAACTAAAACAATTAATTTAAATGATGTATTTTTTATCTAGCGATAGTCTGTATAAATAAAAAAGTTTATTTAAAGAGAACAGGAACTATATATGCTCGCGGAATAAACACCCCACTCTCTCTTGTCATGTACAAGGGTAGCGGACGAAAAATCGCTCTCTTGCGATGACGACGCCCAGCTGTGCAGACGCACGAGCAAAATGCTCTGTTCAAAAGTTATACAATTTGTTGTTAGTGTGGATTAATTAATTATTATTTTGTATTTTACTAACCGTTACAAAAAGTGTAACATGTAACGTTAACAAAAAGAAAATTCCAAAAACTTTGTAACAAGAAGAAAGATGTAACTACAAACGACGAGTGTTAATAAAGAAAAAACGATGACTGCAATCTTCACCGATAGACGAATCTTTTCAACATCTGACCTGTGGTCATGGACCATCTAAATGAGAACTCTAGTATACCCTACCGATGATGCAGTTCGAGACATCTGAGAATCAACGAGTATCTGTGTAGAAGACTCTACCTATCCTGCTGACGTATTAAGCCATGAACAACAGAGACCAGACCAAGACGAGGACGACGTTTTAGGACTCCCAAGACGGAACCACATGGAGGCGATTACTACATCCAAAAAAATAGAGGTGACTCGATAGCACGTCTATCGAGGAATAATGATAATATTTTTGTAACACAATACTCTATTTAAGAGACTTACAGAGACGATTGATTTTATAAGAATATAAAAACTTGAATTTGAGAATTTAATTGTAACTATTCAATATCATTCAATTGTAACTGTTTAGATATTAACGTAACGTAGTGTTATTAATACCATTCTTCTAATGGAATATATATGAAGCAAAAAGGTAAAAGTCTTGCAAGATAAAATTTTGAATTAAATATAATTAAAAGATTAGAGAGTAAATACCAATGGTTACCCGGATCCGGGGGTATAGCTAGATAAATTTGTTGTGATCCCATATTCTAAATAAAGCATTTCACTTAATTTTACTAATTTAATTAATGACGTCATGGGATCTGTTCTTTGGAGTAAATGTTATATTTCAAATGTTTAATAAAGCAAGTCTTCTTGTTACACACATATACCGAGTATATAAATCAACAGTTTCACCTTCCCTGATTCCTTGTATGTCGTACTGTGTGTTATTCTGATTTAAATTTCAGCTCGTCTCGAATAAGGCAGCCTGAAATAATTGGCAGAACCAATTATTTTGGGTTCCCTCCGTTATAACTCTAAAGAAGAGGTTATAAGATGCGCCACTCTGCTAATTTGTTTAAATTTTGCTACTAATAACAAAAAAATTTTGTGACTTGTGTTGCTAAACAGTAATTGTGTCCCTATTCATAAGCTGTTGATTTATTTACTCGTGTATTTTAATATGTGTCAGAAATTTAAATAAACTAAAAATAATAATTAATATTATAGTAATATAGTATAGATAATTTTATTAGTAAATATAATATGTGTAAAGTAAAATTAACGTATAATCACATGTAAACAAAACATGTAGGAGCTTGTCAAAAGTTCATTCTACAACACGTCTGTTTGTAAACAATACCAGACCGGTTGAATTCTTGTGTGGTCCTGTTGGTGTATATTTTGTCATTGTGAACCTCCCCAATCGCGGAATGAAACAATTCCTTCACCCTCTTTGATAGCTCTATTGTTATAAGAAGCGTGTCCTTTCCTGTGTGTCGTCTTGTGCCTAGTAAACATGTATCTCCCCTTTGTTGAAAATTAAATCGAATTAAATAAAACAAGTGTACTAATTAATTTAATGGAATGATGTTTCCCTAAGTAAATAAACTAGTTCGAAATAAAAAGAAACTGTCTCTTAAATCAGACCAAAGTACTAATAATAAATAATAAGTTATTTAAAATAAAAAGTTTAATAATATCGTAAATTATTATAACACGTTAGTAGAATTATAATTATAAAAGTGTATTAGTGAAATAAGTAAAAAGAAATGAATAATATGTATGAATAATAATAAATAAGTTGTGTCCTGCTTGAAAATAAGTCCCTAGCCGCCAGCTATTGTTAAATGGAACAATAGAGAAATATCCACCCTCGAGTTGACTTCTGCCCTTTGTACTCATAAACGAGGCCATTGTTTAAAACTAGTTTGACCCACATTCCAGCGTAACAGCTGATCGTTGAAAGTAAAGTGTTAGTCCCCTCTTGTTTAGTGTGTGACAATTGATTGTTTAGAAGTGAATAAAGATTCCCCTTCGTGACATTCCGCTTATCTCAGTAAAGTAAGCAACTAGAATTAGAAATAATCTAAAGTTGAGTATGGGATCAACTTTAGATTATCTTAAGTATTAATAAGCGAAATAGATATAAGGAACGTAACACAGTCACAATGGCGCCGCACTGAAAAATTCTTTACTAGAGTTAAAGAAAGTAGCAGAAAACTAACTACTAGAGTTAGAGAATACAAGATGTAATCAGTAGGGCCATGATGTTGTGAGGTTACGTAATTTAGTAGTAGAAATAAAATTAAGTTAGATTTTAAGAAACAAGATAAAGGGAAGGTCACAGAAGAAAAGAAAATGAGTACCAAGAGCTGATCGTTTAAATAGAATTTAATGCCAAAGGTTTAAATATAATCTCTGTTAATAAATGTTTACTATGTATTAAAGTGTGTAGGAAATAATTCGAGGTAAGTGTTTTTAAAACCCCAAAGTAATAATAAGTGATTAATAATTGCTTAAATAGTCATAATAGCTAAATAAATCTTAAGTTAAACCAATTTGTGTAACGTGTAAATAAGTAGTAGTAAATCGTATCGCAGTAAATAAGAGAAAAGTGAATAATAATAATAAAAGTTACGTTGCGTAGTGTAAACACCCCAGTTGTGGTAAGGTAGAGAAAAGGAAGCGTGTTCAGTATTGTATTAAACAGCCACCGTCTCAATTGTATTAAAGGTTACCCTCCCTAAACAATGAATGCCACCGCGAGTGGATTACAATGCATTGTGTAAAGTGTCTCCCCTTCCGCATATTTTGTCTAGTAATTGTTAAAGAGTTAAATGAAAAGTATCTTCGTGAAATTCCGCTTCTCTCAAAACAGTGATCTAAAGTGGAGTATGGGATCCTTTTAGATTACATTAGAAATAAGTTTATGATATATAATCCAGAAGTGATTATACATGTTAAGTAACGAGTCACAACGGCGCCGACTGAAAAGGATAATGATGAGCCAAGAGATCATTTTTTTTTAATGCTGAAAGCTAACGTGTAGAGTTAGAGTAAGCTGATGTCAGTCGGGCCACGATATTGTGAGTTGCTGAAATTAGGGAAATTAGTATTATAAGTTAGTACTGTAAGAAGCGAGAAAAAGGGAATTTCACGGAGGAGGAACATTTAAATGAGAATTCAGATCATTTAAAGAGAATTTAAAACAAATAAACCGTGCAATAATAATAAAAGATAATAATAATAAGAAATTTCACACGGAACTCCCCAAGCATACTCTCGGTACATAGCTGACCAAAATTTTAGGAGTCTGTGTTGGTAAGGAGGCGGAGTATGTGACGATTTAAATTGTGACATTTACAGAATAAAAAAAAAAAATTTAATTAATTAAGGTTGCGTACAATTGACCATTTAAATCTCACAATAATAATAATAAAAACATGTAGGTACTAAGTGTGAATGGAAGAAGTAATTAATAAGGGCAAAGTATCCATAAAGAAAAGGCATATTGTAAATAATTATTATGTTCGTATTTAACCCTTTGCTTGCTATCAAGCGCCTACCTGTTGATACCGGACTCGACATGTTTTCCGAGTCTACTGTAATTAAAAAATAATAGAGTAAACTAATGTTAATAATTAAAGTATCTGTAGACACAGATAGTAACTAAAACAATTAATTTAAATGATGTATTTTTTATCTAGCGATAGTCTGTATAAATAAAAAAGTTTATTTAAAGAGAACAGGAACTATATATGCTCGCGGAATAAACACCCCACTCTCTCTTGTCATGTACAAGGGTAGCGGACGAAAAATCGCTCTCTTGCGATGACGACGCCCAGCTGTGCAGACGCACGAGCAAAATGCTCTGTTCAAAAGTTATACAATTTGTTGTTAGTGTGGATTAATTAATTATTATTTTGTATTTTACTAACCGTTACAAAAAGTGTAACATGTAACGTTAACAAAAAGAAAATTCCAAAAACTTTGTAACAAGAAGAAAGATGTAACTACAAACGACGAGTGTTAATAAAGAAAAAACGATGACTGCAATCTTCACCGATAGACGAATCTTTTCAACATCTGACCTGTGGTCATGGACCATCTAAATGAGAACTCTAGTATACCCTACCGATGATGCAGTTCGAGACATCTGAGAATCAACGAGTATCTGTGTAGAAGACTCTACCTATCCTGCTGACGTATTAAGCCATGAACAACAGAGACCAGACCAAGACGAGGACGACGTTTTAGGACTCCCAAGACGGAACCACATGGAGGCGATTACTACATCCAAAAAAATAGAGGTGACTCGATAGCACGTCTATCGAGGAATAATGATAATATTTTTGTAACACAATACTCTATTTAAGAGACTTACAGAGACGATTGATTTTATAAGAATATAAAAACTTAAATTTGAGAATTTAATTGTAACTATTCAATATCATTCAATTGTAACTGTTTAGATATTAACGTAACGTAGTGTTATTAATACCATTCTTCTAATGGAATATATATGAAGCAAAAAGGTAAAAGTCTTGCAAGATAAAATTTTGAATTAAATATAATTAAAAGATTAGAGAGTAAATACCAATGGTTACCCGGATCCGGGGGTATAGCTAGATAAATTTGTTGTGATCCCATATTCTAAATAAAGCATTTCACTTAATTTTACTAATTTAATTAATGACGTCATGGGATCTGTTCTTTGGAGTAAATGTTATATTTCAAATGTTTAATAAAGCAAGTCTTCTTGTTACACACATATACTGAGTATATAAATCAACAGTTTCACCTTCCCTGATTCCTTGTATGTCGTACTGTGTGTTATTCTGATTTAAATTTCAGCTCGTCTCGAATAAGGCAGCCTGAAATAATTGGCAGAACCAATTATTTTGGGTTCCCTCCGTTATAACTCTAAAGAAGAGGTTATATCAGAACTGATTAAAAATAAATGAATTTACTTTTACTAGAAATGATACTCCTTTTGTGGTAATAAAATTGGAGGTTTATTAACAATTTGATAAGTGATAAAATCTTTGACAATTAAAAACAATAATTAACAACCTTTAAATTACTGATTACAATAACATTCAATAAGACTCTGTCTAATTCCTCAAGGCTGGTAGACCTGTTGTTAGTACAATAATTTAACTACATAAGTTATGTTACTTTGATTCAGAGAATTACCATATTTCGTTAGGTTCTTTGAGGTAACATGATACCAGTTACAAGATGTAATACAAATAATTACATAGAATTAACAATAGTGACTAATAATTGAACAAATATAAAAAATCAAAATTTGGTACCATATGTCTGGTATTTATAAAATTATCGTACGCGGGTATGCGCACGCATCTCTAATACTAGTGTGTTATTGTCAAGCTGTCTGATTTGTACAGTATTTAAAATGTATTACGTTCGTTTAATAATTAGCTTTAAAATCATTTATTCACAAGAGAAAAATTTCTCAAAAAACTCTTGTTAGCAATTCTATTTGATTTGATTGTTACTTGAGAACAGATCGGTAATGTTGAAATTATCAAGTTACCGCAACAATTTCTGAGGTTAGAATTAACTGGTGTGGTTATAAAGGATAAGTATTCCTTATTAGCTAATATTTCTTATACTATACATGTAAACACATTATTCATAATACTTTTTAATATATTATTATCAGAATTACATTTATTCCGATTGTATGAAAATTAATAAAGTAGATTTTAAAACATAGAAAAATTCAAGAAAAATACGTTTAGTCAAACGAGTGACTAAATACTCTCGTATTTATTAACAATTATTTTCAAACATTTTATTTTAAATTACTATAATTAATTAAAATATTTTTCTAATATTTTAATAATATTGATTTAAATCTTTTCTCAATTCTGATAATTTAATTACAGTTTTTTCGATACTCAGCATTGTATGACTTGCGTAGTATCGAAAGTCAAATATTCATAAAATTATTATTTTCATTTAAATATTGTTTAAATAAAACTGTACTCCCTGTTTCCTATTTAAAACTTCACTCGCAACTATGGTCGTTATTATACACTGACCTACTTGTTCAATTAACACAATTCCGCACTTTTTCACTCGTATGTATGAATGTTGTATTTAGGTTAACTGTATGTTGTGTACTGACGTAAAATGGCGCGCATAGTTTTAAAATATAAATTACTTCTTCCTCGACTAGAGCGGCGTGACCTGTATGTTTGGTGGTTGATCGTAGACTGTTCTGTACCTCTGAGACGTCTCTCGGTCGTCTGCTGAAAGTCATTAATTCCATTGGCTGGATTCGTTATACTCTCTAACCCGAAAGCCTTCGTTTTATTAAAATATTTAATTTTTTGCCAAAATTGATTTTGGGTTGGAGACATTTTTACGTCATCATTGGTACAAAAATTTAACTGGAAAGTTTAAAACTATCATAACTTTCTTATCTTACGTCCTATCGTTAATTAGTTGATATCAATGAATTCAGGGCGTTTTGCTTGTTAAAATAAGTCCAAAAACGCTTATTTTTCGTTCATTATTACTATTACAATAATGATTTTATTATTTATTTCTGGTGCATCTTATTTTTATAAGTTCGTTACACCAGATTTTAGTTAAATATAATAAAACACTTCTTATCTAAACACTTTGAGTCTGTATCTCAGTCGGTTTAATTTACAATTTGGGAAAAACTGTTTCCTACACAAATCTCGCTATGGCGTCATTAAGCGTCCATGTTAGATTTTTTATAAATCTGCTTATAACTAATTTTTCTTATCTCAAATGATTATATTACTATCTAATATTACTAGTAATGTTTATTTACACAATTTTCCACTATAATATTTATGTATGACTGTGGTTAATTTAATATTTACATAAGTTCCAACCTCTCATATGGTTCTTATACAATTTTTCATCTTATTTTTTAGTCTCTTCATATAAATCATATCATTTAATGATTGTAATTTGTGTACATACATAGTATCTAATCTATTATATATAATGGTTACCTTTTAATGAGCTCAGAACTTTCTAATCATTCAGTAATGGCTCTGTTCAGGTTGTGTCATGTCATAATATTCATTTATTTTTTCTAATACAACAACTAAATTGTTATTGTCCTATTTGGTTTGGATTCCCAAAGTAGCATTAGATATCATTCTAACTTTTGGTAATGTTTCCAATTACTTTTACATAAGTTCATATGCTATTTTTTTCATAAATAACTGGTTGGTCATTGTTTGTCTACATTTGGTTTTCCTTATAATGGTCATATGGTTTTCAAATGTTTGTATATAATATGACTGCTTTTGTGGTCATTATCTGTTCTCAAAGTAGCTTTGGGATTTCCTCTTGCTACTGGTAATAATTGTAACAATCTGTGCTCAATATTTGATACAGTATTTTTCTTAACTAACTAGCTATACAATGGTTTAGCTTACATCTGGTCATATGTACATGGTTAATTGGTTTACAATAATTTAGTTATAATACTGTTCTTATCATGTTCAAAATCTGTTCTCAATGTATTATCAGATATTTATCTCACTACTGGTAATACTCTTATAAACATTTACATTGGTTTTGATACTGTATTTTTCTTAACTAAACTGGTATACTTTTCTCATTTCTGTTATTCCCTGTGTCATTATGTTTGACTTGATTTATTTACATTGTTTTGCATTATATTACATTGTTTCTTAATATTTATTATTATTACTTATAATAAATTCTCATTTGATAACATATTTGATGATCAGATATTTATACTAATATGTATCATTTTCTGTTGTAATAGGTCTCTTCCTTGTGGGTTGTGTAACAATGTACCATCTGTTTTAGTGCAGTATTTTTCTACTACTAAACTGACTTCACTACGGTATATTAACATAATACCTTAACTAATTTGTTACACATGTTTATACAATTCCTTCTTAAACACTAACACAAATCTTTCTTGTACTATTTACAATGTTTTTCTGGTCAATGGTGGAATTTAATTCCTGTTATGTTTGATACTCAACAAATGTCTTTTATTTGTTGTCAGTTCTTTATGAACAATAACATCATTGTTCTAATTTGTTCTAATCTGGTGGTCTTATGATTATGTGTGTTGGTTACAACTTTATTAAATCAGTCACACTCATTGTTTGTGTTTATTTGACTATTTTTAATTTTTGTTGCTTCATCATGAAATTAACATATTTTTCACACTGTAAACTTCATCACTGTAATTGTTTGTGTGGTTTATTCAGTTGAAATAGTTAGTTATTCACAGGTTTCACATTTGTATTAAGTACACACTGTAATTGTTTGTGGTTCCTTAAATGTTTCACACTGGTTTTCTTGTCATACTTATAATCATTTCTTTTGTCACTTACACTGTTTTTAGTACATGTGGTTTATATTGAGTCCTTATATCTTCTGTCCATCTTCTTTCTTCTACTTGGTGCTCTTCTTGGTCCTTCTTCTTTCTTCTTCATTCCATATTTTCATCGTAGTTGCTCTTTTTATTTTTCTCCATTGTTGTTGGAGCTTGTTGATCCTTGTTTCGTTGATTCCCCTCACTGTTGGATCCTATTGGGTCTATTTACTGATATTTTGTTTTGGGCTTGTGGCATTTTCTTTCTTTATTTTGTAACTAATGTTGATATATTCGTATTCTCTTCTTCATTGTTGGATTTTTTATTAATATTTTTGTAGATACACACTTATATACACTTAGCTTTGTTTATCTAGATATATTCCCATGTTTTTCTCATACTTGACGTTACCTTCGTTTATACTATGTAACTACCATATTTTTGGTACTGTTACAATATATATATATATATATATATATATAACATCACGTTATGATACTGACTTTCATTTTTATTTTTGACTTTAGTCCTATGTTACAGTACATTAAACGGCATGCGAAATTTAATAATATTCGTCCTCTGTAGTATAGTAATCTTCGGCTATTAGTCTTCACCATTGTGATCTGGTATACTTTGCCTTTCCAAAAACCTATACATAATAGATTTCCTAGGTATTCTGTCTGAAGACACACATAACGTGGTCCTTTCATCTATTTTTGGAAGGAATTGAATATTCTTTTGAAAAGAATGCCCTGTAATATCAAACAATAATGTTCATATTATACATAAATATTACTTGCACCTACCAGAGAAGCTTATACTGAGTTACAAATAGACAAACACATATGCATGCGTGTATGTGTGTGCGCGCGCGCGTACCTGTACAGTGCTTCTACAGAAGCATCTCCATTTCGAACAAGTACTACATGAAATACTTTTAGAATTTACACGTTGTTTGTACTGGTCCATCACATCTTAAAGAAATCTCTGTCTACTAAATAAATGTTTCAGCTACCCACTACGCCAACGCTAGATGGGAGCTCCTTTGCGAACACGTTAAAATGGTTTTTAGTCTGTCGCTGTAATTGATGCTGCGTAGCTTTATTTCTTCCACAACTGAAGGAATTTGTAAACCTCTTTGGATTACTCGTTTGGGCTCATACCACGGAGCTTTTGTTTTAGCTTTCGGCACTTTTCTTGGAAGGGCTGAAGTACTTCTAGGTTGGAATTATTGCCCGGTTCCCCACAGCTAATATTCCATAAGTCAAGACAGGTTTTATGTCTTTATAAATTTGCACCTTGTTTCAAATGGTTCCTCTTCCCGAGAGATGTTGAGATGTTATCACATCGCCTCTTTACTGATGTCTCATTTACTTGATATCGTTAAAACTGTGGTAAAATTGTAAAAACCAAATAACTGGATTATTAATATCAGGAACACACTGCATCACGATATGTTTCGATTCATTATGTAACTTTAGAGAGACGAAGAGCATCACCGTATCTGTCAGGACACGTCTGTTAAGACATACTGGTAAACATGGTCAGTCATATTTAAATTTTGTATATACTATTTTTAACACAAAGCATAATAAAACACACTAATTTCTGATATTACATTTTGAGTTTTTGAGGTGTTTTAATTGTTTACTATTTATTGGAGTTTCAGAACCAAAAAGCTGCGTTACAACTTTGTCTCCCTTTGTATGGATGTGTCAGGCGTCTTCAGAACTGGTTGCTTTACAGAGACGTGCGTATATAACCCCAACCTATACAGTATAGTAGCAACATCGATAAACCACATAGCCTACAATCCGAAACCGATACGTTGAGTAATGTATACGGCTATGTTCACAGGCCGACGTAATGTGCGTATACACATATTGCTGACCAAACTATATAGCCTACTGCATGCTGACACCAACATGCTTAGCCTACTACTACACCTACATGATAAAAAGTATCCTGTTTTATTCAATACGCAACATGTAACACCGTTCGTATGTATAATTTTTTCAGTTTAATAAATAATAATCAACTTTTATCTAATGCGTCTGAAGTTATCCGTTAAAATATAAAAATTCTACGTGGTGTAATTACTGTGTTCGATACAGACGCGTCGTCTGCCGCCTGCGCTCGCTCGCACGCGACGCGTCAACAACCGGCAGTCACTTTCAACGTTATCGAAACACGACAACCGTCACTATGTTCAGGTGTATTCACACAAAAGAAGACCATTTTTCATGCAAAGACAAAAAACACAAAACATATAAATATTAATTAAAAGTATAAAAAAAAATTAAATTTCTAAACAATTGTTTGTTGAGCGGAATAAAATGAAAATGTTTTGTGTTGAAGAGAAAGATTAGTGTATATAAAAAGCAGCATTGTGTGGTAGCGGTGCGAACTAATCCCCGGTAAAGGTCTAGAGCTCAATATCCCTTGCCATGCCCACAACTGCTTGCTTTCTGCTTTTTCTAATAAAGAAACACGTTAACAATGAAATCAAACTATCTACACCCTTTTGTGATGATTGCTCTTATAAAGACAGTTATACTAAAATAATTAATTACCATTAACATGTTCTTTTATTACCAAAAGTTTTAATACAAATTATTTATCAAATAAGTCAAAGTTAAAATATTTATACCAACGAAGTTTTAATAATTGAAAGCGAAAATGTTGTATTCTACGTAGAAACTTTATTAACCTGTTATTCAGATTTTTTAGTATACATGCATGTAGTTGTGTGTGTGTGTGTGTGTGTGTGTGTGTGTGTGTGTGTGTGTGTGTGTGTGTGTGTGTGTGTGTGTGTGTGTGTGTGTGTGTGTGTGTGTGTGTGTGTGTGTGTGTGTGTGTGTGTGTGTGTGTGTGTGTGTGTAATTGGCCACTTAAGCGCAAGTCTACTCAATTTTAAACAAAAAAATGTTTATGTGGTGGAACACAGTCAGTTAGTGCTATGCGTGTGATTGCTACTAAATATTGTATGAACGGTTGCACGGTTATGGGTACTCGAAGGCGCTGTGAATAACTAATGCACCTAACATTAACCAAATTTACATCCATACTCCTGCTTAGGCTCTCCACATATTTCCGTTACTGATCCTGTCTACTATATTACACGTGTTTGTATGTGTGTGTGTGTGTGTTTGTGTGTGTGTGCGCGCGCGCGTGCGTGTGTATATTGTATTTATATAAAGTGTATGTGCACTTTTCCAACTAAATTCTTGGCATTTTACAGTATAACCTCTTAACAGCAAACCCACTATATACGAGTAATTATTCGAGAAAATAACTTACTTCACTTACGTCGGTAGTCTGTAGTTATGTTTTAAATGTAGATCATATGTTAAGTACATTTAACATTACTAATTCATTTGATAAGTTGCAAGATCTGAAGAACGTTATAAGGAAAACGTTTTGAAATTCTACATGCCAATGGAGATTAGCAAGAAATGTTGGTAACAAAGAATAACAAAGAAAACCGTGTACAGGAACGTAAAATGTACGTATACAGAAAACTGATTATCGATGGATAAAATAAGATAAACTAAGGGTAAGGTGTATATATTGTTACGAGGATCGCATCGTGATCTTGGGACAGTGAATTAAGTTACTGAACACCAGAAAATTAGATACTATTTTTCATTAAACCGTTTAGAAAGCAACAACATTCGCACTGCAATTGTTCTACTACAGACATAGTTGTCCACTACGCATTAACTCAAGTCATCTAGTTAAATAATTACAATAGTCTACAACACAAACAACAATTAAACATTTGAAACATCCACTAAAATAATACCTATCGTGTTGGATAAACATCCAGTTCACGGAAAATAAAACTAGTCCCGCAGCTTTCCGCAACATGGGTATTACACTCATTCAAGGTCATTTGTAACGTTTAATGTTTTATAAATCCCTCGAGATGTTTCGAGAATAATCGGGCAACGTTGAAAACCTGCAAGTGTCAGGTAGTCTTTCCAGCAGTATTTGGCTATCTTTGGAATATCGCGTCCATCCCCAGACTACAAGCGTCACGTATACTACGTCCCATCGATGCGACATTGTATAAATCTACTAAATATTTGAATTTAAATAAAAGATTCATTTGCTGAGAGTAAACGTTCTATGCTTCAGGAAATAAAGGCGAGATCAGTTTTGATGGGGACAATTCATTACTTCAGGCATAATCCTTGGTGAGAAGAAAATTGTATATTTCATTCTGATCATTCTTCATTCTTCAATACACATATAATGACCACTTAATCAGTACACAATTCAAATTCAGTTTTCAATGTTTTACGAACGTGTACAATAATTCTTTAACAGAAAAAAAAATCCACAGCTCTAACAGCCAACGAGATACATAGAGCTTCGCATGGGAAGTTACGCCAGCGGACGTCTGTAATTAGGACACGCTACACACATGCATTAAGTTTTTTTTTCAGTTTATTCAGTTCGCTTGTAATGGGTAAAAGCTTTTCCTAATAAGTCAATTTCAGATACTCATCCACCCGGTCGCTGGCAGTAAGACCGCGAGAACACGTCTAAAAACGTTAAGGTCTTACAAAAACCAGCCGGGTCACTGGACGATCCGGTTTATAAAATAGTGGGATAGAACAATTTACGGTAACAAGTATTAATTTGTCCAGTCGGGTAAACATAACCGATGCTGGCCATTTATTTATCAGCTGTAAAATATAATCAGTGCGATATGTCGCTTCTATATAACATTTCACTTGTAATGTACAGTTTTTCCTGTTTACAACATTAAGAAAGAACATCGTTTTTATGATCTGACAAGTCGTACGTATAAGGAGCTACATTAGACGAAGTAAAATAGATGGTGTAAATAGGGATTGTTTCTTGTGGTAGGCCTATAATTAGATACTTTATTTTAAGGTATAACTAGAAAAGTATGTAATGAATCTTAAGTTACTTATACGAAGCACTGTTTATTTAACAAATACTGCCTAATGACTCATTAAGACTTCAGATCGCTATTACATTTTCTCTTAAATTGACGTATAATGTGTTCTATATTTATCACTGCTACTATTTGGTTAACTATATTCGTATTTAGTACTTCAGGGGACTTAAGGTAAGGTGTTACTTTGGATTAATTTAACATTACGTGACATCACGCTCATACATGCGCGTACCAATCATTTCAGTAGTTGTTAGGCCACCTCGGCCGCTGCAATCGTATTGGGCCGGGCTTACTTCACGTTGGAAGGGTGTCGGCCACGTTCGTAGCGAACACACCTGACGCCTATCAAATAACCACAGTTTGCACACTTCTCGCATGACTTCATGCTTCATCAGTAAAGGAAAAGCTATCCATGGAGTTGTCGCCTCAGATACAGGTGTATAGGGCGGAGCACCCAAATAACATTCTGTACTCGCTGGTGAGCGATTACCTGCTACCGATATTCTCTAGCGAACAACGAAGCATTCGTCCGAACGGAGCACGTAAAACTCAAGCTCACATCGGGTTGGGATCGGACAATGCACAGAATTTGTGATCAGTAGACCCTGCGAGATAGCCATTGCCTTTCAACATTAAAGAAACTAGATACACTTAAGATAATCAGAATCGTTATAGCAGATTGCAGCAATTGGATAGTGGGCACTAAGACTTCGTCTTTAGCGTAACTGAAGATGACCGCCTCGTGTGCACAAGACACGCTTCGAACAATAATTATCGACGTTGGACCTTCAGTCCGGAAATCTTCAACCAACTACGTTGAAGACCTCCATAACGAGTATATATTTAGCGTCCTCAGTAATTCATCTTTAGATTAGGTGGTCTAAAGTTAGGTAGCATGCAAGTTGGATTCGTACCCAACAACGTGCAGCTTACTATTACTCCTTCCATACTAGACCAATATTTAGCGGCTGAATCTTAAAAAGGTTAATGTTAGTTTAACTCATGTCAAATTACACTACTCTAACCTAATTTCCAATTAAAACATTCTTACTCTTCTTTGTCTTACCCTGCTTTCTTTATTATTACCATGGATGCTGTACATTCGCCTATCCATGCTGGATTGTTTTCACCACTTTGTCGCAACATAAAATTAAGGTTGCGACCTTTTCAGCTCTCAGGTTGACTCACTCTGTGGAAATGAGTGCTCGGGATATTACTCTGAAGTAATAACGTGCGGCTGCAGCGTATGCCACTGGTTTACATGAGGCAGTTTGCCTTGTGTAACTTCGAAATTATTTCAATGATAGAATAGTAAAGGTCATAATTACATGTCCTCTGGCATTCAGAGTTTAAAATATGAAACTTACACTCCTAATGAAAATATTGTCCTAAATCTGGTTTTTGTTTAATCTTTTAGAAGCGTATAGTGACCTTCCGTACGTCTGGTTTAAGTTACTTTAACTAATTATTAATATTACTTGTTCAAAAATCTACGCACATGTTTCACCCCACAGGTCGGCATAGCTTAAGTACCTAGGATGCTAAACACACTACCTTCGTTACATGGCGAACCATGGCATACCTAGACAAACTACCCTGCTTCTCCTAAACTACTTCGGCAGCACAAAAAGGAATCATTATAATTATTACCTACTAAAATAATGGTCCAACGCTATCGACAAGATCTAGAAATTGATCAGTACGTCTTCAAAAATGTCACAGAACTCAATTATCTAGGCTCTCTGGTAACAGGCATAAATGATATGAACGGACAAATTTCTGCCAGAATTAACGCTGGAAACAGAATATTTTCAGTCTTACGTCATTTCTTATCATTCAAAGGTCTGTCGAGGAGTGTCAAATTATGAGTCTATAATTAACATGTAGCAAAACCACTAGTGCTACATGGAATGACACGTGGACGATAACACTCAAACAACAACAGAAGGGTATGAATTTGTATACAATAAAGAAAATCATGGGAACGGTGTACGATACAGAAAGTAAGACACGGCGTGTAATGAAAATTGATGAAGTCAGAAGAATAACGTGACAGACCTTCATTACAATCAAAATTAGAGCAAGAAAATTAGAGTGGATTGTTCACCTTATAGAGCACAAAATGAGAGAGATATAAAGAAAACACACATCATCCATTGGAAAAGCCGCCAGAACGATCGCAGACAAGAATTTTATATATTAAAAATAGATCTTGAAGAACTTTCAAAAAAACCTGACGGGAAGAAATGAAAGGCATTGTCAGGGAGACTGAATCCCTACTAGGGGTGTATAACCAGAAAAGTAAGTTTATATGGAATTAATTATTTATCAATAATGCTACTACAGCGATGTACTTCACATACATACACAGATCCCGTCCATGAAAGTTTTTTCTTGATAATTATCTCTAGAAAGTGATATACAAATGATCGTCTTAATAGCTTGAAATAATCTTATTAGTATATAATAAAATATTATTTGGCACTTCTTTTAATTTTTCATTTTTTCTAAATTACATCGAATAATCTTAAGCCCAACGACTCTGGTGGCAATATACTATAAGCATAGCATTTAATTACCCCTTTTTCTGTGTACAGCATTTTCATTAATCTGGTCGTAAATTCATAAATCAGCAGTTAATAACTTTTCTTACAAATGTTTAACTGTCTAAAACTTGGTTTACACAGTGTTAAGCATTGCGACAGAGTTTTGCTTGTGCACCACCATTGCGACAAACACGCGGTGCGGTATCGTTGACGGAAAGTGATTGGGTCAACAACGCTTGTTGTGTGCGATGATCGGAACAAATAACCTTTGGTGTCCCGTTATCTGTTTATCTGTTGTTCGTTGAGGTGTAAATACATGTATAAAATATAAACATTAGTTACGGGCAATTACACGAGGGAAAGTATATAAAGTAGCCTAACGCAATGTATCAGAATAAATTTCCATATAACAATATTGTGTTTGGCCGGAGCGTGTCCACCACAATGGCTCTAACACAATGTGTACAATGTAATATTTGTTAATTATATTGTAATAGAATGGCGAACAGGAGACCAGTTCACAATAGCTACTATATTCTCTCCCTAAGGGGTGTCTACATACGGACACACAATAGAGGCCGGCCGTAATGTGAAATGTACTCTGCACATAATACTGGCATACATTGTCGTAATAATTCCTACCACAATAAAATACACTCTATTCTATATAGTAATACGGAATACATAAAACGCATTTCACTTCAGATTTTTGACGTAATAAAGAGTTTAATTATTACTTGTACTAAAACAATATAAATTTTTCTTAAAAGTGTAATATTTTACAATTAAAATATCCAGTGCTACTCTAAAATTTGTTAAAAATTTTATTTAAATAAAAGATTCAAAATTCGAATTGCTACGTTTGTACATTTTTGACACGTGAACTGTTTGTTGTTCTTCTTATCTGTTTAAAACTCATATATTAATTTAACGTACAAATTAAATTTCTTACGTTACAACATACTGTCCATTCATATTAAAAAGGAGCGATGTTGTGATAATTCTGTTACAAGTGTACAAAACCGTAAGGATTTTCCATACGATTATAAGTAAACAGGCTTAAAATACTAGAAGTAACAGGCAATACACAACTGACAACTGATTTCTGATTTATACGAATTAAGCATAATTAAAAAAAGTACTGTTCGACTTCCCTTTTTCTGATCAGTAAATTTTATTAATCTTACATTACTTCACTTGCAAAAAATTAACCTTTTATATTTGTATTTTAAGGCTAATTCATACATTATTTGTAGCCCATATAGTATTCCTGTAATTACATTAGTAAAAAAGATATTGAACAATCAAATCATTTAATCAGACATTCAAGGTGCGTATAGGACTAGAATCCTCACATTCCAAGACTTATAATCTTCTATTTAAAAAAAAAAAGTTGTTTCAAGTGGTCTAGATAATATTAATAAGCAGTGTCTGTGAAAATAAAATGAGGAATGGTCGAGGTATTACGATCAAAATTTGCTATACACCATTCGCGAGAATAGTGAAATCACCATCATTAACAATATAATGGTATACTAATAATAATGACTAGTAATCCTACACTATACTTGTTGTAAAAATTTTACTACTCAGGTAATATATTTTAAATCTTTACACCATAATTATTATTATAGAAAGATGTTATGCAAACATTTTTAGACTCACTAAATACCGACAGTAACTTTTTTGAGCAAAACATTATTTGGTTAGTTGTTTACTGTAATAACAATAATTAAAAGTATTTAATTATCTGTGATCACTATAATATCATTAGTTAGAGATGTTTAGAGCTCCACATTTTCGGAAGCAGTTAAGTGAGAGCAATACTAATCCGCCCTTAAATATAACTGCATTCTACATTATACTCTTTCTACTTTGTGTCTTAATGTCTTATACAGTCACAGACACATACACACACACGCGCGCAAACACATTATATAATAAAAGTCAATGTAAAAGATAAATTTATAAATATTGTAGTTATTAACGTGTACGAATCGAAGGCGAATATTGTATTGCGTCCTTTGAATGCAGGATCATAATATATGTCTGTATTTATCAAATATGTTTGGTATAATTTGTATTTAAAATGATGTTTCTAAACAACCGCCTACAAACGAGCATAACCAGTTATTACAATATGTGCAGTAGGCCTATTTATGTATTGTAAATAAGTTATCGGATGAGAGTGGAAAGTTGACGCCCAATTGTCGGTGCTACCCGAAGCCAACGTACGCTATTTTACACCTTCAGCGTTACATAATGCTAATGGTTTTCATTGGAAGCTCTCAAGCCGTATCCAGTTGCTTCTCACCAACAGCAGCTCTCTCCGTTATTTCCCGCTCCGTTTGAGCTGGAAATGCATTTGGCTCACATCCCTAATAAGTTTATTAATCATAAGCAAAACGGAGGATGGAGTGTTGCAAGACTGCCTCTCCGCTAACAGTAATAACAAAACTTGAAGTTAACGTAAATAAGACAGAAACAGCGGCAAGTTTACATTGGTAAACAGTATTATTCGGCAGACTAGTTTGAAATATTCGGAAAGTCATGTTTAGAATCTCTGGGAACTTTTGAGATCGTCATTAATCCATGCACCGTTTACGTTCTCACGTGGATGTTGATCATTAGCACTGTGTTTATAGTACAATAATTAAACAAAATTTTTAAACACCAGAAAAGTTAGCAATATAAGTTTTATAAATTTTAACATTCTATAAAAATCACATTCCTATGACAATAATTCCTATAGTTAACTCACGAATCAGTTATGCATGTAGGCCTACATAACAAACAATATCAGGAAATAAGTTAATAAATTTACTTGTCCGCAATTTTAACAGGTAAATAAGTACTACGATAACGCAGTGACTACTTTCTAACTGATCTGTCCATGTCACTCACTCTGCCTTTAAATAGGATGCCGACAAATAAACAATTTTGGTAATTATTTTAATTACATTTTTCTATAAGATTTCGTAAATTTCTGGAAAATGATTGTGAATACTACACACATACTATAAAGTTCTGTCTGTAGTTTACACACATCGCTATGCGTCACATGTTTTTCAGTCAACAACAAAATCAAACGACCAACTGTGCCCGTTGGTGTTCTGTCCTGACAGTACTATAAGTCTCATGTGAATCATTTATTCATTTACAAACAAACAGTTCGGAAACATACGATTCTGAATTATTCAACATTTATAATAGTCATTTAGTTATTTAATTTACTCTCTCCAATTAACCTTATTCGTTTTGCATATTTTTATTTTTTATTATTCGTTACAAGTTAATTCTTTAACTTTTACACTTGTAAGACTTACAATTATTTACACACATAATAAATATTTTTATAGAGAAATTGCTTTTACTCACGTATGTAGCGTACTGAGCCCACTTTTCTTTACATATTACGTTCAGATTATGAGCAACTTGAAATTATGAGCTTCTAAACGTGAGTTTAAATTATCCACACATTCAGTTGTTTGTTATGAATGTCGGACACTTTCATAACAGTATTTCCACGTGGTAATATTTGCTACTTCTACATTTAATATTTTCACGTGGTAATTATTACTTTTTTCTAATAAGAATCTGATGATGATAAACATTTAACTTGCGTTAAGGGTCAATGTTTAAGACCATTGAATTCAATATACTTTTTTATTCTAGTGTAACAGTTCGTTCATAAGTAAAGTTGACTTTCTTATCTTTAAAAATTATAAAACACCCTTGAGAAATTTCCTTCAGTAAAAAAACGAATTTTTTTTTTAAGAGAAACACATAATATAACGTTTAAAATAACATCAAAGTTAAAGTAAACTGATAAGCCTGTCACATTTTAAACAAATTAGAAGAGACTGAAAATTACAAGATTAAGTTGGTTTTTATAATCATACGACTGAAACAAATATCGGCTGCAACGTTCTTAAAACATTAAGCTATGTCTTCGTTTCTAAAGTTGTAAACTTTTCTTCTTCATATTTTCTTTTCTCTTGGTATCTCTCTCTCTCTCTCTCTCTCTCTCACACACACACACGCACAAAACAGCCACATTTTTAGAGACAAGTCAAAAGATTTATTCGGAAAAAATCTTAATTTCTAGCTACTTGATTGAGTAATGTCCTCTAAACGCGAGTAAACAAAAAGAGTATATTACAAAAAATAACAGGTACTAACAGAATAGTGAGTACATAGGATTTTCTGTTTTTAAATTACTACTATTGTAAATATAATTTTCTATCATTATTATCCTTTAGTGAGTAGTAGTTATCATTAGCACGGGTGGCTCAACAACAATCAAAATAAACATTACACGTAACTAACGGATAATGAAATCAGTAGTATCTGCGTAGGAATTTATTAACATCTTCCCTGTAAGTGAAATGCAGTGAATATGATTTCATAAGTTCTTATTATTTGTATAGTATAGAATTATATTTCTATAGTTCTTAATAATAATTATAATTATTACTACTATTTTTACTGCCTATCCCTCAAAGATCTAGAAGATTCTAGATCTTAGTTCTAGAGAATGCACAGTCGCGCCTGAGCGAGGACTCAGATAGAGAGAAGCTCACACCCGTAGACCACATAAAAACGTTTTATCTGACAACTTAAAAAGCCACTGGTTAGTACCGTGTATGTTTATTATTATCATTTTGTACAGTAATAATTATTGTTTACTGGCGTTTACTGGCATAACAGTATTCTAATACGGAACCACTTATGTGGTGAGCTTTTGAACTGTCTCTTATACGTTTATTAGTCACAATCTGAGCTTTTCTTAATTACAGATTGTTTATGTTTTTCTTTCTCAGGACACGACATCACTCGCAATATACCTGAATCCTCGTGACAACAATGAGCAACACGCGTGTTTTCAAGTCACCACCTCAGTGCTTAAAAATTATGACGTTTCAACTCAAAATTTGTTAAGTCAGTAAAATTCAAATAAACGTATTATCATCTGGCCTTCCCATAAGAATCCACTGCTTCCCATAAGAGTTTCTGCTCATGACGATTTTGTGCTTGGCTGAGGCAGTTAGCAGTTATTTCCTTTTAAAACATCTGACGGCCTCCCTCTGTTGCGAAGACTACGAAGATGGGCTAACTCTGTCAATCGTAGACTTTACAACATACCTGTACAATATTCCTATCGTATTCTAACGACATTCACTACCGAATTCGTTTTTATTCAAATAAATACCAGTTAGATTTAAGAAGAAACAAGAAGCTCTTAGCACCATACTTTTCATGATAGCAATGGATTATATAATAAAATAAAACTCGTTTCTTCGTATTCGTCCAAGAGGTTGATGGGCTTGCAATTCCTTTCCTTCCAAAGACAGTCTTTTATATCTACATACTTTCTTTTCCTTCTTTTATTTCACCCAAATACTTTTGTCTGAGTGTTCCCCTCCTTATACGCCCCTCGATCAGGCTGTTGAACCATTTTGAGTGGCGTAGTAGATGACCATATTACTTCTCCTTTCCGCAATAGTTTCAAACACAATCCTTCTCTCATTCACTCTCTTCAGTACTTCAACATTAGCCTCTCTTTCTATCCACGGCGTTCTTAAGGTCCTACTCTACCACTACATGTCAGAGACTTCAAGGTAGTTCCTTTTTAATTTTGTCAAAGTCCACGTTTCTGAGCAATGAAATTTTCGAGATACACTTAAAAATGTTGGGATATAGAAACTTGACACTAGTGGAAATAACGAAATGTACCTTCGCCGACGACTTGGTTGTCTTTGCAAAAAATGAGAAGCAATTGCAGTACAATCTGGAGATATGGAAAAGTGCGTTAAAAAATATAACATAAATATTGACAAAACAAAGTGACTGTAAGGCTAGAAAGACAGGAAGATGGAGAGCTAAAGCAAGTAAATATATTCAAATATTTGGGAGTGAAAATACGCAGAGATGGAAGGCTTGACGCTGAAGTAGGCCTAACGGAGATCAAAAAACGCTGTCAAATAGTTTTACCCGTTGAATAACCCATTCGCCATACTAAGGTAGTAGTATAAAAAAACCTTGTTAACACCAATTTTAAAATGTAGTACTATAAGTTGATTTCGGCAGAGCAATGAAATGAACGATTTCAATCTACAAATCGAAAGCGGTGGAAATGAAATTCTTGAGAAATATAAAGGATATAATCAGACATGATAGATCAAAAATTCCATGGTGTGAATGGACCAGGTGTTTGAACGGCCGACCCAGTGTACAGAATTATATCAGTTGAAATGGTTTAAGAATATGATGAGAATGGAGCAGGAGAGCCAAGAGACTGGTATGACTAGCGAGGGGCCTTTAGAAAGAACAAGATGAAGGAATGATGAGGTAACACGGACGCTAAATGAGTATGGCATTTTCTGGAGTAAAAATATCAGTCAGAATGGCGAAACATGAGATGTAATCGACAAAGTTATGTATCCGTGAAGTTGTGTAATAGTTTGTTACGTTTACACCTGTCGTGTATGTAATTTATTATTATTATTATCGATACGTACCTTGTATTGTTGTTTAAATACTATCGTTTAATTGTAATATGTAACCGTAACACCTATGGGTAAAATAAATTTTTTTATTACAATAATAAAAAAGAAAAATTTATTTTAAAGCTATAATTCTTTATTCCTGAGAATAACTCCACAGACTTGTGTAGTTGAATCGTCATAACATTTTCAGTGACTTAAGATGCGTTATGTAGTATGTTCAGGAACTCATAGCGCCGACAATTGGTTTTATATAGAGGGTTGTTTTATATAACACTGTTGTTCATTCATTGTTGTTGCAGTTTCTCACAAGTATTACCGGAACATTACATATTTCCTTGCGCCTATGTTTACTATGTTTTATATTGTACTAAGCATACGTATTCTTGGTTTACTTGGTTGTAAATTATAAAGTAATGACAACAACTGGTCTAAAGATAAAAGAATGAAAAATTTGCATACATGTTTACAAGATAAGTAACTTCTGGAATACAGAAGAGCATATTTTCGCTCATGTTATTAATACTCGTTTTATGATATAATATCATCGCTATTATTGTTTATTTGTACTTATTATTATTATCATTTAAAATGTACATGTAGGATGACAAACTTTGGAAAAGAAGAAACACTAAAAGGACCTGAAATAGGTTGATACTATTTTCGGTAGCATTCCTATTCTCTCTCTCTCTCCCCCCTCCCCCCTATCTCTCTCTCTCTCTCTCTCTCTCTCTCTCTCTCTCTCTCTCTCTCTCTCTCTCTCTCTCGTTCTATGCTTTCTGACGTCGCGCGTCAGCTTTTTTAAGGGTCGAAACAAAACGTGGGAAATAACCTCAAATCAGATGCGTGTACAACATCAAATGTTCGCGCGCGTCTGCTGGAGAGAGAGAGAGCGAGCGAGAGAGAGAGAGAGAGAGAGAGAGAGAGAGAGAGAGAGAGAGAGAGAGAGAGATTCATTATATTATTAATTCAGTTGCTTCCCAATTATTAGTATTTCTTTATTTAAATATAATAAATATACAAATTTATTGTATTTAAATAAATAAATACTGTATCCCAATATATTTTTACTTATTGTTGTGTTTGGTATTGTCGCTGTAGTTGTTGCTATTATTTCGAAGTGCACAATAAAAAGTATTATAATACTTCCATGTACAGTTTTATGTGCGAAAACGTACACTGTACTCAAGTTTTGATTGCTTGATGACAGGGGGTGGAGGGACGAAATTAAACGGAGAGTGCGTATGTTTGTAAGCCTTAGGCAAACTTTAATTGAAAGGAAACATCGCTTGCCTAAACACTATTGCCTCGGAGTTGAAAACATCGTGGAAGGGTTTCTTTTGTTAAAATTCATAGTAAATAAGAGCTGCAAAATCACACTCGGCATTAGATAATATATCAATAGTTGCTGATAATATTTAGGTTACAATTTTGTTTAAATCTATTTTAATTTAAATTAAGAATTTTACATTATATGCCTACTAAAATGGCAAATGGAATATACTATTCACTGTGGGAGACAGAGAAGATGAAAGTTGCGTTCTCTCAGTAAAACACACACACACACACACATACGTATACATATGTGGTTGTCTATTTTTAACTCAGGATAAGCTTCTCTGGTAGATGTAAATTTATGTATAATATAAACATTGTTTAATATTACAGATATTCTAGTTCACAAATTTAATTTTTGCATATAAAACCGTTTCCTTTTGTTGCTAACGTTTTAATTTTATTTTTTACGTTACACACTACCGTCTCATTCTTCCTCCCAGAGCGCTACAGTCCTGCGTGGGCCTTCGTTTCCTCCACTCGCTTCTTCGTCCTAGGAGGCGTCTCTTATTCCTGATTACTATCCTTTTCAAAACCGCTTTCAGCTCTTTTTTACCCATTGCTTTGTCAGTCATCTACCCCGTTCACTCCTCCGACTTTCACCATTTTCTGTGGTTGCCTATCTCGATCCATTCTCCCAAAATGTCCTAATCAGCCAGTCCTTGTGGAGTTAATAAATCCTACTTTATCTCCTACTTTAAGTATACCTGTCTCATAGTATTTTCTCATCCTACAAACGTCTCCTTTTTTACATGGCCATAATTGTTCCTTATTATTTTCCGTTCAAACTCTTTTAAAGTGGAGACACCTGCTGCTGTAAGTGTCCAAGCTTGTAATTCATTATTACCACTGGCCTGATCAGATCCTATAAAACTTTATTTTAATAGATCAGGAGATTATTTTGGATCTGAAGAAGTTCTTATTTGCATGGTATGCTTGGTGTCCAGAAATTAGCCATCAATTATCTTATTGACTTTTAGTGACACCTAGTTTGTATTTTTCAGATCCGCTCCCAAAAAAGTAAAACTTGCTACCATTTCAAATGTATAACGTACAATGTATAATCCCCGGTTTTGAATAACGTTTCATGCCTCTAATGAACTAATTTTTATATATTTAGATTCTTCTTCACTTGTTTTCAGGCTCATTTGACATCTTTGTCTCTTCAGATTTTGAAACATTTCTACAAGATGTGTCATATTCCTGGCAACCTGAACGACATCATCTAAATAGGCATGAATCTGTTTTAAACTATAAGTCGTATTTTCATTCTGCATTACCGTGTGGAATGTTAGACTGAAGAGCAAGACAGATAGTGCATCCCCCTGCCTTATACCACTAGCCATTTTAAAAATTCTGTTTTTCCGTCCACCAACCATAACTGTAGCGTCAGCGTTTAGTATACAAATTTTTGTGAGGTTTACTAGTTTCCTTGGTATACTAAAATTCTCAATTGCATCCAATCAGCTTCAATCCATGGATATTAAAAAAAGGCTGTCTGTAACCTATAAAGAGCATGTGTACGTCTATATTACGTCTATACGTAGATTACGCTATATAATGGCGTTTTCATGCCTAAGTGTACGGAGAGAAGTGTAGTCGATTTTAATAGTCCATGACTTTACAAATTTTACAAATTTCATGTTTTTTCCGAAAGCTTACTTTACTTAACGTTCTTTCTCTGAGCCTGGTGTCAAAGCTTCTGAAACAGAAATGACGACGTATCAAAATACTTGATTTAGGCACCTGTGAAACAGCAGATGTAGGGAAAACGGTCGACTGAGGGAAGATACCAGAACCCTGTCCACCATGACATTTTGTAACAATGCTTTCTTCTCGTACTACCGAAAGGAGTGTCAGACAGGGTAGACTGCGACCACCATTAAGTTTCAGCCTCTTGTTATTGCCTCATTGTCTCATTTTTACAGGGGGCTAAAGAATTACCGTGGTAGAACTCTACATGTATATGGAGGCTGAAAAACGTTAAGGTAGAAACCAAACGTTCTACATACACTAAAAAAAATAATTTTGTCTGAACCTAAAAAAATATTCCTATGCCGAATGTCATTTAGTGTCATTATTAAAAATATAATTTATTTTAATTTGTCAGTTCAAAAGTATTTTTAAACTTTTACTTTAAGATTTTGCAACATGACTAAAGTTTTGGACTTCAAATCGGAATAACCTGTGAGATAAGTAATACAATTAAATAAGAAAATTACCGAGGAGGTATTGAGCTTTAAATATTAAAAACAGAAATTTCACTGTTGCACACCACTATAGAAAAAATTCCCGATTAGCGCTTTCATGCTTCACAGCTCATCATCAGTTTGGAAATATCTCCGATCTGATAATTACCTATGAAAGTTGAAACGCTAATCGGGAATTTTTTCTATAGTGATGTACAACAGTGTAGTTTCCGTTTGTGATTATAACCACTAACACATCTTTATTGAGTGAATATTCTTTAAATAGAAGTGTTGTAGGGCTATTTAACATCTCTTAACATGGACAATGATGTGAACATTAACAAAATATTAACTATCGAAGAAACGACAGAGAAAGATTACAACGGCGTAGATGATATTTTACAGACTGTGGATGGCCGCAGCAAAGAGTAAAGTACAAACTTTGTGTAAAAGAGTAAAAATTGCGGATGTCAGCAAGGTTTTGAATATTTTCTGTCCACAAGACAAAAATCAAAAGTTACAGATTAAATTTGCGCAGGCATTTACATAGTATGACCAGTAGGCCTATTACATTTTCTCGTGTTGACACAGAGTACATACCCACTGGATATCGAGAGGGTGGGGACGTTGGTCACTCACCTAAGAGACGATTTAGTGAACACACAGATTCGTATAACCCATAAAGTGTAGAAGACGAAAACTATTTTAAATTTTATTTTTAATAAAATTAATTAAAGTAAAATTATTTTGAAACACGGAGAGGTGTGGGACGTCCGAGGAAGCCCTGGAGTTACCAGCTCTAGACTCTTTGACTGTTTGAGACCGGAATAAACCATCGTTGGTTTACTCCATGAAGAAGATGATGATGATGATGATAATTTTGAAATAAAATAAATATTATTGTTATTATTAAAGTTAGTTACAATAGATTAGTAGCAAGAATATATAAATTTCAGATACGAGAACTGACGGAACAGTTCGTCAAATAGGATTGTTCCGAACTGATCCTATGTTCGTCAAATAGGATTGTTTATATTAAGCTCACACTCTACTTTCTAATTCTTCATTTCTTATTGTCTTTTTCTTTACCTTAGTGTAATGTGTAATCGCTACGACAAACAGAGTTTTTAAAAAGAAAAAACCTATAGAATGTTAACATATTGAATTTTATTATTATTTCTGTCATAAACACTAAACATAAGAAAGCGTATACGGGCGATCCCGGTAGGCTACATAAAGCTGGTCGCTGAGACAGATAAAGTAATGCAGTTAATACGTTGTACGACTGCTACCTCTGTAACTATAAAGTCCAGAAATAATACGGTTACCTAGCCCCCAAGCACCGACCGACGGAACGTTCTGTCTTAATTCTTGCTCTGCCCGAGACTTCTTACTCTTATTGTTCCCATTTTCTTTTCCCTTCGGTTTAACTTCTCGCATGTTTGCTCTCAATTTAACACCACGCCCAAAACTGCACGCGTGTTGCGCTTACAGCTCCTAACGTGTGCCCGGTGTAACATAAAACCGTGTGCCTTAGCCTACCCTTTCTACAAGTAAAAACAAAGTAATAGTATACGAGTCCGTTGTAAAATCGTTAATTTATAAAACGTTAAGAACAATGACTTCGCTGTGTTAAAAACCTGACAATACGTATAGGTGCAAACGACTAATGTTGAATACTAATAAAAACTAATTTATTTCAGCGTATAAAGGTTTGTTTAAAAATTAAAAACAGTATCAAAAACATGGTTATAAAATTCTACATAGTGTCCACATACAATGTAATGTAACATTGTATAATGTAACATTTTAACAATGGTATTAACAATACATTGTTGATTCTTCCTGTTATAAATATTTCTGCACTATTTTTTATCTATGATGTACCTAAATATTAACAAAATTTTGTCCACCCGTTTACGTTAAAACATATAGAAATACATCTTATTTTATATATCGAGAGCCTTATTAAACGTTGCTCACCTACCAGATCTGTACTTAATTAGAAATATTGTTCAATATAACCAAACTTGAATTGCATACAAATCACACCTACTAAACTTCAGCTTTGTATATATACGAGGGGGTACCCAAAAATAACAGGAATTTTTTTTTAAAGCTATGTATTTAATTTTTTTTACAAAACAACCTTATCACCTTCAAAGTGCTCTCCATTACACTTAATACATTTGTCCAATCTGCGATCCCATTCCTGGAAACATTTTTCAAACTCGTCTGTTGTGATGGCCGACAGCTCCTGCCTCGTTTTTTTCTTTACCGCTTCCATGTCGTCAAAATGTTTTCCTTTCATGTCCCTCTTCATTCGCGGAAACAAGAAGAAATCGGACGGAGCGAGGTCAGGTGAGTAAAGGGCGTGGGGCAAGGGAGTCATGTTGTTTTTTGCTAAAAACTGGCGCACTGAAATGGCTGCGTGAGCACAAATTTTTCAGTGACTCTTCTCATCCCCAAACAAAATTCGCTGAACTGAGCTCCAAGTTATTCCAGATAACTTACTAATCTCTTCAATGGTCCGTCGTCGGTCTTCAAGCATGATTGCATGAACTTTTTCAACATTTTCGTCAATTCTGGAAGTTGACGGACATCCAGAACGAGGTTTGTCATCAATTGACATTTCACCTTCTTTGAAACGAGAAAACCATTGGTACACTTGAGTTTTTCCCATAGCACTATCCTTGTAAGCTGTTTTCAACATGACAACAGTTTCTGCGGCGTTTTTCCCAAGCAGGAAGCAAAATTTCGCAGCAGCGCGCTGTTCACTTAAATCCGCCATGACAAAAACGAGGAGCAAGCGAAACTGCTTTCACAAAACGAATTACTGTGACCGGACACAACCTTCCCAGGCGACAACAATGACGGCCCTGAACTCGGAACGAGTTGCGCTACGCTCGCCTAGCGGGAGAAATGTGTACTACGTAAGCTCCACCAATCGCAGCGCTATTCCGGTTATTTTTGGGTACTCCCTCGTATATGCTTCTTTCCTTCTTTTGTTTTTCTATCATTTTTTGAAACTTCTCTGTTCAGAAATAGAAGTAATGTGTCCTGTGCCAATCCTCCTCGGCTGTATTTTATTCCACTTCTTTAGATTAGCTGTTACCTGTTAAGTCTGTTTTCGAAAATTATTAAATTTAACATACGGGTCTCCTCCGTGAATAAGTACGGTCTGGAACGCGTTTTTATATGATTGTTATCTAGGAGCTCCGTACGTGTTTACAAACGGCTATGTTTTATTACAATACAAACACCCTGATCTTGTAAAACTTCCTTGTTGTCTGTCCTAAATGTTACAAGTTACTCTGCGTTGTATGTTTACTTCGGGGTTGGAACACTTGCGCGGAGTGAGATTTGCTCGGAATGTACGTGTGTTATTAACAAGATGATAAAACGCGCGCGAGGACACACACGACAGAAGTATTTACAAAATAAACAACTACTTTCGCTACTTCATTCTTCCAGTCCTCTCTTATAGAGAAAGTTCGAATCTTACTAACCAATCAAGGGGGATTCTGATTTTCCACAAATGTGTATATAATGCTAATTTCTATTCTAGGAGTGTCTTATTCTTTATCTGCGACATTCTAGTATGAATACGTCATTATAAGTTTAAATTACAATAGTTTAAATTTTATTACGGCGAAGACTATAAGAATAAATTATGGGGAAAGACGTGCGCTAGATTTTTATTTAAATTATTTATTTTTTTTTTAAGGAGATATTTAACTACAGAGTGCCGTTTCTAAAGAACACCGTGGAAAGCTTGCCTTGTATAGTTCCTTAAAACCTTTTTTTCCATTTTTTCCATTTTTTTAATAGTTTGATATACAATGCAAAGAGTCATTTATACAATATTTACAATTTACAGGCCTACGAATTTTTTTCAAATATGGTTTTTTACTGCAATTTGTGAATGAAAACTAACTTTGTAAGTCTCCAAAAACCTTCAAATTTTATAAAAGTTTTAGAAATTAATTGATTATTTTCGCAGCAGAGAGTCTTCTCTACTTTCTTCAAGGTTGAAGGATATTTTGTCAAATGTATGACCACGCACCGTCTTTTTGGAGTGCGTTGATCAGGAATTAAAGCGAGAGATAATTGAAGTAAAATAGTGAAAGGTACAGCCATAAGCAGCAACTTGACGATATCACAACATGGAAAGAATATTCTTTTGTAAATTAAAATGGTGAGACAATAGAAGCAGACTATAATTAACATATTGGTTAGGATTCATCAAGTTTCCAGTTGTCAACTAGATTGGTAGTACTTTATAAGAATGTTTCTCAAAAGAAGAAAATTCTTAAAAAAAAACGCTGGTATAACTGAAAAATACTTATGGATTCAATATCAGAAGCATCAAAATCAGACTGTGTGTGTGTGTGTGTGCGCGCGCGCGCGCGCGCGCGTGTAATATGCATAATAAAAAATATAAATAAAAGTAGCTATAATAATATTACTGCTACTAATAATAATAACAAATAAAAATAATAATAATAACAAATAATAATGATGCATTTAATGTTAATAGCAATAGTTGTAGTTCGATTAGAATAATGTATATAATTGACTAAAGTATATAATTAAAATTTAATATAATAGTAATGTAATAATTAAAGTTAATTATATTTAATTATTATTAATAATGCCAATAAAATTATAAAAATATCTGGGATTTAGGCAAAGAGAATTTGTTCAGGCTAACTAAAAGAACTGAAGTATAAGTTGTTTTCAAACGATTAGTTGAATATTATCGGTATGATCGTTCTTTTTTTAATTAACTGTTAGATGAAATAAATGACTTATTGTTGGGCTTATGTAAACATGCTGCAGACGTAACACTTTTTAAATTTCACTGTTGGCTTAAACCTACTACACTTCCTAGAATTATTATGAATTTCTTGGAACTCCAAGCAATTGTTACTACACTCGATATCCGAGCAAGTGTCACAACTTCGTTTACTTCATTATGGTATCATAATCAACAGAGTAGAGAGTTCAATTAGGTCACACAAGTTCAACGAAGTAGTTACCGATAGGAATCTTGCATCTTGTTAGTTCACTTCTTTTAGAGGCTCTCACATATATTTCCATACAACGTTGCTTTCAGTGTTGTTTTAGAAAACCTTTCCGGTTTTATAATATAATCCATAAGATTCGTCAACAGCAAACACGTCGACAGGCGTTTCATAACAGGGATCGAATATATTTAAATGTAGTCCGTCGTCTAAATATAGTGTTATCGAAGAATAAAAGGATACTAATACTTTGTGTGGAAATTTGTAACACCGGCGTGTGAAAAAAAATACTCTTATTTAGCTGCATTATGCCGACTTCTAAAATTATCCTACTACAAAAATTGAATCACTAGTCTTCTAAAATTATGAATGAAATCAGTACTAGCAAAACAAGTATAACCTATATAGGCTACGTACCTGTTACTAATAGAATAAGCAAAGTATTTTTCTTAACAGAAAATTAATTGTGTATTTTAAGTGTAACGGAAAGCCGATACAAAAGTAATTCAAAATTTTAAACTTTGCTAAGTCAATTTTAAACTGCATTCTAAGTCAAATGCTTTACATCGTATTAAAAATCTATTCAACTCAATTGGATTAGTTTCTTTTTTTATAACTAAATTCAACTTTTATTACGGAAGTACCAAGTGCTCCACTAGACTCCAAGTAGCGGGAGAACATAATAATGATTTCTTGTTTTGTAACTTTTCCCATCGTATAATGTTAGCAACTTGTCGGTATTATTATTTTATCTTACCCTTAATATTAGTTGCTATCAGGAAGGAAAGATATTGTATTACGCTGAGCTCTTCTTTGTGTGTCAATAAGACACGCGTAGTTTCCTAATGATTTACAGTTTACAGTAAACAATGTTTTGTCTGAATAAACTGTTCAGAGCTGCTATAATAAAAGCACTTAGCTGCTATATCTTGACTCCACATTCATCTAAATAGCTATAGGACCTGTGAAGCTGAACAACCTATTCTAAGATGGTGATAACAATTAACTGCAGAGGAATTGTTGAACTGATGAGATATAGGGTAATCTTTTTTATGGGTTGGCAGGATTGTACGCTTATCAAGAGTGGGTGTCTCGTTTGAAGCAGACTAACGGCTTCACACTAGTCGGTTTCAGTAAACGGTCCGCTAACAAAGAGAAAACTCTCAATAACCATGGAGAAACAGGTCTCCAGGGGACACGATCGAAATATCATAGCGCGGTGTCTAAGCGTTCTCTAGGCTTCGAGTTACACACCAAGTTATCATGTTTTACTTTTTTGCCGTCGGCACCCTTTTATCCTCTCTCTACCTAAATCAGACATACTGCGATTTTATGTGTATTTGTATCCATCGATAAAAATATTTGTTGCCTCCCCCTCAGGCTAAGACAAAATAAAACAACTTACATAGGTCTTCCTGTACGTCAGTTATCAAGTAACTTTTAACGCGGACACATCTTCTGCGACTTTTGGTGAGATAACAATTGACTACAGTATTATCAACGTTGACAAGTATAGTTTGACCAATAAGAATACACTACATAAATTCTTCTTCTTCTTCTTCTTCTTCTTCTTCTTCTTCTTCTTCTTCTTCTTCTTCTTCTTCTTCTTCTTCTTCTTCTTCTTCTTCTTCTCTCCTCCTCCTCCTCCTCCTCCTCCTCCTCCTCCTCCTCCTCCTCCTCCTCCTCCTCCTCCTTCTTGTTCTTGTTGTTGTTGTTGTTGTTGTTGTTCTTCTTCTTCTTCTTCTTCTTCTTCTTCTTCTTCTTCTTCTTCTTCTTCTTCTTCTTCTTCTTCTTCTTCTTCTTCTTCTTCTTCTTCTCGTTCTTCTTCTTGACTTCATGGCATAGGCTGCACCGCCTGTTCCGGAAGCCATCTTGTCCTCGGACGTCCCACATTTCGTTGACCTGTGGGGTTGTAACTCAGGACGATTCGGGGGAGACAGTCTTGCTGCATTCTTTCTAAACTATTCCACCAATTGACTTAGTATTTAGTAATTTTATTTTCCAAATTGAAAATTTACGTTACCTATCCTGTCTGTTAACGTACAACCTTTTGCAGCTCTGAGAAATTTCTGCAAAATTATTACGTAGTACGGTGACCCTCTAATAGTGAATAGAAGATCTATTTCAGCTGTCTATAGCCTGTGTATTTTTATCTCACTTCTAAACATGACTCAGTTTTCTAAATTAAACGTAAAAGTTTCCTGTACTTATTTATTTCTAAGATTTAAAAATGTTATACATTAAAGCTCTTTCATAATGAAAATAATTAATGAAGTTTGTTTCTATTTGCTGGGTCAATTATGTATGAAATAACTAAGAATAATTTTTGTATAAACCAGCAAGGTGACAGGTATGAAGTATTACTTCCATGTTCCATAAGGAAATAGAAGTATGGTCATGGCGAAAAAAATCGTGTTCGAGATAACGGCAGATACTGATTGTACTACCATCAAAACATGAAAAAAAGTCATTTTTCGAAAAGTGTCTGTGTGTAGAATTTGTTCTATGGCAAACGATAACAGCCGCAAATTCAAACAGAATCAAATAAGTTTTTGCATACAGCCCTGAATTGTAGAGGACTCAAGATCTATTGTTTTTGGTTGAAGATCGGTTAAGGGAAAGTTTACCTGCAACGTTTTACGTTTTAACAAGAGTAAAGTGCTTAATTTTGATAAATAAAGTATCCTGAAAAGAAGATCATAATAATCCACTGTAGAAAGGTAGATGAAATATCTATAAATGAAAAGGGTAGTTGAAGGGGGAGGGGGTAATTTTTGTATAAATTAAAATGGTAGTTGATGATGGAGGAGGTAAATTTTTATAAGTTTTATATGTGTACTACGTTATTGACAACAAAGAAGTAGTTTCTATGGAAACATTTCATTTCACTTTAACAAAATTCTATATTTTTCATTTTAATTTAAATCACGTATGAGTGAAAATATATCGTTCCTGGCAGGCAAGCATATCTCAATTATGTAATGTTTACTTTTCCAAAGTTTTATTATTGTGATTACCGCAATAAAAAGGCCGGTAGGACACACATACACTCACACACACACACATACAAAACTCGCGTTATTTCTGGCCTCACTCATGTTTATTTCCTTATGTTTGCACGCTTTTTAAATGGAAAGTGCCGAAACCCACACCAACACAACGCGTGCAAGCTGAAAAGATGGACATCGATTTGCTTCCTGTGGATCGCTGGGCAGTGTTGTTGTATTAAAGCAATTAATACAATCTGTGTACTTATTTCTATTATGATATGAGAATTATAAACTAATATGTGCATGTGTGTGTGTATGAAAAATATATAAATATTTTTCTCCTTTGGAAAATTTTTGCCCCTCCTTGAAAATATTTTGACCTCCCTGATGGCTAGTTATTTACTAGCCTGTGTGGAATATAGCGTTATGACATGGATCAGAATGGTGGGTGTTAAACAGGAGACACAAACGTATTAAGGAAGAAATGTTTTGCTGAGAAATTTATAATTATACGGGTGAACAGATTAGTCGTTCAGGAAATCAGAAGACAAATGGAAAGAAAGAAATCAAAACTCGATTTTGAAAAAGAAAAATGACTAGTATAGTATTGACAGGAAAGACTTTGATAACACTATAGACATCCCTCGGCCCCTCGCAGCGAGAGTCCAATTTCATTACAGGAATCATATCGCAGCTACCTTTAGCTAGCTCTTCGTTCGACCTACAGACATTTTATCCAAAAGTACAGTCCTTCCTCACGAAGGTTGAGGATAGTCTTAATCCACCTGACATGGTGGTACCATTTTAGCTGATACGTAATTTCTTCAGAACTCAAGCATCCACTTATTTAATTATTATTTAAATGATTTTAAATATAAATTTTAGGACATGGAAGTCATGTATGGTTCTCCATACCGATTTTTTTATAATTGTCATTACATTAGTGTTAGTTCAAAAACAAAAAAGGTAAAAATTCTATATTCTTATTTTAAGGTTTAAAATGTTAAGTTCTTAAAACTAATTACCTACACTTCTAAATATTTTAAATAAATTTGTTTTTTTATATATTTTCTTAGTCCATTGGTGCATTTAATTAAAATATTATTTTTTCATAGTATGATATCTAGTTTGTTATCATAGTGATGTCGCATGGTGCCCGGTATTCGAACTCGGCGCAGACAACCGTGCCTCTCGGTAACCTGGAACCGCGTCTTCGAAACAGACATGTTTTTCTGAATATTATAAGCGAGTAACGGTCGGCCGTAATGACATAGGTGTAATGTTTGTTGTAATAAATATGACAACAGTTTGTTGTTTATGAGCTTTAATGTGATTACGTTTAGTTGGTAGGCAACATTCACCATCTGCGTTGTGTTACCCATCTAATACTGTTACGGAGAACACGGCGCGCGTTATTATGCATACAGGACTACAACTCCATTAACGCACTCAATTTGATCATTTGCGTTATTAAATTGATTTCACCGTAGCGCAGGTCGCTATATACCGGAGTAAATAAAGAGGCTTTACTCCGTTAGTTACCAAAATTAATAATGGCTAATGGATTTATTTAAGGAATAATGCGTGCTCGTTTTTTGGCAACAACAAATTTTTGAAGTTGGAAAGTGTGCAGGTAGATCGGTGGTTAGGCTGACGTTCCTGACAGGCAGTCATCAATCGACTCTAGCTGGAAACAACTTCTTTTACCCGTTCGCAACTAAATCTGAGACTTAAAAAAACACGTGTTTATATATTTATATTTATTTCGATTTCATAACGCCTGAAGAATTCTTCCGATTCGCAAATTCTTTCACCATACTGCCAATGATTTTCACCATGATTTTCAGTTACAATTTTTTCTCACTCATCTACTCACGTTCAGTAAATACTATAAGTGTAACGTGTAACGTAAGATTTAAATAAAAATGTTTTTATTGAAGTAATCTAAGGCTACGGAAATATCCATCATTATTCGTTTACCATCGTGAAATGTCATTTACCTGACAACGCCTCTGATGATAACTACTGAGAGATGGTGTTACAAAAAGGTTTGCGAAATGTAGTAACCCGTGTAGAGCTTTTTCACCTGGAATGTTGTTATCTGTGACTCAGAAACGTTGTCATGATGAAGAAGAAGAAAAAGAAGAAAGGGAATTTTGCAAAGTCTCGAAACGTGGCTGCGGCAGAAAATGGTAAAAATTAATTGATAAACAGAGCAATAACTGAGGAATATAAGTCCAAAAATGGTTTGTTCCGGCCCAAAGCAGACAGAATATAGCGGTCACTCCAGCGCTTCTTCGAAAGTCCGTCCCAAACCTCTCCGTCCTTTCTGCTTATAATTCAATAGTTTCTTGCTGATGCGGAAGTCATCCATTCGGTTAAGATGTTCCAACCATTTTAGCCGATACTGGGCAGTCCTATCAAGTACGCTCATAATGTTCAATTACTGCCGTAAATCTACATTTCTTCTGCGATCTTGAAGGGTTTATCCTTTTACGTACATGAGAAATATAATTTTGGCCGCTTGAAAACGACTGGCCTCAGAAGTCCAATTATCAAATCCATAGAGAAGCGTGGAGAGGGCCATCACCTTGTAGAACTTCAGGCGTGTTTCTTACTCTTACATTTTAGAGTTCCCTTGATGGTCACATACATATGATTGAACTTACGTAATTTATTCACACTGTCGCTCTTTGTAATGTAAGACACATTACAGCCAGGTATTCAGAATTACTGATCTGCTCCAGAACAGTACCGAAATAACAATTTTTGCTAGTTCCAAATCAATTCCATGAAAAGCCATGGTCTTTAATGTGGATCCTTGCAGTTTCGATCCAAGGGTGTACAGCCATGTTCAAGCCACTTTTAGAGTTCACAGAATAACAACGTGGTCAACGAGGTCGTGAGCAAAATAACCACTTGTCAACTGCAGAGGTACCAATCATAAATGCTCCAGAAGGTTCACCCGCCAAATGTGTATGGCATCCGTCTATACATAAATTAATAAAAGCAGGTGATAATGGCCACCCTTGTCATACTCCACAATTGATCAGCCCCGACATTAGGAGTTGTACTAGGTCTTCCTGTCTCATTTAAGTTTTTATTTTCCACGTGAAGACTTTGTATGGCTCTAATGTGGTGTTGCGTGATCCCTATTTTTGCCGTTATCGCCTACAGCCTGCCCCTGTTCACTCTATCAAATGCCATTCCAAAATCGATGGGAGCTATGTATGTGGGTAACTGATAATCTCTGTGCTTTTCGATGACCTGGTCTATTGTGAATCTGATCTTCCTGAACCATGCTGGCCTTCCGAGAGTGTAGTCTTCGTTATTGCAAGTCAGACGTTTGTAAAGTATTTTAATGAAAAGAAACTAATTTGATAGCCTACGTTCTGAGAATGAACTGTACCCAGACATTAATTAAAAAACAGAGCCTAAAAGAAGAAGGAAGTAAGGTACGGTATTGGATTGGAATAAGATTAAGTGTTACCGTGATCTAAAGATAACTGCCCAAGATACAATACGAATAGCATGAAGGCCATCAAAATTTATCGTTACAGAGATTTATTTCTGATGACGATGGCCCTTTCACAGTCCTCAACAAACCGCAGAGTAAAAAAGAATTAAAATAGTTTCACTTCAATTATATTTTGTTGTTTGGACTAACATAAACCTCTGACGTGTTTCTTCAGATTAAACATTCTTTACTGTAAACTATAAAGCATTAAGAAACTATGTGTACCTTGTAACGAAGAGCTAATAGTAATAGTCTTTTTCTTTCCTGATAGAATCTAATATTAAGGGTAAAATAAAATAATAATAACGACAAGTTCCTAACATTATACGATGGGAAAAGTTGTAAAGAGGAAATCATTATTATGATTTTGCAGACTAGTAGTCATAGACAGTACTCAGTACTTTGATGATGAAACTTGGATTTGTCTGCCAGACACAAATCAGGAATAACTGCCTCAATTCAGTTTAATAGGATTGTAATACAATATGACATAAAACATTAACTTTAAAATGACGGATATGGAAGCTTTAAAAACGAATTTAAAGTATGTTGTGAGAAACAAAAATATACCAGCGTAAAAAATTTCCCCAGCACGAGAATCCAAACAAAACGAGATGTGATCCCTAAAACTCACAGTTATTGGTTCAATAAGCTGCGACTTCTTATTGGATCTCGCTATCTGAATTCGGCACAATTTAGGCAAAACGAGACTGTGTGTAGCCACTATTCTTTTACAAACAAATAATTTTAAAATATTTTTGATTGCCAAATGAATGCAAAAACTTCTGTAACCTAAAAAACTTGTCACGTAAGTCCGCTTTATAAAACCTACTACTAAAAGATTTCACGTTCGAAGTTACGTATATGGTCGTATTTTCTCTCTCCCTCTCACACACTCTCTCCCTCCATACACACACAGATACACATGTAGATAGTTCTTACAAATTCGAACTAAACCCATTAAACATAATTTTAATTTTTTTATGTAAAAGGTAATTTATGTGTGTGTGTGTGTGTGTGTGTGTGTGTGTGTGTGTGTGTGTGTGTGTGTGTGTGTGTGTGTGTGTGTGTGTGTGTGTGTGTGTGTGTGTGTGTGTGTGTGTGTGTGTGTGTGTGTGTGTGTGTGTGTGTGTGTGTGTGTGTGTGTGTGTGTGTGTGTGTGTGTGTGTGTGTGTGTGTGTGTGTGTGTGTGTGTGTGTGTGTGTGAAAATTCTTACTTAATTCTGTTATTATTACAGACTTCAGATTTTCACATTTTGTACACTTATTTGCACAAACCACACACGCGAATTATGAATACTCCTTGACTGAACGTTTATTACGGAAATCGAAGGCCATAACATTACTTGCGACGTTAGAGGCAAAATGGGCTTCATTAAGCCTATACGTTCAAGGAAGTAAAGAATAATTGTTTGAATTAAACAATAATCATTAATATTGATTCAGTATTATAAATTGTGCACACTTTGTTTTAATTCGTCAGAATCAAAAACCCATTAACAGATATAGGTTTACAGGTTTTGTGATGCAACTGCAAGAAGTTTTTAATCTCAAACCTAATTCGCCGTAGGTAGTGTAACAAACAATGAAGTATACTGCTGTACATAAATAATATTGCTGCTTTTACACAAGTGGAACGTAAACAGGTGATAACTGGAATAAATTTCATCAGAAGTAGTATGAGCATATATTACTGTATATGATACATCGTATATAACATAGAGCATGTAGAATATGTTTATGATGGCGCTATTCATGTGTACCGTTCGTATGCGACCCACATTGAAGTACCGCAAAGCAGGTCGTGGGAGGAAATATCCAAAGACATGTAATCTCGAGAGCGGCAGTTAATTTTGTTAGATTTTCTTATACGATCTCGCCCCCAGCCGCATTAACGTCAGATATGTTGAAGTCTTAAGTAATCTGAAGAATAAACGTAGTACCTTATTCGGAAACTAGCCTACCCATACTGTAAACATGACATGTTCACTCATTTATTTTCTTATGACCTTGAAGCTGACAAGAATAAGGAAAAAGTTGAAGGGGTAGGCCTATAAGAGCAAGAAGAAAGTACTCCTCTTGGCATAATAAAGCACTTCTTAGAACAGCTATTCGGATAATTATGCTCAAAATGAAATTTTACACATATGTATACCTAAAAAATAGTTTTATTGAGGTAATGCAATTTAAAATGTTTTATAATTTAGAACGTAATTTATTTTATAAAGGGAATATGATTTAATGGCAATTCCTAAATTGCTGAATGTGCGGCGAAACATGGAATTTACAGAAAAACACAAACAGAGAATGTGTTTGTGTTCAGTAGCATCTACTGAAATACAATTTCTTAAGAGAGTTTAATCGTGTAAGTTGTTAGACAGAATACAGTAAATAAAACTAAATGGAATAACAGATACGTTAAAATATAATAAATTTATCAGTTCATTTTTTATAACGTGAGAAAACCTTTATGTCAGGGTTGGTAGTGAGTGATGTCATATTATAAAACAATTTGTTTTATTTAAACATCAATTAACATAAAACAGATAATGTAAACAAAACGGAAATAATTAAACAAAAATAAATAAAAATTTCTATATAACATATAAGTTAGCAAAAATTGTTAAATATTACAAACATTTCTAACAAAATCTTATACGTTTAGTTTTGGTGAATAACATCAAATATCAAGCGAGCGTTATTCTCGTTGATTAATCATTTATTAATGAAATTTTCGTATTGTTTCAGGCTATTTTACAGTCGTAACTTTTATGTTTGTTTATAAATTAGACATATTACCTTGTAAGTAGTTCAACTATTATTTGTTCAGTCATTAGACACCTCAATTATTTTCTAATACCGTTTACGTTACAGATGTAGTATTTACTTTCTTTTATATAATTTTCTTTTTATGCTTTTTGTCTATATATCTTATTCTCTGTTATTTCTTTTTAAATTTTACGGATTTTTGAACACAGTTATGTTATTTTCTTAAAGTGTCGAATAAAAGTGACGCTAACTGTTTACTTCCTCTTATATTAAGCATTGTTAGCATAGTTCTTCTTCTTCTTCTTCTTCTTCTTCTTCTTCTTCTTCTTCTTCTTCTTCTTCTTCTTCTCCTTCTTCTCCTTCTCCTCCTTCTCCTCCTTCTCCTCCTCCTCCTCCTCCTCCTCCTCCTCCTCCTCCTCCTCCTCCTCCTTCTTCTCCTTATTCTTGTATACAAACACATTTTACACAATTCAATGCCATTATATTTACCACATTATTTGAATTAACGGAATATAATTCATATTATTTACATTCCGTGGCACATTTAATTAATACAGAATAATTTACATTGTATCCTACGTACAGTAAATTTGGCTTACGTCATAACTAATATAGGGGCAGCAAAATTTATGGAAGCAATTTCATAATAAACATCTCTTATTTAATTAATGTCAGGGTTTTGGTCAAGTTAAATTGTGAAAAGACATTTTTTCTCTCGTTGGCCGAAGAACCATGCAACCAGGAGCTGAATATTTTACACCATTATTCTAAGAAGTGCTTTATTATGCCAATAGGAGTACTTTCTTCTTGCTCTTATACCCCTCCAATTTTTTCCTTATTCTTGTCAGCTTCAAGGTCATAAGAAAATAAATGAGTTACGGCGTTTCCAAGTAAAATACTAAGATTCAAGATATTCTGCTGTTATTCATGTTTTACACTCAAAAAAAAAACTTAAATTTCTGTAAAGGAAGATTATGTACATTTTACTTCTTCATCTGCAGTCAAAATCTAGCTTCCTTATTGCTAGTAACATCCAGGTCTGGAAACGTTTCCATCAGATAGGCCAAGTTGGTCACCAATTTAAAATACATGCCATTACTTTCCTAATTTTTATTTTACATCGATTAATTACATTGTTTTCATACTTTTCTATTTCTTCATCATTTTTATATCAATTATAGAAATTAAGGTTATATATAAGCTTGTCATAACACATTCATTGTACCCTGTTGCTGGATTTATTGCCAAACTTCAACACAAATCCAACATGGCCTATCAGTGCTCACATATACATATATCTATGTCCATTACATAGTACCTACGTATATTACGTACTACGTACCTACACACACACACACACACACACATATATATATATTCAAATTGTATTACTTCTCCAAGTAGATTGTATTATTTTAATCGTTTCAATTAACCTGACGCACGTTTCATTGACTGTATGAGTGTCTTCAGAGGTTTCAAATGAATTTGATTTCAGATAATTCAATTGAAATCTCTGAAGATACTGATATGGTAAATGAAACATGTGTCATGTTAATTAAAACGATTAAAATAATACAATCTACTTGCAGAAGTAATTACAATTTGATAATATCGGAATCCTGCAAAAATTTCGAAAAGTTACTTATGAAGAATTTATATAATATATAATATATACCGGTAATATATAATATGTACATACGGTAAAAATAAAATTATATTATTAATTTATTTGCTTATAGACGATAAATTATGTAACATACAGAATAATATTTTTGTGGTACTTTTTACTATTAGTAGAAACTTGATTTCACCATATTTTACCATAACACTGAGCCTACTCTTAACGTAAGAAGAGTTTACAAAACCATAAATGTAAGCTCAGAGCTCAGTGATACCATACTTGATACCAAACTTCTTGTGTGTTTTAAAAACTAATTTTTTGCAAATAAGTGTATAATGTACGTCACAGACTTACATATGTTTAAATGATTAATTGATAAGAATAATAGTTCATATGTGCAAGTCATGAGGGAGCGAATGAATGGAAAAGACAGAGAGAAAGAAAACACAAAGAATGAGATATTGATCTTTCGAGAGAATCTTCAGCTGTCCCTCAATACGTTAGTTGTTGTGCGTATGAAATTTCACCAAGTCATTTCCCCTCCGTGCTATAAAAACTTTTCTGAAAGGTACACACATCCATTGATGGAAATGTTAAATAATTACTGTTTTTTCTTTCCCATGAAAGAAATTTTTCAGCTGCAATACTCCGATGGATAATATATTGGTACGTTATAAAGTAATGTAAAAACATAAGCGTTAATACATTAACCCGAACAAACTCCACTGTAACAATTATACGAGACATTGTGTTTAGATAATTGTAACACAAATACCTTTAACATAAGATGATTTAAAATAATACACATTCACTACTTTATGATTTAAAAAATTGTAGTACCATTTGTACTGCTAAGATCCCATAATTATCATTGTTCCTGGCAATCGTACGAGCGGAGCGAGCTCTCAGTTTTAATCTGACTTTGATATTTGTTTGTCTGTCTGTCTGTCCATCTACTTATTTAAGGTATGTCTCACGATAGCTTTTGAGTGCATTAACCGATTTTCATAAAGCTTAGGAGACATGTCCACACCTTTACCCCAAGAACCCATACTGTTTTTGAGATTTGTCTCCCAAAAATTTGGGAGCGAGAGGCAAAACGTTTAGGAGTTAAAACTTTGAGAAAATTGCTAAAATCCATGTGGAGTGTCAAATTAAAGATAATTTTAACAAAAATTATCATTTTGAGAAATTTAAAATTTTAGGATACCAATACCTTAAAAAGAATCAAAAATTTTAAACAATGTAGAAATCCATGTCGGAGATTAGACTGAAGGCAATTTTAATTCAAATCCAAACATAGTGTTTACTCTGAAAAAATTTTAACTTGACTCACACGAACATAAAATTGAAAAAAATTGTAAGAAAGTTGTAAAATTCTGTGTGTAGTATCAAGCTGTGAGAAATTTTATTGAAAATATAAATTCGGTATCTTTAATAATTTGACAAAATTAATATCTCTCAACATCTTTTGCAAATTTGGACCGCCTTCAAATCATTTGTAACACAAAAAAACTATATATATTGTTATCAGTTATGTACATTTGTGAAAATTATTAAATATAAGCATACAGATATACATGGAAACATGCATAAACTTAAAAGGTATACCTAAATTCTATGTTACCTAGGCATTATAAATTGAACTAAGAAACCAATTCAGTAGTTGGGTATTTTAGTGGTTAGGTCTCTTATATGATTGTCTACTTTATTATCGTTATCTGACTAAATATAGTAGAGTAACGGGGGATTTTGTATCCTTCTGATAATAATTAGAAAGTATATAATGCTGAAATTTATTTAATGTAGATCTAATATATACGATATAAATGTATTTCGTTCAAATTAGTGAGCGAGTTCTGCAGCACAGGGACTAGTAATATTATTTTAATACAAAATTGATAGAATTTTTAAAAGTAGAAGATTTACTGTAAGAACAACGTTTCTGAAAAATTTCAAACTAACTATTTTTAGGGTCGCCGAGTTGCGTTATGTTAACTTAAGACGTTGCAAACTTCTCTTCATGCTTAATTTACAGTATTATGTTTTCAATGACTTCAGTTGGATGCGAATGTATTTGTTATATCTGTGTGTTTAGCTTATAAATATTAAATACACAATTTGCTTTATTTCTCAGACTATTTATGTGACTAATACACAAACTGAGGCAGTCAGATAGTGACATCACCTTTTATAAACGATTAAATTTGAAGATCCTATAATTGACACAATATGTGATCCCAAAATTTATTTCTTAGCTTCCAAAACACGTACCAAATATCGGAATAGTACTTAATCTACATGATATCTACAATCTACACTACACCTTTACTCCAATCTAGATCTACACTCCTTTATCTTCATACATCATTTTAGCAAAAAGTAATCAAATTAAATATTAATTTTATAAACAAAAACAAATTTTATATAAAACAAAAATATCATATAATATTTTATCTTAAAAACTAAGTTACAGTTATAATGAAATCAAACTGTTTAATTTTTTAGTGTCACGTTTCAATTTCTCAACAATTATGAATATAAAATTTTATAAAATATAAAAAAGAATGTTTGGTTTCCGCTTTACTAAAAATAAAAAGCGTTAAATAATATTTCTAAATTAGTTTAACCAAAATTTGTAAAGCAAACAATGTATTAAGAGTTTAGTATATTTAAAATAGCATTCACTTTTTATTCGTTTGTCACCAGTAAACACGGTGAATTTCTTTCGATTTATATAAAGAGACACAATAGTGAAATGTTATGGGTTTTTCAGATTATAATATTACTAAAATAAAAAACAGTATTTGCTTAGCCTATGGTTTTTTAAATATAAAATAAATTTTTACATTTGTTTATCACAGAAATTGCATATACGCACTGACGTTATATTGCAAGAAAACCTAGTAACGTCAAAATATTTTATGTGAAAAACACATTTCATTATTTTTATTGTTACTTCTCATTTACAAATATTGCTAAAATAATTAGCTGCAACGGCTAATTAATTCAGAAATGGTATCAACACTTTCTGGATTTGATGTGGTAAATAATGTCTACGCCTACTAGCGACAAATAAATTGTGTAGGCCTATTCCAACTGGTTTATGATGTCACGTATTCAGCCTGCTCAAAATTATCTGTCTTTCTGAGACGGTAAACATTTGATTATCCAGAACGTAAACTTTGCAGATTTTGACAAGCTACGGACACGACGGCAAGTGGCACAAATTGAAAACGATCCTGACATTAATTGATTTGTGATCCCTTAGCAATGAACACCCACATTTAATTAAGTTTACTCTATCAGATTGGCATTATAAACAACGCAACTAGAACAGCGTCTATCTCGTGAATAGACTTTATTCCAGCGTTTACTCACTCGTTAATAGTATGTTTCAAAATTTACAGTTGTTAAACACTACAGAGAGCTCTGCTATGTTTCAAAGGGAACAAATAGACTAAACAGAAAACTGCAGTAAAATAAATAGTCAAATAAAGATGAGTCTGAAGAATAGATTTACTCAAGGGAAATTAAATTGCAAGCGTTTTGACATGATCCCACCGCTCGCTGGGAAGACGTCCGGCCAGCCGCCCAACTCATATGTCATATGCCCCCCTCTCCTCCCCCACAGCAGCCATCTTTCCCTTGTTATATATTATTCACGTGACATTTTACAAGGGTTGTTTCTTTTGTTGGAAACCGGCATGAAAATAAATTTCCCCCTTATATATTATGCTCCACAAAAATGCATTCCTATTACACTACAATGTAAAAATTTGTTTGCATTTATTGCGAAGTGGAACATACGTGTAACAGATATCTGGAAAGATGGTTCGGTAACAAATCCATCGCTCAACTTGGAATTAGAATTACATTAAAATGCGTCGAATTCGCTAAGCTACACTATTGTTGAAAGAAATATAAGCGTAAATGTATGTTAAATAAATTAACAATAGGGCCTATGTGGGATATCATGTATCTACAAAAACTAATAATACTATATATATATATTCAAACACTTTTTGCTACAGTCTGTTTCTTGATGTATATAATATATTTAATATTTATAATGAATTTACCTCAAGATATTTTCTCCTTGTTTGGAACATGTTTCGAAAAGCATTGTGTTCCCATCAAGATGATTCCCGAAACATGTTCCAAATAAGAAGAAAATATCTTGAGGTAAATTCATTATAAATATTAAATATGATATACGTATATATACAGTATAACAGTATATACATCTGTAATGGTTGATGCCACACATCCTGATTCAAATTATCAGCAGAACAAAAAACAAATATTTTTATTGTTATTTCACTTCCTCTGACACTCAACAATTATCTGTTTCCTCTGTTACTTCATCGTTGCTGTTTATTACACTGTCAAAAATTATACTGTATTTTTATTTAACATACGCGACAGTTTTATCGGCATTTTTCGAAAGTTTGTTATTGCTTTACGCAGACAGAATGCTTGTAATTTATAACAAAACAGCTTTTTTGTTATTTTCTCCCGCTTTCACTCCATAATCTTGGCATTCCCGTGAATTCATAACCTCGTCTAATACGTTTTACTTCTCACGATTTTGTTGATTCAGGATTACGTACACACATAATTCATCGTCTTCGAATAACTCATCGGGTATTTCTACAAACTAATTACCCGTTATCTTCTACCTGTAGTCTAACTACAAGACATGAGGATGTATTATTTAATAATTTAAGAAAGGTTACATTATACTACGCTAAATGATTGTCCATAATCCAGCATTCTTCCTACAGCTGTATAGTGTACCCCATGATGATTTATTTGCTTACACACTTATGTATTCACGTAATCCGTGCTCTTGTGTTTCGGATTTGACCACATTGGTTGTCTTCTTGGCATTTCGCTTTCTTTCGTTTCTGCTCTCTTCGTGAGGAGCGTGCCACTTTGGGGGGAGATGCTTTATTAATTTTGCTCGGCGAGTACCGAGTACTGTTGACACATTTCTCATTGGTTCGTGCCGAAGACTGGTTTTTCCTGTGGTGGCCGATATATTGTTCCATGGTGTACATATGATGCGAGTTTTATCCGTATTTTAAGTCTTAAAAATTTGCAGTTTCTCACCATGTTATATATTAAAATGTATTATATTATTAATCTACTGCGAAGGCTGTCACGGCCGGAGTCAACGTTATAATAATGAACTACCGGGTTTTTGAGCCATGGTCGATTGCTTACAACATGGTCCATATTTAAACGTTTCAGCCAACCACTGGAGGCCTTCTTCAGTAGAAACATCTTCAAAAGCATGGTAGGGAATACACTTCACGGCAGAGGTATAAGCGTTCTACTGAAGGTTTTTCTGTGGGTAGCCGAACGTAAAACCGCGTTGTAAACAATCGTCCATAGCTCAACAACCCGGTATATCTCTTAATTTTTATTTAATTATTATAATTTTTTGTTATGTATATTTTATTATGCATAAAATATTGTGTATAATGTTTTCTTTAATATTTCGTTGTAACGTCTCTAAAAGCCTTCTCATATTTCACTAAATAATTATCGTAGGAACTCCCTATTAATTTACCGAATTTCGTTAACACTTTAATTTCAGATGTAACTTATCACTCTTAATAATTGTTTTGTCTAAATCCCAAATATATTTAACGAATATTTAATTAACTCATCAGTCGGTGCTTTGATATTTCTTTGTTGGATCTCTTGAGTCTGCCTTTGCATGTCTCTGTATTCCGCATTTTCGATCACCTGGGCTATCTCAGAAATACTATAATTCAGTATGTTAGCAAAGTTGGGTGTAGCGTCAAGATATAAATTGTTATGCTTTAATAACCACTAGGTCCAATTCTTAGTTGAAATATATTTTGAATTCTAAGTACTGCTGCAGACTTTCATAACTTTCTGCTAGAATTACTAATCCTGAATTACATAAAGGTAATGGCAGTTGTTCAGCAACTTCTACGACGTATTGAACAAATAAAACTAAATGCCCTTTACACCAATTTTGGCTAAATCTATTATGTATCTTCATGACCTTTAAAAATAGAATTATTCGTTGCTAGTAAGTGTCAGACTTTACATTTTATTCTTTTTTCTTTTTTTAAATTTCGGTTTTGTAAATAAACTTATGTTGGATAGACATTATTTAATTGACGCTCTACTACTCATAATCGAGTTCATCGTTTGTTATCAGCTAAAACCGTCGGTAGCAGTAGCAGTGGTGCTGCTATGACGATGACGTTTATATTCCGTTCACACCAATCGTTTTCATCCTCTAGGAACGACTATCGTCGTTAGTAAACGATTATCGGGTCATCAGTGATACAATCTTTATATTTGATTAAAACTTGATTATTTCCTATTGAACTTCGATTACGTATTCATGCTCCAATTACGCTTAAAACTTAAGTATGGCTTTGTTCTAAAAGTCTAATTCTAAAAAAGTGCTAAATCTATATAACGTTGTGACTACATAAGTGCTTGAAACGGAAACACGCTGAACAGACTTCCATCCAACTTTAGTGATACTTTACGTATTCCGGTTATGAATGTACACTAACAAGATAAAGCAAGTATATCTTAGATTCATTTTAGTTTATAAATTAAAATAAATTATTTTGATTACTCTATATTTATATAGAAAATAATTTTTACATTCTAATTTAATATGTTAATATCAATATTTTCTACATTTGTTTAAGTAATAAATTTGATAGTGTTCCTTTCTTGAAAATATAATGCCTACACTAAATGACTTTTCAAAGGCTGATCACCTTAAGTCTGTAAAAACTAACAACGTTACTATTTGTGTTAGTGACGTAAGAGATCGAAACATATATTTCTAACTTTCTGGACAGAAGTGAGTTTATAACAAACTAAATTTTTAATAATCTAGTAGCAACACAAGTCATTTAGTTTTAAGTCGTTAATCGAAACAACGTATAGGAACAATACTGATGAGAAAAATATTCTAGGTCACGGCTATGCTTTGTAAAATCATTACGTGAACTTTAGGTTATTTTTGGTTATTTTTAAGAATTAAACAAAACTTTTGCATGCATTAATAAGTACTTATGAGTAACGTTTCCAAATAGTGTCTGAACTTATCCAGAATGTTTCCATTTCTGTTAATATAAATCAACTTATTTTTTTTCTACAACTCATATTTATTCTACATGCGTTCAACCATATTTCAATCTATAACAAAACCGTTAATAGCTTAAACAAAATCTCAAGTACTTCTAGATATTTCCATTTTAAACGCTCTGTAACTTTGACGAAGATCACAGAACGCATTTTGCTTTTTTTACAGGTTTCTCTGTAATGAACAAATAAAGACGTTCAGTTTCAGCTAGTTAGGCCTATAGCCAATTCCATCAAACCTTTATTTATTTCATATTTATAAACAAAATAAACCTGAATAAACTTGAACTATGTAAATATGTTAACCAGAATTAACCTCATTAGTGTAAACCGTGAGGAATAGTGACTACCTATCCAGTCAGATGATATTTTCCAAATTGGGGCAAGAAAATTTTAAGAAGACCAAGTCGACTCTTATATATACAAAACAAGAATTAATTTAATCTGTTAAATTACTCAAGTGAACTGTGTAATAACCTTAAGAAACGTTCCGCTTATGAATTTAGGTTGTTAAGACTCATTATGTTTTCGCATTGTATTTTTTTTTACAAGTACTTAACAATCGACTTAAAGCGATATTTTACATGCAACTGTTACTTGCAACTGTCCAATTTAGTTATCTAAAACATTTTTAAATACATACATTGTAAATGTATTTTCCAAAACAAAGAACCATAAGATTCTGTTCATTAAAGGAATAAGTTATTTCAAAACTTTACCATTTATATTTCTCGAATGTTCACCAAAAGTTTCGACAATTTTCAAAATTGCCGTTTCCTCAAGATAAGCAGTTACACTTACTCATCACTGGTCTGACACCGCAGATGAGATTAAACTCACGTTCTCACTACTTTCTTACAATGAAATTTATGTTGAAATCCTGTTTTCCCTTATACACAAGATTAACACGGAGTGCCGAAGAAATTCTTTTAAGTATCAGAACAATATTTTTATACCGATAATATGTTGCCATGATCGCACTTACATCTTCCAAGTGGGTCGTTTACGTGATTCTGTTTCCCAAATTGATTATAGGCTAAATATTGTTTAGACGCTACAATTTTCCAGCCTGAGTATGAAACATGACATTCTTCACACCACACTCGGATCACTAATAAGAAAAATGTTAATTGCTATATTTGTCATCATCACAATCTTCATTATCGTCATCGTCGTCGTTGTCGTCATCGTCATTACCTTTGCTACAAACTTAGGGATTTCCTTGTTCTTATCTTAGAGTGTCCAACCAACTTTTATTTGATTGTCGTATATTCCTTCCTATCTTACTTTATATCCGCCCCATCGATTTACTTTTAGAGTATTTAACAATTTTTTACAAGACACCGCCATGTATAATATGTAGTACCACCCATCCTGTATACCGCCCAGTATAACAACCTAGTTATGGCACTTGGAGTGGAGCCACCCTACGGAATGGAGGAAAACAATATATTCTTTCCAAAGGTTTTGTCTTAAACAAATTTCTTTTCTACGACTTCATAGATCTATTTCCCATTACTGTCATTCTTCCACCTCCTGCCTGGACTCCTGGATTATAAAACCTCATCTGTTCCATCCGCCTTGGACCTTTGCTTGTACCCTAAACAGAAATTCTTTTTGGCCTGTAATCATCCGGATCAGATGAACCTTGTATTTTTTTAACGAAGTTGTTATTCTTCCCTTCTCCTTTCATTTGTGTGACGTTATCCTAGGCTTGGGACCATTTTAGTGGAATTAAATACATTAACACCCCTACAAATGTTTAATGTTGATGACGTATTTTGGATGTCAAGTCTGAGTTGTTTAGTAGAGGGCGTGAGGACGGTTTAACAACCAAACGCATCTTGTAGTGATACATCAAGTAATATTCTTTGGTAAATTCATTATGAACCACCTTTATAACAAATGACAGTCTAAAACGAATTATCCATGTGGCCATCTTATAGGCCTACATATTTTTTTTTAATTCCCTGATTCAGATCCTTGTTTTTTACCAAACAGCTTATCGAGTTAAGCTTTTTAAACTACATTTAACCCGTTGCCGATTACTTTTCCATTTTGATTATCTAAGAAAATTCTTTTCTATATATAATCATGTGCTAACAATAATTTTCTGGCCTCGTGAAGACAAGGATATCCTGATTCAGTCAAAGTTACAATATGCCATCGACAAGTTTCAATTTCTGGAGCTATTATTTTTTTCTCATACTTCATCTTGTTATACCAACAGAATGGAGAAATAGAAAATTCGTATGTTGAGCGAGGACGTGCTAACGTGATATAGGCCTACTTAAGAGCGGAAGTTGAAGCCTTAATAAGGCTTCTTAATAAGGAATCCTCAGCGTGTACAGAATGCTCGAGAGCCCTTTATCTTGCATAGCGTTAAATAACAAAAACAAGTAAATAAAAATGTTACTTTGAAGCTTTTGCATAACATTTTAGTTTAAATTCCATTTGTGATCATCATATTTTTTAAGAAATAGAATTAATTGTTTACATCTGTATAAGTGTAATGTAAATCTAGAGCGGCTACAAATTAAGTTGTAGTATTTGTAACGGAACTGTCAGCCAGTGAGAGAGAGAGAGGAGGTAGACACCTGCTTCGCCGCATCACTAATCCGTTTCCCGTCTACGGAACGTACCAAGAATTCCCACACAAACGCCGTAGACATGTGAATGTAAATTAATTACTGAACCACGTCCAGGTCAGTGCCAGGTCTCTCCCGCTGCATTAACGTTAAATGTAATGTTACTCATCTGGATTGCACCGGCGCGGAGCGCCGTCTGTCTGTGCCTTGCAGTTGCATTAAACTACAGTGTATGAAATATTCATACCCGTAAAAGTGCCTTCTGCCTTATTCTTGCCTCAAGTTATTCTTCGCCTTTATTTAGACTCTGTTCGCTCACATGTTGACATTGGATTGTAATTAGATCAGTGAGGCATACTGCACATAAATACATGTCATGTGTTCGGGTGTTTTCCATTTCACGTATGCGATACAGATGTAAGCAATTATATTATACTTCTTTACAATAAAGAAGAATACGCTAATAGCAATCCATATGTACTGATAAAGAAGAAACCATTGGGAGGAATTAAATGTACCTACGGTTCAGATCCATGCTGTGTGAATCCTATCAGTTTAAATTTATCTTTCCTCTACTAAGTAAATTACTCGCGTATAAGAAGCAATACTGTCGAGGTGATTGTTCAAGATTCGGACGTTCCCGTCTGTACGAGTACTTTTGTTCAATTTTATAATTTAAACAAGGCTTTGTCGTATCAGTCTTTGCTAAAACAGTTCACGCTGAATACAGGACTGGCCAAGGAACGCCACTGTGTACGAGTAGGATACTGAAACATATCCTTCTTCGTTTTAAAAGCAATGCAGCTTGTCTGTACTTCCCTTGTCTGTACTTCCCTTTATCTACGTTGGACAGTATTTAAGCTTCCTGTAGTTGATAATTGTATATCTGAATAAAGTGTTACTTGCCTTCTTGAATACGTCATCATTACTTAACAAATTCCAATGTTTACATTTAGCACGTGAATCATGCCTGTTTTGATTCCATTCTGTACCTTGTGCTGATTCGTTACAATCCTTATCCTGCTTAAAACGTTTTCCGTTTTCTTTTTCTATGTTCACCTTCAAAAAATAAGCCGCAAATTTATCTAAAAACGTATTGTTAATCGACGGCAATGCATCAATCGTGGCTTATATCTCATACCATATTATTGAATTATGACACTCGCTCCTGCGGTTCAATTATCTTTTTTCTAAACTAAAACTTTCCCCTTTTCCTTTGGAATCGTGATGTTGTATTATTTATTTGTAGACTTTACTCAGTCCTGCTAAACAAATGTATGTGAGTATGCAAAATAAAAATAAATCTCTCATACTTTTCTTTGTTGTCGATCTTGTCGCTGCATCGATCAGTTGCAGTGAACACACGAAACCAACGTACAGAAGTTCATCGTTATTCTGTATTCTGCGGATCATTAGCAAACAAGAAACCGTTTACATAATAGATGATCCATTTTTTGTATGTTTCCAATATATCAGTTTATGTCTAAAAGCAGCACTACATCATTAATGAAATAAAATGAGTGTTAATACCATTTTTTATTTGCAGAGCAGCCTACGATTTCCTGCCTTATCTGCATCGTGTAGCACCCCACATACTTTACGATTAACATTTTGTCCACTTTCACTTTTTTATTGTGGATATGGTGTCTTGAATTAATTCAATTTTTTCAGCAACTTGTTTCATCAGATAAACATTTCGTCACCACACAGAACAACTTGAGTCCATACTTCAGTTTGTACAGTTTCAATTGCATTTATTTAACCTCTCTACTTGTCCTTGCTATCTCCATATTAGGCTACAATTTGATCAGTCCGGCTCAGCTTATTATTTAAATTAATTCTGTGCTAATAAAAGACAAGTTTGTAATGCCCCCCACACACACACTGTGTGTTGCTCCATAATTCTCCTTACAACTGTTTACAATTGAAATCTCCTCGTAAACAACACTACGTTACAGGCAACCTGAGCAGCTTATATAATCGCCGTGCGTCGACAACTGAGTTCCCATCAGTTTCGCGAATCCAAACCAGAAGAGTGCGGATAAACAAATGTATTAGTGAAAATTTCAAGTGTTAAAATGTTTATTTGTGTGCGGATTATTGTATTTTTTGTTCCATTTATTGTTTCTAGTGATAGTGTGTATTAGACAAGTGTAAGCCTAGAAATGTTTGTTTTTCATTAGAAGTTTTGTGACTAGCAATGTTACAATACGAGGTTTTGTTTCATAAACGTGTTATTAAAGTGTGTGAGTATCGCTTTCTCTCACGCTTAATAATTATTCCATTGTCTAAAGATTACAATACGCGTGATCGTCAAAACTGTTGAATTATTTTTTTATAAACATACGTCGATGTAAACCTCAGAAAAAATGAAATGGAAGCCCCAGATGCTTCAAAATGTGAAGTATATCCAAGCGGGTCTCACGTTCTGACAAAGCTTATATTATTGAGTCATATATGTATATTATTTTGTATATTATATATTACGTGTTACGCATTGCACACTACATTTTGCACATTACATGACATCTTTTTTGAAAACCGTACATTGGATACGTAACTGAATGAGTAAGAATCCTTTGACTTATTAAATGTTACATTTTGTGATTGAATGATGACAATTGTAAATTTTGAATTTTGGCCAAAAACTACCATCGCAGTTAATTTCTAATTTTAAAATCATGTTTCTGTACCACAGTCACACGGCTATATATTCAGTATTTGTCTAAGAGATCCTGCATGATGGTTTCATCCCTAACAAATACATTCTGTATCTCTTCTTATTGTAGGAACTAATCGGATACTGTCGATCACATAGTCTTTTTTTATTATTTTGTAAAGTCATGTTAAAGTCAGAGCTCTTGCAGCACAACAATTCTCGCCGGAAACGTCTGTCCAATGAAAACCAATCAGTAGAAGCGACCTGCCTATTAGCGAGATTCTTATTTCAGCGATGTCTTGTCGGCTACGCTTAACGCCTGCTAATTAGAGTTTTGTGAACTTCTCCCTGCTACATACGTTGTTATAATTAAGTACCACTTTTTAGTGGTAAAAGCAAAAAGTGGTACCACTTTTATATAACTAAGCAAACCCGCGGGAAAGCGGTAGGCCACTGTATCTGTAAACACTGATCCACTTATGTCTCTACAAGTGCGAGTAACAAACTTCAATATTTACAAAAACTTTCTAATCGTATTAAGGGCGTCGAAAAATAAATTGCCAAGACACGTCGGAGTTTCGATACACAACATATTATTTATAGCTTATAGGTTAGCAAGCGAATTATTAATAATGTCTTCGTACGGTTAACAAACATCCCAACGTTTATTTTCGTTACTTTTGATAATACTTAAGATAATTAAAGTCTCCTATATAGTTAAATAAATAATTTATAATTCACTGAATATCATTTTACGAAGTATTGTGGTAGCTGTGGTGTATTATGGTAGGCATTACGGTAGGTTCACGATGATGAGAATTAGGAAGAAGAAGAAGAAGATGTTGATGGTGATTATTATTATTTTTTTATTTATATGCATGTGCCCTTTGCTTTCTTCCATACACAGATGAACAAGATAGCATTCTTTTAACATCCACTTTATTGACAATTTTGCATTTAGGACGAATACATATTTGTCCACAAAGAGCTACATGTAAAGAAGAGCGGTACAAAATTTAAACTTCTTATGTTTACTTAAGAGACAACATAAATTTCTTTTAAGTTAGGGTGGTAAACATGGTTTTCTTTTAGAATTGTTAGAAGTATTTTTTTTTTGTATGTAAGTTAAAACAATTCTATATACAAATGAACACAAAGCATTCTTGATTATTCGTTAAAATAATTCTAATGATTTAATTAGCATGCAGACCAGCTACTTAGTAATCAAATTGTAATGACAGTGTGCAACAAGAAATATTACAATTCACTGTCCTTATGTAACGAGTTTACCATTGTAAGTCTGATGTCGAAGAAGTGAACACTGTAAAAGCATGTTAGTACTCCTTAGACACTGAACGAACACCGAAAAGTGAAACATAAAAAAATTAATGCGAATTTTCTATACAGAATTTTGACCAATCACTTCAGTACACTATGAAATACATATTTATTAGGAAACAAATTCATACGATGCAATAAAACGTCAGCATTCAGTAGATGCAAGAACCACAACAAAGTCATGCTGTGACGCTGGTTTCACGACGCTGTTTTACTAAGCACTATTGTAACGGTACCTGTGGTTACAAAATAAAATCTGTGTGACTGCTGTTAAAAAATTTGAAATAAACAAAATAATTTTATTTCAAAAAAAATTTTGTTGTTATTGAAAAAATATTTTTTGGTGTAATTTATATTCCTAATATTTAAAAAATAATCGTGGTTAATGTTTGTGGTTAATAATTGAATGTTATTATGTTTATTAGTGTAGTAATGTCACTTTCTGTAAATTCGCTTTATGACAATCTGGTTAACTCCAGTCCTAGTCGAAAGACGGCTCTCTTCTTCTTCTTCTTCTTCTTCGATGCGTTCGTTATTTCTTATGTACCGCCTTTCGGTTAGTCTGAGTTCTCTATTAATTTCTTAGTTAAGTATTTCAAAGAAAAATTAAATCCAAATTGCATAAACGGAAAGTTTATTAACAAATTATTTAAGTTATCGATAAGAATCGATATTACACAGCAGTATCGACTCACTCAGGGCCGGTCGATAAAAATGTTACATTGATTATATTTAATAATATAGTTCTTTGAACGATTATTTAAGAATAGCCAGAGAAGAGTATGGACAGGAAAGTATAACACTTACAATGATAAATGCCTTAATACTAACAAATACAATGTTATAATTGATAAATAAAGTTTATGTAATAATTATTTCAAACCAAATGCAGTCTAGAAATTCGCTGCCTTGCTGTAGTAAGAACGGTGACGAATCAAAATGGCCGACTGGCGCATGCGCAGTGGAAACGTTTGTTCAAATAAAGATGCCTCGACGAAATATTTTTTCAAATAAAGATGCCTTTTCTCCGTTTAAATGGTCTCAGCAATTGTGTATAATTGTTCTGGAGTTAATTGAGTGTCACTGGTGTATTGTTTAATAGTTCACTTGGTGTAAATGTTGATGATTATGTATATCTCACTTTGTCTATATGTGTCGGGTTTAACCTGGTTTGTTCGTCTGTAAAATTTATGGTATTGGTGTTAATTTAATTAATTAGGCGTGTGTGGTTCTGTTTATTGGTGATGCACTGTTCATAGTTTAATTTCACCGGTTCACAAATAAAAAAAACTCAATATAAAAATTTATAAACATTTTCACCGAACTCGGTTCAATTATAAGACGCCATTCATAGGTTATATAAAACAACGATCTCGTTTAAGTACACTCTTCAACGGATAATAATGAACTGTTCTCATTTCCTTCGTCTCCTGAAAATCTTAGCCAATTTAATATATATTATACATTGTTTCAAATTATCTTAGCTTCCGATACATTTTATTTGAATACATTATACTCGGAAAATATTTTCGTTATTAATTAACTGTATGAAATACTAAATACATATTCGGTTTCTTTATTCTATTCTGCTTATTTTGATACTAATTAATATAGTTTTACAAAGTTTTCATTAAAAAAAATTATATTTCTTACATTTTGGAAGGTAGGCTTAATTTTGTATTTCCTGTTCTCTAAGCAGATAATAGCCATTTTCTCTGATATAATTATTATTCTATTAAATCTGAAATTGATATAATTGTCTATTCTTACTTAATTTCTTGCAATTTAGTTTATTAATGATTGTTTTTAAATATAATTAATTTATCTATGACTCCTCCCCTGATAATGTCAGTTAGTACATTCCATTTTTATTTGTAATTTTACTTATCTGCTGACCATATCTTTATAAAGTATTATTTACATGGTATTACTATATGTTGGGTTTATCTTACATAAATATTATCAGTTTAACTGGTTTATAGGACTAGATTTGTCAATTATTCTGTAGTCTAAATTTGCTATCTGGCCTAGATTTGATCTGTTGCTATTTGCAAAGTTTTTACTAATATAGTTAGTTTGTACCCTTCTCTGACCTTCTATTCTTATATAATTTATTAACAATTTGTTCCTTGACTATTATAACATTGAATATTGATTTTACAATTAAAATGTAACACTTATTTACTATTAAATCTGGTACTTTGAATCATACCTTTTTTGTGTACTGATTACACACAGTAACATAATAAAAACATTTTATAATATAGGAATGGTATCTACATTTAGATATTGCATTCCTAATTTAAATTAATAACAAAATAATATTTTATAACTATAATACTGCTTAATACTAAATCTTATTTATCTAGTTAATATATGGAAATAGGAACATAACATATTGGTTCCATTAAATGGTTAATACCTTCTTAAAAAATATTTATTTACAGTCTGATCTGTACTTCCCAATTTTAAGGATGTATTCCCCGTTACTTTATGCTAAACACAAGCTATCTGTTTATTATTATTCATTCTATGGAATGTTCTAATAAACAGTGGCAATTCATTAGAAATATTATTCCTTGCTCCTTCACCATATTACTTAAGTAACTATTATTATGATACTGTTCAAAAACACTTAAAGTTATTTACTTGCACGGTAATTCCTGTACCTTTTCAAAGTTTATTGATTATAATTTAATAACTTGCACTTGTCCCTGGTTATTTATTGATATTATCACTAGTCCTTTGATAGTGTTACAATATGAAATATTTAACCATGGGGGGACTGTTAAGATTTGTCTATATAAACTATACAATAACTTTTTTGGGGTGCACTGTTACTTAATACTCTAAACACTTTTGGTTCTTATCAGTTTTACATTAGTATATGGTTTTTTGGGGTGTTATACTTTCTTTTGGAACATTCATTTATTTTTGGGGTTTTTTGGTTTTCTCCCTATGGGGTTTCTATTGGGTATTGTTCGAGTTTCACCTCCTTTATTCTATTTGAACTTCACTGGTCTCTGATTATTCAGTATATTGGTTTATTCCAGATTTCTTCTTTCTTCGTTCTTGGTTCTTCAGTACCATTTCTTTTTATACTCTTTTGTTTACTCTGGTCTGTTTTCTTTGTCAGTTCATTTGGTCTGGGTATCTTCATTGCCTGCTTCTATAATATTGTTATTCAAATTTCAGTTTTCTGGGTTTTTAATTTGTAGTATAATTATATTAGTTGTAGATTTTTTCTTTATGCTTACCTTTCTTGTTATTATAATAATTTATAGTGCTTTTTAATTGATTTTCATTTGGATCTTTTTGGTTATTCCCTATACTTGAGTTTTATTAATGATCATTTAGTAATTGATTTATGTGGATTATCTGTCATGCTACACTATGAAACAGGATTTTTGTTTAGTTTCAACCCTTGTTTCCACTACTTTGGCACTTCGAAACTCAGCTTGTTAAATAAGCAATTCCAACGAGGAGACGTAATATCCGTGAAACGTTAAGCTCGTTGGGGTAATTTTTATTTTGAACTCTCGGTGCTAGTAGTCTTCTCTTGTGTGTGTGTGTGTGTGTGTGTGTGTGTGTGTGTGTGTGTGTGTGTGTGTGTGTGTGTGTGTGTGTGTGTGTGTGTGTGTGTGTGTGTGTGTGTGTGTGTGTGTGTGTGTGTGTGTGTGTGTGTGTGTGTGTGTGTGTGTGTGTGTGTGTGTGTGTGTGTGTGTGTGTGACGAATTGCAAGTAAATAAACGATTAAAAGTTACAATACGGCGTGATACAATGGAATCTGCATTTCTAAATATCCAAACCTGGTATGGGGCGGACTACGTATTACTTTCACCACAATGGCTCATCCCCCCCCCTATTCGGTATGAATTTATAAAGAACTTAAATCAATTTTTTCCGATACAGCATTATTCAATATCATTTGTGCATATATATATAACCAACCGGCCTTGTGTGTAGCAAATCGGTCGCATTGTGTTCGAATTCAATTCCCACGCTGGCGGAGTTGTTGTATTCAGCGGTTAAGTGGAAACATTATCGCAAGAAAAATAAATTATTAGTGGGCTGCAGTGACATGACGTGACAAGTTGCCAGACCGGTCATTTGGCGTTAACCGCCCTGAAATATGCATCGCACCCTCATTACCGCAAACCTTGAGTAACGTAAGTAAAAATATATTTGTGAAAATAAATGTGGTACGTAAGCCCGCCACCTGTACCTTGTAAATGATTCACTAACAGCTCGGCGTCTCTTGTTTTTGTTTAGGTAGGTTACGTACGCCTATTCTCGCGCCAGCGCGCGTAAGCACACACCACACGCAGAAAGAAAAGTACGCGTGTTCGGCTAGAACAGTACTTTAACGATTTCGTTTGCTTTTGCAAGTACATTAATGGTGTGTGCGCGCGCGCGTATGTGTCCTGTCCTTCTGTGCACCTCTTCCACTAGTCTTTGCAAATTTCACCGCTGTCTTTACTTCTCTTTTAGTTCGCGTACATATCTTTTATCACTTTGATATGTGTTCTTTGTCTGAATCTTTTTAACACAATAAATTACCGGAAGAAAAAAATTAATGCGATGCATGAATAACTCGCTCTGATTGCTTGTCCGTACGGTGAACCAGAAAAGAATGTTACCGTAGAGTGTGAACTGAAGTTTTCTTGCGTGTTCTGTTCGTTTATTGTTGCTGGAATTTTAATTGGAATTACGTAAACGTAAGTCGAACCAGATAAAAACGTAAATCTACAAAGCAATTAATTCTTTTATTAAAAACTTTAACGTTATCGAGCCATGGTCCAGAATCGAGTTCCGACCAATAACGTGCCAGTCATCGTCAGTGGCCAATCGATGTTTCAAGTTGACCGGCTTCCACCGATTGAGTCAGTCACGTTAAACTCTACAGGGTTGATCTTTTTAATCAAATGGAGGGACATCACTGACAGCGTAAGTTTAAACGTGTTGATAAATCTGAACTTTATTTGTGACCTCTTGCAGCCTCGAGTGCTAAATTCGATTCTACAATTTCACATTTTATCGGCTCTTATAAGAAGTCACGAAATATTTAGCGAGACTTGTAACTGTTGTCCACCTGAAATCAGGTATCATATTTTGGGGAGTGTCCCTCAAAGTTCTGTGGTAATCAAAATGATTGTACTTTTCATATGCGTTAGAAAGTATGTGGTGAGAGGGAGGAGCAAGAAAGCACGTATAAATGAAAAAAATGTCAACAGTATACAAACGCGTCGTTATTCTGCACTGAAAAAGCCAAACGTAGAGTGTGCATGGTACTCAAAATTAAGTTGTGCCGTAGAACTTAGCAAACAAACCAGAATGTCGTAACACACTCGATACGTATGATTATACGTACTCGATGGTATAGGCCTAGTCCTACTGGTACTTTGTATTTTCTTGACAATTTGACCAGTTACAATCTAATCTTCAGAGGTTAGATTTGAACAGAGAGATTTGAAGTGTATCTTTGACGTTGGAGGGGTGGAGGTAGTATATAACAAAGATTTTGAAATAGGCCTATCTCCGTTAATTCAAACAACAATTTAAATTTGTTTTTTTATTTTATTTATATATATATATATTGTTTTATATAGAGGACACCGTTAACATTAATTTACCAATCATTTAAATCTGTTTTAATATACTAATTTAATATTACACATATTTTTTATATATTTTACATTATACTGGCAATTGCATACACAGCATACAGTACAGTAACTATAATAATTACAGTACTTGTAAATTGGTCACTGTAAATTACACAAAAAACTTATTGTATGTTATTTATAAACACCTAGTAATTGTGCTATATATATATTTTGTAGCATTCTCAGTAGCCAGTTATATATTTACATTAGTTTAAGTGACACGTAGTTCGACTTTTAATTGTATTCACACAAAAGCTTATTGTATCTGATTTATAATTATCTAGTATTGGTACTTTATTTTGTTCCAAACAGTAGAATACGCACCTGTGTTCAACCGCTTACCTGGTTTTTCCAATTGTTTCCCTTTGTCATACACTATATCCACTCCTACTCGTGCTAACATACACTTCAAATCTGTCAGTCCAATCTACACTCTCATGCTGCCTTAATGTGTGAAACAATTATCAGGAAAAAAAATATATGTAGAATTTATTTTTTATTTATTTATTTATTAAATTCAAACATTAATTTTGCTCGCCATACAAAAATATTCGTATACGTTAGTTTGCTTAAGAAAACAATTCAAAATACTATGATAAGTTCTTTTGTCAGTAACATAGTCACATAGTTTGTACTAGTTGCATAGTCTTGTACTTGTGACATTCTGTGGCAGCTTTTGTTATTGTATGTTTCATAACGGTATTCAAACAGACAGCGCCTCTGTCGTTTGTGCAGAAACGAAATAATACACAGTGTGCGGAAACGACAACAAGTAAAAAACAATAAGAGGGTGAAGTGTAAGGTAAGGTGAGGGTATTAATCATGTACGGGTAAGTGGGAAGAGCAGCAGAAAGTAACAGGGCCGGACGGACGACGGCGGCTAATGTCACAGTACGAGAAATGATCATTAATGTCAAGAAAAAGTTCACATCTGATAAAGCATCAGAGCGGCCCGTAATGGCCGCGACAAAACAGCAACATAAAATGATCAGTTGTCGCTACAGATGCAGACACTGACAGCAAATCGATACCGACAAAAATTTAATAACGTGAATCGTTTAACAAAGTCTTACGATTTACATAACTCGACACGTTGTCACCGTTGGAAGTTGTTCCACCGACGGTTTGAAACTGTTTTCGCACCTAGAACATGCTTTCGTATACTAACTGCAGATTATAAACTTTAAAACGGAAAAAGGTTTTATCTTAATACTACTTTCCGTCGCGACGGTAAACAGAGCCATGTCATCGAATGCAAATAGTTCGTGTGTCAGCAGCGACTGAATAGAATCACTTTAATTGGGGATCGTTTAACGTTTCTGATAAACCAACTGCATCCTAGATTTGCGTGTAAAAACGCTTGTAAGATCATAGACACGGTTCGTAAAGTAGGTTAGGGTTGCAGCATAGTAACATTCGTTAGCATCACCTGACGTGAGAAGAGTAATATCCAATAATGTGGAGACGTCTTATTCTCATTTGTTTGGAGTTTTAAGTAAAACTTAACACGTTACCACCTCAGTTTTAATGAAACACCATCTTCTATGACTTTGCTAGAAACATTTTTGGCGTATGGTAACGATAATATAACGATTTTGAGGTTTGAATATGTGCCTCCACTTCTCTCTATCCCACGCATTCATTCCTTCATAAGAAATTCTTCCCTTGATGCCATTAATAATTATTATACTTGGTCTTCTCCTTTTATTTTTCCCTCTCTCTCTTTCCTTCTATTATATACCCGGTATGGCAATTCTTTCTTACTATGCGTCCTAAGCAATTAGCTTTCATTTTTGTAATAGTTACATTTTAATAATTTTCTCTTTCCCATCATCATCTCATTCCTTATCTTATCCGCTAAGGAAGTCCACATTCACCTCCAGTTCCACATCTCGAAACTTCCCCGGTAATAATTTGTATCCCTACATCAGATGGACCATGTTTCTGCTCCATACAATACGCTACTCCAGACGTAGCTAATCAATAACTTTTGAAGTGAGAACTTCATATACAGCACTATGGTGCCCGACTTACTCCCGTACACCTCGGGTCCTAGGGTACAAAGCGTCACGAAATAGCTGAAACGATAAAGCAATGCTGCCATTTTTATTTATGATAAAAGAAAATGTACTCTCATGTTGAGAGACTGAGCTGAATACTTTGAAATCCTTTTTCTGTAATTAGTTCATTTTTAGCCTTCTATATATAGACAACTTTCCAATTGTTTAATTCGTTAAAATGTTTTAAAATCAGGACATAGTATAAATTTTCTTTTCTTTTATTTTCGAAATAGTATAATTTTGTATCTTTGTTTACTTTGTACGTTTTTTAGTTGATTCACGAGTTCGAATCAGGTTTTTATATTGTTTTTGGCTGAGAATTTTTGGAACTGTCCCTTTATGCGTACCTGCAGAACATTTTCGATGTTTTTAATGTGCACATATCGATGTATGTATAAGTGGTTTCTGCATCAATAGCCTATAGCCTGTACTATCAATAGCCTATATTACGATGTGAAGAAGTGTACTATTTGTAAATTTTTCTATTTCTTAATGTAAAGCAAAAATACGTGTTGTTTTCATTTGGGAGGTTAGGTAACAACCTCCCAAATGTTTTTGGGTATTTAGTTTACTGCTGAAATAAATAAAAGCTGTGGTTGGGGAAAACATGGCATGTAATGTGTATATACAATACTTACAACAGAGTAACACTTAAAATAAAGAACCTAACGTTTTTAAGTTGACAAATTAACGAAACTACAACAGCAAATCTAAACTGAAAAATGCAAATATTTATGGTTAATGGAAAATACAAAACACGCAATGCTTACAGCAATGACAACATACGCTTTCTACATACTGTACGTAATGGACCTTTGTTTTTGGTTAGCCACAAAACGAGTAGCCTACTTGTTGGAAAACGAATATTACCGAATAAAACGAGTTCTGCCACACAAAAAAGTGACATGCATAGTAATAGGCAAGGGGTGGCCCTTGGACCATCCCGCGTTTCTTCGAGTTGGGTTTTGACGGAAAACGTCTTACAGCGTGGTCCGGTGGGGGGGGGGGATCTATGGGAAAGTCAATGTTACGATTTTGTGTATACCAGACAAATTTTAATATCTTTAAAACTATAATGCATACTTAAATACACAATACACGATTCTAAAGAGCAAGAATGAATAAATGTCAAGAGGTATTAACCTTGAACGCGTGACCGTCACCCGCCATCACAAGATGGCCAGCAAGTTGGAGTGAAAAATCGTCGGATCGCTGCGAGTGAAAATTAGTATAGCTCCGGAACGTGTGTCCGTAGGACGTTATTTAAGGTACCGTCTTATAAAGCTTCACGAGTACTATAAAGTAAAATGTTAATAGTGATAATAGTGAAAGAATTTAATAAATAATAGGCCTATAGTGAAAAACATTGAACTTGAACTAATTTTTCTTAAAATTTCAAAAATGTCAAAATATCTTCACAACAAGAAGGTAAATGCCTATCGCAAACGCTTATAAAGTAAAATAAGAATGAATGAGAAAGCCAAAATGGCCCCTATGGCAGCAGCAGAACGAATGCGGAGGATGAGGCAGCGTCGAAAACTCAAGACGAGCACTAGCTGCGCAGACGCCGCAACGCCTAACGCAGTTCACTAACAACGAATGTCGACACTGAGGTAGAACTGATGGAATGCTACGAAATACAAGCAGATGAGACGTTTGAGAATCGAGATTTAGCGTTTATAACCCGCTGGTGTCTGTCGACGGAGGACTTTGAAAAATCGTTCTCCGGCAACAAGTTGAGTTTTGTTTGTGGAGTTTGTGATCGTACATGGTTCCAAAATTGTTTAAAACGACCCAATACAGCTGTTGCAATTCTTACAACAATAATTCACAGATGAAGACGTTAAACAGTTTATGTTGTGCTTAAACTGCTGGACATCTGTAAAACAAGGAAAGGTGTCAACATTGAGTAAGAGTGACGGCTTCAGGAATCCACAGACTTCGCGGTTTCAACGACCAACAGCCTAGTACTAGTCGCGCCACTAACAAGAAGAAGCGTAGTGGACTCTACGGTGGCACGGCATTCTTCAAGAATCAGAAAACGTGCAGGGCTTATGACGCTATACTCGTTCCGCAACGGCCAATACCTAAGTATTCTGGATGCAATTGTTTACAAGACGTTCATGTCGGCAAAGGCGTATTACTGGAAGTTGCGATACCCAACCAATTCAAATTCATTCTAGTGTCAGTGTATATTCATCCACAAACACCACTAAACTACATCGAGATGTTTCTCTTTGAACTGATGTACTACGCAGAGCATATCGGAATAATAGTTAGCGACTGGCCCTGTGATCTCAACATACTGTTTCTCCTCACCGGGGTCTTTAACATTGAGGCCGTGGAACGATCGTCTGAAACAGTTTCTGAACAACAAGTTTAGGTTGGTGTTGGCCACGGATCCAACTGATTTCACAACTTTAAAAAATACCACGATAGACTTAACATTCTCTAGAGATATAAATATAGCGTGTAAGTGTTACAGATAGTACTACTCGTACCACTGTCCTGTCTTAACAGATTTTTACAAATTAGTCAGCATTGTAAGAAACAAATAAAATCAAAGACATGAAAATTCGTTCATTTCTTTTTTACCAAACCTACAAACACCCCCTCCCAGCAACACCTCCAGGGTAAGACGTTTTCCGCCAAAAACTTCAGCGGTAGTAACCCCAACACTACCTACTCCCTTTTTCTCGTAGTTTGCGCAAAGAAAAACGAGTTTTACATTACAGACATTTCTATGTGTAATTTCGGTTTTCTTCTTAACCTAACAACATCAACTTTTGGCATCACAGGCACGCGCCGGTGATACATTACTGCTACAAACATTTTCCATTAAAAAAATGACAAAGAAAACCAATTGCAATCGCCAGCCAATTATTTTGCAACATATGAAATTAAAATGTGAATAATTCTTTCGCGTACTTAAAATTATGTGCGATATTCACTACATATCGAAGCCAAAAATTGTATAATCGAAATATCGAAAATGACTGCGGGTACGCATATTGGGAGAGTACCGAATTTTTTATATTTCAACATTCAATTTTGTATGTTACCTATTTTATAATTTGTAAAAAATAAATTATTATACTGCGCATAACACATTCTACTTTACAACTAAATATTGCGTATATGATTTTGTTACACTGAAAATAATATTTGTTACATATTGTTTGTATACATATGTACACAACAAATAATATGACGTGTGATGTGATTCTACTTACGTTCATTGTAAATATCGATTTCTTATAATAAAATACATATGGACAGTAGCATGCTCTCGTTTCATTTACTTATTCGTCCACTCTTATCTGAATCTAAATTCTTTATTACTCCAAATTTCTATTACTCCAAATATATAAGAGCAACCGTTTACATGTTGAATCAATTCTCTCGCCACTCGACTCTGAAGTTCTCACTTCTGGCGTCTGTCCCACGACAGACTCATTTTTTTTTTCTTTAAGAGCCGAAACAACCACAAGGATACACACAAATTATAATACATAGTTGAAATTAACATAAGTTACAGTAGCATTAAAGTGGACCCAATTATAACGCAAGGTGGGACAACGTGCTTAAAGTAACCAGGTAGAAGTTGAGTTATAATGACACACACATAAATCAGTTTTAATGAAAACTCGCAAAACAATTTTATTTGGGAGAGGCAGCCATGTAGGTTTGATTTGTTTTGGTTGTAAGTTGAAGTGTGAATCGTAGTACATAGAAAAATAGGCTCTCAAAAATGCAAACAATGCGAGTTTGCACACAAGTCAGTTGACTAAATGCTTTCCAAATACGGGTTCGTGATAGATTTCAGCCAATATTTAAGGTGTCTAGAATGGTGGTCGCTTATAACTAACTTGTGTGCGACTTTGTATTCCACCAATTAATGAATTCTGAACACAATGTAGTTCATTAATTTATCGTTCACTATACATTAATATAGTACAATTGGTAAGCGGGCAATTTAAAAACACTTCCCTTTGCTTAAATTAACTCTCAAACAAGCGCAAATAATGTAAGCTAGTTAGCCAATCACAAACTATGGCAGTCAGTAAACTTAAGTTTTAAGATGTTGATCGCGGTACCATGTGGTCTTTATGGTAGCGAGACTTGGACAATCTACGCAAGAACCCGCAGCCAAATCCAGGCTAGTGACATAACATTTTTAAGATATGGAGTATCTCGGAAAGACCGGCTAAGAAATTATCACATAAGGAACGCCCTCGGAATCTGAAGGACAAGCAGTACCGGAAGGGTTTGACAGACCATGTGTAAAGGATCCATCAGGACAGACTACCAAACCAACTGATGTTTCATCTGTTTCAGAGGATACCGGAACATCGGAAGACAGAGGAAAAGATGGTCAGAACAATCAGTGCGCAATGCAATGTACTGTAAGCTCCATGGCTTGGAGAAGAAGACTTTTACGTTGTCGGTATAAACTGCTTATGTAATGTGCAGTGATAAACTATTTTTATAGAATTTCATAGTGAAATGGGTGTGTGTCATTTATTTACAGTTGCAAATTAATACACGAGAGCGTATGAGAAAGTAATGAGACAAACACCTTCAACTTAATTTTGCCATTGTACCAGTAGAAACTCAGATATAAATTATGTCGGCCAACATGTTTTCTACCCCAGCGTAATACGCCAATAATGGGTACAGCTGTAACAAACTGCAGTAAGAAACAGATAAGCGTGCTCCGTGTCACCCAGCACATTACAGACACTGCTGCATTCTCCTTTTGCTCTACGACGCGACGTTTCTAACCCAACGTAATACGCCAATAATGGGTACAGCTGTAAAAAACTGCAGTGAGAAACAGATAAGCGTGCTTTGTGTAACCCAGCACATTACAGACACTGCTGCATTCTCCTTTTGCTCTACGACGCGACGTTTCTAACCCAACGTAATACGCCAATAATGGGTACAGCTGTAAAAAACTGCAGTGAGAAACAGATAAGCGTGCTTTGTGTAACCCAGCACATTACAGACACTGCTGCATTCTCCTTTTGCTCTACGACGCGACGTTTCTAACCCAACGTAATACGCCAATAATGGGTACAGCTGTAACAAACTGCAGTGAGAAACAGATAAGCGTGCTTTGTGTAACCCAGCACATTACAGACACTGCTGCATTCTCCTTTTGCTCTACGACGCGACGTTTCTAACCCAACGTAATACGCCAATAATGGGTACAGCTGTAACAAACTACAGTGAGAAACAGATAAGCGTGCTTTGTGTCACCCAGCACATTACAGACACTGCTGCATTCTCCTTTTGCTCTACGACGCGACGTTTCTAACCGAACGTAATACGCCAATAATGGGTACAGCTGTAACTAACTGCAGTGAGAAACAGATAAGCGTGCTTCGTGTCACCCAGCACATCACAGATACTGCTGCATTCTCCTTTTGCTCTACGACGCGACGTTTCTAACCGAACGTAATACGCCAATAATGGGTACAGCTGTAACTAACTGCAGTGAGAAACAGATAAGCGTGCTTCGTGTCACCCAGCACATTACAGATACTGCTGCATTCTCCTTTTGCTCTACGACGCAACGTTTCTAACCCAGCGTAATACGGTAATAATGGGTACAGCTGTAACAAACTGCAGTGAGAAACAGATAAGTCTACAGTTAAAACGGTTTATTACGCTTATTCATTATTTACAAATATTCTTGCCACCCACCAATCCCACTTCCGCTAGAACACATAATTCGTGGAGACATTTGGAGTCTTCTGTTTTACTAATCATCGATGAAATATAAATCCAGACAATCAAATCACAAATATATCAATGCACGTGTCATTGATATAAAGGACTGTTTAATTAATGCGATTACTACTATTAAACACTTTACCTACACGGAACACTAATGTTTTAGATAGACTTTTTTTATGTTTATCTAAAATATTAGTATTCCGTGACGAGAGACTGTATACCTTTCATTATTAATATTCGCACAAATAATGAACTACAAAATCCAAGAATTCAGTGATTACTCGTTTGGAAGGAAAATAATTACGTTGAATCCTGTATGATCAATATCGTACTCCCTGAGACTGCTTGGTTGAGGGGCGCTCTCCTTCCAGTACAATGGAGTTACAAGGAAAATACTGTCACCAAATAAAGATGCCTTGAAAATGGTGAAGGTGAAGAGTCAGCTGCTTTCGTGCCAAAAGCTATGAAAGGAAATTCCAAATCGTTGAGAAGTAAGAATACTGCTTCAATAAATACCACATACTGTACATATAGTAAAAAAACAAATATATTTGCTACGTTGGGCCTCGTGTCCTTACTGTTTAATGTGTCATTGTATGTATAATACCAAACCAACGTCGGCTATGTACGCTGATACCCAATTAATGAAGAGGTTAATCATCTGCATTGCAACTGCAGTGAATTGAGTGATTACATTGCAGTTCTTATCTTACTTTGTATGTAATTTTGCTTCCACTAGTTTCTTCCTTGTAGTTGCTTGTACTTTTGTCTTCAGTAACTATTTATCATTGAAACAATGAGGCCTTATTTCGTCTCTTCTTTTGTTGTCCAACGTATGATCTTTCTTGTAGTTTACATTCTAACAAGCTTCGAACTAGGCAATTATTAAGTATTGTTCAAACGGCAATTTATCTTTATTGTTGGAACCTGCTAGTGACTTAAAGTAGTTAACATAAAGTCAATGCTGATAGGAAATTACACTGCTAGCGTCCTAAGTATCATATCCGTTGCCATTTGGCAATACCAAACAGGAGGCAATAAAATTCTTGCCCCAAAGCGGACGAGATAACTCTAACGGAAAATCAGATATGCCATGGGATCTGAACTGGTTTACTTTTTGTCAACATTGGACTTGTAAAATCATGACAAAAGTTCTTGCTACAGGTTGTTATCCTGTGTAATAAACTCATGGTCACATCAAATTATGTATCAACAAGTTTTATGTGTCATTACGTAAACGACTGTGGCTACGACAATCTGTTGGTTGAAACAAAACGACACCAGACTTAGTACAACATTAGCAACACGTTTATTGATCACCTAAACGTTGAAGCCAACCATACATCTTCGCAAACACATTAATCGACCATCCAATAATCATGGTTCGCAACGCTTCTGTAGCATTGATTCAGTAACACTAAATTCACTACTTTACATTCTATCAGATGATTATTTAAAGTCATACCTGCAACAGACCTACTACAGCAGTGACTAATGGCGATTGATACGCGGTATGGACTATAGCTGAATCCTATCAAACACAGAGCACACATTATGGAACGTAATGTATGCTGCTGTTACTATGCGCCGCCTAAGAGTCTTACACCACCCGCTTAAAATATCAAAGTATCTGGAGTTGCTTGTTTGCATACAAACGCGTGTGTGTGTTTGCGCCTGTGCGTGCCAGCACATACCACCATACATCACGTTTGTTTTGTTGACAACTAGATTCAACTGAGGGTAGACAATTTATAGTTCTCGTAATTATGTAGTTACCAGTAGGCATCTCATTTCTGCTACCAATAACTTCAATCCTACACATCCGATATTACTTAGACAACTGTATAGATCAGTACGAAGCGTCCGTAAACCCTATATAATTGCTACTTACAATTTAAAAATCAATGTTAAAGAAAACATTTTTTTTTAATCCACTACCTTTTCCACAACCGGTGATTAGTGCTGAATCCTAGTAGCTCTCTGTATAAACAAAATGAGATAATATTAATCGGCGGCGGATGAGGGTGTTTATAAGATTTACAATGCTTCCCGTGAATATTACCCGTCCATATACGTTGCCTTACTATGCCACGTTCCATGCCACTGTACGGCATAAGGACGAATGTTTTAGGAAACAATACCAATGTAACATAGGCTATCTGAGCCTGTGCACACGAGGAAAGGGGTACGACAAAGAGATTCTTTATCTTGCTTTCTTTTTAATATTGCTTTAGAGAAAGTCATTAGAGACGCAGGCATTAACACAAGAAGAAACATCTTTTATAAGTCAGTTTAATTTCTGGCTTATGCAGATGACATCGACATTATAGGAAGAACAAAAACAGCTACGAAGGAAGCCTTTATGAAATTGGAGAAAGCTGCAAAAAGAATGCATCTGCAGATCAATCAGGGGAAAACAAAGTACATGCCAGTGATAAGAAAAGACTGTTGTGTGGGCCTTAAGAATTTGGAAATAGGATCTTATGAATTCAAGATAGTACATAGCTTTACCTACCCGTCTCAGATATCCATAACTGTAAAAATAATATTAGTGTGGAAATTTGAAAGCGTATTTAGTCAGCAAATAGGTGTGTGCGTGGCCTCAGAAAACATCTAAAGTCTCAGTTAATACAAAGGAAGCCCAAGGTATTGATTTATAAGTCCTAGTGGACCCAGTACTGACTTATGCTCCACAGACTAACTTATGAGAGGCAGCTAAATATATTTGAAAGGAGGATCCTCAGTCAAATTTTTGGTCCAAAGAAAGAGGGTGGAGCCTGGAGGAAAAGACATAATTTAGAGCTCTATAATGTGTGTGATGAACATGATGTGGTCACCTTTATTAAATTAAAAAGATTAGAATGGGCTGGACACATGCGTGCTTGTGAAAGCAGAGTTGTTAAGAAGATATTTAATGCAAAGCCAGAAGGTAAAAGGAAAATTTTAAGGCAAAACCTGAGATGGAGGGACGGGGTGACTCGGGACATCAGTACTGTTAGAATTAGAAACTAGAAGAATATGGCTATGAATGGAGAAGAATGGTGAAATCTTCTGAAGAAGGCCAGGGCCCACAAAGGGCTGTCGAGGCAATTATGATGATGATGATGATGATGATGATGATGATGATGATGATGACCAGTGTAACATAGAATTTAACAATAACAGTGTAACAATTTACCAATTTAAAGTATACGTTTACGTCCTCACACATGTTAGAAGGTCCAAAGTATTCATAATCTGCAACCACTACGTCTCGGCTCCTAAAATACTCAACAGTTTGACATGTTTCGAACCAATTTCGAGATGATTCTCATTATGAATGACAGTTATGCAATGTTTTTGTCCTACTATACCAAGAGGATGAAATTTATTACATAAACATTTCATAGCAGATCTGTTGAGTTATACACACATTACCAGCGAACAAATGTAGAAAACAAAATAAATGAAGAACATAAAACCTTTTGTCTGTTCTACTGTTAAAACTTCTTATTACTTTTCCCCATCTGTTTTTTTTTTTAATGTGGCCCAAAGTGTGTATGTGGCAAATTAGACACGTTATAATCATTATAATCATTATAACAATCATTATAATGAAATAACTATCATTATAATATTTCGCATTGCCCTGTTGTACTTCTTTTTAGAAAACATTTAGCAGTCCTATCTCAGTCAAAAATTTCAACATAGAAATTCAGGATCAGTTTATAAAATAGTGTTTCTTCTCACTCATTCTCTCTCTCTCTCTCTCTCTCTCTCTCTCTCTCTCTCTCTCTCTCTCTCTCTCTCTCTCTCTCTCTCTACTCTCTGTCTGTCTCTCTCTCTTTTTCTGTCTGTGCATCTGTCTGTCTAACACTCTATTTCTCCCTCTCTCTATTCTACATGTAAAATTAATTAATCATTCTACTTAAGTACAGCGAAATATCAAAATGTCACTAGACTCGCTTAATGCGCTGCAGTAGTTTTATTGTGTTCGCTGTAATCTAACGGTTGTATTCACCTCTAACTGTTGTGAATTTCTGATACATCAACTCCTACCGCTGCGTATGTGGTTCTACTGCACTAAATCTGCTCATGTAATCACTGATGATACACAATTTTGTTATTTTCTAATGGTGACATGTGGTATTATTTAAGCTTCACTGTTTACCGTACTCAACAATTTAAAACTATAAAGTAACTAATTCATTTTATTGTTCTGAATAGCGTTACTAAGTTTTAATTGCATGATTTCAAATATTTTGAAATTAAAAAAAGTTTAGCCAACAAGATAAAGATTAACGTAAAGGCCTATTCAATCATACTGTCGTAAATAGACGTTAAGATATGTCCATTGTGGCTGGGGTTGATTGAACATTGAAATGGTGATGGGGGGGGGGAGAATTGCTTTCCGGCCGCTTACAAATCTCCGGGCTTCGCCACACGTGTGTGTGTGTGTGTGTGTGTGTGTGTGTGTGTGTGTGTGTGTGTGTGTGTGTGTGTGTGTGTGTGTGTGTGTGTGTGTGTGTGTGTGTGTGTGTGTGTGTGTGTGTGTGTGTGTGTGTGTGTGTATCCTTATGACAATTCACTTAATTGCGACTCAGAGGACGAAAAAGTTTTATTAAATGGTTCTCAAAATGTCGTTTCTTTCATTATATCTGTTGCATTGCCTTTACTTTATAAATTGCCGTAACAATTTTATCTTACGTAGAAATACTTCAACAAAATTTATCATAAGGAACTGAATGGCTTCCCTTTCGTACAGACAATGTTACCGAGACGTGTCAGCACTACCAGGATTTGTCATGTAAACTCCCCCCCCCCACGGGCACATGTGTGTATTTGTTGTAATTCTTTACGTGAGACTCTTAGACTACGCTTGCCAACTACTAAAATAAATTTGAATGGCATATCATCGCGTGCCACTATCCGTTGTTTTTGTGTTAGTTCGTACAATGAATTATCGATACGGGAACAAAACGGATTGGGATTCATCCATGCATGCAATTAATTGTCTGCATCGTGATTCACACCGTTCGGATTTATATTAATCTCTTAATCGCATGTGTAATAATTTCTCCGTCCTTTTTATATTTGGAACAATTAGACAGCGTCAGTAATATCGGCTTCTGACAGCCGTTCGTTAGCTAACAAGTGCCGGTGAATTAATCACAAGTTATATTGTAGTCTGCTTCCTAACATGACTGCCCCTCCCCCCACCTTTATTGCCGTATCGTAATGAGCGCAAAAATTCGTCATCAGAGTATTGACCGAATCAATTACCTTTAGTAATACAACATTGTCAACTGTCATTCAATTCCTTGTTTTCATATCGCAAATAGGACACACATTCCCGTCATAATTTTTTAGTAACATTTTTATTCATTTTTTCATTACAGTTAATACAACAACCTGCCTTCATAGGCAATACATGCCCACAGTATTTAAATTGAATAAATAAACACTTGGTATAGTTCTACAGATACTTTTTATTTTCCTGATAATTGCTTTACTAGTTACGGCAGCTTCAGAGTTTAGATTTGAACAGAGAGATTTGAAGTATATGTTAGTGGGGGGAGGGGTGGATATAGTGTATGACAAAGGGAAACAATTGGAAAAACAGGTAAGCGGTTGAACAAAGGTGAGTGGTCTACGGTTTGGAACAAAATAATGTACTATTATTAGATAATTATAAATCAGTTACAATAAACTTTCACCAGATATGGCAGCTTCAGAGGTTATTTTTGAACACTGAATGATTAATAAATAGTGGTTAATAAATTGAAGACTGAAGTAAAATAATTATTTCAGCAAAACAGTTTGTTTATTATACATTTTCAAAATCTTTCTGCTACACAGTTGATGGTGTAATTTCAATTAAGATAACTTTTGTTTTAGATCCTGATGCTCTTTTCTAAGGCGAGGACAAATCAGCCAGTATTGTCTCTGCACCAGAGAGTAATATAAGCCAGCACTATACACCTAGAAGTACTTTAGACTTAAAAGTATTACTTCTTGTACAAAAAACAAATGCAAAGGGACTGGAACACAGCACTCAAAAGAAGAAGCATTTAAATTTCTTTTAGTTTGTGGGCCTGCCACATTCATTCAATTTCCTTCTTTTTGTCTGGTTTCCAATTGAATCTGTCCTCTCGTGGTCATGAATATGTGTGTGTGTGTTTTTTTTAATTTTGTTTCGCTGCATTACAAGAGAAACCAGCGTTGCGTCACAAGTAACATTATTTCAAGCCTGTTGCTTGACACACGCGCATGCACACACATACACACACCGCAACGTACTCGTATATGTAAATGCTGTAATGTAGAAACACAATATACGCTATAAACAATATAGTGACTATGGAACAACAATAACAGAACATAAACTCTATCCACAACATGTACTCTTCTGAAAAGTATGTAATAAGGACTGTTTGTTTATATGCTTGTCTATGTGCGTGAGTGCGTGTGTGTATTTGTGTGCATTTAGCGTGTACAAGTGCGCTCGTTAGATGTTATTGATGTGTATTCTGAAATGTCATTAATTTGTAAAATATTTTATTTAAGGTAGGGAAAACGCATAGCCTTTACATACTTTAAGATTTATCAGGTAATTTTATTATCTATTCTGTACTAGGTTCCGAAACATTTAATTTCAGCAAAGTGGTGATTATTTTTTGCAGTTTTTTTTATTTAACAAGTTTGTTGAGGAGTACAGCTATTAATTTCTCGACCCTGTACTGTATGTCGATATCAACTGGTACCAAATACTTCTACTATCTCCTATTCCTCTTTCAAGTCATTGTGATTAATTACACATAATTAAAGCAGTAAAATATACTCCTCAAATGAGTATTATTATAAAAGGAAAATAGAAAAACCATTATGAGAATTTATGGTATAATCCCAGTATTAATGAAAAACTGGAGGATAACGAGATAACGGAATTAGATCTCATAAAAACGACAGAATTATAAAATGAATTAGGTAAAAGTAAGAACCGGGAAGCCCCTGGATTAGGTGGATCAAACTTGGAATTATCGAAATATGGTGGGTCGTCCTTAGAACATAGAATATTATATTTATTTAACAAATTCTGGTGACAATGTGCAATACCAGATGAGTGGAAAATAGCGAATGTAATTTCTGTATTCAAGAAAGGAAAGGGGAATGATATGTCAAATTATCGAAACATCAGTCTAATGAATGCGGCTTAAAAAATCTATAGTAAGATAATTAATGAAAGGCTTCATAATATCTCAGACCTATTTTATTAGAAGGACAAGCGGATTTTTGGAAAGGAAAATCCTGTATTGACGATGTTTTCTTGTTTAAGCAGACAATTCAAAAACAAAGAATGTAATCTAGATACTCGCCTAGATTTGCATCGACTATAAAAAGTCTTTGATAAGGTGAAAAGAGCCAAGCTGTGGATAACTATAAAAAGAGGATTGTGAAAAGAGGATTTCTAAAATGTTAAAAAGTTTACTTACGGATAGTCAAATAGTAATTGATACTGGTAGAGAATTAAAAACCGAAATTCTCATCAATCAAGGAATAAGACAGGGATGCAGTTTATCACCAACTCTGTTTAATCTGTATATAGATGATTTCATTAGAGAATGGAAAAAATATAAATTAATTCAGGCATAGAGATCAGTCGCAACACATTTACCTAACTGCAAATGTTATTTGAGGACCACCAAGTATTAGAAGACACCGAGGAAATGTTCAATTATTTGTGTATAAGCTGTATGAGCTGAGTTTAATTTACAACATGAAAATATCTTTGCCAAACACTAACACCACAGCATTTTCTGGTAACTATCCTATAAGAACAAAAATTATCATCAACAATACTGTTTTAGAGTAGGTCTCACAATTTCAATAGACTACGTAGACTGCAACATTTCTTACAAAGAAGACAGGGACATCAGCAACATAATAAATAAATTGCAAAGGATATGTGATGTAGTTATAAGAATTATCAAGAATAAGACACTAAAACACATACAACTAAATATTAATTAGGTGATGGCAGTTCCTACACTGTTTATGGTTCAGAATGTTGGCCACCTAAGAAAAGAGATCTTAGATAGTCATCAGAAATTAAATTTCTTAGGTCAGTAAAAGGCTGTGTTATGGGAGATAAGATCCAAATGCAACTATCAGAGAAGAGCTAAACATTCCATCAGTTGCACTACAGGCAGAAATGTACAAAGAAAGTTGGAAAGAACATATATAAAAAATTCAGAAAGAAAGGATTCCCAATCAGGTCTTGATTTATCACCTGATAGGTGGAAGAAGCAGCGTGCGATAACCGAGGATTAGATAGTGAAACCGGAACATGCAGAATTGCCTAACCTTGGAAGGGCAGAAGAAGAGAAGAAGATTGAAGCACAGTATTTCTATGACGTAACGCACCACGGTCAGAACTCCGCCACCAAAACACTCCCTGACAGCTCAGAAACCCCCTCAATCAATTCGCTCCTGAATAATTCCACTCTTCCTCTAGCTTTCCTCGGCTGATCTCCTTTATTCTCTCCTCATACCAGCTTCACAGACATGCACTACTAACTAGCTCTATTGACCGGAGTCACCAGCTTATGGAACTTTTCGATACCTCTGTTGCAGAATCAGGACTACTTAAGTTACCTTCGGTAGGTAGCTTGGAAGGGCATAATATTATCAACCGTTGCCTTTACTGACATTGCTAGATAACACACGCCAGTGACGGTTCGCTCCCTTCTCTCCAAAAAAAAACCAAGCTACCGCCCGATAAGTACTGATAGAAAACATCCGTCAGTCAGACCAAGGCAGCCTCCGCTGCAGCCGTTATCTTGACTCCAAAATGTTGAAAATGTACCGAACGCCTTTGTGCGGAAGTTTACTAGAGCGGATTCTGAATGTTGTCTAGATCGGGCGACATCAGCAGCCGCAACCTGTCTTACTTCATCAGTAGGTCTATATTTCTTTTCCTTTGCATCGCAGATAAAACAGAACAGCATTGCAAGTTTAGGGTTAAGTAGCAAACAACAGCAGTGTCCGTCTACGCGTCAACTCTTCCCTCGTGTCTCGTCTTATCCAAGCGTTTATACACTGCGACACGGAAAACGCGCACAATTCCATACAAGAAGTAATAGATAGATAAATAGACGATAGTAGATAGATGAAGAAGTAGACAAATTCATAAAAAATAATAAATAACTAGGAATATTTGTTAACGTTCTCCATGAATTTCGGTAGGACTAAGTCTTATAACTGGACAGATAAATATACCGCCCGAAATCTATTTCGGACCGATTCACAGAATAGTGGGTATTACCATACTGAATTTAAAATTTAGTTTAATTAATTCTGGAATCCTCTAATAATGATAATAATAATAGTTTTTTTACCGCCTAGTAGGCTAGGGGTTCCGGCAGGGTAGGCTAGTCTACCCTTGAGTCGCTCGACAAGATAGTGTAGCCCACGGTACGCCCATCGTTACCCCAGGATGTTATCCCAGGTACTCGTTTCATCCCATCTTGATTGTATGGTAATCCCGTATACTTGAACCCAGGGATCTCAAGAGTAGTAGCCAGACGCCACAGCAACTAATCTACTATACCACACAGAAAAAGCTATATACATAATAATATAAGGACGAAATTACTACTGCTGATAAGATGCGAACTAGATTTGAAAATAGAATAAGAAAAATATTTAAGTTTTTAAACCACAGTTTAATCAACAACAGTTTAAAAATCACTCACAAGAAATTGAAAATAAAATATAAATCAACGTAATCTACAATAAAACAAAAATTAATTTTTTATTATATTTTACAACTAAAGCAATATTTAATTTAATTACATGTTTTAAGTATTATTTCTAATGTAATTAATGTAGTTAATTAAACAAGATTTAGTTAAACGTATTAAAATGATTATATTTACATGATGTTTAGTTGTAAAATAAAAATAACTAAGGAATTTTGATTGCCAGTCGACTTATAGAAGGAACGTTTGTTTTTTCATTGTATGTTTTTCCTCTCAGATTTAATAATATTTCTGGGCTACGATTTGATCTGTGAATGTTACTAAAATAGAGAATATACACTTGCTTTGATATTTCTTATACGATATTAAATTTATTCTTTTGCCGAAAATAACTAGTATGCTTTGTTTTTATATCTTTTATGTTACAAATCTGGACTTCCTGTATCACTGTAGAAGAACAAAAGCGACCACGGCCAGTGTCCACAATGTAAGTGAACCATCAATTGGCGACTTCCGTTCAACAAAGACAAAACACACAAAGGACGAATTCAGGAAATACGAATTCACTGATTGGTGTTTCGCAGCACTTCATCCCCACACCACACCATTCTGTGTGTGTGTGTGTGTGTGTGTGTGTGTGTGTGTGTGTGTGTGTGTGTGTGTGTGTGTGTGTGTGTGTGTGTGTGTGTGTGTGTGTGTGTGTGTGTGTGTGTGTGTGTGTGTGTGTGTGTGTGTGTGTGTGTGTGTGACCTTTTTGACTTTTGATGTCATTTTTCTGCTACTCTTTCTATTTTCTCCTATTCTTATGCAGACTTACTCTCTGTCTTAACTTTCCTTTCTACTTTCGTATTCGTCTTTTGTTGTTTTATGTGTGCCCAGTTCTCTGACATTCTTTATACGCTCATGTATAATATAACCGTGTGGTTATTACTTTCAATAAGTCACGTACGAACAAATACTCCTTTCATGTCTTATATATTAATACGTACCGTATGACACCATGACAACTGTATGTTGTATGTATGAAGCATGTATTTATGTATTATGTAGCGTGAAGTATTTATGTGTTATCAGTAACATTGTTTCATGATATTGTACACACACACACACACACACACACACACACACACACACACACACACACACACACACACACACACACACACACACACACACACACACACACACACACACACACACACACACGAGTCTTGTCATCTACATGAACATTGTATTATTCGTTTTCTCTGTATAAATCCGAGCAACTACAGTAATTCTTCGCTTCGTCATTTAAAAGAATTTCCCTCTACTGTTTGTATAACGTAAACGCGGACTCGATACTATTCTTCCGTTCCGTACCGGATGTGTGCGTTGTAAGACGGACGTAACGTCTATGTGGAAAGTTTACTTTACCTTTCCCTTGGTACGGTCAGTATTTATTGCTGTTTCTTGGGTATGTTCAGTCGTTTTATCTGAAGATAGAATGGAATTATATTCGTCCGGTTGTGATGAATTAAAACCTATTTCTGGCCATTTACATGTGAATATTTCAATTGACATGTTTTACTGTTACTGACAGGATTTTACTTTAGACAAAATATTTATCCGACTGTAGTAGTTTCACTATTAGACTTTAGCTTCACAATTAGCAGTATCATTTATTTTTGGTCATCGTGCACCATCTTTATCATTGTCGCCATCATAATGTTCGTCGTCTGATACAATTCCCACTTTTCTCCGGTCTACTCAAACGTTTCCTTCCTGCCGCTTTTTACCTTCTTGCCTTCAGCGGCAATCTAATGTCTAGCACCCCCATAATGTTCACGTCATTATATACAGATGGATTTACTGTTTCTCATTTAGTTGAATATTTGAACTTGCATTCATAAACCTTCGCTTATTGCTTCGATTCTTATCATGTCCTTTTGTTGCTGACTTTAACTTTTCATGACATCCTCAAAGTCCGTATCTATTTTTCTTGTACTTGTGTATCTAACTCAAGAACCTTCTTCCTTGTGCTTTGGTTGTTACCAAGGTCGCTGGCACAAGTGGTGTGGGTAGGCCTATGTATAAATTGCATATATAAATTCATAGTGTCACGTATATTATTACAAAATATTTTTATCTTGGCCTTTCCTGTAAGCAAAGAAGATACTGCAATTTAAATATATAAAATGAGTTAGTTCTTCGATTCTGCTATCTTCCAATATGACCACAGGTCTACATGAGTAAATCCGTAATATTAGCTTATAGAATTGGGGTTTCCAAGATTCTTGTAAATCTGTTAATTATTTCGTGCAGTTTATATAAACAATTTATTAATCCATCCTCCGTCTTTCCGGTTATTGTCAAACCGAACGAAAACAAAGTCAGATTTTTATATGATGGTATTGTTACGACCATAGCAAGGCTCGTTGTGTATAAGCAGTGGAATAAATAATTGAACACCAGTTAATCACAATTTAATGACAGTTTTACTAAAATAAACACACGTATGTAGCAATACTCAAGATTGCAATTGGCCAGTGCTCATTACCGCATAAGCACTAAAGGTCGCCAATTACAAATGCCCACACACTGCAAATAAAAGTTAACATTTTCCATTGAATTCCACTGTCCAACAACACGCACTGACTCGCAAAACGTAAACTGGCCGTGGCTTCTGCAAATGGCCGTTTATACTCAGCAAGGTCGCTTTTTTGGAGAAGTAACCATACGAGATTGTCCTAGATACCTGTCTGGAAAGCGCAGAGAAGGTGAGAACATACGAGGGCGTTGCGTAATCCTGATGCTCACACAACTCGAACAAACGTCATGTAAGCCATGTACTGTACGTCTACTGTCTCCTATACATAGACACACACACATACGCAAATATGTGTGTGTGTGTGTATATATACAATATATACATACAATATATAATATACATTTTTATCTTTTTTAAATTTTATTTTTATTTTATTATATGATAGTGGCTTTTTTACATTCTTTAGATGATAAACAAATAATTTTATAAATTTTATTCAAAAGCTTACTTGATTAAAAGTTACGATAATTAATACTGATATTAGTGTAGTTAACAACAAAGGTTTCGTTTCGTTCGTTCTGTGATGCGAGGTCCAAATGGTATATGTCAATCAATGCAGTTTAACACGCGCATCACAGACATCATGATTGGTTTGGACCCAATAATACCAATAATTAAATGAGGCTTTGTATCTAAAAATTCATGAGTAATAAATTAATGTATTGTAACTTATATACGGTCTGTCGACAGGTTGTCTTATTTTGACGATTTATACACTGTGAAAAAGGAGAAATACACGTTAGAGAGACAAAGGACAGGGAGGGATTGGTGAGGTTAATTAATTACTCCACCAATAAGTCTCGGTTTGACACCGACAGCGCCCAATAAAACCGCAGCATACAACACACGGAACCTGTAATTAAGTTTATAGTGCGCGTGTTTCCTTCATTACTTTTACTTATTCATAAAGTATAAAGTAATAATTAATTTAACTGAACTGTATTTACTCCCAGCGGTGCACTAATGGACATTTCAACTCCGTACAAGAAGGTAGCGTCTACTCAGTTTAATGCAGTATACGGCGAACGTGCATTACCGGAACACCATATGTAACTTGTACATCTTCTTGCGTAACAAAAATTACTAAACTTTAATAACGTTAGTGAATGGAAAGTATGGCAAGAAAAGACTTTCTACAAAGTACAAAATCGTGAATACAAATATTCCGATCGGATTGTACGCAGTGTGTAACTATTCCATGTGTAAATATTCTATCAGATTTGGCAGCTGGTATCTAATTAAATTCCATTATTAAGATTAATAAAATCCTGGGCGACTCTGGAGTATTTTCACGGGTTTCAACATATTACTGCACATAGCGTCACCAAGTAGAAACGGCATTAATTTTCATACATTTTCACATAAACATTTAATACAAAATAAGTGTACAGATTATCAGTCCGAGGAATCATAACGTCTAAAGTGGTGACTTTCAAGCAGTCGAACTATTTAAAGAAAAATAATTTAATTCTATTAATGCTATATTTGGTAGTTTTTATTAAAAAAAAAAAAATGTGTGCGTGCGCGAGCGCGAGCGCGTGTGTTTTATGCTGCTACATTTATTTAAATAAATTTGCTTAGTGAAATTAGAACTGTATTTTTTAAAGCATGAATATATGAACTCTTGATCACAGGCCAAACAGCACAGATAAATTATATTTACAAACAAACACGTTGACTATATGAGGCCAGATCTCTGTTTTAGTTTACAATTAAATCTAAACGTGGATGTTTTCTACATACAATTTAAATTTGATGGTGTTTTATTTTGAAGTTATACTGTTTGCATTATACAGTGATATTTGAATATGTTAGCTCACTCAATTTTTTGGTTTCGTGGTTATAATTTTACTTGTACATTTCCAATCCAATGTACGTTTGCAAATATTGTTACTTATTACCTCGTACGTAGTTGTTTAATCTTAGTTTACTTATTCTTACGTTCTCTTGTTCCTTTGATTATTCTTTACAATTATTTTTTAGTACGTTTGTAGGTCTCTTCTTTTACTTGCTTCCTTCTTAAGTGTTTGTTTGGTTATGTTTGATGTACACCTATTGTATATACTATTACGTTATTAATTATTTCTTCTCAATTTGTCAAATACTCTTCTTGCTTGTAGTATACTCATCAAAGTTTAAAATTAGAGTGAGTTTACTTCTTGAGATTGTTGTATTGTTATCTTAGTAATATTTCTTATTCTTAACTTGGCATAGTATTACGCTATGACACTTCATCATTTTTATTTTTGGCTCTCACCTAGTCTTTATTTTTCAAAATAATGTTTAACTAAATTTCTTTTTATATAAATTAGCTTTTTTTGATATTTTACACTCATTAATCACTCATAAAGTATACTATATTACCTAGTATTACATAATGCCTGTGACAGCTTGATTAGGCCTATTTGGTTTTATTTTAATTTCTATTTTCTAACAATTCTTTCACTGTTTAATAAATTATGATTTACTGAATTTTTGTGAATCGCAATATTGAATACTTAATTTTACGTTAATTCTTTACAATTTCTACATACATTGCTTATTATTATCATTATTATTTCAAAATACTCACAAAACACTATCAAATGACAACTAAAAGTATTCAGACCTTACACAAATCCACTATGGCCTAAAAACCTTTTGTTTCTAAATAAAAAAATTTTCAAAATTTTATAAATTTATCTTATTTTACTAGGGTTTTTCTACTGATGCATTTTAAAGCAGTAGTATATTTACATATTTATATATATATATTTTACATATACTTTATATATTACATATTTACATATTCATATACTTTATATTTTACAATATATATATATTTATATATATATATTTTACAAATATATATTTACATATTTATATATATATATATATATATATATATATATATATAATGTTGTAATGTTATTCAAATTGTTTCTTCTGGGAGTAGTGTAAAATTCGTTTTTTTTTTGTTTTTTAACACCTGACGTACGTTTCACTGAAAAATATCAGCAGAATCATCACAGGTTTGTAAGTAAATTAATAACAAGTGAAATAATTCTGTTAATATAAAAATTAACGACTAATCGAATTTGTATCGATTTTAATGTAAAATAACTGATAATCGATTTAGGTCGATTATTAACGATTGTTCTAATGTTTATTTTCTTCATTATTTTTTAGTAAATTTATAATTTTAAATAGATCGTCTTGTTTTTTTTTGTTTTTTTTTACGAAATTTACACTACTTGCAGAAGAAACAATTTGAATAACATCACAACATTATATAATTGCTGCAAGAAACTTCAAGTTACCTATATAGAAAATGATGGATATATATATATAAAATATAAATTTTCTGTTGTTTCTTTGTAAAGTTATAAAACCAGTTTGTAAAGTTTTTAAAACCAGTTTTAGAAGTAGACTATTTACCTTAGTAATTCCGTTACAAATAGTAAATTTTCTAAATTTTCATTAACACCGAAAGAGTAATACTTTTCTTGACAATGTTACGAAATACTCGTTACTAAAATGTAAAAACTGTTAAAAGAAGATAAATTCTTAAGAAGTCGTAAAAATTCTGAGAAACGGACATAGATAGACGACAAAAACAGACACAATACACATACGGTCAAAATAACCCTTTCTTTGATAATGTACTCTATACGTTATCTAATGCTCTAAAATGTCCAACTGTGTGTGTGTGTGTGTGTGTGAGAGAGAGAGAGAGAGACAGACATCGACTGTGAATGTATGTTCATGAATTGTAAAATATAGCGTTATGACGAGTCTAAATAAATTTGAAAATAATGAAGTAAGTAAACAGACTAATGTCGTCGAATGCAAATAGTAGGACAGTACTTTGTTTCGTTTCGCGTGTCTCATAGCGAACAAATGTACGGAATGAGTAAAATATTCAATGCTGACTGCACAACTCAATAAGTGAACTTAATATACTGCAACTTCAGCGTGAAGCAAAGGAAGCACGTATCTTTTTAGTAGGCTTAAATTGTATGTTCGGCAAGCGTTAGAAACAAATCATTCATACCTAAAACTCTTATTTACAACAGAATTTACATGTATGTATATGTATAACTATTAATAAAACAAAAGTAATGGCTTTCAAAGGCCATAAGATCAAAAATTACGATCAATGATAAAGTGCTGGATCCCACTTTCAATACCTAGGATGTGATATTACATATCAATTTGACGAGGACATCGAGAGAAAGATAAACAGATTTCAGGCGATTTGTTGCACTATTAAAAGAACTTTAAGGAGAAAAACAAGAAAAGAGACTCAAATGAAGTTCTATAAGTTTATGGCAGTCTCCACTCTTTTATGCGGTTCCGAAACATGGGTATTATCTAAAAAAGATACAAGTCATATAGAAGCTGCAGAGATGAATTTCTTGAGATCCGTAAAGGGATGTACACAAAACGATAGAATTAGAAACGATGTGATAAGACATAAATGGGTACATTCTTTCTAAATGCAAGAATCGAAGAATGTCAGCTGAAATGGATTGAACAAATAGGTAGAATAGAAGCGAAAAGAGTAACCCAACAAGTTTTACAATACACGCCTAAAGTGAAAAGAGATGTGGGAAGACCACGCAAAAGATGGCTTGAAAATAGAGACCGGAACATGTAATGTCGCCTAATCCTGGAATGGAGAAGAAGAAGAATCCTTTTCCCCATCAATTCAACTTTGAACAGGTGTTGATTCCCACCAACGTCTGCAGAAAACAAACCTTGGCTCACGAGCGCATACATTCCAAAACCAAACACCAAAAAATTGCTACTTTTACTTACCAGTCCTTAGCTACTATATTGCTGGAGACTGGAGATGTTTTACAACTATATCTGCATAGCGGAATCGTTTGTCACTACAAAATAAAAGCACTGTTGTCTAGCAGTGACCGCAACTTAGAAAAAAATATTGTGTCATTATGTTTGTCAATATTTGTTGTAACGCGCCCGCAATAAGAGACTTCTTTTGTACCAGGAAAATGGTTAGGGAGAGCCAGTGTACCTGCAAAACTTGAGCCGCACGCATATAACTTAGATAATGCGTCCAGCACTATGTTACAGCCGCTATTAATACCATGTGGTTATCTTAGAACTCACTTCCACAAACTGAGCTGTATATTTCTGAGCAACATTTGTAACATGTAATGGATTATAACTAACCCTGGAACCCACAAAAATGAGCCAGTGCAATTAATTAAAGTCTTTTTGGTTTTAAATATGTAATTTTTTTAAAGTAACTTTATTAATTTGACTTAAAGTAGAAAAATATTCATTACTTTTTGTGTATGTGTGTATGTTTTAGTCTGTTTATCTATATATCTGCTCGTATAATGTAGTTTTATAAACACTGCGGAAGTAAATACTAGTGTTTTATGATGCGCTTTGTTAATAAAATATTGAAAAAATCACGCGCCTGTCAGTGCTGTGAGAACATCGGTTAAATTAATTATATGAATTCTTATTCGCTGCACCAAGTCTTTGTTGTCATTGTGTAAGTAGTGCACGTTTCGTTTTATAAGTTTATACTTCTCCAATATACTTTTGTTATTTTGTTAAATTTCTTGTTCTTTATCTCTTTCACATAGACTAAAGACATCGGTTAAGTATATAAAGGCACGTAGCCTGTCTTTAGAATTCGTCCAAAATAAAATACTTGCCTTTAGAAATTTGAGGATGTTCTTGAACATTTCTAAAATTGACAGAACTAACCGAACAGAACACGATACTCAAAATGTAAAGATAGATAGGATAGAAAATGTTTGTACTGAACTGAGCAAAGAACGAGCTGCTTCCTATAGGACTTTCTTCAATAATTAATCACACTGGAAAAACGTAATTGTCAAAGTGCGTCGACGTAATAAAGAAAAAAACGAATCTACAGTTTTAAGTAAGTCTATCAGAACATATTTTAAGAATAACAAGACCATCAAAGAGATTGTTGCTTTGTTACCCGAAAGCTTAGCTCTAACCTACCCGAGCTGACCACAGTCTAGAAATCAAAGGTTCGCCTACTTGTAGATTAAAGTCTGCAGGTTTCTAGTCTCAGAATAGATCATGTCCAGTTGACTGTACTACAGTAATTAACTCAATCGTTATTCCTTCGTCTTTCACAGATCTGTCGTTATGATCTTTGTATATTTTCTTTGCTTTCAATTTAGCAATCTTTTTTCCCTCCTGTCCTGCCGTCTTCTGTTTTTCATGTATTCTGCTTACTTATCTATCATATATCTAAAGCTGTAAACGATTTCACCAATTCTGTGTGACAGAATTTCAAGTCGGCTACTGAACTTGGTATTTAACCCTTAATACTTAACCTTTAGTACTTAACCTTGGTATTATACGTTTAATTTGACTTAACACGTTCAGTTTCATACAACGTGTTTGCCATGTAATGTACAGTTTTATCCCGGTGTAATTAAGAATGCGATTGTCTCTCTCCAGACTCTTGTTCTAGTTTTTCTTAGTCCCTCTTGTCCTTCTTATAAATCTTGTTCATCTCCACTTTGTGGAATAGATAATTTGCCTATTCCCGCTTTCTTGGCCTATCTACATCCAATTCCTCTCGAATTATAATTTTAATATGGGTAGCTTCTGTATCAATATGTATTTATATAATAATTGAATGGTCATTTTCCTGTGGCTCTCCATTATTCCTAGCAAAATCGTTTTCATGGTTCTCTGTGTAGACCAGACGCCTTTTATACTCCCGTGTTCCAATTTTTAACCCATACATTATTGAAGGAAGAAGACAATTATTTATGACGTTTAATAACACCAGAGTATGAACTGTGTCGGATTATCTATATTACTGTATAATATATTGTATGCATTACTATATAACGTATGTTATAATAGCATTTGAATATTGTACATAACTACGCAGGTATGTGTAAATGTATATAATGTGTAGGCCTTCGGAGATAGGCTACCTGACCACGAAACAGTCAGAAGATAGCAGATGGGATTGAATTTAATCTTGGCAAAAAAGTAGTGTTACTCGGAATCAAGCATCAACTCATTCGGGGTAAACAATCACAGCCTGAGGAGACACAAGTTGGTTTACGTTTTTACATAAGGTTTATAACATCTGATCAAAAACCATAATGCGGTACATTGAAATATTTTAGCCAAAACAGTTATAAATTTAAGCTTTGTTAAAATTAGATAAAAGTTGACACGGTACATAATTACGAACTGAGCAATTTTACGCTGAAGGTACTACTCCCTTTCTGGAATCGCTTTCATAAGCAAACACACAACTCAAGAATATAATAATGTGATCAACAACAGAGCGGTCGCATGATTACAAAGACAATTTGTGCATCAAGGAATTCCTTTCTCCAAAGAGGGAAGTCGGTTTTTGGTAGAGAGGCTGTAAATAATCAAAAATATGCCCGTGATAAAGAGGCAGGGCAAACATAATTATTCGCACGGTAGTGTGTTTTGAATAAAAGCAGACAGTGGAGTCAAGTCTGGGTGGTGTGGCTTACTCTTGACTATGCACCCAGACACAGTCTATATACAGAGCTCTTCGCCGTGTATAACGAAGCCAAGCGTTGTGTAACCTTCTACTGTACTCTACTCACTCGAAACGATTTATTACACTGCACCTAATTAGAATTACTGTACCTACTACTGTACAAAAAGCGCGCGTTAATTTTCATCTAGCTGCTGTCATACCGTGCAACTTGTTCTGCGGATACATTTACTCGTATATTGTGTGCACGCGCACGTGTCCGTTTGTACATGTTCTGTTCTCCACAATATTTGCATGATTAATTTAGAAGAGAAAATAGAATTAACCCGTAACGGAGTTCAACCTTAGCACATTGTTCTTCCTTGAATATATACAACTTGGGGATACAGGAAATGCCGGAATTTTTATTGTCCTACTCTCATTATTTATTGTTCCTCACATTTGTGGTTCTGGTGCAATGGTAAATTGTAATATTGTTGAATGTATTATATTATTGAGACGAAATATATGCAAAATGCAAAAAAAAACGATCAAATGATCAACTAAATATGTATGGTACATATAAACTAGTGTGTGTGCGCGCGCTCGTGTGACTGTCTGTCTGTCTGCCTCCCTTTGTTTATAGACTTACTATCATTACAATAAATAAAATAATTGTAGGTTTTGTCAAATCTTTATGCACACATTTATGACTTAAAATTTTTATTTATGTTGTTTTTAGGAGGAGACCCTACATATTCTTTTTTTTTTACGAACGAAGCGAGTAGTCGGTTTTAACTCGACCGTTTGACATTTGTCTGTCTCTTTGTCTACCTGTTTTTCTGTCTGTTTGGAGTATGTCTCACGATAACTTTTGAATGCATCGACGTAAAACTTGGCATGCATGTCCATACTTCTACCCCACAAACGCCTATTGGTTTTTAAATTGACTCCCTCGAAAATGAGAAACACGAAATTTTAAAACTCGTAAAAAAAGTGTTGTACCAAGTTAATCAAAATTTTAAGCAAAGTCTAAAAATAGGACCCAGGTTTGGAAATTTCAAAATTTTAAAACACCAGGGCCAAAAAAAAGGATACAAAAAAAATGAAAAATCCATGTCGGATATCAAATTAAGGAGAACTTTAATCCAAATTCAAATGTAGTGTTTACTCTGAACATTTTTTGAGTTGTTTTTAAGGGTAAGCCTACCATGGACCAAAAATGAAAGTTAAAATTTTAAGAAAACTGGAAAATTGATCACTGTGAGGGACATTATGTTATGAAGAATTTTATTCAACATACAAACACGGTTTCTTTAATAATTTGACAAATTTAATAATGTCAGCACCCCTTGCAAATTTTGGAACACCTTCAAAATGAATCTAAGCTATACAGTAATTGCAGAAGTGCCTTACATGTTTCTGTCAGATATGTGTGTCTGTGAAGAGCCTAGATAGGCATACAGGCCTATAGATATATAAGCATAAAAGCTAGGATTAAATTACTTATAATTTATTCATTATGTTTAAAAATTTTACTAAAAAATCAAATTCAGTAGTTCGGTATAGTGTTTATTGTATGATTGTTGCTTAAAACTGTTATTTTACTAAAAAAAAAAAATAGTAGAGTAATTTGGGTATTATAATTTTGTTTAATAACTGAAAAATTATCTAATACTAAAATGTATCTAATAATCAACGTATTTCTTTTAAAACAGTGACCCAATTCTACAGCTGAAGGAGCTTATTAGTCGTACACTCATGTATGCTCTTTTAAACTCTCTGACGATGAGTAAATTTCGTGTACTAAAACCTCCTGATAGACTACTTCATGGTTGTAACTTTTTATTGACTTTTTGGCCCCAAAAGACAGAGAACGTCCTCAGATGATGAGACTGGCGAGATCTGAGAACCTAACAATAATGCAATATCCTGAACGTCTAACAATAACATAAATTTATCAGGTTTTTCAAATTGTTATTCTCTGATTTTTGGGGTTAAACGTCAAGAAAAAATTAAAATGATGGATGAAGGTAATCCGACAGGGAATTCTACTAGATATTAGACGCATCCTGTGTGTGTGTGTGTGTGTGTGTGTGTGTGTGTGTGTGTGTGTGTGTGTGTGTGTGTGCGTGCGTGCGTGCGTGCGTGCGTGTGTGTGTGTGTGTGTGTGTGTGTGTGTGTGTGTGTGTGTGTGTGTGTGTGTGTGTGTGTGTGTGTGTGTGTGTGTGTGTGTGTGTGTGTGTGTGTGTGTGTGTGTGTGTGTGTGTGTGTGTGTGTGTGTGTGTGTGTGTGTGTGTGTGTGTGTGTGTGTGTGTGTGAGAAAGAGATAATGTATTAATACAAAATATTTCCAGTGAATATAATCATTATAGTCAGTGCTATAAGGTTCTTCAAAAATGTTTAACATTTTAACAAAAAAATTTCAAGTTTTGAATTTGTAGGAAATTTTTATATTTATATCTCATCGTTTTTAACAAGTTTTTTTTTAAATCGTCTTTACATTGCATTTAAAACAAAGAAAAAAACGTCTAAGTGTCTGAGGTTTTGCAATTACCCACCCAACAGTAATTTACAAAATTCGTGAAGCATATTATGATCCAGTTCTAAAGTTGGCCATTTAAGTGTATATAATAAACCTGTTCAATCTGGCTAAATACTTATGACGACAAGGAGAGTAACAATTTACCACGCATTTGTCGATACCATTTCAGCTGTACATTAACTGTGGGATAACTACTAATATATCGTCAGTGTGACGTGAAGAAATATTATACCCAATAATTAAATACGGAAAATATGACTACCAAACTCAAAATGTAACATACTAATGTGTTTCTCATACCAAAAAACACAAACAAGATATATTGCGTACAATCCAGTTGCGAAGCTTACAAGACAGAAAAGTTCTTTTGTCATTTCGTTATCTTCAAATTTAAACGTAAACCAAAAATACTCGATAATAATAACCCTAATAGGTTAAGATATTATTTACATCAGCTTTTATAATTTTCAAAAGAAAACGTAAACATTGAATTGAAAGTTTGATTTCCGATTTTGTTTAGACACTTAATAAACAAAGGAAGAAAGTGCAATAATAATTATATTTCGTTTCTGTGTTTAATTGTGTGTGGATTATTTTGTTATAACAGTTACAGTGCAGCAATCGACTTACAATTCTAGTCTTCCAGTACACTTCCTGTGCTTCCGTCTCATGGTTAGTGCTTCCTTTGTTTGTTGTCAAAACAGACCCAATTTTTATCAAGCTGTAAACTCCATAAATAGTAAATCTCGTGGTCTGGCTAAAACAGTCACATAATGGTCTTGTAAATTCATCATCACATCTATTCCAAGAATTAAGCTCGAACCTCCCATTCTGGCCTCACGCGGTTTACTTGTCCTGTTCGATCCACATATTCTTGGCCGTCCCAAACTAAGCCATCCTCTTGTAACAAATGTAGCACCCGCTTCGCTATGTTAGTTGATGGTTGTCGACGTAGGTGGGCTACCCATTTCTGTCTATATTCTTTTATTTTACTACAAAGTTTATATATATATATATATATATATATATATTGCGACAATACAAGCATATGCTGTAATGTGCATGTATTAAATAAAATAAATATTTAAATTAATTTTAGTAATATGTAATAGACAAGCAGGTGTGAAATTGAAAGCTGAATTATGAACAGGAATCAACAGGAAAGATCACGCGATTGCCGCTGAGAGCGTGTACACGAGTAAATAGTGTGTGTGCGTGAGGCCTGTTCAAGCCTGAAAGTTTGCAATCTCACCCCAAATAGATACTAAATTAAAGTTTTATTTAATTATAAGCAAACCGTAAATATTAGAAACATTGTAAATACTTCTAAAAATGCATAATACAGATACAGGAGTGCGAATTCTATGTAATTATGACGTTCAGTGCGAATTCTGTGCGATTTTTAGAGCATAGTAATTACACTAATGATGCGATCATTATGATAATTACGTATAATATGTGTAATTGAATCAGACAATGTTAGATCACTTTGAAATTAATTATTACTATTAGACATTGCAATTGACAAAAATGTGCGAATATGTGGAATTGGACGATGGTGGGGGAACTGACGCCACTGACAGCTTCTGACCTGCAGAATCCTGTGACGACAGGTGTGGTTTTTTTTGGTGAATATAAATACGAGCCCAGGAGAGTCAAATTTACTCTTCAATCAGTTTTCAATTACAGCGGTAAGCTCTGTCCGTCAGAGACGCGAATTTTAATTCTGCTGGACGCTATGTCCGATATCGACAAGATCTTTTGTTTATAAACTGTAAAGTCTAACGGACAATACGTTAGTTCAAGTAATAAAAAAAAAACAGTAACTACAATTATCGGACGTCTACAAACAGTCTACAACTACAAACATCAACACTCTGGACAAATGGCGAGAGAACATCAAGCAGAGGAACGATATGCAGAGCAATAGAGGCTGTTAATAGAACAACAGCAGCTGATTCAGAGCAACACATCATTCCATTCTACAGCCAGCAGATGGGACCATGAAGGACGAGTGACTGGAGGACGACCAGTGAAACCGGAAAACGCAAGAGGACATCCAGTAGGAGAGGACCGACAGATCACCGGAGGACATGGGTACAATCTGCAGAATTGAGGTGACTAAAAACCAATTTATAAGTATAAAAGAATAGAGACATTGAAAAGACATTAAGTAAAAAATTTTAAATTAAAGAAAAATTATGTAGATAGAGATAAGAGAATGTAATTTAACTGTAGTAAGAATTTTCTTTAATGATGACCAATTAATTTAAAGATAATTTAAATCCTTGCTTGGAGGATCAACAATTGATTTAATAATTTTAAGTTTTCGTTGAAAGCGTATAAAGTAAAGTAGTTGGAAATATAGAAGAAGAAGACTAACGATTCGATTAGTTTATTTAAAATGTTATAAAGCCTTAAGATGTATGCCAAGCATAGAATAATAACGTAAATAAGAACAAATTTATAAAGCACACATTCAGACTGAGTAGTCGAGAATTTATAGGGTAACGAAGAAATGTTAACACAGAGTTTTGCTAATATAAGAGGTAAGATATAAGATTTATTTTATGATGAGTGTACGGCAACAAAGAAACATTGAAACAATTGATAATGAATATTTTATGGCGAAGTAAATATTATTATTATATTTTTATTTTTTATTTTTCGTTTGAATAAAGAAATAAAAACATGATACGATTCATAAAAGGACTACTCTTATTATGATTACACCTGAACTCCAATTATACATGCACGTTATCAGTAATGTTGTATGAGCTATACCACTACACAATTTAGATTACATTTAATTAATACATTGTGTCGTTGTATATATATTCAATTCAGCGCCGATATCTACAATTCCTTCTGGTCGATAAGCTTACACATAGCGACAGCTCGCAAAAACTTCATTTCCGCGGCCTGTATTTCCGCGGCAGGTAGTCCTTAACGAAGGTCCACGTTTCTAACTCATAATAGAGAGAAAGCAGGTACTGCTATCACTTCATAAAATTTAAGCAGCGTATCTATTCGAGTTTTATTTTTTGGAGTACTTATAATTGTGTCACACATATTTTTAAATATGGATTTTCTTTTCCAAGTCATAATTAACGTCAAAACTTAAAAGACAGCCTAGATAATTTAAACCATTCACTTGTTTAATTTCTTTATTGTCACAAGTTATTATCCCTCTTATTGCACATTTTCCCTAGAAAGCACGTAATTTTGTTTTCTCGGTTGAACTCGTCAGATTGTCTAGCCTTAGTAATGTTTACCAAATTATGATACTCTTTTTCTAGTTGATTATTTAAACTTGAAGTCAGGACCTAGTCATCCACATACAAAAGAGTAGATAACTTAATATTATTTAAATTAAAACCTATATTACTTTGTTTTGCCACGAAGGAACGGCGTCGTCTAGATATAAGTTAAACAAGACAGGAGGGAGAGTTGGTTTGGAAGTACTGTGGGCAACTGGATGGTTTTCTTGTTTATTCGAAAACCATCCGCTTACCATTTATATCGCCAGGAGTTAGGCAGGTTATTCTGGCTTAAATGGCCTGTTCAGCAGACAAGAAGCGTACTGTGCCCAGCATTACGCTTATCCTCAACCCAGAGGTTGGTGGGTTTGCAATTTCTTCCCTTCCGAAGACACTCTTAAACATTACATACTTTCTGCCTTCATTATTTCTCCAGGGTGAAATTCCGGGTACTGATTTCCGCAATCTGAGTCGACCTGGTGTTTTAAAAAGGCAACTTAATTTTATGGCGCGACCAGAAATCTAACTCAAACCTCCATATTATTGGCTAAGCGCTACTCACTATTACTCACTGGTCTACTAAAATCCATATTAATTCAAAAGTGAAAAAATACAAAACCTATGTATTGCTTGCCTTTTTTTTAACATTATTGTCATCATAATAACTGTAATCGAGTCGATAATTTAACAATCTGAATGTTAGAACAGGCTCCATCGTCTACAGTGGGCGCTAATGTTACTGTTATGTATTGTAACATACCTACTAACTGCAATGCAATATCAATGCAACTGGCGACTGTTGGTAGTAAGTGACGATCGTATTACGTTTCAACTGGTACTTGATCCCAGATCACAATTATGATCACAGTAATATAATCACGTTTTAATTAGTCATCTTTCATAATTCGCAAACTCTCCACTCAAATTAATTAATTGATAATAATTATTATACATGACGAATGCAAGAAGTAATGTAACTGTCACTCCATATCATTTACACGCACCTGATATTCTTCTTGAAGGCCTTCACATTTAAAATAAATATGCAAGTGTATTGCTTTCCTCTGTTGAGTTGCTTTCCTCATTTGCATTCGATCATATATTGACACAAGTTTCTCGGCACGTTCAGAGACCAAGATAAGGCTCTAAGTAGCCAGACTATAGTGCATGGGATTGTGTACAAATAGAAATGCAATCCTAAATGTATTGGAACCTTTCAAACACTAACTAACCATCACTTTAAAACGGTAAAGGATCGAGAAAGTAGAGTTCACATTCACCATTTTTACTCATTTATACAAGCAGCTCTTTCGTCTGAGTACATAGAAGAGGAGGTATGGAAAACTTTCATCGACAGCTGCACAGCACCGTAATATAATATTCACGAAATAAATAAGAGCGAACAACTTACTAATCACAAAGAACAAATGCGAGACTTCCACCACCCTGTCTAAAAAAGGAAAGTACACACAAAGGTACCTTTATAAAAATCTCACTGCCATCCTGTCAGCACCGCCTGAATATTAAAAACTCACGTTTAACTCATATCTGCTAACGAATTAAAAAATTACACATGGAGATATTGCAAAACTGTCGGAGAAGTTCAGCGAAATGGTTTTACTCAGTGGCAAAAAACCACAACAACCAATAACGCACCCGCCGAATATAAAAACAACGAAGACATGAGAAAGTGGTAATTTCATGTAAAAAAGAAACAACGCATGAGAAAGATGAAGAAAGATACTACAATTTATAATTGCCATATTTATCAAGTACAAAATAATATGAAACATCAGAACATGAAAATCCAAACATACGTATCAGTCGCTACAATTCGTGTGTGGCAGAGACGGACATTCTCTTTGCTACACCAAGTTGATAGTGACAGAGAAAATAAGTGAACACATTAGATCAGCAAAGAAGAGAGACAGGTCAACTTTACGACTACCTGGAGACAGAACACAATAAAATTTTGACGAAAGCAAAATAGTCGCCACCACAGACTCAATAGCATGTGACTTAAATATAATTGTGAATGTAAATGTACGTGTAAATGTAAATAAAATACATGTGCTTTTGTATATTGCCGCTGATTGTATTTTTTGTATCGGTGGTTTTACGACGAGGACAAGCTAGGAAAAGGACGAGGACAATCATCAGCAGAACACGTGTCGGAGCGTAGAGGAAGAAATGGATAGGCAGAATACAGTTACATCCAAAAAATCCAGTACACAGACACAGATAGCAAGTTGAGTATGTCATACAAAACTATGTGTTTCTGTCGGCCTTAAGGTGCTTCAGATTTAAAAAAAAGTACATATATAAATAGATTGCGTGATAACTATTTCTTTGCCAGTATCTACAATCCTGTTGACGATACGCTACGTAATCCGTGGAGCTGCATGATTTTAACTAGCGGTTCAATGAAAATTGAAATACTTACGGCAGCTCTCGGTAAGAGCAAAAGTAGTTTTTATACTTTATTATAAACGGGAGAGTTGAACGATGAAAATACTCCTAAGTTATTGCCAAACCTCTGACTCTGTAGAGTGTAAAGATATAAAATGAACATAAACTGTTATAAAACTAAAAATTTCGTCAATAAAACGAAAGCAGGTCTTTACGATTTTAATAATTTTGCTTCACTTGACTTACCGTAATGACGATTACTGGACTGAATCGTTTGCTGTCTTATATTGATTGTGATTAATTGACGAGCTTTCACTGTATCAGTCAAGAATTATAATTGTCTGAAACAAACCTTAATTGAAGTACGAAACAAATTTTCTTTGTCGTGCAAAAATAAAATGACAACAAAAAGAAAAACGGGGCACATTATAAGATGGAAATACAAGATACGTGCAGACAGATACCAGAAATGAACTTTTCTTTTGTTTTCGTTTGTTTTGCGGGTGTTGGATGTATTTTTTGCCAATGTTGTATGTCTTCTTCGTATGATATCTGCGTTAATTCTTCAGAAATCATGTAAAACCACTGCAGGTAGCATAATAGTTTGGTACAAGATTAGTCAAAACTACTGCCAACAAAGAAATATCACAAACCGGCATATTCAGGAAATTCACCATTGGGAAGGTCAAAACAATCACTGAAGAAGAAACGTACATATCTCCGATACGTCTGGCTGTAAAAGACGTCTAACAATGGACGGCGGCCTCCATACTTCAAAAATCCTAATGAAAAGATAAGAGTTTTTAAAAATATATAAACACTTGATACGTTTCACAGATTTTATTTAACTATGACAGCTGTTTCGACTTCTTAAGCCGTTGTCAAAGAGTTGAGTGAACATTAAACAGAGGATGTAAGGGTGGACATCTGTTTAGGGCGTGTATTGGAATATGTGTGAGGTGTAAAGATGGAGAGGGGGGTTGCAGGAGCTAAGGGAAGGTCAAGTGTCTGTAAAAACTAAATATAATCTGAATTCAAAATGTAAAATTAACTAAACTAAATATAATCTGAATGCAAAATATATAATTAACTAAACTAAATAACAGCTTTTTGCACTAAATAACTAATTTTATTTTTTGTATTCAGATTACATTTAGTTTTTACAGACACTTGATCTTCCCTTAGCTCCTGCAACCCCCTCCATCTTCCCACCTCACGCATGTTCCAATACACGCCCTAAACGTGATGTCCACCCTTACATCCTCTGTTCACTCATTTCTTTGACAGTTTGACAGTGACTTAAGAAGTCGAAACAGCTGTCAGAGTTAAATAAAATCTGTGAAACTTACCAAGTGTACATTGTAGCACAACGAAGTTTTTACCTTGTTCTACAAAATAAGATAATATATGAAAGGAAGGGAAGAAGTCATCTAGAAGGAATAATATCAACTTTAACAAAAATTAACAGAAAAGTATTTACAATTATAAATAAAAGAACTTAACAGAACTAGAAAAGTCGATTGAAAGGAATTATATGTAGTCAAATCATAGCCATAAAGTGTTAAAAAATAAATAATAAGAGCATCGTATCAGTATAATAATTAGTAGACCCAGTAAGATATGGAGTAGTGAGGAGTAACAGCCCAGGAATAATAAATGAACATGACAACTAGCAAGATATGTAATAATAATGAAAAATAGTTTGGAACAAATAAAATAGAAATGACAATTTTTAAAATAGGAAACAGTAAGGAGTAATAGCCCAGGACTAATGAATTAAAGGGAAATAATAATCCAGATACCCAAAAAATCTATTATAAGGACAAAAACCTCTAGAGCAGAAAATAAATAATTCAAAAGAAATAAAATTATATCAGCTACACCAATTTAAATGAAATGACTAGCCCAAATAAGAGAAACCAATACCATTAATAGAAAATAATGTAAAAACTAATTATAATTAAAATAAATGTGATTAAGGGGAACACCCAAACCAGTTTAAAAAAGGACAAACAAAAGACAGTTATTAATATAAGGTCTTAATGTATTTATTTATATAATTATTTACCATTTTATGTTATTATTGTTTGTGAATACCATACAAGATGTGTTGATGCTAGTAAATGCTAGATGTTATAATGTAAGAATTTATTGTATTTTAATCATGTTAATTAATGTTATAATTTGTAAAGTAAGGAAAGGCAAAATAATAGTTCAAACAACCCAGAAATAGTGGATCAAAAAATATAAAATTAATAAGATGAATTAATAATAGCTTTGCTAGGAAAATTGGAAATTGATGACCAAGACAAATTCAAATTTGACCATATAAATCTAATCAAAGAATACAAGTTAATAGAACCTAGACTAATTTGATGTAAATTACCCTATTCAATATACAAATACATTATCATAATAATAACCACGACCTATAATAGTAATGAGAGGAATCAACATGTAAAATTGACTTAAAATAGGTGTTTGTACCAGATAAGGCCATAATCAGTAAAGTGTACTAGTAAAATGCAAATAATTTGTTAAATGTTTAAAATAATAGCCAGATGTAAATTAGGTAAATTACAGATATTTAATTAGGAATCGAGTGAAAAATAAATTGTAACATAAAACATATTTTAAACCATGTAATAGGTAATTCTGTAAGTCAAGATAAGGCCTACAGATAAATTTCAAAGAATGTAATTCAGAAGCACAATTCAAACCAAAATAGGGAAAATTTAGTATTAAATTGTATAAATTAAAATCAGGAATATTGTTATATAATTAAAATTACATAAAGGTACTAAACAAATAATTTATAGCCATTTAAACATAAAAATGTCAATATTTTTTATATACAAGATTGAATTAAAAGACAACAGCTGATGGCTGAACAATGAGAAATGATACCGAAATATTATAAATTTTATATATGAAGGAACAAAAATCAGTTAGTTGATTGTTAAAAGCCAAACGAGATAGACGTGTCAAAAGACTTCTCAGAGAAATACTAACGAGAATTTTAACTAACACTAACCGAGATATATGACGAAGCTATATAAAGATAAATAGAAGACAAATTAAAGTGAAAAATACTATAACATCAGACACTGAAACCTTAAATAATACTAAATTAAACCGTCACTACATATAGACACGACAGAAGAACCAAATTGAACTCAAAAAAACAGACACCGAGTGAAGGGAACCTTTTGGGACATAACACTACTATTACCGAACCAAAATCCAATGGATAAATAACACTATACTCTACAACTTGTGGATATTCCAAGAACAACATCACTGGAGAGGAATTAACCAACGGAGACATTTATTTGAAGAAAAAACTCGTAGCTGAATTTACATCGCAGATCAACTCATTAAGGCAGCCATCTTGATTCCATTCGAAGAGGATGCTGGGAACGTGACGAGTGACGTCATAGAAACCAACAGTATCGTAGTATTAACGTTTTATATACATTATACTTTATTATTTTGTCTGTTTCATGAATAAGTTTTTTAATACTTTGTAAGTATTGAATTCTCTTGCCTTTCCTGACTATTTCTACAGTTAAAATAACCTTTATAATATAATAATTCCATTGAAATATTTTGAATATATAAAATAATCGAACCTTAACTTTATATCGAATCATATTCAAGCCGTTGCGGCAATTTCAAATAATTGTTTGACGAATAAACTCATTTATTGTTTTAATACTGTTTTATTGATCAACTAAGCCTTAAATTAAATTACATTAATTATTTAAGAGAAAAAGTAAACTTCTTAAGGAGACGAGCTAGAAGAAGAAGAAGAACAGATATTAAATTGGCTGCTACATGCAACCGATACGGCTTAGATAATCTATTTGAAGTGAAGAAATAAATAATCTTACATCAGAACACACACAGTCATTAAACAGTATATTTTTTATTAATTGAACTTAAATAATTAAAAAACAACTACACCAATTAAAATTAATTAATGATATGAAAAATAACCAATAATAAAAATAAATAAATAAATAAATAAATAAATAAAATAAAATTTTTTTAATTAACCAATTATTATCTAAATAAATATATTATTATTTGTAAATAACACATTTTGTTTTATTACAAATTGGCGTTTCCAACGTGGAGCGTATTAAAACATTCATCAGTAACAAACGTTTTATTAAAATTTGACGCAACCAACGTATGGGACTTTTCACCAATGGACAAAACCCTACATGTGTAAAAACAATTTTGTAAAATTTATTTTATTACAATATATATTTTTAAAATCTTTTGTATTAATATGTTTCACCGAGTGCCCAACGAGCCATCAATTAATATCGTGAAAAGATAAGGTCTAACTCCGGATTGAAACAACTCGGAACAGGATAAATATTGTTGGAATCGTTCTTATGATGTCATGTGCTCATCATCAGCCACTATTGCGTCTTATACTCAAACCTTACCGGGCTAAGTTTTGGGCGTCTGCACGTTCGTGTGCGATGTTGTATAATTTCTATAAACGTATTTTAAGTTTATTTATACAGTATGTGTGAACATAATTTACTAATCAAAGAGGTTCCTTCGGCAATGGCAGTCCTCTCGTAAACATATATTTATTGATGTTTGTACAAAAAAGCAAACACAATAACCACGACGAGGGACAAACCCGCCGTTAGTTAATTGAAACGCTTCGCATTTGTTTGTTTGTAACAACAAAATATATTTGTTGACAAATCTGTATATTAATAGTCCACCTGGGCTCCCTGTATTGGATGATGGATTCGCGGGTAACACATATCCATCATGGGTAAATCCCATCGTATCCTTTACAATATTATTAGCCGTTACATCCAAATCCGAGCACGGACCGTAGACACGAGCTTGTTAATCGCTCAATGCCAACCTGTCGGATTTGTCAACTTATCTGAAGCGTTGGCTGCTTGTTTCACTTAACCACCGCCACTAGCTGTAGCTATTTATTTAATATGATCTGTCATTATATAGCCTACGCACAACGTGACAGGCGCTGCGCTGCGCTCACCAAAAACTCGGCGGATAAATTCATTTAAAACAACGCACTGACATCGAGGCCACCAGTGCTGTCAGTCATCATCATCATTGTTATTGACGTAACAAATAATATTAGTTTAATCAACCTAAATTTGGTTATTTTATATTAATAAGACTTAGTTAAAGTAATAAACAGTACTAATAATGTTACTATAAGTGAAGAAAGTAATCAAATAATAAGTAAATAAATAGGGAAGTTAATAAGTAAGTAAAGATACTGTACGTAAACGTAATGTGTGTGTGTGTGAGCGCCCGTACGCGCAATGGTCTTATTATTTTTTAACACTCCAAACCGAAACTGGGAACAGGGTGTCCTTACTTCTATTCTGTTCTCTTCTGTTGTGGAGAGGATGTCAAAGATTACCCTTAACATTTGTCTTATGAACGTGGAGTACAGTGGCTCACCGAAAGGAATGAAAGGGAACATATTTTCACACACACACACATTAATTATAAGCATAGATTCCGTCTGCAAGTATAATATTTGAAGTTTATTAGTATATATAAAAACCTGACGCACGTTTAACAGAGTAATCTCTATCTCTGATGATTCAATGTGAATTAAAACGTCTGGATTTTATTTCGATTTAAATTACTGATTTTTGCAATTATATAGGCTATATAATTAAATTTTTATAAATTTGTTTAATTTGTTTTTAAATTTAAATCGAAATAAAATCGATTATTCGTTAATTTATATTACAGTTGAATCAAAATCGATAACTCGTTAATTCACATTGAAAGCTCTGAAGACTCAGATTAGTCTGTGAAACGTGTTCAGGTTTTTATATATACTAATAAAATTTCAAATATTATATTTGCAGAATATATCTATTCATATAAGTAACATGGAAAAGAAATATGAGTTACTGGAAAAGAATGATGAACAAGCACACACACACACACACACACACACAAATATATATTTCCGAGTGTACACACTTCTGTTTCTTATGTAAAATTTGTCAGTCTCCAATACCTTTCGTTTGATAGTGGAGGTAGTTTATACTTTTCTTTTGTATTAATTCAAACATAATTCATATCGACTTGCATTAAAACTAATCAATGAAAAAAATCACAACTAGGTTGTAAAAACGACTAGGGTTGCAAAATTATTACTTCACAAGTATGAAAGTGTTCTGACAGCACGTGCCTCGACAGTGCTATCTAATAAATACAAGCTACTTTCCAATGATACTCACACGAATATTAACATTAATGGATTTCTCCTTGTACCATTAAAGATGGCGGTAATAGAAACAGCCAACACACTGCCTCCTACCTGACGTAAGCCGTAGGCATACAAGGAAGACACTGTGGCCACCATTACGCTTCAACCGCCTATTATTACCCATACTGTTACCCTGTTTACTCATGTCTGTCTGGTAACTGACAAACGCAGCTGTTTTTTGTCACTCCGGTAATTTGTATATTTCAAAGTTTTTAAAATAAAATAGAAAATATTTATTCACAAATGACGAAGCTATAAGCACAAAATGAATTAAGTACTACTTTCATCGGCTATACGTTACTCAGCTATCACGGTAAGCTGGAGACACTGTGGTTTGCAAACTATGTGATAACTACAACCACTACAATTGACAGTACAACCACTACAGTTTTAAAAATCAAACGCAATATGTTTGTGCTGTACATTCACTACACCGATGGCACTTCATAAGAAAGGCAATAAAATGGATTGAAACAATTGCTCAAGCACTTTGTTCTCAACGATCTGGGAAACCTACGACGTTTTGTACTTCAGCGTGAATTATGTTATATGCTGATATTATTACAAGCGACTATCAAGAAGGTGCGCTTCAAGAAAAATAGGTCAACAATGAATAGTAGATTTATGGTTCAACAGACTACGGACAATAACGTAGATCGAAATCCGAGTACACATCGCATCAGCTATCCAGCAATAATAAAACCAAACAAATGATTTTTATTAAAATAATTGAATTTAATTATAGGTCATCATATTAACTTAAGAGCACTTAATAAGTTAGTTTGCATCAATTTCATTTCTATTAATTAAAGACAAGCTGTCTGTTTTTGTCAACGACAGCAAACGAGAATCAGGGAATTACCGAATTCATGTCGTTTTGTACAATGATTTACGGCGCTTACAGGTTTAAGGAAAGTAAATAAAAGTTTGCTTTTTCCTGTTAACTTTTACGTGAAGCATACAGTTGTGCACACTTGTTCTAATTGGACTAACGCATTTTTCTAAAAGCACCTATCGATATTATCATAAAATTGAATCCGGTCAATCCGTATCAAAAATAAAGTCCAAATCAACTGAACCACCTGCTCGAGTCAGAAAACGTTGTTATTTAGTGTACTGAATTAGTGAATTAAAATGTCCTTTAATAAATTATAATTAAACGTTTTACTTTATACATAGGATTTTTTTAATAAAGTTGATGAAATTATTTTGCTAATATGCAGTGGGAACGTGTTTGACAGATTATGAGAAAATTCGAATAACGTCTACATAATAAATTGTTTCTAATTAAATTTACTGGTACCTCCTTAGTTTTTTCTTTTTAGTAATATTTTTGTCAGTAATTCAACACTTAAAGTAACCAAATTAAACGTTCCCAAATCATAATTAAATTCTCTTGCATCAGAGCGAGGCGCGTTGAAACTTATACAAATAAATATTTCGCGTGCGCACAAAAATATTTGTTCGAAACGTACACAAAATGTTTGAAACAAATGTAAGAACGTTTGACACGTTATTGTGATGGTATTACGTATTATACGTACATCCAATCGTTTTGTTAATCAAAACATAATGGCAGCTAAGAGATTTTTTATCAGCGCTTAATCTGTGATAAAAGCGATAAGATTAGAGATAAAAGCAGCTGAGACAAAATGCAGGAGCGAGTCTCTCGACAGGGAGTAACTGTGATTAATGACATATTTGAGGTGGTTCAGGAATTCAGATGTTTTGGATTAAATTTAATGATATGAGAAAGAACGTATGATAAGAAGGTAAACGTGTTACCAGCTTCATACGAAGATATTATCTTCTCACAAATTTCTCAGAATAAGTGTAAAAGTCAAAATACGTAAAATTGAAACTGTAATTTACGCTTAAGGTTGTATTTCGCGCCTGTATTGTAAATATCCTCCACAACAAAAATATATTGCAGTTGTTTGAAACTGGTAAAAATAATAGGCCTATGTATAACATTGACCCATATGTTTCAGTAATAAAGAATACTCATAACGATTACAAAAAATAGTAAAATTACATCGCATTATTTAAACTGAACGAAATAGTATAGACAAATTGGGTAATATATAGACCAGGACCTACATGGTGCAAGAAAATGTGACCGGTCCGAGGTTACAAATATAATCTAACCTAACCTAACCTAATCTCAAATAGTGTCGAAAAACACGCAACATTTGTGTTACTAATATGATGAAATTATCTTTAACGAAAACTATATCGAGTAATTGCTCGTAAAAATAGAGGAATGTATAGAGTTCCTATGTAAAAAAAAGATATAAAAAATAAATTTGCCACCCTTGTAGTTTGGTGGTGTTCACTATACCACAGTAATAATATTATTATAATAATGCAACTCACGTTTGTAGTCATTTTCTGATATCCACTAAACCACACAAAATTATTCATAATAATAATAATGTAATTCATTACAAGAAATTACAACAAGCCTCAATTATACTTGTTTATTTCCTAAAAATGATTACAGAGTTTTATCCTCCCTGACATGCCTTTCCATTTACTCCTGTCCTATGGAGTGTTATTTAGTTCTTCCAGATCTCTTTTATATTTCAAACACTTTTTCGTGGTTTTCCTGGCGGTTTTTTTTTTCTTTGGCTTGGTTCATATTTAGTTTCTTGATATCTTCCTCGTTTGCTGCTCTTAAAACGTGACCAGTCTACTGTAATTCATTATCTCCAATTTTGCTTGTTACAAGAGCCTCATCTGTTACTCTTCTAACTTCATCGCTTTCTCTTACTCACCATCTGTTATTTTCTGTAGCGTATACCGCTCCCAGCCAAGTATAGAAACCTTTAAAAATAATTGCGGATTTCGGGTCTTAGAAGAAACACGTTCGTTCTTAACATAAGAACGAGAATATTACAGTTACAATAATTACAATAGATCCTTGACTGTTGGACGAGACAAGTATGATCCAACAGTATTTAAAAAACTCTTTAAACAACACTTCACTAATGACAAAAGCTTTAAATAATGTACACTAAGAAAGCAGCATTCTCTAACCATAAAGCTTTGCAAAGAATCAAACAGTATTAGTGCAGGAATAACTCGACGAAGGGATACATGACTCGTAAATTAATAGAAAAATACGAAAAATGAGGACTAGAAGTAAATATAAATTATGCATATGGGAGGACGAAATTGAGAGTATGTGCACAGAATTTGGTTTACATACGGTGAACGTGATTTGGTAAACCGTGGAGCTAAAAGAAGTTCTAATACGAAGCCTCTTCTAATATAGGCCTACACAAGACGGAAACGCTGTACTGTAAATTAGCCAGAAAATGTTTATAATCAGCGGCATAATCAGCACTGACCTGTTGAACTTCTCTTGAATAGAAAGCTTGGTCGTTACAGTCCACGAGAACCATAACCACGCCTCACATACGCTGCAAATTCATCTGGACGTCAGCATAGTTGCTGACTAAAAAGGAAATGCCAACGTTTGGTCGGGAACTCCACATGTATCAGTTACAAATGAAAGATGCCCCAATGTAGTGTATAAAAACAACTCTGTCACTTAAAATTGGTTCTTGACCAAGGAAAAGTAGTAGCTATAAGTTGGCGTTTCAGGATAATGAAACATCTGACTTAGATAACTCGCCGAGCATCGCAAGGAACTTCATATGAGTCATATGATTTAAATATGACTCACTATCTCTTGTCCAGAGCTTATGTAGTTTATTAGTCTGAAAACCTGTCTGTCACGATTTAATAAAAGCAAACATTTGTCTTGGCAATGTAAACGTCATTTTAGTCTTCCATTCGAAAGACCGTAAAATATAAATAATAATAGTATTTCTAATTTTCTTTTGCGGCTAGAGTTTAAGATTCGACATGTTTTGTTCTTCCGGACTTCAAGTCCGTGGTCATTAATTCTTCGATGTTTTCGTCAAGCAGACGTTTTAGTTATGCTCGCGGAGAGGATATAATCGATAATGATAATCATTTACAAAAAGTTAGGCTGAGAAAATGTCCAACAGTGGACAGATACTTCAACAAGGAACAATAAAACCCAAAACAATGCGAATAATAATCACATGGTAAGTAACTTCATAGTAATTTATTCATATTATGAATCAGAATACTATGAACATCCTACTGTGTTTATTTGTAACCCTACAATCGTAAGGATGTTATAGTAAGCAGGTACTATTACTGTTGGCTATATACAGCCGAATTTGTCTGCCTAAGTTTAATAACAATTGTTGACAATTGTCTCCTTCACCTCTTTTTTTACCTTAGGTCGAATGTATTTAAAAAATAAAATATGAATTAAATATATACCAATGTCGAAGCCGTTATTTATAAACTGGGAAATATTGACGTCGCCAAATAACAGAGAAGCGAATATCATGGCATAAAATAATCCACTGTGAAATAGTTGCTTTTAAATACAAACGGAACCTGCTGTGTCAGCACAATAAATTTGACAGTTGTATATTGTTTTTATTCCTTTTGACTACATCAAATATTTGCTTTCAAAAGGCGCACTTTCCAAGCCTGATTGTATAGTTCAGCCAATTAGGAGCGAAACGGAACAAGTTTTTGTAAAACCGAATCAACACCAAGATTAATGACGTTTCAAAAACAGAAGACACCTACATTCGCTTGTGTACCGGCGGAATGAGACACTACGCAGCTAAACCTACAAGACATTTTGTATTTTCGAGCTATGTACGAACTACTGTAACTTTTAAGTTAAACAAGCAAGATGTTACCTGAGAAGGTAAAGGAATGGCTAAAAACGTTTCTTTCATTAATAGTACTATAGAATACGTTAATAATACATAAAATATACTAGCAATGTTAAAGGTATTGACGGCAAAATAAAATAAATGAAAATAGTAGCAGGGAACCATTAGAGTTAAAAAATAACCCAAAAAATCAAGAAGGTAATTTACTGTGGCACCTTAGAAACGATAATCATTTATGGCTCTGAAACATGAAATATAAATTAATGAAACTCTGTAGGTTCCAAACAGTGGAAACTAACTTCTTGAGAAAGTCTTGTGCGATGCCCAGGTTCCAGAGCGTTAGAAATCAAGGTATCAGGAAGAAAATTCGAGTTGAAAAAATTTCGTATAATGTGGCCGCGTGGTGAAACAAATGCCTGATGATAGTTGACCCATAAAGTTGTTAAACTCGGTTCCGGCTAGAAGATCGGAGATGGAGGACAGATATGATGAGGTGGAAAAAAAAGGGCGTGTGTGGAATACACGCCGGAAGTGAGAACTGCAGTGTTAAGTGGCGGGTGAACTGATTAAAAGTGTAAAAGTCACTTGGATGTATTTTGAGTAAAAGTGATTTTGATATAAAGAACTAAGATACAAATAAGAGTGAAAGGATATTTAAGTGAGACAAAGGCCTAGTAGTGTTTATATGTATTTTATTATAAGAAATCGGTATTAATAATTAACATAAACAGAATCATATTTACACGTCACACATCGTATTATTTTCAGTATGCATACGTATACAAATTGTAACAAATACTTTTTCCGTGCAACGATATATAATTTACGCAATATTTAGTTGAAAAGTAGAATGTTATATGCGCAGTATAATAATAGATTTTTTTACAAAAAAAAATTAAAAAATTATTGTTTTAATTAAGTTTGTGTAATCACCAAATCTGTCTGGTGCTACTCTCTTAAATTAACGCTAACGTAACGTTGGTTCTGCTCTCTTAAATTAACGCTAACACAACGTGCAATGTGAAGGCACTTCCCAGCGTTACTATAGTGAAGCATACCTAGTTCCTTTATTTTCTCTGAGAAAGTCTCTCAGTATTTATCAGTGTTATCCATGTAACTGTCTTGTGTGAAAATTGTGAAGTGCATGTAAGTTAAAAGAAAATTATGAAGTCATATGTATTGAGTGCAACTCCAAGTCATGACATGTAGTGAACTGTCCATCACATTGGTTCAACCTATGTTATATCCCTACACGTTTTGGGATTTAGGATTTATTTTAATTCTCTATGAATCTAAAATCAATGTTAAATTTTTTTGTATATAGATATAAATCTAATGGAACTTAATAATGTTTGCTCAGTTTAAAATATGTTAAATGACTATATTAATTAATTGTTGGGTGATGAGAATATAAATAGTGTTATGGATCTAGTCATTCGTCTACACAAATATGTATGTATAAAACATTCGACATTTTGAGAGACCTGGTTATCTGATATTTTCTTTAACAATGGTATACATAATGAAATCAGAAAACCATTGAACTATACAAAGTTTAGTAAAAATTGAGCACATACACATAAAAAAAAAGAATGCTCGCACCATGTTAATCCAATGTCATTATCACTATTGCGCACACACATTGTAAATTTCATACTAAAGAACATAACTACCAAATGATATTTAATATTATGTCTTTACTCATTATATTGTTATCATGCTTAGTTTTTTGATTGTGATTGCAGATGGTGCATGTTGTTTGTGTAAATTAATTAAAAAATATAAAAGCACATTAAAATAGTACAACCAGAGGTGTTCTGTAAAAGAAAAAAAAACTTATTGTTATTAGATGTATTAAATTTTGAAAACCTCTAGATTTATTTTTTTATTTATGAATGTTAATAATATTTTATTGCCAAAATATCGAAATTATATTTTGTAAATGTTTTTAAAATTTACCGTCGAGGTTTTGTTGCATGATGATTGTTATTTTAAATAAGATACTTCTATATTCTGGGTACTATGAAGTACACGTATTTTACATAAAATTGCAAGGCTTTTAAAAGGATTTAAAGAACCAATAAATTTGTTGTTTGTTGAGTTTGGAAATTAAGTCACCGCATTAATTAAATTGCCTAATGGTTCCCCAGCACGAGGCCTTTCTTCCACTAGGAGGCCTCCTCCTGGTTCTGAACAAGTGAGCCGGTCATCCAGGTAAGCTGTAGAATTTAGTTACACATTTTAAGAAAGTTAAAATTCTGAATTCTGTATGGTTAATGTGTTGTGATGTCATTGATGAGCGGCTCACAAATGGTACAGAGCGTGGTTAGACGTAGGCCTGGCCACCTCTGGACCAAAAATGGGAAATTGATGCGGTGGCCTCAATACTTTAATTGGACATGCGCTGTCAGTTTTGTGGTGTGTTCTCATATCTCAATGAATGTAATGAGCTTAGGAAGGGTTGATTCTGATATTTTTACTGTAATTATGTGTTTACCTTTGTTGTAAAAATTTGGTCTTTGGGAGCGGTTGCCGGGCCGGGACACTTGGGGGTGAGCACAGGCAGGTTAGTGATTCCGGATTGTATCTTTGGGGTGTTTGCAGTAAAGTGTCTATTTGTTTGTTTGTGTTCGTGTTCTTGTCATTGTTGGTCTTACAGCATATGGTCTTGGTCTTGGTTGTTGGTCCGGTGTCGGGTCGGGAACCCTGGGGTGCCTTGATTGTTATTGCTTGGTTGTATTAAAGTCTTAGTATTGAGGAACGATGTCAGAGGCGGGGCAGAGTAGTGGGCGGCGTGAGGGTCGCGGTCTGGTGCCCGAGTATTTTAATAAAGATGAGCTCCAGTTTGAGATACGCTTGCGGGGTGGGGTTCCCCAGAGTGATGTAGCGTCCTTGAGGAGACAACTGCGGGAGCTGCTGGTGGGGGATGTCCCTCTCCAGAGAGTCGAGATTGAGGATCTGGGGGAGGAGTTAGCCTTGTGTTCGGATAAGTGGACGGAGTTCTCCACCCTGATAGAGGACTCTGAATACATAGGGAGTTCTACCCGAGTTTGGCAGCGGATGACCCAAAGAATGCACCACTTGTCCGCTCGTCTCCGTAATTTTTTGGCGCAGGATGGACTGGAGGAGGAGGTTAGGCGGGTTGCGACGGCCCTGCAGTCAAACATTTGCCTACCTGGGGAGGCTCCGGAGAGTCCTAGTCAATCGAAAGAGATGCTCACGCGCCAGACCGTGGCCACTGAGCGGGTGGATCTCCTGGGGGAAGCATGTAGTGCTCTGGTCGAGGAACGTCCTCTTATTTCGTTGGGCAGTCGCCCCCAGGGATTTCAGGGTGATCAGGTGGAAGTCCCTCGTGGTTTTGGTACCACCCTTGCCAGCGTCAAAGAGTCGTTACCGAACCCCATCTATGACCTCCTCCGTCGGCTTCCCGTGGTCGACGGTCTGGATCTAGACCAGCTGGTGAAATTTTTTGAAGGGATTTTCGGCATTTATGACTTCCCTGGGGTGACTGGTGCCTCTCTTTTAAATATGATCTACCCTTATTGTCGGGCACCTTTACTGGATCGTGTGGTCTGGCATCTCGGCGCGGGCGGAGATTTTGATCCTTTCCACAGAGATGTTCTGGAGCTGTTTATGCCCGGGAGGCTGCGTGACCAGATGCGGCAAAGACTATTTTATAGAGTTCAGAGGCACGGGAAAAGTTAAACGTGTTCATAAATTCAATCAAGAGTGCTGCCCGTGTGCTGCGTGTGGACGTGTCGGAGGCTGAGGTGGTGCGTGTCATCTTGGAGGGCCTCAATCCCCAGGAGAGGTCACGGTTGGTGTTCCTGGAGAGACCGCGAAGCTTCGCGGATCTCAGCAGAGCTTGTGTCTTCGCCCGCACCATCCAGATGAATGATGAGACTCGTTCCGGCACTCCCGAATTCCCTGTCCCCTGTTCCACATCTGGTCAACAGCGGCCACCTACCCGGGAGCAACGAGGTAACAACTCTGAAAGGAAACACTATAGTTGTTATACTTGTGGTAAGATGGGGCACTTGGCCCGGAATTGCCATTTCAAACGGTCGGAGGTCTCGCGTGAGAACCGCCCTTCAAAACACGGCCCGCGTGGGGGGGATTGAGGGGACGCCGATCCCTCCCCACGCGTGGTAGCGTTAGCGCATCTCATGTTCCTTTATGTGCGGTTGAAACTGGGCACCCATCCGGGGAGCCCTATCCTAATCCGATTCGTCCTGGTCTCTCCGTGTGTCCCTATCTCGAGTTGGAGGTTGGAAAGGGCCGTATTAAGGCCTTGGTGGACTCGGGATCGGCGCGGTGTTTAATCTCCTCCCGGGTTTACCAGCAGTTGGTTAGGGAGTCTGTAATTAAAGCGACGAGTGCACTTTCGTCGGTGGTGTGTTGGACGGCCTCGAGGGAGGTTTTGCCTACCTCAAAATTGGTGGCCTTCAAAATCAAAATAAATTATTTTTCGTGGGTGTGGGAGTTTCTTGTCGCTCCTAATCTGAGCGTCGATTGTATTTTGGGTGCGGACTTCATCGTGAAAAGTGGTCTGGTTCTCGATATCCAGGGGCACGTTTGTTTCTTCAAGTTTAACCGTGCCGTGCGCATTCCCTTTTTTGGATATCGGGATGAGTCGGGGGAGGGACTTGAGGAACTTCAACCCCCGGCGGCTATTAATAATTTAAGCCAGTCCCAACAGACCACTTTCCGTCAATTGTGTGAGGACTTCCCCGAGGTGCTGACTGCCAATCTCGGACTCACACATAATCTGGAGTATCGTATCCGCCTTTGTGACTCCTCGGTTGTCCGTTCGCACCCTTATAAATTCGCCCCTCCCAAAATGACCATTTTGCGTGAGAAGGTTCAGGAATTGTTAGACCAGGGTGTCATTGAACCTTCCACGTCGGCCTATGCCAGTCCAGCATTCTTGGTGCCTAAACCAGGAGGGAAGCATCGGCTGGTTATAGACTATCGGAAATTAAATCAAAATATAGAGGTTGAGTCGGTGCCCCTCCCGGACCTGCATTCGGCCTTTGACTGGTTTTCGCAGGCCCGCTATTTCACAATTTTTGACCTCAATTCTGCCTACCACCAGATTCCCTTACACAAGGATTCTCGGCCGTACACGGCCTTTTGCGTACCGTGGAACCTGTACCAATATAAGAGAGTCCCCATGGGACTGGCTGTTGGTGCTCAGACGTTAACACGTCTACTAGACACGGTGTTCCATGATGTTAAATTTCAGTACGTGTTTAATTATCTCGATGATCTTCTGATTTACAGTACCACCTTAAAGGAACACATGGATCATCTCCGTGAGGTGTTGTGTCGCCTGAGGCGCGCGGGGCTCACGGTAAACCCCGACAAGGTGAAATTTGCCCAGGAGGAAATTTCTTTCCTCGGTCACCTTGTGTCTCATAAAGGGGTCACGGTAGACCCAGAGAGGACTCAGGCTATTCGGGATTTTCCTCGTCCTCGGGACGCTAAAAGGGTAGCCCGCGTTGTAGGGATGGTCAATTTTTATCGGCGGTTCATCCCCGGGGCCGCCGAGATTGCTGCTTTCCTAAATTCCTTAAGAAAAAAGGGTGCCAAATTTGTGTGGGGCGACGAACAGCAGCGAGCTTTTGAGACCTTGAAGGAGTCCATTCTGTCACCGCCCGTGCTTCGGATGCCTGACTTCACGAAGCCCTTTATTTTGCAGTCGGACGCCAGCTCTGTGGCGATCGGCGCCGAGCTCTCGCAGGAGGTGGATGGTGCTCGGCAGCCAGTTGCTTTTGTATCTAGGACCCTCACCGACACTGAAAAGAAATCATCTGTGTATGAGTTGGAGTGTTTGGCTGTAGTCTTCGCCCTGGACAAATTTATAAGGTATTTGGAACATGCTGAGTTCCTTTTAGAGACCGACAACCAGGCTCTCTCTTGGCTTCTGGCGCACCCCCGTCAACTGGGTAAAATTGGCCTCTGGGTGGTCTAAATTTCATCTTTTAAGTTCAGGGCACAGCATATACGGGGGACCCAAAATGTTGCTGCCGACGCTTTGTCACGTATGTACCATCTACCCAGTGAGGAGCCAATAGATGAACCCTGCGCCTTACTCTTGGAGTTTCCCCTCGCCTTTACTGATGTTATCACTCATCAGCTTGATGATGAGATGTTGGGTCCGATCATCAAAAATATTAAATCAGGCGAGACTAAGGCTCCTTATCATCTGTCCAAGGGCGTCCTTTGCTGCAAGGAACGTAGAGGACGGGTTCCTAAGATAGTGCTGCCGAGAAAGCTTGTACCCATGGTCTTCCAGTACTATCACGATTCCCCGGTGGGAGGCCATTTGGGTGTTTCTAAGACCATCGCCGCGATTCGAAAGAACTTCATCTGGAAAGGCATGGACCGGGACATCGCCACCCGGGTGAAGTGCTGTCATCTGTGTAGTCTGAGCAAACCCGCTCAGAACACCAAGTTGGGGTTGCTGTCTTCTGAGGTGGCTAGCAGACTTATGGAGAAGGTTTTCATCGACTACGTGGGTCCTTTCCCATGTAGCAAGGCTGGGAATTCGTTCCTCCTTGTTTGTGTGGACGCCTTCTCTAAGTATGTCTGGCTACTTCCCTTGCGTCAGGCAAGTGCTGCTACTACCATCATAGCCCTTCAGACCAGCATCTTTCAGCATTTCGGGCTTCCCTCCATCATTGTCTCAGACAATGGCCCCCAGTTCATCTCGAGGCAGTTCCGAAACATGTGTTTCAGGCATGGGATTCGACATGTAACCACTTCCCCTTATCACCCGCAACCTTCCCACGCTGAGCGATTCAATCGCAATCTTAGATCCGCCCTCATCGCTTACCACGCGGAACAGCAGAACACGTGGGACCAGAATCTTCAGTGGTTACAAATGGCTTTCAACTCCTCCCTTCACGAAAGTCATAAAGCCGTGCCTTTTGAGGTCATGTTTGGTTTCTCCCCTGCACACCCCCTTAGGAATTTGTGGAGATTGGAGGATCTTCTTCCGGATTCGCCGAACGGGGGGGTCTCTCACAGGTGGAAAGAGGTGAGGAGAGCTCTGCTCCGATCGCACGAGCGCGTACGGCGTCGTTACAACGCGGGGAGAGTCCCCAACCCTTTCAAGGTGGGCCAGTTGGTATATTGTAGGAGCCACCCGCTCAGCTCTAGGTTGGAGGGTCGCGCCGCCAAGCTTTGTTATCGATGGATGGGACCTTTCCGTATTTCAGAGTTTGTCTCTCCGGTTACTGCCAGCCTGGTGGGTCTTGAGGATGGTATGCAGGTAAGAGTGGCCCATGTGTCGCATTTGAATGCGTGTCCTCAAGTGGAGGTTCATTGAGTGAAGGGTATATTTATTTTTTGTGCCACCCCAGTTAGGATTAATTAGGGTCCTTGGGTTTGGTTTTCGGGGGGGCTTCTCTGGAGGAATTGGGTTTTAATAATTTTGGGGTTTAATGTTTTACCTTTTAGAGTTTTTAACTGTTTTTATGGGGGGTTAAATGGGGTTTTAATGTTTTATCGGAATTTTAGCTCCACTCCTTTCCTTTCCTCTTTCTATTGCTTTAGGTCGCGACCGCTCACACTCCCGGTATCTTCCACACTTACACACACACACACACACACACCTTGTCCTTCTTTCCGGTGTCCTTTCGTTTTCAACTTCCGTCTAATTTTACCTTCTAAACTGTTTTAGTTAGTCCCCAGCTTTCCTCCAGTTGTCGCCGACCCAGTGTCGTCCACCCAGTGTTGGCCTCCTTTTGTTGTGGGGGTGTGCCGTAACTAAGGAATTTCGTTACGGCAACATACGAATATTGATTAAGCCAAATTATGGCAATAAGTATTATTTATATTATATTGCCGTGTTGGACTTCGTTGCGTGCTATATGGACACTCGCGCGCAATCTAGTAGCGCCGCGACGCGACTTGAGTTTCACTGTTTTGCTGTGGTGGCGTTGTTGGTTGTGCGGCTTAGACTCGTGTGGATCTGTCTCTCTCTCGCTTGTGCCTTCAATGCAGCGAGATGTTTCTTGTCCCGCTTCTGAAGAAAGTTTTAATTGTCTCCTTTAATACCGGTCGTGTATTTTTTTATTATGGCTGGCTGAGTACCGTGGTGTGCCCTGGGGTGTCTACGGCCCATTCAACCGTGACCCGATTGTCAGGCCAAGATGGAACGTAAGAAAATGAAGGACCTTATAAGTAGCTAATGTGCTACTGCCAATATCGACAGGTATGTCTCGGAACAATGTTTCTGGTGTGCTGTGTAAGTGAACTTTGCAAAAAAAATTAACTTAATTCCTAGGTGTGCATTTGGCACCACTTGATTCTCTCGTCAAGTGATGTCCTGGCAAGTTATCTTAACACAACAAAAAAAAGAGACATTTGCTTTAATTCTTGATGCTTCCTTACATTACTTAATATCCGGAATACCCAGGTTATTTTAATGATAGCAAATTCATTTCTGAACTATAGTTTTTTTTTTCTTTCAAAATTCAGTTGAACTGGACTGGCATCTGATATTTCTTTTAATTGTGAGGACAGCTTCTTATGCTGTTAGTAAGTGATAGTAGTACCTTATATGCAAAAGCTATTAAAAAAAAAAAAAACTTGAAAAACGAAATGTGTTAAGCTACAACTAGTGAATTGGTATCTGCCTAAACTTTGCAATGTGAAGGCACTTCCCAGCGTTACTATAGTGAAGCATACCTAGTTCCTTTATTTTCTCTGAGAAAGTCTCTCAGTATTTATCAGTGTTATCCATGTAACTGTCTTGTGTGAAAATTGTGAAGTGCATGTAAGTTAAAAGAAAATTATGAAGTCATATGTATTGAGTGCAACTCCAAGTCATGACATGTAGTGAACTGTCCATCACATTGGTTCAACCTATGTTATATCCCTACACGTTTTGGGATTTAGGATTTATTTTAATTCTCTATGAATCTAAAATCAATGTTAAATTTTTTTGTATATAGATATAAATCTAATGGAACTTAATAATGTTTGCTCAGTTTAAAATATGTTAAATGACTATATTAATTAATTGTTGGGTGATGAGAATATAAATAGTGTTATGGATCTAGTCATTCGTCTACACAAATATGTATGTATAAAACATTCGACATTTTGAGAGACCTGGTTATCTGATATTTTCTTTAACAATGGTATACATAATGAAATCAGAAAACCATTGAACTATACAAAGTTTAGTAAAAATTGAGCACATACACATAAAAAAAAAGAATGCTCGCACCATGTTAATCCAATGTCATTATCACTATTGCGCACACACATTGTAAATTTCATACTAAAAAACATAACTACCAAATGATATTTAATATTATGTCTTTACTCATTATATTGTTATCATGCTTAGTTTTTTGATTGTGATTGCAGATGGTGCATGTTGTTTGTGTAAATTAATTAAAAAATATAAAAGCACATTAAAATAGTACAACCAGAGGTGTTCTGTAAAAGAAAAAAAAACTTATTGTTATTAGATGTATTAAATTTTGAAAACCTCTAGATTTATTTTTTTATTTATGAATGTTAATAATATTTTATTGCCAAAATATCGAAATTATATTTTGTAAATGTTTTTAAAATTTACCGTCGAGGTTTTGTTGCATGATGATTGTTATTTTAAATAAAATACTTCTATATTCTGGGTACTATGAAGTACACGTATTGTACATAAAATTATAAAGCTTTTAAAAGGATTTAAAGAACCAATAAATTTGTTGTTTGTTGAGTTTGGAAATTGAGGTCACCGCATTAATTAAATTGCCTAATGGTTCCCCAGCACGATGCCTTTCTTCCACTAGGAGGCCTCCTCCTGGTTCTGAACAAGTGAGCCGGTCATCCAGGTAAGCTGTAGAATTTAGTTACACATTTTAAGAAAGTTAAAATTCTGAATTCTGTATAGTTAATGTGTTGTGATGTCATTGATGAGCGGCTCAGTAGATATATGGAGAAATGAGATTTGATTGACCTAACAACACTGCTTTCTCGTTTCAGCTATTTCATGGCACGCTGAATCAGTTTACTACCCTAGGAGTTCGAGCTGTACGGGAGTGAGCTGGGTACCATATTACCGTATATGAAGTTGTCACTTCAAAAAAAAAAGTTTGCAACGAGGAATTGGAAAGACAGAAACGCTGATGTGTAAGATGCGAGAGACAGTATTACCCGTACAAGTACTCACATATGGCTAGATGGGTAAACGTGTACTTCAACTCTTATATTTTGAATAGAACAACGAGGGTTGACAAGTATACCCCCGTACGCCATATCATAGCCATCCCTCAAGTAACAGATGACCCTGAGCAATTTCTGAGTGTCAACCGTCTGGAAGGAGAGAAATTTATATAACCGTCTGGCCCTAGAAAAATGATATAATGAAGGAATGAAGGAAAGGGAATGCTTTTAATACACCATGGTTTAGAGGAAGAAAACAGGCGCTGGATACGAATTAGTGGAGGTTACTCATTGGAATGCTGCGGAGTTGTAAAAACCCCGATGAATATCTAAACATTTCGTCTCGTTCAAATCGTACACAGACGAATGACGTAAAGAAAATTCACGAAAAATAATTAAAAAATAACTACTAAAAGTATCGTTTAAAGTTCTTAGGAAATAAGGCTGCTTCAGTGGTGTGGCGTGATTATCGCTGATATGTAACCAGTCTATCTAAAATCCTCCCGTCGATTCATTGTTAACAGACAGTAATACTGACACCAAGAAACAACATTAGGTAACAGTCCAGAATCGTGTTAAGTTCATATATAAAATATTTTAGCACACTTGTCGGTCCATTCGGTAAAGAACACAATAGTTTTAAAAATTATATATACATTCGTTTTCACTCGATGAAGAAATGCACCGCACACGCAGCAAACTCATGATGTAAAAAAAATCCTGCCGCCCAAGAACAAAAAAACCCACGAGTCTACAAAGTAACTGTTTGAATGCTTGCTATCGTACGTAATCATTACATTTCGTAGTCAGAGTGTGTGAACTACGTGCGTTGTGAACAGTCTGATACGCAGCGTACGCGTAAGCAGTGTGGTAAGCAGACACCACGAGTTAATTAATATTCGCTGTTCGTTTCTTGAAATTACTACAAAATTATTTCTATATTGTTTACTGTTATATGTAGTTTTAATTTTATAACGGTTGTAATTACAATGTTTTTGGCTACTTTAAATTGTATGCGCTGCTTACACTGCTTATGCAGAATATTTTGCCACTGAATAAACGTACACGTTAAGATATAAAACAAAAGACTTGAAAATTACATTAATATGCTATAATAATAACAAAATGTAAAAGTAGACGTAGGGAAACACCACAAAGATAAAGAGGTCGGCACGCTACATTTGCAGTGCTAGACGTAAAACAGGAAGACACGGAACGGACGTTTAACTGAACGTGTCGTATCGAAACTACGTTATGAATATAAATAAGAACACGACAAAGCATACCATATGTAAAGAAATCCTACAGGAAATGAATACGTCCAGGAGATGCTGTTGCTGGTTGGGTTGCATTCGTAACTATTACACATGTGGTATCCCCAAATGCAATAAACAAGTGCCTCATTTTCTGAACACGCTCATACAGACACTTGAATATATTCTAGTTTTGTATATAATATTACTGATTAATGATCTCGCTTTTCCCTAGCCTTTATGTTTATTTCGTTTCCTTTTCATTATACCAACAATGTAAGAGTCACTGAAGTTTCAAAACAAAGATATATTTTTAGTAATAAATACGGACACCGGAGGTTTCAGCTTTGGGAATATTTTGTATACATGTTTTAATGTCAAAAGAATATAATTTTTTATTATAAATATATTAAAGTTTTAAATGATAAAACTGAAGAATTTGTAAATAATAATAATTGTATTTTATTAAAGAAAGATCCTCCAAATAAATATCAAACACAAATATTAAATGTACTTTGTATACATTGAAATTCCCATTGACTATACCATACATATTATAACAAATACATTGAAAACAAATAATGAAAACGACACATACATTAGACAATTAACTGTCAGTTTGAAAATTATATCAAAACAACAATTACAAGCAGAATTATCACTGTTGCACACCACTATATAAAAATATTCCGATTAGCGCTTCCAGCTCATCGTCAGATCGGAAATGAACCACTAACTTGAAAATAAACCCTTCACCCCCACCCCACCACACCCTGCTTGCACACAACAAGCAATAATTCAATGTCCCTTCCTCCCCTCTGAGCCCTGTCCCTCCATCTGGACAGTTACATATTTTTCTAGCGAATTCCTTGTGTTTCAGTTTTGTGTGTGTGTGTGCGTGCATTCCTTTTAAACCTACCATCTTTCTCCCCCACATCTGGGCCAGTCACACACCCTTATTTAAAAATATCCAATTAGTCCTCTGCAATTTAATTCTTAATCTTATCTATCTGTCCTCTATCATTTACTTCGTAATTATGTTATAAAATATTTCTTCATTATCAAATTTAATTTTATTATTAATTAAATTGTCTAACCCTTTTTCTCTTTCTTTCAATATTTCTAACTCCTCCCTAAGTTTCCTTTCAACTGTGTTATTTACTACTTCTACAATTTCGTAGTCTTCCAAAGGATTAACAAACTTATGGTTGTCTTCTATGAAATGTCTTGCATATAACGAATTCGTAGTTCTATTACCTTCTCCACGTTTGTGGTCAGACAACCTGCATACGAATTTTCGTCCTGTCTCCCCTAGGTACACTTTATTGCAGTCTTTACATTTTAATTTATAAATTCCGCTTTTCTGTAAAAGAATAAGGTGGGAAGTAGGGAATGTAGTAGATAAAATATTAAGAAAAATTCGTGTAATTCAAAAAATGAACAAAAAATCAAATCAACTGTAACTAAACTAAAGAATAAAATAAAAAAGAATGATATTATAGTTACGAAGGCAGACAAAGGAAATACAATGGTACTACTGAGAAAGGACGAATACATCAAGAAAACAGAAGAACTTATAAGGGAAGGACCATATGAAGAAATAAAGTATGATTATACAAGTAAGTACCAGTCAAGGATAAAACAAATGATGAAACAGATAACATTTATAGAAGAAAATAAGAAAAAGTATTTATTGGAAAGTAATCCAACAGCACTAACCTTTAAAGTCAGGTTAAGATACATAAAGAAGGAAAACCAATTAGACCGATTGTTTCTTTTATTAATGCACCTATTTCTAAATTATCAAAGGAAATTAGCAGAGTACTGAAAGAGAAATATGAATTTGGGACAAAATACAAAATAGAGAATAATGTAAAATTGATAGCAAATTAGAAAATATTAGAATTAATGAAAATACAAAATTGATATCACTGGATGTTAAGGACATGTTTACCAATATCACAGTACATAAAGTTATTAAGTTAATAAACGATAATAATATGGGAGAATACAGGTATAAAAAGCAATTGGTTAAAGTAATTAAAGAATGTGTAAATCAGAACTATTTTAGGTTTAATAACAAGTTTTATATACAGAAAAAAGGATTACCTATGCGGTCTTCATTATCCCCTATTCTTGAAAAAATATATATGAATGATTTTGAAAAGCAATTAATAAGTTCCACTAAGTATAAAAACAATATAAAATTATGGACTAGATACGTTGACGATGTATTAGTAATTTGGGAAGGAAGCATAGAAGAAGTGCATGAGTTTATAAATGAGGTAAATAATAAGAATAAAAACTTACAATTTAAAGAAGAGATAGGAGGTAAGAAAATAAATTACTTAGATTTAAACAGAGAAATTAAAGATAATGAGAAACTACATTTTGGGATATTTAGGAAAGAATCGTATTCTGGTATAATTATACCAAGAGAGTCCTACCACCCATATAGATATAAAATGGCGGCAATCAATTCATTTTGTTATAGAGCTCAGAAGTGTTTAAAAGAGACCGAATCAAAAGATAGGGAGTTAAAAACGATAAAGGGAATTGTAAGGAACATAGTGGATAAAATTATGAAAAGGGTTAACATACAAAAAGCTAAAATAGAACCAGAACCAAAGAATTATGCAGGCTCATTGACATACATAGGTTCACATACTAGAAAAATTATAAAATGTTTTAATAAATACGGAGTAGATATAGCTATTAGAAAATGTGAAACGGTATTTGATAAGATAAGGAATAACAATATAGAAAAATTCCCAGTTTTACAGAAAAGCGGAATTTATAAATTAAAATGTAAAGACTGCAATAAAGTGTACCTAGGGGAGACAGGACGAAAATTCGTATGCAGGTTGTCTGACCACAAACGTGGAGAAGGTAATAGAACTACGAATTCGTTATATGCAAGACATTTCATAGAAGACAACCATAAGTTTGTTAATCCTTTGGAAGACTACGAAATTGTAGAAGTAGTAAATAACACAGTTGAAAGGAAACTTAGGGAGGAGTTAGAAATATTGAAAGAAAGAGAAAAAGGGTTAGACAAAATAATTAATAATAAAATTATATTTGATAATGAAGAAATATTTTATAACATAATTGAGAAGTAAATGATAGAGGACAGATAGATAAGTTTAAGAATTAAATTGCAGAGGACTAATTGGATATTTTTAAAATGAGGGTGTGTGACTGGCCCAGATGTGGGGGAGAAAGATGGTAGGTTTAAAAGGAATGCACGCACACACACACACACACAAAACTGAAACACAAGGAATTCGCTAGAAAAATATGTAACTGTCCAGATGGAGGGACAGGGCTCAGAGGGGAGGAAGGGACATTGAATTATTGCTTGTTGTGTGTGACCAGGGTGTGGTGGGGTGGGGGTGAAGGGTTTATTTTTAAGTTAATGGTTCATTTCCGATCTGACGATGAGCTGTGAAGCTTGAAAGCGCTAATCGGAATATTTTTATATAGTGGTGTGCAACAGTGATAATTCTGCTTGTGATTTTAACCACTAACACAACTTTATTCATTAAAACAACATTATTTTCAATATAATACCAAACTACACCATCAAAAACATGGACTTGCTATGGGAGCCCTTACCTCCGCTATCGTCTCCGAAATCTATTTACAAAAACTTTATGAATAAATAATAAATATAATCAAATTCAAAGGTCCATTAAGATGCTACTTTAGATACGTTGATTACACTATATATATATATATATATATATATATATATATATATATTTCAATCACTTTCTGCTACAGTCCGTTTCTTGATATATATAATACTATAATACTTATAACTATTTTACCTCAAGATATATTTTTTCCTAAGGAACATGTTTCGGGAGATCCTGTTCTCCCATCTTCAGCCTTCGCCATCTTGCTTCTGGTGCAGTATTTGTGTGTTGGCTTCTGGATGTTATTAAAGTGGTTTGTTGGTCTTTGGTCCTTCAATGTTGCATTATTGTGTGTGGTTGTGGTATCTGTTTTTGTATTTTGTGTATTTTCGATGTTGAGTGATTTGAATATTGTGTCATGTTTTGTATTGATTTGTATTTGTTCTGGTATTAATTTGGGAATATTGAACATTTGGGAAAATTTACAGATTTACAAACATAAAACACAAAACAAATTAATACCAGAACAAATACAAATCAATACAAAACATGACACAATATTCAAAGCACTCAACATCGAAAATACACAAAATACAAAAACAGATACCACAACCACACACAATAATGCAACATTGAAGCACCAAAGACCAACAAACCACCTTAATAACATCCAGAAGCCAACACACAAATACTGCACCAGAAGCAAGATGGCGAAGGCTGAAGATGGGAGAACAGGATCTCCCGAAACATGTTCCTTAGGAAAAAATATATCTTGAGGTAAAATAGTTATAAGTATTATAGTATTATATATATATATCAAGAAACGGACTGTAGCAGAAAGTGATTGAAATAATATAACCATACAAGGTAAATAAGCCTACAGTGAAAAAACGAAAAGTGAGGTTATAAAACAAAGCAAAAACAAAAGTGTATAGTGAAGGAAAAAAAATAGTGAAGTGAATAGCAAATAAGTGAAATCAACTACCATATAACGGATAACAAATCATCTCTCACATAAATATACATTAACATGTACACAAACAACATAACCACAATTCCATATAACCACATTACCAAATTGTTAAACAAATTTCAAACACGAAAAAAACAACTAATGAACACAAACATAAACATATACTTCAATAGACAATGCCAAAAACATAAATTAACACCTAAATACATCAACATAAACACAAACAACAAAAATATGACTGCACAAAAAACTATAAAACAAGCACAAAGGCTATGGATACAAAACGAAATTAATCAATTATACAATAAGAAAAATAGCATAACACATACTAGAGTAAGACATATACACATATAATACACATATAGCATAACACATACTAGAAAAGTAGACATATACAAACTACACTTACAGCTAACAAATTTATTACATCCAATCACTTGGAATAATAAATACAATAACATAGAAAATAAAATAAGATTTGAGAAAAACAAAAAGACTTATACAATCAACAAAAAACTTAACACATTAAAACAACAAAACAAAAATCAAGAACAAAAAAACAAAAATAAACACACATTTTACCCACGAACCATTAACCTCAGCAATACAGAATTTAACAAAAAAGAAACAGAATATTTAAACAATATGTCAAAAACTAACATAACCCAAAATGCAAACAAAAATCTAGAAAATTTAATAGTAGAAACAGAATTTGCCATTAACCTAATAAAAGACAATATACAAGAAGAAAAAAGAACAGAAGCAACACATATAATTAAAAAAATAATCACTAGCGAAATGAAAAACAAAGATAAACAAAAAAACAATAAAACAATAAAAGAAATTAAAAATAAAGTAAAGAACAATAATTTAATAATAACTAAAGCAGACAAAAATCAAGCAACAGTAATCATTGATAAAACAGACTACATCAAAAAAACCGAAGACTTCATCAACAATAATAAATGCGTACAACTAGATAAAAACCCAACAGAAAACTATCTTAAACAAACAATAAAACTAATAAAAACAAATAAAAACATTTTCAACAATAAAAACATAGACATATATATAAACAATAATCCAGAACCACCTAAAATGAACAGCCTAATAAAAATACACAAATTAAACAACCCAATACGTCCATTAATCAATTTCAAAAAAGCTCCTACATACAAAATAGCAAGAATAATAGCACAAAAACTAAAAAATAACCATTTAACAAATAACCATCATAACATAAAAAATACATACGAATTAATAGACAAACTAAAAATAATAAATATAAATGAAAATACATTTTTCACATCATATGACATAACAAACATGTACACTAATATCCCAGTAGAAGAAACAATTGACATAATAATAAACAAACTTATAGAACAAAATGAAAACAAACAATATATAACCGAAATAAAAAATAGTCTCCAACTAATACTAAAACAAAATTACTTTGAATTTAATAGCAAAATTTATCAACAGAAAGGAGGTTTAGCAATGGGATCACCATTATCAAGCATAATAGCAGAAATATTCCTACAACATATAGACACCAAAATACAAAACATCATAAAAACACATGACCCAGATGGCATATGGATAAGATATGTAGATGATGGACTATATGTATCAAATAACAAAAACACAAATGCAGAGAACATACTGAAACAAATCAATAACATACATCCCAAAATACAATTCACAGAAGAAAAAGAAAAACATAACAAAATCAACTATTTAGACATAACCATCACAAGATACAACAAACACATACAATATGCAATATATAGAAAACCAACTTCCACTAACATCATTATACCTAACCATTCTGACCACCCACCACAACATAAAATGGCAGCATTTCATTCGTTATTTAACAGAATGTACAAAATACCCCTAAACAAACAAGAAACTGACAAAGAAAGAAATATAATATACCAAATAGGTTATGCAAATGGATACAATAAAAATACTATGATCAAAATAGAAAATAAAATCAAATACAAAATAAAAACTGAACAATTAAGAATTAATCAAACTGAACAACACATAAATAATAACAACAACAAAAAATGGGCCACATTCACATATATAAATAATAAAATGTCAAAACTAACAAAACTATTTAAAAACACAGATATAAAAATAGCATACAAAACTAATAAAAATAAATTACAAAATCTAAATAGCTCACACAACAAAGATAATACAACAACCAACGGTATATACAAAATTGAATGCCAAGATTGCAATAAATGTTATATAGGACAAACAAAAAAACAGCTGAAAAAACGTTATTTTGAACACCTAAATGCATACAAAAAACCAAATATATGTAAATCCAATTTAACCACACATGCAATAAACACAGGACATGAATTCCCAGACATAACCAATGTAACACTAATAAAACATATACCACACAAAGGCACCATAATGAACATTTGGGAAAATTTACAGATTTACAAACATAAAACACAAAACAAATTAATACCAGAACAAATACAAATCAATACAAAACATGACACAATATTCAAAGCATTCAACATCGAAAATACACAAAATACAAAAACAGATACCACAACCACACACAATAATGCAACATTGAAGGACCAAAGACCAACAAACCACCTTAATAACATCCAGAAGCCAACACACAAATACTGCACCAGAAGCAAGATGGCGAAGGCTGAAGATGGGAGAACAGGATCTCCCGAAACATGTTCCTTAGGAAAAAATATATCTTGAGGTAAAATAGTTATAAGTATTATAGTAATATATATATATATATATTACAACGCCTTATTTCATCTAACACAATTATCTAATATTTGTAATGTTAGATAAATGTTACTTACCCGTGATATTACTTTACCTGGGCGCCAGAACAAATCCCAGATACAAATGACACGGTTTCAGCTTAGCTCAGCGCATGGAGACACTCTTTCTCAGGATTCGTTCAGTGATTGTGGTTTTCAAGGGGAATCGTTACAAATAACACTTTAATATTTGCTTGATTATTTTTAATTAACGTTTTAATTATGGTTTTTAAAACTTGAAATTTCTAATGGTAGGACTTATTTCTACCCTAACACTTATAATTACTGAGTGAGTGTGAAAAGTCAAGTTTAAGACGTTCAAACGACCTATTGTTCTTATCTGATTTAATTAAGAGATTGCTATCTCCCAAACCAGTGCTAAAGAACAGGTCTGCAATAATTTGCACGTCCAATACTACACCTCACTTTCCATTCAACACTCCTATACTATGTTAGAGCTAATCTTATAATTAAAATACAAAGTGTGAAATGCTTAGTGTCTTTTAATTATTGTTTATTGCTTTTATTATTTGTTTAGTGCTTATTTAATTGATCAATGAATCTATTTCTTACTGTTTGATGCGTTGACTGAAGATAGGAATTTGTAGAGGTCCTCCTTTTGATGGTTTTGCACAGAAGAATTGATGTTGATCAATGCTGTAAAAGATGCCCTGGCAACTACAGATGCTGTAGCCTACTGTCGCATAGGTCCTTCACGGCTGATGATTAATTAATTAATAAATAAATTAATTAAAGTTGTTTTACGCAGCGAGAGTTGTTGAACGGTATTAGTTCATCTACACTGCGGACTACTTCTCGAATTTGATGCTTAAATTACACTTTTGCGTGATTGAAATTTTCTGTACGTAATTTATACACGACTAGCGCGTTTAAGATCCGATCGAAGAGTCATGCTACCCCTCGCATTGAGTTGGCGTCAGTTTTAAATACTGGCTGCTGATTGGTTGTTCAAATAAATCATGCGTTTTTCCAGTTCTGACAATCTCGAACAGGTCGACAAACACCCCGTGACAGGTTTCAAACGGTAGAGAATTTCTTGTCAAAATCGTACTTCCTGTGTTTGCAAATCGATTGATTACAGGTATTTGCAAATGTGTTTTCAAAGATCTGACCACAGAATATTGTTGCTTAGGTTTTTATCTGTGTGTGTGTGTGAAAACACCTAATTCCTACGTAGCATAATTCTCTCGTTATTCCTGTTGGCGTGCGTCATCAGTATAACTTCTTCAATTGTTAATTATATTAACTGAGATTGCGGCTACTTATAAAGCTTTTCTTGCTGAATACAATGCTGTTTTCAGAATTGCCGTATATTTATAACTTTTGAAGTTATCGCAGGTTGAACTGATAATTTGCTTTGAGTAAAATTACATGTTTGTAATGGTTTCTGATGTCGCGGTGACGTGGTGTCGCGGTGAGAGTGAGATGGCTGCGATTATACGCTCTCTCTCTCTCTCTCTCTCTCTCTCTCTCTCTCTCTCTCTCTCTCTCTCTCTCTCTCTCTCTCTCTCTCTCTCTCTCTCTCTCTCTCTCTCTCTCTCTCTCTCTCTCTCTCTTGCTTACGGCGCTACACTCGTACCGTCTATCACTTTCATATAACGCTCAGTTAGGACGCTAATATGAATCGTTATAATATATATACTAAAATAAAGTTATTAATATTTCTAATATATTAAATTCAAATTAACAATTTACATAACAAAATAAAATTCACAACAGAAGAAGAATCGAATAATAAACTGAATTACTTAGACCTAACCATAAACAGAACTGAAAGTAATTTTGAATACTCTATATACAGAAAACCATCTCAAACTAATTTAATAATTCAAAATAAGTCTAATCATCCTCCCCAAGATAAAATGGCAGCATTCAATTCATTAATATACCGTATGTATAATCCCATTTAATGAACAAGAAAGAACTGTTATCAAACAAATAGCAATAGACAATGGATACAAAATAAAAACTATCAATAAATTAGAAAATAAATAAAACATAAACTCAATAAACAAACACCATACAAAGCTTCACGTAAATACTTCAACTAATGATAATATAAAATATATCAACTTTACTTATCACGGAAACATAACTTGTAAACTAAGCAAACTATTTACAGATACAAACTAAAAATGTCTTATAACAGATAATATTGTTTTCAATAAAATAAAACCTAACACTAAATTCAGCATTCATAATAAAAATGGAGTTTACAAAGTAGAATGTCCAGATCGCAATAAATTTTACGTAGGCCAGAAGAAGAAAAAAGTGTCCGAGAGATTCATTCGACATCCCAATGCGTTTTTAAAACCTAATATTTACAAATCTGATTTTGCTACACTCTGTTTCCTAACACTCAAAATGTCAAATTAATTAAAAATTAAAATTTTTTAGTTAAACTTAATTAAAAATTTAAAAAGGTTACAAAACGAATATGTGGGAAAATCTTAATATTTACAAACACAATAATAATAATCTACTAATTAAAGAACAAATTCAAATAAAAAAACAAGACGATTTATTTAAAATCATACATTTATTAGAATAATAAAACATTAAATACATAATAAATAGCTGATTACGAAAACATTACAACAATCGAAAATAGAATCGAAGTAAAATCGATTATCCGTTTACTATATTGTAAGCGAAATACTCAATTACAATTCAAAAAACCTCTGAAGATACAGAATAATTTCTGTGAAACGTGCGTCAGGTGAAAATAAATCTACTTGCAGTGTATTTATTTGAAGGTATTACATAGGAGACCTGCAGGAAACTCAAAGAGTTACTTACAAAGGAATTATGAATATGTATAATATATTTCTAGTTTCAAAATATGTCAGGTAATAATTAATTAAAAATATAACAGATAAGAAATACTTCACAATTCACAAACATATATTTCTACATATTTAAAGAATTTAATTCATCAGTATGATGTGTGTACTGAATTTGGGAAAACATGGACTGAGACAGTAAACTTGGTATACTTAAGAAGACAAATAATTTTTTGTAATAAAAACAAAAACTATACTTAATTTTCCATAAACGCTTATTCCAAATATTTTTCAAATACTTAATTTATTTAAACGTTTTTATAAATTACTACATAAATCTATCTTTAGATTCTGTTTACCCGGTGCTTTCTCTGTATACCCTTCTTTGTTAAAGCGCAGTTGTATATCGAGAAAAAGCATAGTTGTTGTTCCAACCGAGAACTGGATCTTTCTAAAAGTTTGTTAAGATCAGCAAACCAACCACAAGCATAAGTCGCATTGGGCCGATGGGGCCAAATGTAATTATAACTATTCATTGTTTTATAGATCTGAGTTGGGCAACTAGAGTTTACGAGCAACATAGCGGTTATAGTAATTAATTATCTTTCAGATGCTTGTACTATTAAAGTTAACAGCCTACGCGGTGCGATTTCTAATATAAAATTGAGAATTTCATAACACATTTATTTATTCATTTGTTCATTTAGTAATTATTTATTTACTAGTAGTAAACTGTCAGTACAATAAAATATATTTTTGAATTAATTCTTCTTTCATTATTACGCAGTTCTAGTAATATTATTATGTGGTAATTTTATTGTATATAGTCCTTAAATTCGTAGTGACCGTCAATCAATGAATTTTTCAGTGGAGGTTAGTGAGGCTCGGTCAAAAATAACACAAATTCTTAATTTGTTTGAGTCGACATTTCGACAATGTTTATTGTCATCATCAGGACCTGTGTATGAAATGCAAAAGAAATGTCAAACACAACAGAACAATTAAATATTTGGGTGAACGTGTTCATGTATGTGAGTGTGTGTGCGTGCGTATGTATGTATCATTGTATATGTGAAGACTTGAGATAGTTTGTTTACATCTTCCAATATTATCTTTAATAAAACGAGAAAATTATAGTATGACAAAACTTAATTTTTACAATATTACAATTTAAATTACTATATGTAATGATATTTTAATTAATTAAACAAACAGTAATCAACAATTGGATATTAGATTGGTACATAAATATGTTGACTATGCTATATGTTGACTGCTGTATGTATAAACAATTTATGTACCAATCTAATATCCAATTGTTGATTACTGTTTGTTTAATTAATTAAAATATCATTACATATAGTAATTTAAATTCTAATACTGTATAAATTAAGTTCTGACATACTATAATTTTCTCGTTTTCTTAAATATAATATTGGAAGATGTAAACAAACTATCTCAAGTCTTCACTATACAATGATACATACATACGCACGCACACACACTCACATACACGAACACGTTCACCCAAATATTTAATTGTTCTGTTGTGTTTGACATTTCTTTTGTATTTCATACACAGGTCCTGATGATGACAATAAACATTGTCGAAACGTCGACTCAAACAAATTGAAAATTTGTGTTATTTTTTACCAATCCTGACTAACCTCCACTGAAAAATTCATTGTATATAGTGTAAACTACATATCATGTGGAATAACGGACACAACCAGTGCGCTGTATGTAGTCTGTGTGTTTGTTTTAATTAACCGTTGTTATTATATTTAATCACTGTATATTAAAATTTACCAATGGAAAACGTTTCCGTTGTATTTAAGCGTTTCATGTTTTCTAAACCTACATTTCGCTCAATCGTAATAAGACCACAGTGTATTATTGCAGATTCTCGTATCTCGTATTTTCAACGTTATTGGCTATCGGCATAAACTAGTTAATCTAAAAAGCTCAGAAGACGGCATCATCAAAGATTTCAAAAGCTATTCTCTTTCCAAATCTCATCGACCTCTTCCCCAAAGAGTAGTTTCCTAATTACATTTTTCTTAATGTAACACCTTTCTTCATTTGTCATTTGTCTTCTTCTTTCTGTTTTAGAAAATCTCAAATTGTGTGTCTTTCTTCTTGCTTCTTCACACGTGTTTCAACGTCTACGTACGTAGATGTCCTCCCTATTGCTTGACATGACTAAGAATGCAGTCACCATCCGAACAGGCATTGTGAAGGCTTACCTTGTGCCACCACTGTACCTTGTAGGCGAACGCCCATACCAGATTCAGAAACCCCTTAACCTGTTTCTAAGTTTATCATCGCCAAAAACCACATACTCTTCCCAGAGAAGGGCAGGAAAATTCCCCGCTCTCCATCCAATGGATACGACAGAAAGTGTGTCTGGAACCCTCTCCTCGCAAGGAGACAAACGCACCTCTCCACTATGGAATGTAAATCATACACTGTTGATACAAGACATAACGTTGCCCAGCGGGGGCCTCGTGGCGGTGGCGTTTCGGTACAGGCTCGAGTCAGGTACAGGCTTCTACAGCGCCGGTTACATAGACCCGAACCTCGGGTCGCTCTACCGATCGTTGATCGTACGATTTGTTCCGATTATCAGCCCTGATACTGCCGAAAATCGGGTAACTCCGCGCCACAGAAGCACACGCGGGGTTAACCCCCAGGCCCCCACCTTCAGGGGGTCACCATACACAGTCGAATATACCCCCAAATGTTTGAGTTTGTGTGGCGAACGCTTGTCCTTTTTCATTACCTGTTTATTTTATTGTAAAAATTAGTAGTAAGTAATTTATACATTTAGTAACTTTCCAAAATTTATTAATGTTTTTCCTAAAGTTGGTAAATTAATTAAAATGTGTTTTTACCTGGTGTATGTTATAAGTACTTTAAGTTTATTATTTATACTAACCTTATGTTTGCAGGAATAGAATTTAATTGAAAACGTCGCTTTTGACATGCTTACAAAAACAAATAAATTATTTGGTGCGTGTTTGCGAATACGCCTACCAATTATCGCATGTACAGTTAACATTTGGCCAGCGGTGAGTTGGTGTATTCAGTGAATTGTAAATAAACAAAAAACAGAAAGAAACGCTGCATTATAGATTTATCAGGACAAGTGACGCGTATATGACATGTGCGGAGCGCGGAATTAAATGATACCTTCGCCAGTACACTGTGTCGCGCGTAAATAATAAAGCGGAATTCGACATATTCGCGGCGAAAATTGAAAACCTTAACTCTGTCACTGACTTTAATAAAATATATACACAACAGATTTCCAACCCTATCAATACTTTCCAGACAGCGCGTATTGCGAAACGAAACAAGAACTAATTTTTCTCTTCTTATAAAAATATAATTCTTGCAGGAGTAACACCCTGTATTACAATACATATGTTTTGTAAATTCTGTATAAATGTTTACTATATATATATATATATATATATATATATATATATTGTAACAAAATATAAAATTCGTTTACAAAATAAAAAATGTTGTTGTGTTTATGTTTTTTTTTGAAAAATATTGTTTTAATTGTTTTTGTTGTTCGTATTTAGTAAATAATTTTTGTAATTGTTTTATGTAAATATTTAAATCTTTTATTTCTGTTTCCGTTAACTGTATCACTTTGAGTTTTTTGAATTAATTTCTGCGTTAATTGTATTATCTCCAACACTAATCGATAGACGGTTCTTCTTATTTAGGTATCCTCCTTCCACTTTGGTAATGGCCGCCTTTCGGATAGTCCGTGATCTCAATTTTATTTTATTTTATTTCTATTTATTAATTTTATAAATAAACAGAAACCAATTTGCAGAAATTCCAGATTTATTAACAATTTTTATTATATATCGAGTGTTAATCGATTATTCAACAGTAGTATCGACTCGTTTCTCAGGGCTGTCGATTATTTTTACATCTGTATTTAATATTAATTTTCAGGTTCTTTGAACGGTTATATTATATAGTCAGAGAAGGGTAAGGTCAGGAAAGTATAACACTTAAAGTAAATAGCTTAAGAATCAAAAATTACAAAGTTATTATTTAATATATAATGTTTATCAAAGTAAAAATTCGAACCATTGACGTCTGGACGACTATATTGGCAAAGCTCGCTTTGAATTGTGGGAGTCAAGATGGCTGCTTCAGGACTGCATCTGTTAAAATGAAGTCGGCTCGACGAAATTTTCTTCCAATAAATGTTGTCCTTTCAAAGTTTCCTCGTCTCAGCAGTTGTGATTATTCCTTCTGGTGTTAGTGGAGTGGTACTGGTTCAGTGTTTTGTTATTCACTTCGATAATATGTGTTGGATAATGTTATAATTCACTTTGGTCAATAAGGTCGAAAATTGCACTCCTTGTCTCGTTATTAAGAATTATTGGCTTTATATGTTTAATTAATTATTTCACTCATTTTCTGTTCCGTATTACTTTAGTTTAATGGTTGTATTAGTTGTTCTCACTGAATTTAAAGTTTAAGTTAAGTTTTTAGCAATTCACGATTTTCACTGTAGACTAAACTTACTTACTTGCTTACTGAACGAACGCCATACTTGTCTGCTATATAGGTTAATATAAGCAAAATCTCGTTCAAGTGTGCTCGACAAAGTCTAATAATCAACTGTTCTAACGTCCCTCATCATCTGAAAACGTCTTAGCCAATTTAATATTAGCAATACATTGTTTTAAATCTTTTTCGTTTCCGTTACATGTATGAAATTTACATTATATTACTGAATATATTTTTGCTATTATTTAATTTTATTAAATACTATATACATAATCTCTTTCTTTAGTTCATTCTGCTTGATTTGATACCAAATAATATATTTTTACAAAGTTTTCTATCTAATATGCTATATTTACTTCATTTTGAAAAAGTAGGCTTTAAAAATTACTTCCTGTTCTTCTCAAAATGTTTGCCATTTTATATGTTATATTTATGATTGTACTAAATCTCAGATTGAAATAAAATGTTTATCTTCCCTTAATTTCTTGTAATTGTATTAATTGGTTATCTTTTTAAATATTATTCTTTAATTTGTGACTCCCCCATTTGAATTTTCAGTCATTACATTTGCATTTTTTCCAATAATTCTTCCTATCTTTTTACAATATCTTTATAAAGTATAATTTACATTATATTACTCTGTGACTGATTTACCTTTACATAAATTTCATCAGTTTAACTAGTTTACTGGACTTGATTCATCAATTATAATGTAGTTGAGATTTACCATTTGGCCTAGATTTTATCTGTTTTTACATACAAAGTTTTTGAATAATACAGCTTGTTTATATCCCTTCTGACCTTCTATTATAATACAATATTAATTAACATTTCCTTACTTTAACAAGAACATTTAGTATTGAATTCATACTATTAATCCATAACAAATATTTGACATTAAAAAAGTGGTATTTAAACTCAGACATTTTAGTCTTGATTATTACTAGTAACACATAATAAATATTTTATAATAAAAGAATTGTATCCCCATTCAGACATTTCATCCTTGATTAACACTATTAAACATAATAAATATTTTAGAATTATAAAACATTACCCTCTATTTTCCAACATTTAGGTATAGAGTTCATTTACTTTAATAGAAACATAACACATCTGTTCCTTCATTTTTTAACTTTTCTTAAAATTACTTTTGTGCAGTCTTATCTGTTTTTATTTTATATTAGGGATGTATCCCTTGTCACTTCACTTATTAACTACCTGCTCTCTATTTATCTTTCTCATTTTAGTGAATGTTGTTAGATAAAAAGTGGCACTTTCTTAGAAATATTAGTATTTGATTTTTATAATACTATTCTACCAAATAGTATTTATGAAGTTAAATTAAAACTTTAAAGTTGTTCAAAGGTACACATTTATTTAGTTTAAGCATTTAATGCACTTTCTTGAAGTTTATATACTATAATAAAATAACTTGCACTGGTCCCCTGTTATTTCTTGATACTATCACTAATCAGTTTTATATTATCAAGAATTTTATTTATAGAGGATTCTTAAGATTTGTTTTTATTCATTATAAAATAACTTTCATGGGTGCACTTTTACTTATACCTCTAAACACTTTTGTTTACATTTACTTTACAATAGTTTCTGTTTTTGGGTGTTATACTTTCGTTGGTGACTTTTAATCTCTTTTGGGGTTTTTATTTTTTTCTTACTGGGTTTCCCTTGAGTATTTCTTGTATCTTCTTATCCTACTACCTTGTTTCTTCAAAATCATTCATTTTTATTAGGTATTTCGGTTTGTTCAGGGTATTTACTTCCTTATTCATATCCTAGCTTGTTTCTTGAAAAACAGTCTTTATTTTAGGGGTGTCGGTTTGTTCTGGATTTTGCCTTACTTACTGATTCTCATTCTTTGTTTCTTCACTACAATATAGTTTTATTATGTACGTTGGTTTGTTCTGGGTATTTTCCTTACTTACTCCTATCCTACCTGGGTATTTCCTTACTTTATTTTAGTTTTTTGAGTTTATTTTTCATTACACATATTTGTTGCACATTTGTTTTTTCTTTATTTTTATTTCTTCAAGTTATGATTGTATTTTATTGTGATACTTATTTTTTTTCATTTGGATTTTTTCTTGATAGTTATTTTAATTGATATTTATTTATGATCATATTTCATTCATTACTAAGTGCATAATCTGTCATGCTACAATATATATACATACACAAAACCTATTTTTCAAGTAACTTGATTTCGTTGACTCATTATTCCTTATTCTCGTTTGATGTCATATGTTCCATCGTCTACTAAAGGTGTTGTCAAGTAATTAAAAGTAAAAAATTAAAACACAGACATAGTTAATGTAAGTGAAAGTTTAAAATAATTTTGTTATATGTAAAGACGTGTTAAACACTTATTTAAATCTTACCGTACATTTCGAGTAATCTGACAACAACGTGCAATACGTAAGGAAATAAGAGTTCAATAACTTAAAGTACACAGTTGAATGAAAAGTTACTGTAAGGTTTCTTCTGACAATTATACGTCTGATTTTAATGCTAACGGAAACGGGATTTTGTAAGAAACTCTGAACACATTAACTGGGGCTCGAACGTGCCCCTCATACAGTCTGGAACTTTAGCGAAACGTGATTATACCCACTCGGATAATTTAGCCTAAATTTCATTAAGTCGATCGATTTCTATAAAATTCTTTTGGCCTTCGTTTGAAACGTACTTTCAAAAATTATATATTGTGATAAATTAATTGCGTCAATCGGTAAAAGCTGTTTCAGCGGGTATAGTAGTCAACAAAACGGCTATTAACAATGTAAAGTATGATGATGTCACAACGATAATTCCTACTAGTTTTAACAATTTACAACTAATTAGGGAAAGAACTCATAGGAGCAGAAATATCTGGGTTATTAATATGAACCAATAGGAGCAGAATAGTATACGGTATTATGAATCATACGAAGACAAGTTACTAATCAGTAAAGCGTTGTTCAGTGTACACCAACACACTCATTGAGCGAGTTAGCACACAAACGCTGCAACCGTGCGTCAAGAGCACATTCGTACTGCTGAAACGTAGGCGAATTGAAATGACAAGAACCGCATTTATAAAGATGAAAACGCTGCTCTAAAGATAAAAGCCTGAATCTAGTTTTTAGGATTCGTACGGTGCGTTGTTAAGTCTTCTCGGCCTTATTGTATGGCGCAGATGCTTGGACGCTTAAGAGACGCTTGGATGAATAGAACTGAGGCTACTTAATTTTTAGGACTCAAAATATCGTGGTTTACTAGAGTGTCGAACAGTAAAATCCTACGGACGGTTGACAAAGTAACAAAATTTGTAATATTCGAAAACGAAAGTTTGAAACTTTGGGCATGTTTTCCGGGGACCCAAAATTGAAGTTCTACAACTCACACTTTAGAATTAAACATGGAGTCAGAATATCGTTAGAACGAAGAAGAATTTCGTTGATAAGAAGCCTGCGAAAACGGTTGCATTGCGCATCAAGCCATAGTAAAGCGCCAAACGTGTTGGAAAATAAAACAGCAAACACGTTTCAATTATTATTATTTGCTATAGTAAACGCAAAGCATTCTACACAATTTTCCTATGTTAGGTCTATTAAATTAAATTTTGTGTTAATGATTGTTAATTATTTGATGTATATCATTTCACGTATTATCATATACCAGAAAGAAAAGAACATTACTTAATTGATCTTTTCTTCTGAAATACAGTCATAATTTTTGTTTGTGTAGTTTTTAAAATAAGCGATAATATGGATCGTTGACGTTAAAACAAACGTGCTGGTAATATTGGACGCTGTAATGAATAAAAAACGTAACGAGTATTTCCTGTTTTTGATGATGAACTTAAAAACGGCCAACTTTTCTTACGAAAGATCTAGCCGCAGAGAAAATTATACATGAAATATAAGTGATTTTTTACAACACGCCTATATACTGGAAAGCCTATTTGTCAAAACATTGAAATCTGTAAATACATTTCTAAAACATTTTATTATTGTATGAACATTTTATTATAATTTTTTCTTATACAGTACGATTAACGTTATGTAACTTTAATAGTGAACTCTACTATCCAGTGAAAAAATACGTGCTTGAAATACAGTTATCGAAGAAACTGTCTGTAAGTGCAATATTTTTTAAGTGTTACTGTACTTTAAATACTATACGCAGCTTACTCCATATTGTCGAGTATTGTAACATAATTTTTGCATATTCGAATATACGAATTGTCATATATCCGAACTACTCTTGGTACCAAGTTAGTTCGGATAACTGTCTCGCTATTGTATTTTGTTCAAGGCGGCTGTTTTGAATATTCAATAACCATGACTGCCGACCTCATCCGGGATATGGCACTGTAAGAAGAAAAAGAAGAAGAAAAGTTCATATATCGTGACAGGAGACTTGCAACAATAAGCAAATAAGAGTTCAATAACATATATTACACAGTTTGAATAAGAACTTGCGTTACCTTTCTTCAGACGTTGTACATCTGATTTTATTGTTAACGGGGATGGGATTTTGCAAGGAAATCTTACCGCATTAACGGAGTTCGAACGTATACCCCCATGCAGTCTCGAACTTTAGCAGAATGTGATTTGTCACACTCTGCAAGTCAGCTCAAAATTCGATACATCGGTAAATATTAATTTATATTGAGATAAATTAATTACTAATATTATGAGTAAATTAACATATGATGACTTCAGAAAAAAAATATTGTGTGCGAATATCTGTGTGGCTGTGTGTGTTGCAATTAAGTCACGCTTCATCACTCAACAATCGACACTACAATAATACCAGCCGTGGATTACAGACTACTTCTTCGCTTACTAGAAATCGCTGTTTTGTTTTCACGCGAACGAATCGCCACGGCTAAAGTTCGTTGTATTCCTACATTATTACATTTTCTCGCTCTTTTTCCGCGTCAATACGCGCGCACACACAATAATTTCGTTTATATTATTTTAGTGGCGATGCCAAACGAAGTTTTCGCAGAGTATGTAATGCGGGCACTTAGTTGAGGTGGCGCGGCGCGGCGGTGGCGGTGGGGAAGTAGATCGCACACAGCAAACACAGTTATTGCAGCAGCTACCGTAGGTAGCCAACTGCAGCTGATATTAAAATGTTCACCCGACTGTATTGACAAAGCTACAACTTCAGCACCCGCTTCATCTTCTATCCTAGTTCGTACGTCTCTTTCCCATTAATATCTTAAAACTCCCAGTTTCTTGCCCTATTTCATGATATCTGTTACCATTATTTAATAACGCGGTAAAATTATCTACTTGTAGCACATTATTAGGGCAGCCTGTTTGTGTACGACGCCAATAATAGACGCGCTTGTATGTGTATTCAGCACTTGGCACTTACCACAGCCAATTCAGTTAATAAACTACAGTTAGCGGCGCGCGCGCGCGTAATAACTCAACGCCACTCTTCCTGCCTCGTCTCAACTGAACGTACAGTACAGTATGTAATTGAATGAATGATGAAACTACATACTCCTCACCGTTACTCGACAATACTAACACACCTATCTTATTCTTTCGAGTATCATGTCAGCACTAATCATCACTATTACTTCAACAGAATTTTCAACATACTACGTAAATCCCGACATCAAATAACCTTATCAATCAATAATATACTTAAGAAACATACTACACGTTTAAAATACATATAGAAATAAACAGTTCTACACTGATACCTACGGATAGCTACAGGTGCTTTTGAAACTTAAAGGAGAATCACCATACTTCACTTGCCTTGGCTTACGAGTAGGCATTTGTAAAAAAAACGACTCGCTGACCTGCACTTAAACCTTGTCAGCGAGGAAATACGTTACCATACAAGGCTAAGCTGGAAGACCAACCAAATATTTTTCTACAAGATCTCCTCATATCGGGTCCTGAATCCAGGCGCTTAAAAAGCAGAACCTGGAAGACATTGTGCCATATGCTAAATCACTGCATATGCGGTTTCAGGATGAATATCCACATTAAATTTATTATCATTATCATAACATCTGTATGTTTATTATACACTTCATATGTGCATATTACAGAAAAATTAACCAGAGCTTTTCAAACTTCATATATCATAAGCATGCTTTTACACACAAACCTGTACTTGCAGCAAAACGAAAATAATTTTAACTGGCAATGTGCGCAGAAGACTACAGAATGACAATTGTTAACATATTTTTTGACAAAAATTAGCAATTTAATTATTTATATAGACCAACATTTAATATCTTTGATCAAACAGTCGTCTGTTCGATTCCAGGAAACACCTAAACAATTTATGTTTCACATGCGATCGTTTTTGACGTCTGCCAAATGAGAACGGATTAGGATAGTGCGACGTGGCTGATAAGTTGCCTACTATAAGAAATAACTTCATGTATTCACGTCTGTAGTAGGGACAGACCCAAGGCCCAATCCTTTGAGCGACGAAGAAGAAGAAGAATTTAGTTATGTTATGGATGGCACCGTTGGGGAAAGTTGAACTGAGTTATGACTTTCATACGGAGCCAGCTACCTGCACTCCCTTAAGAGTTGTATAGGATTCGTTTAGAATAGGGTAGTAATCTCCTTGAGTACAGTTCCCCTACAAAAATAAGAGAATTGCTTGCAGACATCATTGAGCAGATTTGAAGACAGTTTGGAGTTTCTTCTCCCTAACTGAGTGTATGGAATAACATAATAAAATATAAATTAGCCAATTTTATTAAGATGATACATTGAGTGTAACTGAAGTTAACAATAGAATGATTCTAACAACTCATTAAATATAAACATTAAAAAATAAGTAGTAAAAAGTATTATATACAGATTATGTTGAATTCGTAGAATAAAGAAGTTTTGGCCAAATATAGAGTAAACAATTATTATTGAAAAACATTTTATTTAAAGAAACGTTTATTATATTTGTACGAACGGGAGGAAGAATAAGCCACTATTACATGGTGATAAAGTGTATGTAACAGTGATTTTAAATGGTCTTTTCTGAAAGTTAGTCATGATGTTCCTAAGATATTTAAGTAAATATGAATGCCTCATGTTAGAGTTCTACTATTTCTTGTTTTAGACATAAATTACGTGAAACAGATTGCATGATATACTTTCACATACCTATAAATCTGTTCGGGTTACGTAGTTTTAGTGTTGAATAACACTGGAAATGTAATGAGCATTTGGATATAGCTCATTGTATATTCTGGAAAAACTATTTAACATGACGAATTTGGTAGCTCAGGTTTTAAAACACAAAACACGTTAACCCACGGTCTTTCCTGTCTCGCATATAAGCACGACTATCTAGATCTGGCGGTAATGATATGAGGTCTAACCCGTAAAGCGAAGAATTAGAAGTACTGTATTGGGTTAACAAGTATGAATTGGTAAAAATTATTTTATCTAGGCCTATTACTATCGTACGTGGCAATCTATTAGATAGTATCATAAAGAAAAAACTGATTAATTCGTCGGTTGAGAAATGTTTTACTGTTAACAAAAGTTTATAATCATAACTGGTCGTCGGAAAATCCAATAGGATTAATATTTTATCGGTAACACGAATTTATAACTGTTTTAAAACTAAAAGACCGGTTTTACAAACGATCAGTTCCAAACTGATCGGACGTTCTGTGTTGCCAGAAAACAAATATATCATAATACCGACGACAAGTTTGGAGGTCGACTGAATAGAAACGAATACAGTACCAGAAAAGGAAGCAACTCTTGACGCCCAGAGATAGATATCCTTACTGAACTTTCTGCGACTAATTTTCGTGGTAACGTGAAAGTGAAATTCATGAACCCAAATATAGTCTTGTCATAAAAATAATTACATCGACAGTACAAAAATCCCAGAAGCTTTATTTCGCAATCTACGACTTACTCACAATTTAATAATTATTATTATCATGCAATAATATGTTTGTGTGTACGTGTGTTGTTGTGTGTTTTGTGTTACGTATGTATAAGATGGATTTAAGGGGATGTATAGGATAATCCCGCAATACAAAAAAACTTAACTCTCTTGGGGAAATTATTTTATTTTTTCTTGTGAAGCTTAGCTACATTTTGAAGATATGCGAAAACACTGTTTAAAAACTGTCGAAACCGTGTGTAAAGTTGGATTCCCATATGGTTATTGAAATCCACCGAAACAATAATGAAACACAGTTCTCTTCCTATATACGTATAAGTTTTTTAGTGATTAAATATTTTAGATGTTATCAGATGTGATATATTCCATAAACTGTACTTATCTCTATCCTTAGGAAGTTGATGTTGTGAGTGTAATATGTAGTCATGTACATATTTATACTATCTACTGAATTTTGTATACATACATACACGCACGAACACATACACACGCGCGCGCATCAAAAATAGCTATTTAATTACAAATTAGATTCATAACTTCTTGTTCTATTAAAATTCGATAACAAGTTACGAAACAAATTCTTTCATCAGAAGAGATGAATTTAAAAATTTTAATATTCTTTTTTTAATTGAAATTAAATGTTTATTAAACACAAAAATTTTCTTTCATTATCTCAGTGAACGTGCTAGTATAATTTTTTAGACCAAATGTTTAATACAAACTTTGTGCACATTAATAATTTAAATAGTATGAGACGTCAACAGCTCTTACAGTCTTAATTTTTATTAAGACATAACTTCAACTATTTTGAAAACGCGTTTAATCAGCGCGGTGCACGGATCACGAGGTATCGTATACGGTGATCCGACCGTACTGTGTACGATAATAATTTATATTTTGCTGATAATTTGAAATTACCGTGCGCAAACAGTACCTGTGGAAGTGGATAAAATATTACATGACCGTCACCGCAGCGTACCACTGGCTTTGTGCGGTACGCCGCCCTGCACAATATATTGCCGCCCGCACTCGCGTTGTCGCACACGCGCACCGCCCCATTTTTGTTACTTTATATTTTAATACCTACCCGATTCCACCGGGTATCAGCACAATCTACGTTGCCTGATTTTTTATATTTTCAATAATGTTATCTTACCTTTTACGCGTACGTATTAAAAATAATATTGAAACTATTGTTATGGTAAGTGATAACATTATGTGCTTACGCTTTCAAGCCGGTTTCCGTTAAAATCTGTTTAAAATGTTTTATACAGAAAGGGTAACGCGTTCGAAAGGAGCGGCAACGGGGCTTTAATCGAGCTCGCATGTCTGTGATATTTTCAAAAGCAGAAAACGTCGCATTGACGTGTCAAGGACACAGAGAGCCGTGACGAAATAATGTCTCCTTTGGGAACGGCAAATATGTTCAGTTTAACCACTCACTCATGTATTCGACTGCATTAATGTTACCCGCGCGAGCACACCTCTGACGTCTGTCCACGTCAAGCCTACATATGGACGCATAATGTTTAATTACACGTTGATAGTTGTAATCATAACTATCGTTGACGTTTTGTTGATATTGATGTATGCGCAGTCCTAATTAACGTGTGATGTTTGTTGATGAAGAGACTGAAGCAGCAAAAGATTTAAAAAAAGTAAGTTTTGTAAAAATTTAACATCTATTTTTCTAAATTGACTTAAGATATTTTTATATGTGTCTTATTACTGTTGCTTTTTTATCATAAAATGATTTGCACTCAGTTATTTACCTAAATTGAAAAAAGCAAGTGACAAAAAAGCTGGAGTAATAATTATTGTAAACCATTATTTTCCACCCTCAACACGAGATTTACAACATTTATTATCAGGACATAAGGTCCCTATGAACAAACACACACACACACACACACAAGTCTTATGTCTTTTGGTTTCTGGTTGTGAGTCGGTTTTCCATAACATTTTCTACAGATTCATCTTTGCAATGTTCAGAACGATTTTCATCAATGTTCTAGAGATCCGTCGAGGAAGATTCTGCCGAAAACGTTACAGAACACCGGGTCTCAACCAGAATCGAAAACCCATGATTCCACTTCAGCGAAAATCTAAGAGTAGGACTATACAAACAACGTATCAGTTTCATACCTATATTTATATATAGTTTAATATATATTATTTGTTTGATTGTGCGTTCCTTTACATCTAAAGAGACAACTGAATTGAATAACTCTAAATGGAAGAATATTGATATTAAAAAAAGATACTATTAGCTTACTGTATACTATAAATCGTGCTGTAAATTTTCACAATTTACAGTCAACAGTTACAATGAAATCCTATATCTTCCAACGACAACGGAATTAACTGCCAGACTTTTGAACAGAAGTAGGCCTCTGAGTACTTTAAGACACAGTACAATATAAAGTGTTTGGTGCAAAATATAATGGCATATTGTACTTCAATTATGCTAATAGACATATATTTTAATATGTCATACATAAATTCTCTGTGTAGTTTATGTGAGTGATTAGGGCAAAAACGCTCGAAAATTCACACGCCCCCGTCTACACACACACACACACACACACACACACACACACACACACACACACACACACACTCACTCACTCACTCACTCACTCACACTCACACTCACACTCACACTCACACTCATATTCACGCACACACATTTTTGTATGTATACGTATGAAAAATCGTAATAAATATATTTTAATATTCCTGCACGTCGAATGACCTCCTAAGCCTAGAAGGGCAGTTTCAACATTTTGACAGCGAAACAGTCTCTGAGGCAGTCACGCTGTCAGAAGTAGTTCAGTAGAAGTAGAAGCTGTAGAAGGAATTCAGACTTATCAGTATACTTTATACTGCTGATGTTTGTGTTACATTGCCACCACTTAAATACTACAAACAACACAAAATTGTGTGTACTTTTACATCTTAATTACACTTTTTAATGAGAACGATAGGTATTCTTGTTTTAGCGTAGGCCTACGTTAAATTGTTCTATAAGGGTATTCTTTATGAATTTTATCCATTCCAGCTGCGAGATATCATGACTTCCTGACATTGATACCTAGGACATTTTAAAAAGATTACAGTTGGTCTTACGACGTCTCAGAGACACCAGATATGTCCCCAGTAACCGCAACTTAGACGAGGACGCACACACTCAAGTGAGCGTGCAGAGCACGTGCGTGAGTTTCTTTGAAAAACAGAGATAATTAAAATTTAACCCCTAGAATTCAAAGCTTAGATTTGTCAAAATTAGTCCACGCACTAATTTTCTCAAAATTAACAATAATTTTTTTTAAGTGATAAAGTTTTCTCTAGGGACAAAAATTGGATAGATTGAAAATGCAGGTCGCAGAAACAATATGATGTAGCAGGGAATATTCACCGATAAATAAATTTTTACATCAAACGATGTGAATATTGATCAACATGTTACGTAGTTAATAAAGACTGGAGAAATTCAACAATCGAACAGTGCAGCCGGATAGATTAAAGAGCAGATTACGATTTTGATTACTTCGGCTGTATTCCGCGGTGTGCCATTTTTCAAAAATTTATCTCGTAAACGACACGATACTGTGAGACATATCGTGGAGATTTCAGGTTTTCAGAGCCACTCAACAGTCGGATTGGCAGGTCATTTTAAAATATATTTTTAAATTACTGAAGTATACTGTTAACAGATTGTTATTTAAAATCTAGATGTGGTTGAATAGTCACTTAAAACAAAATAAAATTGTGACACAAAGTAAAATTACGATTAAATATGAAATTTACTGTTAATAACACGCAAGGACTTGACAAGCAAATGATCATTTCGAAATTAACCTAGAGAAGTGTGTGTGCGTGTGTATGCTGGCGCTCATGCGGTTTGTGCTATATGAAAAAGTAAATTAGGTTAGTAGAGTCTGATGATACTAATATATCGTTAACGGACATTAATTAGAACGCTGAAGTCTGCGTTCAGCTTTATTTACACATTACTGCTCTAGTTTCAGTTTGCCACTGCAAATTAAGTTAATGCACTATAATTACTAAATTTCCTAATACATGCAGTGATCTGCAACAAATATTTTTTGTAATTTTAACTTTCTTATACCGCGGTATAAGGAATATTTACAGAATGTTAAAAATGTTTGGCCCAAACCAAACATGTGTTTTGTTAAGAGATCCTTAATACACAGATTACCCGAAGCTCAACTTCTACAGCCACAGTATTGAGCTTCTTCGCCAGAATTGGAGAATCAAACGCGCGAAATAAACCTGTTGATACTGGGGAATGGTAAAAACAGACAGTAACAAAATGAACACACTGTATGACATTGGCAGTAACAGAGTGGGTTCTGATCTAAGATACCTGATTTGGTTCTATAACTTAAAACACGCTGGCTCTATAAACTGGTTTAAAACCCCAGATAAATAACGACTGTGGAAAAAATTAATAACAATGTAATTTACATGATACAATGGAACGATCAACAAAAATTTAAGACCGTAAACCTGTACAGCGGTGCATCGGTGGCGTCATTGTAGATAGGTGGTAGTCAACGTTTTGCGTCACCAGCCACTTTTTGATTGCAAAACTTTAGCTTGTCATATGCCACATATTTATTTCTAACAAATACTGTAATATATATAGCAGGCATAAAATAGAGGCGGATAGCCAGCATTAAACAATGATTAAGGAGTTCTTATTAAGACACCATAAAAATCAAGTATAGGCCTAATTGTGAACTACCGACTTTATTCGCTTTGGCAATAGCTTTACTTGCAATATTATCAACATTTTTTTCTAGTTTCTCTGACATAGCTTTTCAAACCATTGGGTGATATTTGCGTTTTGGAGAAGCTACACAGTGACAGTTTTTACATTCAGACCGGGGTTCGCTGCACCTTTACCATCTCAATCGTGTTAAAATTTCAAATAAAACAATATTTTCAGATGTATAAATTTATTAAGAAGATCATAATATTTTAATATTGACCTTCTTTCAAACTTATGTGAAATGAAGGGATTTGAAATTTACTATAAATTCAGTAAAACGTTTTTACATAACCAGATTCGAGTAAACACATTCTTTTTTCACTTATCGCGTGCCAGTAGCGGGTTAGCCAGCACTGCTGTAAATTTTAAATAATTCGTCAGCTAATAACCTGATGCGCAATAAGTTACAAATAGTATATTACAGGACATTATACCAATCAACGGTTATGTTCGGGCGTCGCAGAGGCTATTTTATTTGCTCCTTGTAACCTTGATAACTCAATAAATTATAGTATATATGTAACGGACTCTTAGCCTAGTTTTAAACAGTGAATGCCGCTTACGGGTATGTCATTTCAAGAACTGTGGACGTTGTCAATGGAAATATCAAGTTTATTTGTTCTTAGCTAGGACTTAGTAAACTTAATAATTTATATAACCCTAATGTACAACTTCATAATTTACACTTATTCCATTTGTAATGAATAATTGCGAAATTAAGTGTAATTTGATAAAAGTGTCTAATAAAACTGGTATTGTTTTAATGATTTCTGGTGTGACGTTAGTTCTACCATTCCAAAGATCGTTATTTACATAACGATAGAGAAACAATAGTATCTTTTTCTGTACGTTTTGTTTTCAAATACGCAGTACCGTATCTTTTTATATGCAGTGTGTCTCTTTTTCTTAAAAGTAATATTGATACTAAATAATAAATTAGAAATAATTTGTAACAAGGAAGCCAGTTGAAACTAGATTTCAGCGACTTCTTGTTTGCAAAATGTTTGTTCGGTTTTATACATTGCGGTACCTTTTTATGACTTTTATCCGATCCCAAGTTTTAATGTACGTTTTCCATATTCTCACTACCGAGTACTGAATAAATGTTTTAATAAAGCTGTGGGAAACACACTTTGTTACCTCTCTCTCTCTCTCTCTCTCTCTTTCATCACTAAAATCTGTTGAACACGTAAGCGTGTATAATAAATGATTAATCAATTATCAGTGCGTGAGAGTGTCATAACAGTGTGCGAACGTATTGTCGCTACGTGACCTCGTTTTCTGCTGTTATTTTGTACCTCGGCCCTCTTACATTCCGACATTTTTCTTCACGTAAGTAGTCTTGTAATTTATCTGATGAATGCAACATTAGGACAGAAAAAGCAGTTCTGTTGTATGATTTTATGTTTTTTTTTCTTTCTGTTGATGACCAATCTGTTTCACATCCTACATCCTCGTTTAACTTTTTTACAAAATGTTTTCCTACTAACTTCAATAACATTAATCACTTCTGCAGTAGGCCTAATTACTATTTTTTCTTCATTATTAAGTACTCATGTATTCCAAATATTTACCGAATGTGTTTACTTCTTATAACTTAAATCTAATTTAAAAAGAACATCAATTGTCTGGCAAATTTCTTGAAGAAGTTAAAGTGAGAAAATAATGTTTGCTTTGAAGCTGAAACATTCTAGTAGACATAATGTTCAACGAGTTTATTGCGAGGGATGTGATGCTGACAACCTTGAGAAGTGGCTTTCTTTCGAAATGATAAATAAAGTGTTTCAAATTTACGATGATAAAATTGTATCCGTTTTGCCCCAGAAAGATGACAAAGGAATTGAGATTGAAAACGAATCGCAAGGAGAAGAAACGTAAGCTCCTTACTTAGTGATGCTTAATCGGCATCGGGGACAATATAGATGGGACAGAAAACGAATAACAAATTTCGTTACCAACTGCTCTCTTTTAATTGTCTATTTTTCCATACAAATTACACATGTGATAGTCTGAATTTTTGAATTTTTTCTGTATTACGAGGTAATTTCATTTTTTCATTTTTAATTCCAAGTACAGCATTTATAAAAATTTTCTCGCAATTTCTAAAAAATCAATGCTGTACTTTATTCTCCTGTCCTGTATTCTAATTTTGAAGCGTGGGACTATCTTCTGAAGGTTCTACTACTATCCAGTGGAGTGAAAATTTGGAAGTGCCGTTCGTTGCTGTTGTGAACATACATACTCCATTACGCACTTTCGTAGTGTGTCAACTAATTGACAATTGTAATGCGGAGACTAGAATAGAAAGTGAAGTATACTCTTCAACTTTCCTTAAGTAATCAGGTGAGTGAATCTTTACGGACAACTGTCATTCACAATGCGCCTTTCCGTCACGCCTACACACCATGATTCTACGAATTCGAAAGTAAGCGACTCTCTGTGGTTATTCGTTTTGTTATATTACTTTCTAGTCGTGATTCCTTACGCTTTTGTTTCTTTTCGCAGTGAAGGTACAGATTCCTGATACATTTAATATTATGATCAAAAGTAATAGATAAATAAATAATAATATCAATAATTTTAAACACTGATTAAGTGTAGATGGATCAAGTAATTGTTGTAATTGTCATTGTTAATGTTATGTTTGTATGTGGTGCGCCATGTTTTTCTAAAGAATTATTCAGTTAAGAGTACGCCGGATGAAAGTGATTAATAAAACTTGTGGCTGTTTTGTATTGTCCGGTGTCACTTTAAAACACCTTAAGGATCTCTAAATACAAAACAGTAGTTCACCTTCACTGTATGAAGTAAGTTCAACTTACGTGGTAAATGCGGTATAGTCCGCCCAATCTAATTTCAACTCAGCTTACATTGGCTGTAAGAATTCAGTTTTTATTGACTATAAAAACTAATTTATCGACTAATTAATTCAGTTAAAAAACTAGTAACTAGTCTAAGTTTTTTTATTAATTTCCATCAAATATACGCGTACATTAATTAATTTAAGCAGTTAAGAAGAGTTTAGTAAGAGTTTTACACAGTTAAAAAATATTAAAATCTGCATAAGATTCTACATGGTTTACTTATTTTTATAGATTATCCGCCTCTGAAAACGCCTCTTCAAAGAACTTTAGGTGTGTGTGTGTGTGTGTGTGTGTGTGTGTGTGTGTGTGTGTGTGTGTGTGTGTGTGTGTGTGTGTGTGTGTGTGTGTGTCCGCGCGCGTGTGTGTTGTACATGCGTTTACTGGTCTTCTTTTTCTTCTTCTTCAAAGGTCAAAGGTTAACTAACCGATCTCCACTGTCAAGCCCCCCGACGGCTCTCCAAATCTCTTTTCCCTTTTAGCGAGAAACGGTTGTTCGTGATATCTTTAATTACACTTAGTACATACAAGGACAATCTACGTCTGCCAACAGGCGTCCTTTGGGTATCTTTGTTGATTGCTTCAAATCACCTGTAGTATGTTGTGCAAGTGAAGAAAATTTCTGAAAATTTAAAGGCACTGATGCATTTATATCTTGCAGTAAAACGTGGTTCTGTCTTCCATCCATTAGTACAGTTGAATATGGAGGGAAAATTATTGCAAAGAAGTCATTTAAAGTATTTCTAACTATTCCAATTTATATGTAGAGAGTATATGAACTCTTTAATAATAAAATTTATTGAATACAAAAAATGTATATACAAATTTAATACTGTGTAACTACATATATTTCATATGTGTACCTATAATAAATGACAAAGCTTACAGTGCTGTCTTGAGAACATTCTGTAATAGAGGCTAGCGCTGTTTCTGCGGCGCTGGTTAACAAAACATAATGGGAATTACTTTCAGATAAAATTATTTTATAGCAGAGTAATACCGCACGTTAACTGCACCGCGGGACTGTTTCGCTGGCCGAACGTTATTCTCAACTCGTAAAAAACGTTTACCAAATACGTGGAATTATATTTTTAAAAGTAGCTTGTTCTGTTTGTTCATTGTCTATTCAAAACCCGGGCCTGTTGACAGAGTGAGTAATGTCCTTCGCTGGTGATAAATGATCTCGCGTGTCAAATATTGATTTTAACCTATAAAATTCTCCACACAAGGTGGTGTTTTCAAATTAATTTTAGCATCTATGAATATTAATATGTTCTCAAATAGCGGTAACCCGATGGCAACAAACAATATACGGTTGTATTGCTTATGTACAATTATCCTCGCATTGTGTATGTGTGAGTGTGTTTGTAAAACAATAATGTTATTGTCAGCAATAATACTGCTGTATAATATTACAATGCTACTTACGATACGCGTTCAACAAATATGTAATTTGAAACTCGATATTTTCAGTTGCAGTACAGACAATTCTTAATTCTATGCTTCAGCGTTTAAAAAGACTAGTAACTTCTCTTCCAGTAAAGCAACTGTCTCTTACAGCTCTTCTTTCTCCACGCACACACACTCCTTCAGTTTTAAAAGAACTTTAGGAATTCAGTTCTCATTTGAATAGTTTATTTCTTAACACAGTCTGCAGCCTACATTATTTTTTCCATTACACTATTCCTAAATAGGCTACTTCTTTGTTTCTCTCAATGAAACGCTACTGTCCCTTTTCTTCTGAACAGTAGATCCTAAAGCTTATGTGTTTTCCAATGCGTCTCTTGTTCGTCTTTAAACCAACTAAAATCTTGTGTCCACAAATGAACTTTGAACATCCTCTCTTAAAACCATATCGCACGTGGTTTTAATCTTTTTTTTTATTAAGAATCTGTCCTTTCACAATTACACAACTAATGACACAAATTTTTAATTAACGCTTGCATTAGTAATAATCTGTTTTCTTTGTCAGTCGCTTATATTAAGTTTACCCAAAATTATATTTATGCATTACAATGTTTGTGTCACTATGCACATTCAGTGATCAGCATCCCCATCGCTAAGCTCGAATTAAAACATGTAGTCATAGTAAATCATGATTATTTAGAAAGTTACAGAACGAAGTTCAATAGAATTCTGTTCAGCTCAGTTAGTGAAACTCTGTTATTATAATTCCATTCCATATATCTTTTAACGTTTCTACAGGGTTATGACTAAATGTCAACCTACAGCCAGTTCATCAAAATATTTCACAAAAATTAGTATAATTTAATGATTATTGATAACAAATATGTACTTATACTAAATGTATACTTAGCTCACAAATAAGTAATAAACTAAAATCATTAACACTAGAAAATAAGGAGCTTATTGAACAAATTAATAAAAGAGAACAAGCAGTAAAAATTGTAATATATTTTCTTACATATAAAGAAATAATAACAGTAGAATTTATATAGATAATTTTAATACGTTTCTATAATATGCGCAATGTAAAAAACTTTGAAAAAGAAAATATCCAAACATAGGTATTTGTAAAATCGCAATTAATTGTATAATTAGAAGCAACGAAATTAGGAAATATCTCAAAACTCACAACTTGCACCAGTTATAAAAGAAATACTGTGTTTCCTAGCCAAACACGAGATTACGTTTCTACAAACACCATGGTTGGTAGAAAAGTTAATTTTGTGTTAGAAAAGTTAGAGGAATTGTAAACAAACACTGTACACAATTCTTTATTACAGACTTGCATTGCCCAAATGTGTAAAACCAGTACAATAGTTTAAAAAAGCCGACAGTAATTTAAATTATGAGTTAAAAAAAATTAATTTATAACGAAAAAGTTCCTGAGACGAGAAACAAAATAGCGATAGGTTTTTAGTCCTCATGAAGTCCCGATTTTTATATTAAAAGAGTAATGTCCTGCAGTTTTCATCTTAAACCTTAAAGTATTATGAAACACACACTGAACATAAACGACAAATTTTAATTAAAAAGCTTTCTAAAGCAGGGTATGGGAATCGGCACTTGCGGAAGGGCAAGAGTTTGTTAGTTGACTTGCTACACTAGACGATTTAAAGGAACCTAAAGATTTAAAGGTGTTCTCAATTACATTTTGAAATTCCTTATGACATAGTTTGTGTAAAGATTAAAAAATCCCGTTTAAAATACTTGCTCCCCCCCCCCCAATGATAAGGAAATTTCATCGAAATTGTTAGTCAAAAGTAATCCTTTGATTAGACTTGGATAAGATATTTCGCTCTCTTATTTGTCCTCCACGGCAGGAAAGCAGCACGCGATTGTCTGACTTGAATCCGAAAACCGGAAGGGATATGTGTACATAAAGCGCAGGGCTACTGCCCGAATCCTCCTCAGAACGCTGGAAACCACTGCGCATTCATAAAACCGCATATAAGCGAATCCTGCGGTTGACGAACCCGCGGTTGTCGAGGGACGTCTGAATAACAAAATATGTAGGCTGCGCTAGTAGAATGAGCGAGTAACATATCACTGAGAGCCAATCCCGCTTATGGACGACGTGGCTTGGTGTTAGAGACCAAATTCTATGTTTTGTCCAAGCTAACAGATTGTGTATGTTTCGCCGCTGTTAGTTTCGCTTCATCTAAAAACAAAAGTTAGCTGTTGGGTCGTCACTACATGATCTGGTGTGATGGGGCGGAAACTGTGACCGTTAGGAACCACCACATGATCGCAAGTCCGGGCGGCAGTTCATCGTTTTTAAAGAAGGGAGTGTAGACTTGTGACGAACTGCGTCCATTGTGAGAGGTGCCGCATTCGCACCCATTGATTTGCTGTAACAGAATTTGCCTCCTCAGTCCAGCCCCAATTTAGAAGAACTTAACGCATACAACCAGCAGACCCACGCACTGGTAAAATGCCTATGATACAGCCCGAGCATTATTCATGAAGATGCAAAGAAACTTGATCTGCAGAAAGCCAGGTAGACGGAAATAATTTTTATACGCTGTGTCAACTTGTCAGTAAGGACTCTATAACGATGGATACAGTAACGTGTTTCGTGCTGTGGCTTACAAATATATTACTATACAAGCGGGATGCCAAAGTTCAGTAACGATATTACAAAGCGACAGGAGCTTTCAGTGCCAACTCATACTCATTACAACTTCCAAACAACTGTTTTAGTTAAAAATTCGCGTGGTTTAAATTATTTTAAAATTACTGAGTGCAGAGATTTTTAAATACACCTTAACCAACAGAATGTTTAAGCACAATGCGATCAGTTCTCAATTTTCACAATGAAAGTGATTTAGACAACATAAATGTCTTGTGATTACGCTGATAATATTATTTTACCTTGTGTCTCTCGTAATATATTAACCTTGTATGCTGTTAGTAGTAATTAGTTTTGTAATAATGAACAATATTTCTAAAATCGTTACAAAGAATAGATTTACAATGTTACAGTGTTTTAACACAGTATTTGTTTCATCATGTTAACATACGTATTGCCGCAGATTTTTAAAATTATAATTTTTTTACTTCATCATACTACTTATATCATTACAAATACGTTACAAGTGTTATGACAAAATAAAATAGGGGTTGCTTAAAAAATACCGAAAATATCCTCATTGGAGGTTTCCTCATACACTTACTTATAAAGCCAGTTCGCTTGCTCCCAGACATAAGGTTTTAAAATAAATTATTTGCTTAATGTAAAAAACATAACACCTCTTAAATTAAAAATCGCGTAATAATAAACTATATGGAACAATACAAATAAACAAATTGCGTATTATCTTCTACTTAGTAATTTTTAAAAACTTTGTCAATTTTTTGAACTGAAAGCAACAAAACATTTTAAACATTTCAAAACATACCCTAAATGTTGCGCAAAATTCATGTGTTACCATACTGAAGATGCCTGAAGCACTACTAATGTAAAGTTACTTCTCTAAAGTTAATTTCAACCGCGGAAGTGGAACTCCGCGTCTTTTCCGGAAATCATAGTTTTTGATTAACTTTAAACAGTAAAACGTATATAACAAATATTATATTATATAATTAATAATACAATATAATATAAAAATTATCTTTTTATAACATAAAAAAATTAATATAATAAACCTCTTTGCATACGACAATCAGGAAACTCGTTATAAATTTAATTGCATTTTATGATTAGCCAGTCCCAGAGTGTAAGTTGAATTCTCTAGAAACTGTTGTTTTTGTCTGGCCTCCTCGCTCTCTTATTTTTCTAGGTGAATATATAGCGGAAAGTTGAATCGTCAGGAAGCTTGCCAACAATATACTTACGTAGATGATTCCACTAAGTACAATTAGAAAGTGCAGAGCCTTGTTTCATACACGTATGTTTGCAGAAAATAATCGTAAATAATGAAAACTATATATTCAAACTCCTGAAAAAATAGTTTCATAATACAAAGTCGTTATTATGACAAAAAAATTGCATAGTAAATTATAATAATATATTGATATTAATTAGGAAATATTATTATTAAGCCTATATATTAAATTGTATATTATTAATAAATGTTTATACCCTCACTATTATTATTCGCACTTATCTGTTCATTAGCCATTGTAAATTTGTGACCTATAAGTCTGATAAACTGCCTACTTGTCTCCAGATGTTGTAGAGACCAGCTTCCAGGCTATTAAAATCGTTTCCTTACTTTGTCCAACCTGGAAGCCGGTAATTGACGCCAATAGCACCAGCAGACAAGGCGACCGATTAACGATAGGAGTTCGGCCACAGACTACTAGGAACGTGCTTTTGAACTTCCACGATAGTGTAAATATTGAACCGGCCTAGGTGAAAAATCATCCCAGCTTAAGTCATAAACGAGGAATATGCCTGAAGATGGCAGAGAGTATCTGTCGAAACGTTGTGAAAAACCTTTCGGGAAAACCAGCAAAATACAACGCGGGGCTCAACCCGTAAAAACTACGCATCATATTTATGTATGTATGTATATAAATAAATAATTACACACACATATATGATATACAAATTGTTTGGTGAACTAATAAGTATAGCTTATGTGAAAACTGACCAGCTTGCATCTGAAAATAAAAACAGCTACTCATATGGAAACAATAAGAACTTACTTTAATTAATCCGGTGTTTAATCTTTTCGAAAGAGCTTCTAACAGTCGGAAAGCTCTTCGACAGCACGAAGCAGTGGGTATCCAACAGACAGAATTGTACGCATCAAGGGTAAGCCATTAGTAAATCTGTACGTATTACAGCTCCGGACAGCAACGGAATCGTCGCATTATTGATCACATTAACCCAGAACTTGGGATTACGGTTGTCAACCAGACAAACAACTAGAGTGACTGTATGGCCGCAGTTTATGCTGAAAACCAAGTGTCTCGGCAGCGACGTTGTGCCGTTGAAACTCTAAACAGGTAGTAGCATTCACTTTCAAGAATACCCGAACGCAGTATATCCGATAGTGCTAATTATCCAGAGAGTTATGAATCTACTAGGAACATTGCAGGGGTAAATAAGACAATAAGACAATGTTCGAACCAAATTTTTCAGCTTGTTTGACAAAGTGATATTGTCAATACTGAGAAAAGCCAACTATGTTTATATCACAAAACAACGGAATTTCAGGAACCCATCAGACGGTAAAGCGTAAGAACTAATTAAACAATTTCGGAGAAGTCAGTCTATTTGTATTCGTCTTGTAACCTTGAAAACGATCATTGTCTGTTCTTCATAATATTTATAATTCCACGTTTATTAGCAATTTATAACACAATGTAAAAGAATCCTTTCTGGACAATTAGAGAGGATGTCAAGAAATCATAGCCTTAGACACTGGAATTGCCGCGGTGCTGCCAATTAGTGATTTCTTATCTGCACGTATATTGTAACCACTCGCGTTTCTTTGTTTATTTAAAGCCCCTCGTTGTTGGTGCCAATTTGTAACCACTCCCTCGCTTTGTATTATTATTTTCTTATTTTATGTGGTTATATGTTTTTATAAGATGTCTTGAATTATTGAAATATGTTGTTGTTAACTGTAGCTGGATGTAATATAACCTTACTACAGTGGGTTATTAAGCTGATATTTTTTCACTAGAATAGTTCAATAAATGGGCGCCAATTTGTAATATCAAATGATTACAAATAATATTTATTATTAATGGAAATATTATTGGTTTGGGTAACTGTTTTATTTATATTTATTTCTTATTTTAATTTCTCTTTACTTTATTAGAGTTCACTGACCTGGTTGGATTATTCCAAAATAAATACTGCCAACTTAATCTTCTTGAGTTGAAGTAACCTCTAATAATTGTGTAGTGCGAAAATATCGTTAATTATAAAAATGATGACTCGTACACTAGTATTTTTCTTCCATATTCCTTTATTTTCTTATTTGGATTTAATTCTTTTTCTTTGATATTAAAATGAAATAATATTTCTCGTAATACAAATTAGTTAACCAGGCTTGTTACATTGATAGCTCAATAGTTGGTAGCATGAGTTTTCGTCATCTCAGAGATGCAGGCTATGTTTACGTTTTGGAAATAAAACCCTTATGAGTTCTTTCGACTACAACAATTAACAAAAAATGTCTTTTTTGAAGAACAAAACATTACAATAATCAATTATATATGATATGATAAAACAATAAATTAAAATCTAAAGTGCCGTTTGTAATTCGGACAGTGTCCGTTGTTGTTGTTAACCTAGTTTGGCTAAGTTATTTAGTGAAACTTTGAATATAATAACGAAATACAATTGTTAAACATGAAATAATATTAATAGTGTTTGTGTTTATATACTGTGATAATATAAACATAGGTTAACAAGTGTCTATTACAAGTTACTATGGGTTCGTGATAATTAATTATTAATTTTCTTATAAATTCTCAAAATAAACACTATACTTTCCTTTTCTTTACATTCTCTTTATAATTCACTTTATTTAATTATTGACTTTATTGTCCTTTAATTATTAAAACACAATGCACAACACTTCGATTCACTTTAAGGTTACGTTCATTCGAAAGTTAGATGTCGTTTGTTTACATTCACCTAACCTCACTCGGTTTGAAAATATTTACACTTTGGATTGGAGATTAATTATGTTTTAAGCGTTACAGAGGAGGTGTTCTTTACTGCTTGATGACCGTTGGAAGACTGACTCGTTTGCGGGGCGTTATGGGTAAATTCACCTGACAATTGAACGATTCTTATTGGTTGAATTATTAAATATTCCGTTTTTAATTACTAAAATTTTCGTTTTCTGGTAGATGCTCATCAACAGACGCCGAGTTAAGCGTCCCTTTTTTGATCAAATATATTAAAAAATCTTAAATCTGACATATCTTCCTTATGCTACTAACAATTAAAAATCTATTACTACCATTAATGAGCATTTTTTATGCTGATCATTTGAGAACTTTCCAGGCATGGTTCTGTTCAGTAATAATAAAATAACAATTTTCACTGATTGATTTAGTCTAGTATTCTCTATAAAATATTAAATTTTCTGTTCCACCATTTAATTCTTAGTTGTAGAATTGGTTTTACTTTAACATTATATGGTTTAATAACAGTAATAATAATTATAAACATCAATTTATTATAAAAACCTAGTATTGCCATCTAGGCTTACTCATGTCCATGCTCATTGGTACTTTAATTCCTTTCTCAAACTAAAATTACTTAATTCTGCTACAAAGTAACAATTCTTAATTATCACTTATTATCTACTTGAACTTTCACAATATATTTTATACTTCACTAGAACCTTTTTTCCTTGTACCGTCCATTATAAACTTCCACATTAGCTGTATGAAGGGCTTGTCAAAGCTGACAACTTACTATTTACATTATTACTGAGTTCTTAAACATCAATAGTTAATTATACTTGTCTTATTTATTATTCTGTTTGTTGTTCATACTTTTTATCATGAAACAATTTATCTTACTTCCTTCTTTATTTCCTTGTCTTGCTGTAACATAGACATATGGTGCATAACCTAACTTACATCATTACACTTTTAAATACAATTAAAACTGTCATTATTCACTTACTTTATACTAATCATTCTCTGAATGTTTTAGTGACTTGATTCACACTCAGATATGATTATTCTCTGAATCTTTATTTTTTTACTTTAAATTTTATCTAATTTATAAATTTTCCTGATTGGTAAACCATTTAAGTTCTGCTGTATATGCTTTCACCTACTTTTGACAACATTACCTACGCAGTTTACTAGAGTTATTTATTATTATTAGAGTTATTTATTATATTTGGTATTTTGGTCTTATTATTTGATTTACTTTTATCTTAAATTCACTATTTAACACATATTTGACATTATACAGGTTCTTTACTTAATTATTATTCTGTTCTTCATTATTAGGATAAGATAATTAGTTAGGTTAGGGTATTTTCTTTATGTAGAGGGAAACATGACGTTACAATATGCATGTAGCCAGGACCCCTCCCTGACCATATACTGTATGTTCTGGTCGAGTAGAGAACTATCCAAGTATTGGATCGTGTCAACACCTGGGTTAAATGCAGCTGTTTTTGTATGCAGCAAATATAAGAATGTCTCCATTCGACAGCTGTCAGCTGTGGACACAGCATCTCATCGAGAGCGACATGAAAAGCGACCACGACTCCAATATCTCTGAGTAAAGGATGTGGCGACCACGAAGTCGTAGCCTCAGAGGTGTGCAGTGATACAGTAAATAAAAGTCTGTGTCACGCCTAGCGAGTGTAGCGTGGAACCGCAACCACTATGGAACTAAAGAGAAGCTGCGTGGACTGTAAAAGCGGCAAGGAGAGCAATGACGTTACTTTTCATTTACTATACACACATTATTAAAGATTATTATTATTTATATCACGCAATAGGACGTCTTTGTCTTATAACTTGGTTTCGTTTATGTTCGATGTTTATTTGTAATGGTAAAGTAATTTATTAACGATTCTCGACGCCTCACAGTGATCAGAATCTTTTTTTTTTTTTATCTACTGCACCCTGAAACATGAATTTCTTCCGAACGTAATATATTATAGCCGTAATCTCTTGTCGTTTATTCGGTTTTTAATCCACCGTTACTAAATTGTTGTAGTGACAAATTCATGATGGGAACATATGAAATCTGTGAGACCTTACATTGATACATTATTCATACTCAACTTAAAATTCATATTCATAATTCAAATTTAGTTTATCTGAATTTCTTTAATTGACATTAAAAATTACTGAACAGCGTTATGGTTTGAATTACTCTTACGCTATATAACGTATAAGATTAAGATGTATTCACAGAAGACTGGAATCAGCAAACTCGCTTCACAAAAAGGACGTAATAAATAATACTCTATCAACGAATGATAGAGGGTCAACAACATAATAATAATAACAAAAGTTTACATGATATATATGACCAAAGGATTAAATAATACCAATAAATAGTTACTAGGACACAACACACAAAACACAAACACTTGAACACCAACAACGTCACCAAAACACTGCGACTGGGACGCAACGAGCCCAAACCTTATATTATAAAAGTGACAGTAGGCGGTAAACACCGCCTATGCACAAACCGCTTTATTATTAGACAGTTGTTGGATCACCTTATCGGTATTACTTGTATATTTACCTTATTATTAGCGGTATTTACCTTATTATTATTGTTATTATTATATTTTATGTATGTACATTAACATTAAGACGGCTGCCGATTGTTTGTGTAACCGAAACGTCGCAATTATATTTTTTCCGTGATGGCAAAAGTCCGTTAGTTAGATTCATATACAAATGTCTCCAAACCGTCACAGCCATTTTGAAGAATGCCAAAACAAGAGCGTCATGTATCTACTCCAACTGGGATGAATCATTTTTCGTGGTATACAGATGTCTCTGCGCTCATCCAACCGTAGTCTTAAATGTTCTCAAACTTTTTGCAGGTAAATTCTTTTTTCTTATATAAAACGAGGACCCGGACCCCACAAATTTACTAATAAATACTTCATAAACATCATCGTTATTATCAACTTCACCCAAGGACTATGTCGTAGTTGAGCTGTTCCGAAACCTATTTTTCCCTTGCTCTACCAACATTTCTCTTACCAAGAGGTTGAAATCTCAAGGCTGCTACTAGTAGCCTGTTGCTTGCCATGCGATACAAGTCTTCACATCCCTTTCTCCTTTTATTCCTAATCTTCTTCTACAATTGTCAAGCCTACTTTTAATTTTTTTAAATTCATACGCTACACTAACTTTTAAACATTAATAAGTAATTATGCCACAAACATAAAGAACATTAGTACACTTATATATGAAAGAATGCTTAGAAAACTAAAATTTCAAATTCCAAAACCTCTCACGACCTGATAGAATTTACGTCAGATCCTGGCGGTAGAGAAACATTGCCCTAATCGCTGGTGACGTTGAAGATTGTCCAGACATGTTGGTACTGCCGTTACTTGAGTACCGTTGTAACGTTAAGTCTAAATCCTATCAAGAATAAAACGATAACTTTAAACAACTTTTGTAAAAACTAACTGCAACTGTTATTTATATGAATAGATACATGATATTCAGGTAAATTCATTTTATCGTACTTCAGCGTTGGTTGCGTGACACAACTTAATTTTAATTTTGTTTACGTATTTCTGTAAGTTTCAAAAATCTTCCGTGCTAGCTAGTTATTAGCAGGACACTGTCGATCATTGGGAACAGTTACCCGATATTTAAGGTCGATACTGTTTACAGATAATTAAGGATTAATTTCAAACGACTGATCACCAATGACTATTAAATGTTAACGTAAAGTATTATTGTTCGCCTGCGGGGGGGGGGAGAAGGCAGCGTTTGCGTTGTTGCAACCCCTAAAAACAGGATAACCTGTAACATTACGAACGTGTTAAACTGTTAGGAGAACCGTCGCGAAATGAAATATTAACGTGAAATGTAATTCTCATGTTTAGTCACTCCACGCGGCTACAGCAAAGTTCATATAATATTAATCGCCCAAATGGCAGGTAGCACTTCACTGCTTTCCATTGCCTTCCAAGCAATATTCTTCTCGGATATAATATACAAAAAATCCTTCCTCCTTCTCCCACTCGAATGCCATATCCCTAGTTAAAAACTGATTAATATTAATTAAAAAATTAAAAATTAAAAGTTACTTATTTCAATGGACATAACATCCTTAGGCTAAGCAACGGCATGGGTTACAATATATGTACTAGCCGAGGAATTTCATAGTGGTCATTGAATTTCTGTATCTTGTTTTTAACGTGCTTTGTGATCAAAAATCAATTCTGCGTTACACCTAATAAATAAATACTATCTGTACCGTTTATAAGTGAAGAAAAACAGATCATTCTCTATCTTATGGTGTGAGTAGTTATTAATTATTTGACATACCCTTATTGTATTTACATAGTTGTCCACATATGGTAGACTGTATTGACACGTGTAATCGCTCTTACTATGCGCACTGAATGAGTTAACTTTATTTTCACCAAAAATTTTATTTCCTTTGGTACGGAAACATACAGCCTCATTAACGAATAAATTGCAAGGTGTGAAATATTTTTTGCTTGAAACCTGGAATTTAGATTTTTGTCAAGACTGTCTAAATCATTAAAAAAAAAGGTTGATAACATCAGTAGTCACAACGTTATTAAAATAGAAACGTACCTCTTTACACACAGGAGATTAGTTAGTGTTGTTTAATTTAGATTACTTGAAGAAAATTAACAATCAACTGCAAAGTACGTTGTGTTATTTGTTTAAAAATAAAATTTAAAAAACAGTAAAAATAGGAGAGGTAAAACAGTACAATACCTCTTTAAAAATGCCCCAGTTTTGTGTGTGTGTGGGGGGGGGGGGCACTCGCCCGCAAATGTCCTCACAAATTTGCGAGACCTACAGTTTATTACTGACTGAGCAGATCGCCTGTTTAGCATCACCTCGAAAATAGGAAGTGCATAACTCTATAACTCAATTATTATAATTTTACCATCAACGATAATCAAACCTAGCCGCAGAGTTTAACAATCTAACATACTAATCACTCTACTGCCTCTCTATTGTAAAAAAAGATCGTACCGCTAATTCTAAACTATATCCAATCAGATAAACTTTAATTAATCTTTATCAAAATTTTTAAAACATGTCATCCTCTTTAAGTAGTTTAGAGTGTAAATAATTAATATAGGGTTAACAATAATTGGTGTAGAGTTCGCATTAAATAAAAATAGTAATTATTTTTGTGGCGTCTAAAGAATAATTTTTCTTATATTATAAAACTCAATTTTCAGTATGGCTCTTTGAGAATTTTACAACTGGCTATAATTCTTAGCGTAACTGAAGTGATATAATAATTCTTTAACCGTTTATAAGAAAGAAAATGTGACTCAGGTGGTCAATTGTTTAAAAATATATAAACCTAGAAAGTAGACGAAACTTTCACAATATGATGAAGACTTTCAGCCTCACTGTGGAGAAATAAAGTTATAAAACGGTATGCGAACTGTGCTACACATACGTGAGACAGCGCCACAAAGAAACGGAAAGATATTAGATCTTTGGGAAAGGTTTTTCTACGGACAACCCGATATAAGAAACGAGATGGGAAACAAGAATTGTAGACGAAAATCCAATATCGTAACATCTGTGGAAAGAGGGGTTGGTTTATCTAATAACACATAGCAAACGGACAGTGCAACAACTTAGGAGCGGCACTCACTTTGTGAAGACGTTACGAAATCGGCGCATACGTCAGGCTGGTCCACGCAATAATATATGTAGCAAACAGCGTCCACTACTCTGCGGCCTATACTGTAGCAGCAGGACGTTATGAGCACATTACGAAGTGCATATGTTACAGCCACAAGCGGTAAGTTAGCGCTTAATGAAGTGTCTAGACACATCGCGACACGCTGGACACGTGCAGCAATTCCGTCTTCTAATCCGTAATTACAGTATCTGTCAAGAAACATTGGACTCTTCGCGAAGTGTCAGCGGCGGGTTTGACAGATGCTGTATCGATTCGTTTTTACAAAACGTTCTGGACACTTTTGGAAGGGTCTCAGGTGTTCAGACTGACAATGTAACTGGATGCTGTAAAAGAGGATCTAGTAATTTCAGAGAAGATAATTACTCACACTATACTTAAGAACAGAATTAAAAAAGTGTACGAAAAATGCAGTTCAGTACAATAATAGGTACCACTATTCATACTAAAAAGTTTTATTATTATATAAGATTAAAATTTGTTTTTAATATTTTTATTACTACTACAGATATTATTATTATAATTAAATGATGAAAGGTTTACGAGGATCGGCCAATAAGTATAGACACATGTGTCGTCGACATTTCGACAGTGTTTGATGTTTGGACGTTTTCGTTTACACAAGTTTGTGTCGTCGTGTTTATTGTCATCATCAGGATCTGACTATGGATAATAAAACAATAATCAAACACATAAATACGTCAATTGATTGAGTGTGTGTGTGTGTGTGTGTGTGTGTGTGTGTGTGTGTGTGTGTGTGTGTGTGTGTGTGTGTGTGTGTGTGTGTGTGTGTGTGTGTGTGTGTGTGTGTGTGTGTGTGTGTGTGTGTGTGTGTGTGTGTGTGTGTGTGTGTGTGTGTGTGTGTGTGTGTGTGTGTGTGTGTGTGTGTGTGTGTCGGTGAGACACTGTGTTTTACATGAGCAAAATATTTTCTATTCTCACATACTGTTTTACTTCATTAGATAGACATATAATATCCAGAATACAATATTACAAATTAATGTATTGATAATCTAATAATCGCTTAACTTATATATATATATATATATAAATAATATACATAATTCACAGTTATAAGCGAATATGTGTTGGAATTAGTTAGGATAGGATAGTTAGGATAACCTCTCTAAAAATATGTTATAGCTAAATACAGAGTGTAGGGATGTTCGAATGTGTATGTTATTAGAAGTTCTTTTTTGCGTATAAGCCACTGTGAACTACGTTTTGTTCAACTGGTTCCTCCGTTCTTCTCCTCTCTCTTCCTCCTCTCCCATATTTCCTTCATTCTTGATCGATGTCTCTCCCTCCTTTCGTCAGTCCAGATGGCACCTCTTCTTAGATTTTTCCTGAAAACCTTGGGCATTTTTTAATTTTTTTTTTTTTTTTGAGTAGCAAGCATTCTTCACTGTCTTCTTGAGTAATCTGGAGTTGTTCTAAGTCTTATTCTGTTTCATTAAACCACGTACTGGACATTTTGAGCTTTCTGAAATAGTTAAAAAGCTTCCCTGTTAGTCTGTCAGGATTCATTCTTTGAACATGTCCGTAAAAAGTAATTCTTCTTTTTTTAATTACATCTGTGATTTTCTCAACATGTGTGTACAGCTCATTATTGTGGCGTCTCTCTACTGTTCTCTATCTTTTATTGATCCCAAGATTTTTCTTAATATTTTCCTTTCTGTGACTTCCAGTTTTTCCATCATCATTTCCTTGTTCAGAGTCAGACACTCAGCTGCATAAAGTGCTTCCGGGCGAATTACTGTTGAATTATGCTTAAGTTTGGCATTAATGGATATTGATTTCTTGTTAAAGTATATGTGTCTTCGGTTAAATGGTAAGCAACTTTCATCTTATTAACTCGTGCTTTAATGGCTTCTTTCTCTGAGACATTTTGTTCAATAACTTCTCCAACATACATGAATTTTTCAGTTCCATAGATTTGCCCGTATCGAATTTTCATTTTCTTGGATATTGTCTTGATGTTTGTCATGAACATGGTTTTTTCAAAAGAAATATGTAAACCCACTCTTTTGGCTTGTTCTTATAATAACAAGTAATTATTATAAGTTATTATTTTTTTCACCCATTATATAATTATTTATTATATAGTATTAAAGTAGTTTACTACTACTACTACTGCTGCTGCTACTGCTTGGAAAATTTCTGCTTTATGATCTTTTTTAGTTCTGTACGGAGTATGCCCGTACACTGTGCCCAAACTGTATGCCCGTTCAACTGTAAGATTCCCAAATATTTGTACCACTCTTCTTCAGTCAAGTCTTTTTTTTTTTTTTTTTTTTTTACGAAGGAGCCTTTAATTGTACTGGTTTTCTATCAATTAAGATGGAGGTATTTACTTTTGTCAGTTCCCAGTTCCACAAAAATAGCATTGTTGAATTGTGACACTGAAAAGATTATGAAGGTGGCCTGTAGAACTTCCACAGAGTTATGCATGCACATAAGATGGTTTACAAATTATTGCTCTTTTGATCTGACAGGACTGAATTCTGTCTATCACTAACTGTTCATTTCCGAGGTCCTCTTTCAGGTTACCTTTTACTCTGTTTCGCAAGAGCGCTACAGTCTTCGATTATGTGTTTCAATGCAAGTTCTCTGCCACAAGTGAAGACGGCTCGTTCTTGTCCTTCTAGGAGGTACGAAGACGTCAAGTCCGTGTGCCCAATTCGCAGGTTGATGATAGAAACGTGTTCACGACGGCTACGATCACCTGCTACTTGCCATTTACGGACGCTTTGCTTCACCGCAGAAAGTGTGGTCCACAGCTGCCGCCACACAATGGTGGTTGTGGCAGCTAGTTGCGCGTCGTCAGGTCGTATGGAAATCGCATCGACTTGTGGCCTGTTAATGTCGCATCGACATTATCTGTTATAATAACGAATCCACTGTGCCTGGATTGTCCAAGGGAGTAAGAAAACTCAGCGAATCTGTACAGACAACAAATTTCCTTTCACCTCGGCGTTCACAGAAACGAACAACCTGCGATACCGCAAACAGTTCGGCGGTGTATACATCTGCCGCTTTGGGCAGTGTCCTGGAGTGGACAGCGCCCTCGATGACAAACGCACTACCCACTCAGCTCTCCGTCATCAACTCATCAACACCTAGTTGTGTGTTGTTTCTCGACCTATTCCTCCAGGACTGACCTTAACAGGAGTTTCAGTTCAGTTGGGTGGCATGATTTATTGCTTCTACTGACGACATCCACCCGGCGATTTGGTTTGACAAGCAGCCGGGGGGGGGGGGGACTTCACACGGAACGTACGCTTGGACCATCGGCACCTGGATGTTATAGCGCCGGGTTATTTCGAGCCCACGAGTGCCGGCTAGTCAGGTAAACTCTACCAAGTCTGTTGTTCGCCTGGAACACGTAGTTTATTTGGCTCGGTAATGCTCAACGTTTTGCCACAATCTCAGCAACAGCAGTTGACGTCGAATTTGTAAGGGCATATCCCTGCTTCACAGTTTAAGTTTTGTGCGGGCTAGTGCGGAACACCCTGTGGAGTATCGCACCCCTGCGTTGTGCACAGGATCTAAGTTTTCACTTTTTCAAGTACGACCTTCTGGCTGAAGAGTAGGCCTACACCGCGCACCAGTAATGCATTTTTATAAGACCAGCGCGTCGTACAGGTGCAATAAAACCTCTGTATCTACTTCCAGGTCATACGAGAGATGCTCCTGACTGCGTTTAACGAGGATTTGCATCTCGCAGCTAGGTCGTTCACACGCGTATTCCATGTCAATTGTATGCCGAAAGTCAAGCCCAGAAATTTGATTACGGGCCAAATATTACGGACAAGTTTATGTTTAACATCCGGTCTGATGCCTTCCTCGTTTCCGACAGAAGTGGACCAGATCGCCTTTGTCGCCGAGAACAGCCTATGCCTTTGCCTATGTTGTTAGCTTTTCTACTAACGTGTCTTTAGTGCCTTGCGTTTTGTGCTTAATCATCATCTCTGTCGATTTTCCGAGTAGAACAGCTAAAGATCAACAAAGTACAAATACAAACACTTCCCAACTGATGTTCCTATACCCTCAAAGATCCCATTGTTGGCGATAGTAAAAGCATGCCGCTCAAAGGAGATCCCTGCGGTATTGCATTTTTCATCTCGTGTGGGGCCGACAGTGATTTTCCGACCAAAAGCGGAAAGTCCTGTGTCTGAGAAAGTTGAATATAAAGGCAGGTTTAGGCAGGTTACCTCTAAACCATCAATCATGTAATTGTTGCATGATGTTAAATTTCCACGTTTTGTTGAACGCTTTCTCCAAATCGAAAAATATTGCAACCATGTGTTTGCCTTCGATGAAACTGTTTTGAACTGCGTTTTCCAGATAAACCAGCTGATTAGTAGTAGAATAGTGTCTCCAAAATCCATACTGGTGTGTGGTTAGAAAAACGTGGTTTTCCAGACACCAGGTCACCATTCTCTCGAATAACTTTCCTGGACAATACGTCAACGACACTGGACGATAGTTTTCTGCTCTCAGGGGATCCTTTCCGGCCTTCGGAAGACGTATGATCCTCGCCTCCTTCCATGGTTTTGGGTACTCTCTCTGTGTCCAAATGGCGTTATAGTGGCAGTAGTGTAGCCATAGCTACATCCGATAGTTGACGTACGATGCTGTAAGGAATATCGTTCGGTCCCGTCGCAGCTCGGACTGTAATTCCCTCAACGTGGAAGGCACGTTATCATCCTATACCGTTCACATTCGAAGTCAAGGTCGTATTCAACTTCATCTTTCCTGGTGGGGAAATTGAGAGGATAACTTTCTTCTGTACTACTGACCTCGGCAGGGTTTGACAGACACCCTGCGGCATATCTCGCAGCCATGGTGTCAGCAGTTTCATCGGGGTTGCAAATCAATTCATCATCGTGCTCTGCGCGAGATAGGCTTAAATACTGTCGTTCCACTGATTGCTCTGATCTTCTTGCATATTTCAGTCACTGGGGTCGACAATGTTATGGTCGAGACGTGGGTTTCTCAGCTCGATCGTTTTTAACGAGTATTGTTCGACGAACAGCCGCTTGAAGTCGCTTAAAAGCGTTGCTATTATTAGCGTCGGCGTTCGTTCATACCTGTTTAAGGCCGTAGCTTCTCTCTTATTGCGTCTTTCACAGCGTTGTTACACCACGGTACCGGAGGTCTTGATGAAGGACTACCGGCCGCGAAATATGCTCCGTAGCCGCTAAGGTGATAGCAGCTGTGAAACTATGTACGTTTTTTTTATATTTCTACAGACGTTCGTAGGTGTACAAGTAGTATTGAACCATGTCTAATCAGCACGGTCCACGGAGAGCACTCTCCACGACAGACGTAGAGCAAGACTATGGCAAGATCGATAACCGAGAAAGTACCACTCCCAACGTTGAAATGTGTGCTCTCGCCTGTGTTTAAAATACGAGTTGTTTAGCAAAAGATCCTCAATTCTTAATCCTGCGCTGTTGTGCTAAGACAACCCCAAGTAGAGCTAGCTATAGGCGTTGAAGTCAAGGAGTAATGGAGATGGTAGCTGCTCGACCAGTTCCTTTAGATCTTCTGCTCGCCACTCAGAATCTGGTAAGTATAAGCAGCAGATTTTCATCTTCAGTAGCTCTAATAATCTGATTCTACTGCTTGTAGAGGCATAGCGAGCGGAATATGTAGGCCTATAGCAGGATATATGTTGTTAAGAAATATAACAACTCCTCCCCGAGCTCTGATGTTGAGAGTCACATCATAGCAAAAGGACTCATATCCCCTATTGTATTAAATAGTTCTTGCGGCCTCAAATGCGTCTCTTGCAGACACACACACACACACACACACACACATCGGTGTATGCCTGGCCAGTAGCATTTTCAATTTGCAATAATGCAAAGTGCAACCGTTGGTATTCCACTGAAACATGCTCTCCATGCTGGATGTTGAAGCTACGGACCGTGCTTACTTTCTTGCCTTACTACGGTCTCTAGCCTTTCTTATTCTCTTTTTACAGATTGCCGAGTTCCGCCAGGTCAACGAGATCGGTCAGATCACTGGTGTCGGCAACGGAGCTGAACTCCAATCCGGACCTCCACGTCTGGTCATCGAGGACAGGTCTTGTACCCGGTTTCGGTTTTTAAAAGCCCTCCCTGGAGTACTTGGAATGGCGACGACGATATCCCTTCGCCATTTCGCTCTCACTGGAGGTGGCTGCAGTCGCAAGACGTGGGAAGCAGAAGAAAGCGTTTGTTTCTCCCTGCGTACGGTCAGCCTCCAACATGCTATAAATCCCTGAGGTGGGAGTTCAGTTGTAATCTCCTCCTTAGTACAGTTCAGCAAGTCACGGCACATCGCCACTCCCTCTGTGGTATTCAGAGTGACGTGGGGACTCACTTTAACCTCTATCTCGCCGATCTCTTTCAACATGAGTAGTCTTGCCGCTTGCTGGTCGGTTTGGGTCTCGATTAACAGACCCCCGACCAAGTTCCTGATGTCTATAACAGACAAACCAGCACAAGCTGTAACGGATTTTTTTATTAAAAAGGGGTTCACTTTTGTGAAGTTCCCCTCCTTTCTTTTGACAATCAGATACTTTTGCAGCACAGGCGTACTGGCCGACGGCGCCAAAACTTCTCCGCGTCTACAGTAGTGTAATGTCTCCTTCTCTTCACCCTTCGAGGAGGGTTTTTTAGTGGACGAGAGTTTTTAAGGGGTCACTCAGCCACAGAATTAATTTGAGAACCTAAACTCTTAGTCCCACGAGCATCGGGGAAGTGACAGACAGCGCGAGAGAACCCTCGAATACCACGGCTAGGACTAAATACATCACGGTGCGTCTTGGTGCCCTGAGGCCATCGTTCGCGACTCACGATTATAGCGGTCATAATGTTATTAAGTGTAAAGGAACATTTCCATGTGTTTCAAGGAACATCTTACTCCTATTCGCTTAAAAACAGAGTAACTGTTATAGTTAACGCTGTATATCACTGCGCATGGTTTAACAAAACTTTGTGGAATGAAATCATGAAGTAAAACATAATGCGCTTCATACGCATCACGCCACAAGGCTTCGTTTATACGCCACAAGGTACAAAACGACTCTTTGGCGACACCCTGTAAATTTTGGATACTCTTTTCCTTTTCCCCTATCTGACAGGCAGACATCCCTCTGATAATCTTGATTTCGAAATATTAGTTAAATAAATAATAAACTCCCCTGTTCCACCTACATACATAAGTAAAAAAACAGACAAAACGCATGCTCTGTACTCTGTACTCTCTACCATAGAATCTTCAAAAAAAAAACTTAAATGAATTTTCGTGAAAAGCTCTGTTTCTAACAACAGCATCTGAACGTCAGTGGAAGAATAACATGCAGGAATATTTTAAATCCATCAAAACTAGTCTTTCTTTTACTCCACAACTTTCGTAATTCCAACTACAGACAACACACACTCTCCCTATATCTCCCTCCTTTCAGTCTCTCTCTCTCTCTCTCTCTCTGTCTCTTTCACACGCATACACGCGCGTGCGCCTACACTCGCACAAACAATTTATAATTTAATTTACATTTTCATTTTATAAGATTAGTTACATACATATACGTAAATTTTATAGCTACAGTTAATATTTTCAGTTTTATATCGTGTCATTTAATCTAAGAGGAGTTCAAAACACATTGGGGCCGGAAATGGAGGGTGGAGATTAACTAAACGATACTCACGTTACAAAGAGAAACGTACAAGCTCATTAATGTACGTATAAACGTATTTTTAATAATCTCTTTTGTTGTACCGGCGAACAAACGTGAGGCATTTTTATATTAATTAAAAGTGTATCATTTATGCCGGCATATTACAAACACAGGGACTGCAGGATTCGTTAAAATATTTCCGAAACCTTTATGTCGTAATCAAAGCAGCCGAAGCCAAACGTCACCGTGCCGTAACTAAGCTTAAAGCTCAAACCTAAATAAACAGGAAAAATGACAATTGTTACTGTTACTGCGCCTGTGCATGGTCATTAGAGTACATAATAACTTTGTACTGTTAATGTTATATCGTTACTTGAATGCCTTTATCTTCCTCTCACCTTATATGAAATGATTAGCAAGTCGGGAGTCACCTTTTCAGCAGCAGTGTCCTATAACTCCCCTATCCCCGTAAATGCAGGCATTGTGGGTAATATCAAGAAAAAGTCACAAAACGACTGCTGACGTTACTTCGCGTTAAATGTCACTTCAGAGACGCGACGGGCGCAGGGCTCTGTTGGTCATTGTAATTACAGAAATGACACGTGGACAGAGAGCGCTGACTGATTTTCATAACTAATGTAATCTCAGAAATAACTTTAGCTAATTAGTAATTTGTTTTACTTTGTCTTTAGTTTAGTAGCCTATACACAATCTTAGCAAAACGAAAAACGATACGAAATTTAATAACGTAATCGTGAATATCTCTGTAGTTAATTATCACTTACGTCTCGTATTACTATCACTGTTAGATTGGGAGACAATCAGGTAATTCTTTTCAAAACTGGACTCGTTAGTATTAGCGGTGCTGCTAATAATCTACCAATGATGCCGTCCGTATATAATCAAGTCTTAACAGTACTTGTTCCTCTTTCAATATATGCCGAACACAATACAATAATTTGTATTAGTCTACGCTCAACAATACAACTACCACAATAGTAATGTTTTGCTGCCGACATCTGAGTAAATAAAGTTCAAAAACAAATATTAAAAAATAATTATGAAGGCATTTAAAGATAAAAACTAGAAACGTTTGAAATAAAAAATTTGCTCTCTCGTTTTCTCAAATCTCTCTTACTCATTTTTTAATCTTCTCTTTTTTCACAAAGAATTAGCAGGGGTCCCCAGAAGTGCATAGCCCCGTGCAATCGCACCTGTCGCATACCAAATCAATGTCTTGTTCTGGACTTCATACTTTCGCTAGACGCCACAACGGTTTACAGCGCTTTCTCTGCCGCCCCAGCTTCTGTGGCCGAGCGACTGAATACTCGGATTTAGCTAACTAACCTGCCATTGTTCATCCGGATCAATTCCGGATTATTTTTAACGTTTCTTATATTTTCTTATGCTAAACACATTTAGCTCGTCTCACGTATCACTTCGTCTCAATCTATACTCACGTGTAGCTACAACCCTTCTTAATGGAAAAGTGTTTCATCTTCATGACTTGTTTACAGTCCTCCTTAATAGAGTGAGTAATACAAAGGGAGTACTATCAATTACCTAAAACGGAAACCATAGAGCTGGAAGCTACAATCTAGTAAGAAAATGCAAATTAAAAATTATATGTAAAAACAGATTTTTATTTTAGAATCTTCAAAACGAAAGAATTAATTGTGCAGAAAACAGAACTGTAACTAGATTTAAGATAACTAATACAAGACAAGAAAAACAATAACTTAATTGGTATGACCGTGCGATTCAAATGACTGAAACAGACTTGAAGAAACGCTGGAAGCCAGGAAGACCTTAGGACAGAAAAGGTAAGAGGAAACTGTGGAAAGAAATAATAGAAAAAATAAAAAGTTCGGAGGAGAAAAGTAAAATTGACAAAGTCTTGCACCATCGTGTTATCGCACTGTCACGATCTTAGCCCAGCACCTGACGGTTCTGCATGTTCATGTAAACCTGTGCTCACAAGGACGTTCGAGAGCAAGTCGTGTGGCGGTCTCATGCTTCTTACGTGCACACGAAGGTGCAGATATTGACTCAATATGGATGGTCTCGACGGCTGAGTTTACTGTTTTGTGGCTGCCCCATTCGTGGAGTATAACAAGGGGAGCTTTCGCCCTAAGGTTCCGTCGGACGCGGTGAGAGCCGGTACCAAAACCGCAGCTATCAAAAGGAGTCCAGTACATTCTATAAGTAATATTGAATTTAAGATTGGTATTAAACACAGAACACTGCCTTAAATTGAATACGGACCCAGCGTTGTACGGCATAGCACACGGAGAAAGAAGTAAAAGATCATTGTAGTTGGGAAATATACGTGTGTGGGAAGGATGTTATGGTATGATTGGATGGTAAATTATCGGAAAAAAGTTCCAAACTACGTAAGATGAATCAGATTTGGTATTTATAACTGTAGAATGTGAGAGCATGTGATAATAGACAACGGCTAGTTGAGGTATACAAAGAGGTGAATCAAAAATCTGCTGTAATGGGACTCAATGTAAATACCAACAAAACTAAATACATGCTGATTATTACATCAGAAAGAAGAAGAAATCTATATAATTTATGGATAGAGGATAATTCATTTGATGGAGTTAATAAGTTTACATACCTGGATAACATGATAGATAATAAAGGGTGCATAAACACGACAATACATGACAGAATACAAATAGGAAGTAGGGAATATTATGCTAACAGCAGACTATTGAGAAGCAAACTCATTAGTAGTAACACAAAAATAAAAATATATAAGACACTTATCAGACCGGTTGTTACTTACAGAGGTGAGACATGGACATTGATAAGAAAGGAACAAGAAACACTAACACTAACACGTTTGAAAGACTAACAGAAACACTAAGAATGTTTGAAAGAAAGATCATAAGACGCGTTTATGGCCCGGTTAAAGAAGATGACGAATGGAGAATACGAAATTACCAGGAGAAAGATGAGCTATTGAATCATGAGGACATTGTAATATGCATAAAGGCTCAACGAATACAATGGCTAGGTCACCTAGAGGAGATGGATGATCAGCGTATGCCAAAGAAAATCGTGAGGGTGCAAGTTTATAAAAGCAGAAAGGGGGGCAACCTAGGATAAGATGGTTGGATGATGTGCTAAAAGATTTCAGAAGAACGGATGTGAGGGGTTACACTGAGATGACAATGCGTATGAGACTTTGTAGAAAATTGGTGCTGGAAGCCAGGGCTGTAGTGTTGAAGAAGAAGAAGAAGAAGAACGTGAGAGCCAGATTTTGGTAAAAATTGGCCAGTCGTACTTATTTTACTTAAGTAGTAATCCATTGCATCGAGTCTTTTATTAAATTGTTTCTAGCTATTTGACTACAACTTTCATTAAACATCTGTGTCCTTCACTCTAAAAATTGTACATTAATTTTTGAAATGTATAAAAACACACATTGAAATTTTTAACAAAATAGAAATTATATAGGTACATGAAAACCCAACCGCCCAGATGTATAGGAAACAAAGTAGTTAGGAAGAAAGTAGAAGCACATTGAATACTGCAAGAAAGTAGAAGTAGGTATCAGCTGTTGAATATTTACGGGTTTTTGATTTTATTAGTCATGTAAGATGTACTAAAAATAGGCCTATTGTTAATATTAACACTGATCTTAACTATTAAATTATTGAAGTAGTAGTGAAACGACTGTTGTATAAAACTAGATTCTATAGAGTTTCTTAATAAAGATATAATTCTTATACTATGCAATACTGTCTAATTTGTCTTCGACCATAAACTCTCCGAAATCCACTAGTTAAACATGTAGCAATGTTTCCATTTACTATACGTTCTCAGTAAGCGCAAAAGTGCGTTGGCTACTGAAGACACCGACGCTAAAACCTCAAACACCGCCAATTTAAGTTTCTGTACTAATAAATTAGTTGCATATTATTACACCTATATCTATAACTCATTTTTATAATGTTTAGAACCTGGCAAATAATTAAACAATAAATACTTAATTACTTTTAGGAAGCTGAAAGATAAGTATATAATGTAATTAATAGGCCTATGTAAATCGTAAGTAGAGAACTGTGTCATATGCATTCACATTGTGCTAAGTACATGTAATTGCTTCATTGATACTTTCATAATATACAGAGCAGCACATTACTAAACCCGGCAACTACTACAGAGAATAATTATATCAAAGAAAAACAGATCAGACGTCAAATTAAGTATCCTGTACCTGTATACCTGTATTCCGTCACATTGTATAACTGTAATCTTCTTTGTGATAACATCTGTTCATCGTTCTCAACACATATATCTCACTGGTTATGGGAGCAGTCCCTCAAAGAAAAAGAGGTTACCCCGTCCCTTACTGACTTTACGTAACAGTATTGTTACATCTGTTGTTAAAATTACATGAGTAATTTATTCTTTAAAATAAATTTAAATTTCCCATTGATATTAAACTCAGCCGGTTTATTAAATTCGTGTTTGGTTTTGTGGTAAAATTACGACTTCCAAATCGAAAAATTGTAAAATTTAATGTAACAGTTAATAAAAAATTTCATGAAGTTTGTGTAATTAAGGTAATATAAAATACGTCTATCCTGTCTCTCTAATATATCTTTCGTACTATAGTGTAAAGGGAAAAGACTGACTCAGGGAAACAATGGTTACAAGATGCTGATTGTTGAATTATATTTGACTGTTGTATTTTACATTTTTTGTAAAAGTCTATTATTTTAAATTCACAGTAGTATTTTCTTAGTTTTTTAATGCCAAAACCTGGAGACAAAATAAGCGCTAAAATCAAAATTAAAAACATTTTTGTTTTATTTTATAAAATTAGTAAAGGAACACAGATACTAAAAATAAATATATAGTATTTACTAATAAATAGTCAAATACAGTAAATAATTTCGTTACGTGTTAGAAGACGTAGGAATTCGTTTACTTTACTTTTACTCGAAAGACACAATACGACCAATGGAGCCATATCTAACTTTCAATCTGGGTCCTGTAAACTCAGACACCGCTGGACTAAAGGAATAAAAACTTTACTAACTTCGCAACAGAAACCGCAGTTGGCGATGTAAAGACTTAGATAAACCCTTACCAACACACGTACACTACAGATACACTCTGTTACACGTTCATTGACGCCAGCGTAAATAATTAATTCCCATATGATCCCATACGTCATACTGAACAGTTTTTCAAGAACGTGCGTCGTCAGCGGAGATATAAATTTTAGAGTACGTCGCGGCGTGAACGGAAAGGGAATGGCCGTGTTACCGCAGTGGGCTACGATAGTGGTTAGGGTCACACATTTGGCGACCCACGAATGAACCCTTCACATTCTCCCTAGTCATATAATGAAAAGATTACAGTGAAGATTATTTCTCCTTACTAAGAAAAACGTACTTTAGCACATCTGTAATTCTAAACTCTGTGCAATCTAGTCTCCGCTCGTATGACATTACTAAACTCGTTTTGAGGTCTAGGAATGCTGGTAATGAGTCAAGTTACCGTTGTATTTTCCTTACACAGGTATTATTTTTACACAGGTAGTTTAAACGCTGGTCATAATCACGCCAAATCCTGGACTGTTTCAACCCGAATTGATTAATAAAACAATGCATTATTTTTAATACGTCATATCATAAGATTTCCATAGTTACATACATATTGTTCATATACATATTGCCAATATACTTAAATTTTCAATGACGTTACCATTGAAACGATTTAGCTACTAAGCCAGAAATTACAGGAAGTAAACTGGTGGTCAAACAACAATTGTAAAAATTCAAGACAATTTACTTGCACTGTTTTTAAAGGGTGTGATGTTTAAAAGAAACAAACAAACACACAAAGAGGTACGCAAGGCCCTGACAGTATCAGTGTTCATATATTACAGCGAGATTTGGTTTACAACAAAAATGCAAGAAAGAATAATATAAGAACAACAGAAGAATTAAAGGGTCCAGTAAAAGAGACGTGATAAAACAAGAAGCAATAAGAGGAGAACTTCAAATGCTCAACACAAATGGAAACATTAAACGGAACGAAATGGCATGAACATTTTGAGAGTACGCAAGAAACTACGCTACTACTAGCTGCAAAGAGGTTAGTGTTCACACAACTTTTCGCCAATTAAATAAATCGTTACTAAGTACTTCAATGAACTCGACAATAGATCCCTAGCGGATGAGGAGTTTAATACTAAGCATAGCATCTGTTGGGGAACACAACACACCGGGGAATTGATATAATAATCAGGACTTCAGTAAATACAAACACGTCAAGAACTGTTCTAAAAATTCAAAAAGAGTCTACCAGATTCCGCATTTTACGTCATTAAATCTTTCCTAGCACAAAGTTATTTTCAAACCAGTTGTAAAAATAAAAAACAACAATATTTCCCGTAAGGTAAGTGGATCCCCTGGAAAGAATCTGGCTACACAGAGGACCTACCAACTGATGGTAATGTGATCATTACACTGATGGTTTTGTGTGTGTATGTGTATGTGATCGTTGTTCGATCATATGTTTTGTTTACAGTACCATACATACATCCATACCATACCATACATGCACGTGCAGCAATTAAAAAACAAGACAACTGCATAGTAAAATTAACCGCAGTTTAAATGGATAATAAAGTTTACGCGCGCGTGTGTAAATACAAATATGAATTTCATTATTATAAAAGCTGGGTTTATACCTAATGAGGTGTAGATCACTATCTAACTAGGTGTAGAAAGACTCATCTATTCTACCTGTCTGTCTACAAAGTTAACGCCTCCCCTGTGAGTAGTACATAGCTTTTGGAAAACGGTTGGAACTAAATGAACGGGTCGTAGACAGTCCCAGGACGATACGGGGCAATCACGTATTAATTCATACCGGTCGACACGAACCGCTCATCGGCACACACGACATGATCTAGGAAAAGTGTAAATTGATTCTGACGACTTCGCTCGTGAGACAAATGCACTGGCGCCGTTTCAGTTCACGCTAACGTTTGAAGCACCCTTGTGAAGACGTCACACAGAATTACCATATCCATTATAATCGATTATTTATAACAACGCTATTGTATCAAAACGTGTTCTTCTCCTATAAACTCTAACAATTCAAATGTCACTCACAGCTATCGTGAATTATATGCCAATATCGTTACTCACTAAAAGCCTATGTTAAGTATATATAAGCATACAAGCAAAAACAAATTGTTTATTTATTGTATGTGTGTATATAAATTGTATGTATATATCTATGTGTGTTTATATATATATAATTTATATATACATTGCAACGTGACAAGCTGTCTCATTATAGGTAAATGTGGAGCATAATTATTATCAGCTGTTATGAGTGTCCAGAACGATAGAAGAATGCGTGGAAATAAAACAATATTAATAAAAAATTAAAATTAATAGGATAAATTAGTAATAAGACAATGTAAAAATTATGAAGATATAATTTAATATGTGAGTGAAGAGTTGTGTAATGTGGGTAGCAAATAGAAGGTTATGGAAGTTTATTCATGTGTAATAAAGCATTGTTGTAGAAGATTCAAGAACAAGGAAGTCGGCGAGAACGTGGCCGCTCCAGAATATAATAGAGTATATAGAAAATACGCCTAAGCGCATATCGGCGGTGACGTCATTCGGCAGGGCGGCGGCATACATTAAGCTGTATTATAAAAGCAGTAGCCAGTCTTCTCTTGGCTCTCTGAAAGTCGGCATACAGTACTCAGCGAAAGCGGTCGCGGTGGGCATCGATTCCAGTCAACATCAATTCCAGGCAGTCCTTGGGCCCGTAGAGTCGTGATAGCAACGAGTGTCAGCAGGAAACCAACACGGAGTTCGAGATAGTCGGCTACCGTTCCTGAGCTTCGTTTTGCTGATCGTGGCGCCTGGGATACGGAGACCTAGAGCAAGGCAGTTCCTGGAGGCGGTTTCTGGAACGTGGAACCAAGACGACGGATCGCTGGAGGCCGGATCGAGATCGTCGACCGGGAGGACAATGAAGACAACAGAACAGGGAAGCCAAATTTAAATAATTTTTTTTATCAAATTATAAAACTTTAAAGTGTAAAGTAAAAGAACATTGATTTAAAATAAAATTTTGTTTAAAAGGAGACTTTCAATGATTAAAAATTTACAGCACTGTTTAAATAAAGTGAACATTTATTTAAAGATATTTTCAAAGCAGATTTTTGAACTACAATAAATTAATTTTGTGTCAGATAACGAAAGAACATTTTAATATAAAAGTGTGTAAAAGAAAGGACAATAAATATATAAAATTTCACTAATTGTGCATTCTTTTCGGCAAGTCTGGTCTGGGCTAAAACCTGTTACCTTGCAATATATATATATATATATATTGTACTGCTGTTAAAATGCACACAGTACATAAGAGGTAAATAATCAATTTTAAAAGAAAAAAGATACAAAATTAATATTAAGGGAACATATGTTTTAGAATGTAAACAGAAAACATTGGTAATATCGACTTACTCAATCAACATAGAGGTCGATTCCTATATGATGTAAAACCATATTTAGTTATATGTTCAGAAAATTATATATGAAATTGAAATGAATGTTATAAGAAGAGTAAAGAGTAATAAAATTATAATTTAATAAATAACCAATAGAATTACAAATATTAGAGTTAAAATAAAGATGTTAATAAGAAATAGAAAAATGATATATGTTTTAATAGTTATATGATAAACAGATGTAAATAAATTAGGGAATTATCATAGTGGCAAATTGTTAAATTGTTAAGAAATTGTTTTGGATAGTGATGAAGGAAAATGTATTAGTCTAATTTTTAATTCAGTCAGAGTCACATTATGAATCTTCAATTATATTTAATACAAGAAACATTATTAGTCCAAAATTAAATATCTAATAGTAACTAAATGAAGAATCTTAAATTATATTAAATAACAGTTGTACATCACAAAATTAATGTAACGTGTAAAAGAAAATAAAGTAAAGGATTTTGAATAGTGACCAGAGTTTGATTATAATATTGAATAAATAAATAATAATACAAAAAATATAACAATATTCTTGATAGAACGACGACAGAAGAGGAAAATCTTGGACTGGAGAAGAGTTTAAGTGGCCCTAACGAATAATAAGTGTTCAAAGGAGACATCGGTGTTGCAGTAGTCTTGGAGAGCGGCATTCAGCGGTGAGAGCAATAAGAGATTAGTGTGAAGAAACAGATTGCCAAGCTTAATATTGCTGTTGAAGAAAGGTAAACAACAACCAGAAGTGAACCCGTGGCAGCTAGAAGAATTCAGAGACGGTTAAGTTACATTAATACGTTAGTTATTTTTTACATGGTTAATTACCAAATTACTACCTATTAACTGAATCTGGGTTGGTTTAAAGAAAAGAAAATAATAGATACAATCGTAAATACGATAAAATAACTTAATAATCATTAACCCTGAGAGAAAGAGTTTCTTTACTTGTACTGTTAAATCATTACCATACGTATAAATAATTACAACACCTAAAGGACGCATCCAACGTGGTGCAAATATTATATTATATACCTGTAATTAAAAAAGTACAGTACATTAAATGGCTGATCCAACGTGGAGCAGATCATGATTACAATAACTGTAATTAAAAAATTACAGTACATAAAATGGCGCCCATAGTGAAAGCAAAGATTTTCTTTAAACCAGCACCAAATAACACAATTTTGTTAAATTTAATTAGCATAAAAATTTTTTTTCTTTGTAATTTAAATTAAGTTAAAGATTGTAAAATGGCTAACAAACCGAGCAACGATATGAATTAAGGAGTAATAGTGCTGAAGAGGAAGAAACTGAAATGGAAATAATAGTAAGGGATGCCCAAGGGGACCAACCAAAGAAACCAAACCAACCAATGGATGCAAATTTCCAGGAGATGATGAGAATTATAATGAAAGGGAATAACAAAACCAACGAAAATTTCAAACAAATGAAGGAGGATATTGAAAAAATGGACAAGAAAATGGACAGTAACCAAGAAGATAATGAAACCTTATTAAAACAAAATATTGAAGAACTCAAGAAACAAATGAGGGAAGATAAGGAGGAATTAAAAGGACAATTGAAGGAAGAGAGTGAAAAAAATAAAGAGGAATTGAAACAACAGTTAGATGTATATAAAACAGAAATAAGGAATAGAAATACAGAAACTAACCAGAAAGTTGAGAAAACTGATGAAAATTTAACTCAATTACGTGGAGAGGTAATAAATAAAATTATTGAAGTAGAAGAGAAATTAGGAGAAAATAAACAAGAAGTCATGGAACAGATGACGAGAGAATTGGTAAAACACAAACAGGAGGTAACGAGCAATATTCAATCCATGGGACAACAGTTGGACAGCAATAATACCAAAATAGAGGACACCATGGGACAATTAGTATTAAGGGTCAATGAAATAGAACAAAATGGTAATCAAACATGTGTTATACGAGAAGACAAGAATATTAGTCATGAGGTGCCACATATGAAAGGATATATAAAAAATCCTATGGTGTATTTAAATAGAATGAAGGAATATTTGAATAGTACCAAGGAAAATAGATGGGAGAGAATTAAGCTAATGTTAGATCAAGGGTTCCATGAAATGAATGATTATTGGTGGGATGCTGTTAGAAACACCTTGAATAGCTACCAGGAATTTGTGGACAGCTATAAAAATAAATATTGGACGCGATCCATACAGACAAGGGTGCGGGAGACCATAGTATATGGTAGGTACAACCCAAGCGTAGGACAAACACCGACCTCGTATTTCTTATCGCATGTTTGCAGGGCAAGATATTTAGATCCACCCATGGATGACAGGTATGTGGTGGAAGCTTTGAGTCACCATTTTCCTGAAACGGTAAGCTTAGCACAATTTGCCAGTCAAGCCAGTACTATAGAAGCGATGACATTATTACTCACTGATTATGAGAGCAAAATGAATTATGACAATCGCGCTAAACAAGGGAATATGAGAAGAGACAGCTACCCTAATAGATATCCGGAAGAACAAAACCGTGATAGGAATCAAATAGTAGAAAGGAACAACCAAAGAAATGTTCCAAGATACCAAGATAGGGAAGGTGGAAGAAATTACTACAGAGAAACGATAACCGGAATGACCGGAGATATGATAATAATAATTACAATAATAATTATAGGGGCAACCACGCTTCAAATAACTATCGAGCAAATTTTATACGCCGAAACTATGATTCCTGAATTTACAATAGTCGTTACCCGAGGGAGACTGATCGAAATGAATATTCTCGCAATGAGGAGAGACAGAGTGAGGTGAACAACAACTATGAACAGTTAAGAAATAGAGGGCAACATAGTTCCCTTTCCCAATCAGAAAATAGTCAACAGGAAGGAAGGAGAGAGGAGAGAGTAACCATAAATGAAAATCAGGAAAACTAGAGAAGACTGTGAGTGAGTGCAGTGGTCAACCACAGTCAAATAGCCGATCACTGTCTTGGATAACCAGTTTATGTCAGGATTTTATGGACAACGAGAAAATCAGTAAAAATATAATTGAAAGTGATGTAGTATCTATTACCAGTCAATATGGGAAAACCAATCAAAATTTTATTATTGATACTGGTGCCGAAATATCATTGACGAGTATGACTAAATACCATGAATTAAAAGAAATGGAAAAGGGAATCACATCATCCGAAGGAAAGGCTAATAGAATTTATGAATTACCTGTGAGCAAAATTACTATAGTGGGTGTAACAGGACGAGCCAATCGAACTGATCGCAAACAAATAATGATGAATGTACAATTCAATGGAAGGGTGATACCATTAACATTTGTAGTATATCAAAATGTAGAAACAGAAATATTAGTCGGATGTGATAACTTGCGGAAGTATGAAACTATTATTGATTTAGAAACTAATCGGGTGGTATTTACATATGATAAACAAAAAATACCTATAAAAATTATAAATAGAAATGAAGAGGTAAGGAAAATGGTCAATTCAACCAAATTAAGTGATAAATTTGAATACTCATATAAGGATAGACCAATCAATAGAAAGTCACTACAGCAGTTAACACTAAATAATCCAATGTGGGAGGAGAAAATGCAAGAAATCAGACAATTCTGTAATCATAATAATCAACTAAACAAAGAGCAAATAGATCAGTTAACGGAAATTTATTTGAAACATTATAAAGTATTTTCAAATAAACCTGGCAAAATAGTAGGAGTACAATGTAAGTTACCACTAAGAGAAAATGTGACATTTAACAAAAGATCATATCCCATACCCTACAAATTAAGAGAGCAAGTACAGGAAGAAATCGACAAAATGCTTCGTGAAGACATCATTGAACTAAGTCAGTCAGAATACACTAGCCCATTAGTAGTAATTCCCAAAAAAGATAAGTCCTTAAGATTGTGTTTAGATGCACGTCAAATTAATCAGATGATAATTGCTGATAAGACGTCGCCTGAGAACATAGGAGAAATTTTAAAACGTTTTAATAACGTACAATTTTTTAGTAGTTGGGATGCTGTATCTGGATATTGGCAAGTAGAATTGCATCCAGAAAGCAGAAAATATGTGAGTTTCATAGTAAACGGTAGGAATTATCAATTTAAAAGATTACCTTTTGGTCTGGTCAATAGTGTGGCTATATTTATAAAATGTCTTGATGAAGTATTGGGTAAGGAGATTTTGGAATTTTGGTATGTCGATGATTTGGTAATTGCATCAAGCAGTTGGGAAGAACACTGTTATCGAATTGATAAGGTACTTACCAGATTGGGAGAACATGGAATTACGCTAAAATTAGACAAGTCAACATTCATTGCCAGCAAGATTAAGTTTTTAGGGTTTATAGTTTCGGATACCGGCATATCGGCGGATCCTGATAAAATACAAGCAATACAGAATTTCCCATGTCCAAAAAATGTAAAACAATTACAAAGTTTCTTAGGTCTTTGTAATTATTACAGAAGTTTCCAAAGTAATTACTCCGACCTAACACATCATTATCAACATTTAATTTGTAAGAAGAATAAGTGGAAGTGGACCGAAAAGGATGAGGAAGTATTCAAGGAAGTGAAACAGAGATTTTTACAGTGCGTCATGTTAAGTCACCCAGATTTTAGTAAAGTTTTTTATTTAAATTGTGATGCCAGTGGAGTAAGTTTGGGATCGGTGTTATATCAAGAAAATGACAAGGGAGAACCAAAGGTAATAGCTTTTGCAAGCCGTACACTAACTAAAGCAGAATTCAATTATACAATAACTGAAAAAGAGACATTGAGTGTTGTATTTGCAATAACTAAATTCAGAACATACTTATTAAACAGTGAGGTGGTAGTACGAACAGATCATCAAGCAATAACCTTTTTTAAAAACTGTAAGATGTCACATGGAAGGCTCACAAGATGGATGCTCCAGTTACAAGAGTATCATATAAAATGGGAGTACTTACCAGGCAATAAAAATATAGTAGCGGATATATTATCCAGAGTAGGTGATCAAGAAGAAATAATGGCCAAAGAAGCACGTAAAGTTTTGGCATGCTTTAGGAATAAAAGAGAATTAAAACTCATCGTGGAAGAAATAAAGAAATTACAGCCAACCGATATTAGAATACAAAAGTTGAGGAAAAAGATGGAAAGCACTTCCAACACCACATCACATTATATGATTCATGAAGGAATGATGTTTAGAAACACCGACAAAAGAAATACTGATTGAAAAATTTTAGTGCCAGAAGAGGTATGTAGTAAATTAATTGTTGATTATCATGAGAGATATGGACACCAAGGCCAGAAGAAAGTAGTGTCAGCACTTAAGGAACACTTTTACATAAATAAATTAGAAAAGAAAGTAATTCGATACATAGAAACATGTGATGTTTGTAAAAAAGTCAAGTTAGCTAATGTTAGATATGAGGGAAGGTGGATAAATAATCAAGCATTGAGATCGCTAGAACAAGTTTTTATTGACATTTGTGGACCATTCTCAACTAGTGGTAGGAGACGTAGCAAGTACGTATTGATTATCATGGACAGTTTTACTAGATTTACAAAATTATATCCCATCACTAAGGCCAATACTTACACTATAGTTAAAATAATTAAAGAAAAGTTTATAAAGGAGATAGGATTGCCTAATAGTATTATATCTGACCATGGAACACAATTTAAAGGTGTCAAGTGGCAGAATGCTATGAGATCCATAAAAATTCGTACGTATAAAACATCGGTTTACCATCCCAATAGTAACCCGGCCGAAAGAATGCTCAAAGAAGTGGATCGTCTATTCCGCACATATTGCCATGATCAACATAATAGATGGAGCGAATATGTTAGTAAAGCAGAGGAGTTTATAAATTTAGCCAATCATGATAGTACCGGTGTGACACCATATGAGGCAATGTATAAGAAACGCCCACCCAGAATTATCGAAAGTTTAGTTGATTTTACATGGTTCACTCAACCACAGAAGAACATACAAGTTATTATGGAGAGTCGGATTAAAGTGAAGGCAGAGGAAAGAGCAAGACGACAATACAAGAAGAGATATAAACAAATAGACTATCACATAGGAGATTTGGTACTGGTTCGTAACAGACAACTTCCCAGCAGTAAGGAGAAGTTGATGAAAAAATTATTTTTATGTTATGTAGGCCCATTCATAATTAATACAGTGAATGATAACAATACGGTAGTAATAAAATACCAGGATGGAAAAATTAAAGGAACCTACAATATTAATCAACTTCGCCCGTATAAGTCAGATAAAAAATAAATGAATTCTGCAACAAAGAATAAATGAAATGTATGCCCCGGATTGGGAAGGTGAGGTCCGAAAGAAAGAGAATGTTTAGTCATGTTTTTGAGTTTTTTAGCCATGAAACTAGGCACAATTGTTATTTTATACTTATTTTTTTTATGTAAAACCAGTTGCATTGATTAATGTTATTTTAAGCCATAAATGAGTGTGTAAGATACGGTGATTCTTGATAGTGATGAACCATACTTGTTATGTTAATAAAAGAAAAAACCAATTTATGAAATGAATTTTGTGATATACAATTAGCGAATTAATCAGATGTTTTCAATAGTAATGTTCGACCATGTTTGTGATAATAAATTAATTATTTCAAAATCTCATATCAAGTTGTATCTGAGATTATGAAATAAGGGAAGGTATTATGTACTGTTGTTAAAATGCACACAGTACATAAGAGGTAAATAATCAATTTTAAAAGAAAAAAGATACAAAATTAATATTAAGGGAACATATGTTTTAGAATGTAAACAGAAAACATTGGTAATATCGACTTACTCAATCAACATAGAGGTCGATTCCTATATGATGTAAAACCATATTTAGTTATATGTTCAGAAAATTATATATGAAATTGAAATGAATGTTATAAGAAGAGTAAAGAGTAATAAAATTATAATTTAATAAATAACCAATAGAATTACAAATATTAGAGTTAAAATAAAGATGTTAATAAGAAATAGAAAAATGATATATGTTTTAATAGTTATATGATAAACAGATGTAAATAAATTAGGGAATTATCATAGTGGCAAATTGTTAAATTGTTAAGAAATTGTTTTGGATAGTGATGAAGGAAAATGTATTAGTCTAATTTTTAATTCTATCAGAGTCACATTATGAATCTTCAATTATATTTAATACAAGAAACATTATTAGTCCAAAATTAAATATCTAATAGTAACTAAATGAAGAATCTTAAATTATATTAAATAACAGTTGTACATCACAAAATTAATGTAACGTGTAAAAGAAAATAAAGTAAAGGATTTTGAATAGTGACCAGAGTTTGATTATAATATTGAATAAATAAATAATAATACAAAAAATATAACAATATTCTTGATAGAACGACGACAGAAGAGGAAAATCTTGGACTGGAGAAGAGTTTAAGTGGCCCTAACGAATAATTAAGTGTTCAAAGGAGACATCGGTGTTGCAGTAGTCTTGGAGAGCGGCATTCAGCGGTGAGAGCAATAAGAGATTAGTGTGAAGAAACAGATTGCCAAGCTTAATATTGCTGTTGAAGAAAGGTAAACAACAACCAGAAGTGAACCCGTGGCAGCTAGAAGAATTCAGAGACGGTTAAGTTACATTAATACGTTAGTTATTTTTTACATGGTTAATTACCAAATTACTACCTATTAACTGAATCTGGGTTGGTTTAAAGAAAAGAAAATAATAGATACAATCGTAAATACGATAAAATAACTTAATAATCATTAACCCTGAGAGAAAGAGTTTCTTTACTTGTACTGTTAAATCATTACCATACGTATAAATAATTACAACACCTAAAGGACGCATCCAACGTGGTGCAAATATTATATTATATACCTGTAATTAAAAAAGTACAGTACATTAAATGGCTGATCCAACGTGGAGCAGATCATGATTACAATAACTGTAATTAAAAAAATACAGTACAATATTTATAATTTAATCTTTACTACTATTTTACAAACAAGATGATGTTTTATTACCTTACTCGGAATATGTTTCGGGAATTAGATATTTTTCCCATCCTCAGGCGTCTTCTGAAAGATTCAGATCTTCTGATGGTTCAGAGTGGAAGAAATATCTAATTCCCGAGACATGTTCCAAATAAAGTAACAAAATAACAAAACGTCTTGATTGTAAAATAGTAGTAAATATTAAATAATTTACGTATCAAGAAACTGACTGTAGCAAAAAGCGTTTGTGTATGTGTGTGTATTTTAATGAAATTGCTACTAACCATACATGTAATGGGAAATATGTAATATGTTTTAAAACTGGAAAATAAAATTAAACAAAATATTTTAAACCTCAAATTCAAACTTACTTTGACTTATAAAGAAATAGATTTACAACATTTACTTCTTATGGATTAATAAACTTCAAAAATATTTTAAAACACTAATTTTAAATTTTATATAATACTTTAGACAAAAGTTTCAATAAAGTTAATCCTAAATATAACATACACCTCAATGATGTATATAAAATTCGTTGTTCTAACCGTTCCAAATATTATATAGGACGCAAACACAATTAATAAAAGAGATATCAACAACATAAAATTTCTTACGTAAAACCCCATGTTTATAAATCAAGTTTAGCGACACATTCAATAAGACAGAAGATCATTCACATAAATTTTCGGATTTAAGTAATGTAAAATTAATCAAAATGTTTCCGAAGATAAAAAAATTATAATTTGGGAAAGTTTACATATTTTTAAAAATAAAAATGATTATTTAATAATAAACAAGTAGACAAAAGTTACTACAAATTTCATAATTTTTAGAAATTTTAAACCTAATGTTCAAAAACTCAAATAAATAATTCACATATAATACTTATTATAATAAAAATTACACCATAATTCGTCATTATACAAGGTCGAAATTAATAGACATAAAAACGGTAACGAATAAGTAAACAAACAAAAAATTGCTTTCATATAAGAAACGTTTTTAAATTACTCTGATGAAGTTGACCGGTAAAAGTCTTCAAAGAAATGAACATAAAGAAAAGAAATAAATACCTACAGAGAAACAATTTAAACAGCCAGCTTACAATAATATAAAGAGTTTAGATACAATATACAGTGTATATATTATATGTATGCATATTATAGGCCTATAGACTACAACGATATAATTTTGTGTATACAGGTTGCAAATACAAATTTATTTGTGTTTGAGGAGCCCCACGTTCTTGGGACGCCAAAATTATACAACGATATATTTTGTGTACAAATTTAAATTAATTTACTTTGTGTAGCGGTACAGCTCATACAACATTACTGATAACGTGTATATATATAATTGGAGTTTGGGTGTAATCATAATAAGAGTAGTCATTTTTAAATTGTAACATGTTTTCATTAATTTATTCAAAATAAATTAAAAGTGTTTTTAAAATAGCATTTACTTCGCCATAAAATATTCATCATCATTTGTTTAAACGTTTCTTTGTTGCAGTACATTCATCATAAAATAAGTCTTATATACTATATTCACAAAAATCTATGTTAAACATTTATTTGTTACTCTAAAATTTCTCGACCCCTCAGTCTGACTGTGTGCTTTATTTGCAGTCTTGTTTTCTTTGCTTTATATATTTTTTCTTTATTACATTACTCTATGCATTGCATACATCTTAATGCTTTATACAATTTTAAATTGACTAATAGAATTGTTAGTTTTCTTCTATACTTCCAACTACGTTACTTTATACATTACGTGTAATATTACTCACTGATTACTTTACACGCTTTAAATGAAAATTTAAATTTATTACATTAATCGTCAATCATCAAAGCATTGATTTAAATTAACTTTAAATTAATTGTTCATCATCAAAGAAAATTCTTACTAAATTTAAATTATATTCTATTATCTCTATCTACATTCGACATAAATTTTCTTTATTTTAAAATTTTAAAATGTCTTTTCAATGTCTTTATTCTTTTACTTAGTAATTATAAGTTGGTTATTTGTCACCTCAATTCTTTAGATTGTACCCCTGTCCTCCGGTGATCGGTAGGTCCTCTTCTAATGGATTTCCCTGCACGTTCTCCGGTTCCACTTGTCGTCCTTCAGTTACTCGTTCCTTCTGCTCCTCTCTGGTTGCTGTAGAATGATATGTCGCTCTGCATCAGCTGCTGTTGTCCTAGCAGACGCCTCGATTGCTCTGCATATCGTTCCTCTGCTTGATGTGACCTCGCCAGTTGTCTAGAGTGCTGAACATTTGTGGTTGTAGACTGGAGGTGTATGTTCGATAATTGTATTTAAAATAATCAAACTAAGAGTTACTGTTTGATACTCGGATGAACGTATTGTCCATCCGACTTTACAGTTTATTTTTTAAAAAAATCGCGTCGCTAACGGACATAGCGTCCCGCTGCTTCTGAAGACTGATTGAGTGTAAAATTTGGCTCTCCTGGGCCCGTATTTATATTCAACAAAAAAACCACACCTGTCGGCTCAGGATTCTGCATGTCAGAAACTGTCCGTGGCGTCAGTTCTCCCACTATCGTCCAATTTCACATATTCGCACATTTCTGCCAATTCCACTGTCTAATGCGGATTTCAAAGTGATCTAACATTGTCTGATTTCATTACACATATTATACGTAATTACCATAGTGATCGCATAATTAGTGTAATTACTATGCTCTTAAAATCGCACAGAATTCGCAATGAACGTCATAATCACACAGTTTTCGCACTGCACATGTGAATGATTTTTATCCATATTTAGAAGTCTTTGCAATCTTTCTAACATTTACGGTTTGCTTATAATTAAATAAAACTATAATTAAGTGTCTATTTGGGGTGAGATTTCAAACTTTCAGGCTTGAACAGGCTCCACGCACACACACTATTTACTACTGTACACTCTCTCAGCAATAATCGCGTGATCATGCATGTTCATTCCTGCGTCTAATTCAGCTTTCAACTTCACACCTGCTTGTCTATTACATATTACTAAAATTAATCTACATATTTATTTTATTTAATAAATGCACATTACAGCATATGCTTGTATTGTCGCAATACGTGTGTGTAAAAAAACTACAAACTACATTTAATAAAATCGATTATACATTTTGCCAGCTGTCTTTGTCGGCGTATACAGAGTTCCTAGTCAGTTTATCTTAGAATGCCTTAAAAAATTAAATATTAGATAAAACCGGTATATCTAATGAGAAAGAACAGCCTACAAAAAAATATGAATATTCGATAAGCCATAAAAATGTTCCATAATAAAGAAGTCTTTAATTTTCACACACACACACGCGCGCGCGCGCGCGCGGGATTCATTTAAAAATAGATTACGAATCTGATTATTTTGTTGTTGCCTCAAACATGAATTTTTGTTGTCATGACAATATATCCATTTCCCAAAAAACATGGCAGTAGAGAATGACAGGCATAGAATCAATTTAGTCAAAGAGAAACCAATGTTGCTGTGTGTTCTGTTTTTATTTATTTATGTTTTATACAATTTCATATCTTCTGTTAATTCAGACCGCCAACATTGTCATGGTTTATTTGGTTCTTGAAGTTGAATCTGGAACAGTACGGATTTCAATCTTCAAATAAAACAAGATGAAGATGACTATTCCTGAACCATGTACCTAAGCAAGCAACAAACAAAAATGTCATATAGAGAATAATTTGCTTTCTGTGTTCTAAGTATGTAAAAATATCTGAAATCTTTACAGAGATGTCCCCTTTAAATACAAATATTCTGAATTATTTATTCTATACAAAAAATTACCTCTCACGAAACAGAAAGATGTCTTTTACTGAAACATATGAAGAGGATTTGGAACAAAGCTTAAGCAGACCATTTATTGCCTGTGGAAATTCCGCTGCTATTGAGCGCGGACTGGCGCGCGCACGCAATTGCGCCCGTGTATACATATTATATAATTAAGTGTTGCGCATTTTGCGTAATACCTAACAAAGCCCGCAACAATGTAGTGGTTATTAATGTACATTAGTATGCTACATGCATTTTATGCGTTCAGTATCGATTACCGGCAGCAGAGTGATTAATACCGGTAGGGCAATATCAACCTGGAAGCCACGATTTGGCACTAATTTGTTGTAATCCTACACAACTGACAACCAACACACACTCTCTTGTTGCACCGACATGATTTGATTACACACACACACACACAGGTGTAGTTGATTTTTATGACCACCGACCTCAATATGGTGACCGTTATATTCCCTTTACCTACGTCTTTGTTATTGCCACACTATCAGTGATAATAATACTAATAGCTTCGTATTAGAAGAACAGGGGCACTTTCGCACTAGTACTAAACAGATTTACCTGAAGATGGTAAGAAACTAGTTGAATTTAAGAATTAGCCACAAGACCTTACAATACATAATATTAAATTACAGTTTCAGAAGCATTGTCGCTAAGAGAAGAAAACATTATATCGCCTTTATTAATTCACATTTTGAGGTGGAACTTTAATAAGAGTGTAGTTACAATTTACCGTCAGTAAGAGTACTATACTCTGGATATAAATGTTTTATTTTTAAATAATTTGTTATATGACTCATAATAGAAAAGCTATAAAAAAGTCATAAAGTCGTAGATAATTTTCTCTGCAGATTCAAAATTTTGCATGACTTTCTTAAACAATTCATGATTAGATTAAATCGAAATTAACATTATATGCATGAGACGTTCTCATTCAAATTACATTTCTTTAGTAGGCCATTCAGAAATATCAAAGGCTGGCAAAGTTCGTCATAATGCCAGTTCATCTCGGTTGTTCACCCGTGTTCCTCTCTACAAACGATTAGTTTGGAGAAAACGGCCACAAATCCGCGAATTCACCGCTAATTCAGTTCCTCTGCCAAACTCAGTGGTATAGTCTCTGAACTTTGTAAAATATTCCAATAAGTCTAGTTCGACCCCAGTCTAAACCCGAGTCATTCTCGAGTACGAGCAAGATTGTCCGCCCGTATAGGTTTTTTAGAAAGACACTTTAAGAATACCAGATTTCACACAAGAGTAATACTGAAGCCAAATACAGTAGTTCGTGTTGGGTACCCGTAAATTTTCATAAACCCAAAAACTTACTTGAGAAGCTCTACCGTCCACATTCTACGTGCATACAAGACGTCTGTCAGTCACTGCACTCCAGCCACGGGTTTCAGTCTACGTAATAGAGAAGTCCGAATCACATTACATACCTGTTAACAATAGTTAAGTCATAACTTTTAATGACTATAAATTGTGTAAATAAAACCATTGAAAGACAATTAATTTTAGTTACTTTTGTGTTGGCCAACAGATAAATTTGTAAATTAAATCAAGATTAAGAACTTTTAATCATTGATCAATTAATTAATTTTTAATATACTATCAATCCATTCATTTGCCTCGGTAATATTAATTTATTTATGCTTATCCGTAACATCGCGATGTGTGTGTGATCACTTCTTTAAGAACTTAGCTAATACTGTTCGAACAACACGAGCGATTGTGTAGGTGTTTCGCCGCCCAACATATAGTCTTTCAACTTATTTTTTGCTATTTTATTACGAAGACACATTTAATGAGCTCGTTAAGATTGGGGAAAGAGAAATTCTAAATAGGTGAGTCTTTCAATCGTCATGATAAAGTAAAAAATTAAAATGAACACTGAATTGAGATTCCTCCTCGTATTGAGATTAATGTAATTAAAATTAATGTAATGAAAGTTATATGTAAATTGCTATTTTTAACAATTATTTTCATTCCCGTTTTAAGCATCACCAAGTACTGAAAAGTGATAACACTTTTTTATTTCCGTCTATGTTTTTTATATTATATTCATTATAGAAGGCAAATAAAAAAGGCATAATGTTTCACGACAATTACTTTATTTAAAACTACAAAGAAGCCGTTAAGGTAAATTAGCAGAGAATGCAGAAACAAGTAATAACAAGAGCAAGTGGCAAGTCCGATCTGCCGATTGCACAAGTTCCTGTAAACGTTATAACGAAAGTAATTAGATGTGTGTTGTGTAAATGTTTGTGTTGTAATATGTCGGGCGTTACCTCCGCGCACTTTTGTTACTTACTCTGTTGACTGGATACTCTGCAGTGATGTAGTCCTGTAACACAACTTAATACTATGCTTTTTGTGGGCGCCACTTGGAAACGTTTGTTCCAAGAAAAAAAATGTGATTGATAAAATTTTTAAATCTACGAAAAAATTTAAACAAGTCAGTTTAGCTTGGAAAAATCAGTTAAGTTTAATGATTCTTAAAAAACAAACAAATCGCCTGAAGGACTAACATTCATAGAAAAAAATTATAAAATTGCAGAGAAAAAATGTTACAAGTTATTATTATTGACAATTTCTTATATATCCAATCAAGTATCGGCTAGTATTTCAGATTTTGACTCAGTTGAAAAGCATGAGTTTAATACGTGAAAAAATCTTTACTCTCAGGACGTGACTCCTTTGAACTACCAAGACATATCAATTAGATGCCTTACAAGAAAAAACTAAGTGATTTGAAGGTGTATGTGTGGCGTGTGAAGTACAACTGCGTGATAAAATGTAACCAGGTAACAAATGACTTTAATTTTGGTAACTCACGTTCCAATGGTTATTTATTCTCGCACTGGACACTCCTTTCGGGTAGTTTCTCGATCTCGCCTCTTCGGGTGTACACTGAATCTATTTAAAGTCAAATTTTGCGACCATTACTTTTTCCGCACTTTTGTAAAAACGTTTGGCAGTAGAATCTCGTTCAAACGCCGCCAAAGCTCATCAGCTGCTCCGCGTTAATTCAGAAATTATCCGCCGCAGCGCTGATTCCCATTCAGTCGAGAAGAAAGGCTTGTTGGGTATATGTTTGTTTACGTTAGGGGGAATTATTGTCACGTTAGTCAGTCAATGCGAACACAGCAGAATTCGTTCTCTATTTAAATTTTTGGTCCCTCCTGGGCCGCTTGACGTTCTGGCTGCGTGATTTCTATTAAAATTTGCCGTATCGCTGCTCTATTTCAGCGATACTTTTGGCGTAGATTCTCGTTGAGGTTAAGTCAGTCGGTATGTCTATGTACGGGAAAAAGCCTTTCTCCGTGTCTTGTCGATTTCTTGCCTCTTCGGTTTCGCCTTAGCTGCGTTGATCAGTGTTGTGGGTGATGCATCAGTTCTGGAGTTCAAGTTTCAAGTGTTTTTTGGGTCGAATTTGGTCTCTCTTTTATACTAATTCAGGTTGACTCTTTTCATCGACTTCCGGTATATTTGTGTAAAAATTCTTTCTAGAATGTTCGAGAATAAACGAAATGGAATGTCATAGAACAATTTTCACTTCCGTAGAAGCTTTTAGAATGAATTTCTTATTCTTCATACAAAGGATATTTCAAAAATTACTCTGGTATTTATCAAACAGTTTTACATTAGTACTCACAATTTGTATGCCATTAATACATTTAGATTCCCTGTTTTTAACTGAATCTAGCGATACTAAATATGATTGGTTTCTAATTAACTTAAGTCTAATAAACAATACAATATACAACCATCACCTTGAGTTGTTGTCATTGAAAACTCAATTTTTATAACAAAAATTGTTGTGGAGTTACTAAGTTCCTTCCACAAGCTGAACATCTAATACTACTACCTTCCTACAACAAAATAAACAAATTTTAACATAGATAAAACACAAATAAATACAATTTTATATGGCCTCTGCTCATGGCCTAGATTCTTGTCAGTTTTCTAATACAATGATTAGTCTTTTTCTTTAATATATGTATTATTTCACTACTGTACAACAAGAGTTTATTATTTTGTCTATCTTTGGTGATACCTGGTTACTCTGTACATATATTATATTTATCACAAGATGACATAGCATCATTGATTGGTCTTGAGATGTCCTTTTTTATGGCGTGACAAATCTCACTCTTATTAGCTAAATTCTGTTAGAATTGACTTTACTTTCAACTGAGTTTGTTTCTTATTAAGGTATACTGATGTATTGTACCATTCTATCTTATTTTTGTTAGCATTATGTAAGTATTTAGCCAGATATGATTATTTTTGTACTGGATGTTTGGTTCCAGCCATACATGGTATAAGTAAATATTTTGCTAACTTGACTATTACAATGTTAAAGTTAGTCAGGTATATTAGTATAGTTGCTTTATAACATATTACAACTTTAGTAGAGGGAAAATGAGGATTCAAACGCACAAAGGAATGCCGCCTTTCTTAAAAAACGATAAAAAACATGATCTTAGAGATGACGCCGCCACCGCTGGACCCGCAGCATCCCGATGGACCACAGCATCCGCGAATTTCCGCGAATAAATTTTTTTATTTTTTTAATTTGGTTTTTTTATTTTTTTTATTAAATTGATTTGGTGGGATGAGGTTCAATGGACCACCAGCATCCGTGAATATAATTTTTTATTTTTTTAAGAAAGCTGATTTGCATATCAGTGGGTGGTGTTGGGTGGGAGGTTTTTTTTTATTTCATATCAGTGGGTGGGGGGTGGTTCCAACTCGATGCATTATAGTGTATATTAAAATATATGATCAAGTGTACCAACCTTTGCATGAGTTTAAATTTGTCGTGTGTTATAATGTATATTAAATCTATATGATCAGATGTACCAACCTCTGTATTATTATTATAGTGTATAGATATTTTATATGAGCAGGTTTGTCAACATTTTCTGTGGCGGGGGGAGGGAAATTCAAATATGTGTTATATTGTGTATGTATAGAGCAGATCTGTCAACAATTTTTTCTTTTCTGTGGTGGGAAATTCAAACTATATGATCATAATTGGTACTCTCTCTCGCTCTCTCACACGTTGTGTATGTCTCTCTCTATCTCACTCTCTCTTGTTGTCAAACCGTTCTCCTCTCTCTCGGTGGTCAGTACCGAGCGCATGTATATGAAATTAGAAAGTTTATATTTATTCGACAAATATTAACGTCCTCTCTCTCTCTCTCTCTCTCTCTCTCTCTCTCTCTCTCTCTCTCTCTCTCTCTCTCTCTCTCTCTCTCTCTCTCTCTATCTCTCTCTCTCTCACTCTCACTTGTTTCAACTGTGTCAACGTCTTCTCTCTCTCTCTCTCTCTCTCTCTCTCTCTCTCACTCTCACACGTTTCAACTATGCAATCTCTCTCTCTCTCTCTTACCGTGTACATTGAGTAGTCGGTGTGTGACGAATAAATAATTTTAGCGCTCTCTCGTTGTCAAAACGTCGTATTCATTTTTCAATGTATTAAATAATTAATTAATAGTTTTATAATGCAGTCAGTGGGATTGATCCTTGTTAGAAATATATATATTTGGCGTCAATGAACTACTTACCTGTTGTATTGTTACAGATGACAAATCCATACGTTAACGGCCTAGCAATCTGGTACAATACTTCTGTTTTAAGGTTGCAGTTTACACACACACATAGGTTCAGTAGTGTATAGCGAAATAAATTAAAATTATACACACACATGAAAACGGTGTCTGAAATTCATACAAATCTTCTGATGTAACAGTTCACAAAAATAAATTAATTGTACACATGTTCAGAGGTGTAGAGTGAAATAAAATAAAGTCATAATTTGTTTAAATGATTAAATATATTGTAACATTCACAATATAAAATTCACAATTAAATAAATACATTATAAATTGATATTTTTCGAAAGTTTATATATAAGTGTGTGTCGTACTTGTAGAAGAAGCAACCTGCAACATAACAATACAACAACATTAAAATCATGTTAAATATCACACACACGCGCGCGCACACACACACACACAGACGTACACACACACAGACGCATACGCACACACATACATACATACAACGTGCATACGTTTGACTTGAATCATGTACATGTAGGTCCAATAAAACAGATAACAGATTTAAATACGCAACGTAATCACACACATACATACATACATACATACAACGTACACACGTTTGGGTTACACCACACGCGCACGCGCACACACACACACAGACGTACACGCACACAGACGCATACGCACACACATACATACATACAACGTGCATACGATTGACTTGAATCATGTACATGTAGGTCCAATAAAACAGATAACAGATTTAAATATGCTATAGTCATTGTAAGACGTTACAATCCTTGAAGTGTTTTGTCCTTTCATCAAACTTTGTAAATTAGAATCTGCACTACATTCAAACACACACACACACACACACACACACACAGACGTACACACACACAGACGCATACGCACACACATACATACATACAACGTGCATACGTTTGACTTGAATCATGTACATGTAGGTCCAATAAAACAGATAACAGATTTAAATACGCAACGTAATCACACACATACATACATACATACATACAACGTACACACGTTTGGATTACACCACACGCACACGCACACACACACACAGACGTACACGCACACAGACGCATACGCACACACATACATACATACAACGTGCATACGATTGACTTGAATCATGTACATGTAGGTCCAATAAAACAGATAACAGATTTAAATATGCTATAGTCATTGTAAGACGTTACAATCCTTGAAGTGTTTTGTCCTTTCATCAAACTTTGTAAATTAGAATCTGCACTACATTCAAACATACACACACACAATGATAATAAAATTGTTTATTAAAAGTATTTTGTTACCTTAACGAGGTACTATTTCCATATGTACTGTTTGATTCCTCATGCCCCGAAACACGAGATGTAGGTCGCTGGGATGTATATGACGGAGCTCTTCATCTGTAAAGACGCCAGCATACCTCTTAGGTAGATATACACGATAGCGTAGCTCACCATCTTCCAACGTTACAAGCACAGACTTCCCACATCTTGTGTCCACATGCACCATGTTAACAATCGGATACTGCTTGTTCAATGTTAATTCTGCACACCGTTTGTACTCAATAGCAGAAACTGCATTGAATTTTGTGATAAACGACATTATTTATGAGAAGTGAAGACGTCTGTATCAAACTAGGTGGAACTAAACAATGACTACAAAGAAGACTAGTGAAAGTAATGGTGGTGGTGGTGATGTGGTCATTAGGAAAGTTCACGTTCATCGCCTGAAGCTTTGCATGTACATACACACAGGCAGAATTACCGCTGTTACAAAATATATATATTAGGAAAGACAAGCCCACAGACTACTAGAAATAGTTATCGTCTGAAAAAAAAGAAACCACACATTACGAACTAATATCGTTACAATAATAATAATACATAAACTTACGTTTACGGTCGTCCAAACTGAAGTATGGAGTGGCAATAACTATAGATATCACAGTAAGAATTTTTGTTGTTGTTTTTAACAGGTGATGTTTTTCATCCTCTGAAGCTTTGCATACAGAATTATGACTGTTACATAATACATATTAGGAAAGTCGACAGAAATAGTTATCGCCTGCAGCAAGAATTTTTGTTGTTGTTGTTTTTAACAGGTGGTGTTTTTCATCCCCTGAAGCTTTGCATGTACATGCATGCAGAATTATGGTTGTTACATAATATATATATTAGGAAAGTCCATAGAAATAGTTATCGCCTGCAGGCATATACAAGTTTACTAACGAAATTAACAATGCTATGAGACACTCACATTAAAAATGTTTGTATAACAGAAAAATCATTAATTATAGCCAGATCGGACAATTTCACGTTCTCATGCGGGTATATAGGAACGTAAATTTTAATATGCCCACGACGTTTGATGTTGTAATAGCTGTTCAGACGGTTTGTAAAAGAATGTACGTATTCGTCCATATCTGAAGCTCGTATACTTCTGTACATTCAACCTCAGCGATGATAGCTGCGTGCGTTCCTATAATAATAATAATAACAGTACCTGCTTCATTATCATATACATTATGTGCTATATATAAATATATACATAAGGCTTTCAACACACACACACACACACACACACACACACACATTTTTTTAAAACAGGACAGCGTATTATCTATATAACGTTCTGTTTCAGATAAGAATAGTTTGAATATAAAATGAAAGGGTACGTTGTATTTTGTTATGAGAAAATGCATTTCTAAATTTCGTTACATTTGTCAAAAGATCTTATTGATCAGACGTATGAGTAATTATATTAATCCTTATGTAGAAAATACGCACGCATTCGTAAAATATAGGACTCAGGTGTAGGGCAATTAATCCTTTTTTGTATTGAACGTATTTAAGTAGGTCTACTCGTGATATCAGTAAATTCTGTCTAAATGTATAGTACATAAACGTACCCAGTAATCGCTTCTTGAGTTACTCGATTGATGTTCATGTTAAACGATTGATGACTCATGTAATAATACAGATTAACCTCGTATAATAATAATGACAGGACAGCGTATTTAGAACACTTAAAATTGGAAATCTACAAACACATCAAAAATATCTGTCAAACAAAAACACCGTTCTTGACAACAGTAACTGACCTAAGCACATGTGCTTCATTAGGCAACAGACCAAAAAATCAAATAGACGACTATAAGCACAATTTAAATAAAATCTGAATATTCAATAAAATTATGTTTTTTTTTTTTTTTACTTAGTAACATATGCAAATCTTTTACTTACCTCTTAAATGTTGTTGTTGTTATACACAATAGCCGATTGTACGATGAGTGTTTCATACAAATGAGAAATAGTGACATGTCGTCTTGTGTGTATATATATATATATCATACGGCGGTAGCGTACACGTTTGAAAGTTGATGCACATTAAATTGTCTCTCTCACACACATTACAGATATTGATATTAATTGCATGTATGTTCAGAGGTTTGGTGTCTAAATCAATGCATTTTACTTTCACTTTCTAATTTGACACATGGCTTACTTTCATACATAAATAGCTATCGCCCATGTCCGTCTACGAGTGTTGCTAAGCGAAATTAAAAATGTTGTAATACATAACGTCCTATGAAATAGATATGTTTTTAGGACAGCCAAAAGCATGAAAGTATTATTTAAATCTGTATGGAAGTCATCTATAAATATCGAGTCAGTGCAACACAACGTAATGGACCTAACATGATTCATGTCAACGTCGTATGTATGTGTGTGCGTGTGCGTCTATGTGTTCGTGTGTGCGCGTGTTGCGTATGCGTCTGTGTGCATGCACGTCGGATGTGTGATTACGTGTGCGTCTATATTTTGTCTGAGCTATGTTAACTTCACACACACACCAGTTACGTCTACGTCTTACGTTTTACGTCTTACGTCTTACGTTTTACGTCTTACGTCTTACGTTTTACGTCTTACGTCTTACGTTTTACGTTTTACGTCTTACGTCTTACGTCTTACGTCTTACGTCTTACGTCTTACGTCTTACGTTTTACGTTTTTTTATTCGCGGAAATTCACGGATGCTGTGGTCCATTGGGATGCTGCGGGTCCAGGACACAGATCAACGAAAAAGTCTCACTTTCTAATTTGACACATGGCTTACTTCCATACATAAATAGCTATCGTCCATATCCGTCTACGAGTGTTGCTAAACGAAATTAAAAATGTTGTAATACATAACGTCCTGTGTAATAGTATGGTATTTTTTTTTAGGACAGCCAAAAGCATGAAAGTATTATTTAAATCTGTATGGAAGTCATATATAAATATCGAGTCAGCGCGACACAACGTAACATGATTCATGTCAACGTCGTATGTATGTGTGTGCGTGTGCGTCTATGTGTTCGTGTGTGCGCGCGTTGCGTATGCGTCTGTGTGCGTGCACGTCGGATGTGTGATTACGTGTGCGTCTACATTATCGTTATTTTGACTGAGCTATGTTAACTTCACACACATGGAAATGTAGGAAAAGCGTCTGAGAGCAAAGTTATGCAAGAGGTTGTTGACGAGAACCAAACAAACTTGGATCAGCCAGTAGTGTTTAGGTCATCAGTACATGACGCAACGGTAGTGATAGGTCCAACAAGAATCAGATGTTTTGTATACGTTCTAGGTGAAAAACTACTGGGGATGTCTCTGACTTTAGTTGGAAATAAATAACATTACAGATATTGATATGGTACTATGAGGAGCCTATACGTGAATACTATACATCAGAATGATTGTATCCGTCATTAGCAATCCAACGTTACGACGGCAGTGTGTACGTATGCGTCTGTGTGTGTTCGCGTGTGCGTGTTTGGTTACGTTGTGTACGTGTGCACTCGTTGCGTATGTACGTGTGTGCGTGTTTGGTTACGTTGCGTATGTATGTGTGTGCGTGCACGTCAGATGTGTGATTACGTGTGCGTCTATGTGTGTTCGTGTGTGCGTGCGTCGGATCATGACCGAGGTACGTCCTTTATTGCATGAGAATATGCAAGTAGAGCAGAGCAGACACGTTTACGCAATATCAAGTGCACACACATACACAAATGCCAATAAACTACATGTAACTATATTACGTCTAACATGAAAATGCAAATTATATTTCCATTACCAAAATCTGACATGTTATACTTCATTATCCTACGTAACATTACAATGTTCTGTCTTTGTTGTGTACTGTGACTTAAGCGTGCACTCACACACACACACACACACACACACACACACACACCAGGAAGCCACAATAATAATAGTCAACCAACAACACATATGTACTTCACCAGACAAAAAAACCGGAAGGTTGAGGATGGGTACAAGATAGTACCCGAAACATGTTCCAAAAAAGGAAAAAAAAAATAACATCTTGAGGTAAATTTAATTATAAATATTAAATGTAATATATATATATATATATACGGCATTAACAGAATATTATGAGTATACGCGACAGGATTGCCTAGTATCGTCTGAATTGGTGGGAACATCTTTGCCGAATGGATGACTGCCGCATTCCCAAATAATTATGGAACTACAAGCAGAAGGGACGGAGAGGTTTGGGACGTCCGAGGAAGCGCTGGAGTGGCCAGCTCTAGACTCTTTAATTGTTTGAGGCCGGAACACACCATCCTTTGTTTAATCCTTCCAGCTGATTATGATTACTTCCATTACCGTTTCTTTCGTCAACTCACTGACTACTACACAGAGGTTTTAGCAGAAAGGGACGTTGTTACCTCGATAGGATACTCTGGTTGCCCACTTTACAAATTTAATGTGACTGTAGAGTTAAAAAAGTCGTAACAGCTCGAAGTGTCGAAGTAACGGCGGGAATAGCCAAACTGACAAGTTCACGTCCATATGTTCACCTGTACATTCTCTCTTCCTTCAGGTATCAAATTGACGAATCATCTTCATTCATCTTAATTGTTATTTAAATAACCAGTCTCTGTAATTCCAACTTTGTCGTGCTTAATTGCTGAACTGCGGAAGTGAATACTTTCTAATCCATAATTACTTGTGATGGTGCAACTAATGCGTCTCATGTGTCATATTAGAAAGTGAAAGGAGGATTTAGTGAATACACACAATGGTTTATTTCGGTATAACCCTCTGAACATACATGCAATTAATATCAATATCTGTAATGTGTGTGAGAGAGACAATTTAATGTGCATCAACTTTCAAACGTGTACGCTACCGCCGTATGATATATATATACACACAAGACGACATGTCACTATTTCTCATTTGTATGAAACACTCATCGTACATTCGGCTATTGTGTATAACAACAACAACATTTAAGCGGTAAGTAAAAGATTTGCATATGTTACTAAGTAAAAAAAAAAAAACATAATTTTATTGAATATTCAGATTTTATTTAAATTGTGCTTATAGTCGTCTATTTGATTTTTTGGTCTGTTGCCTAATGAAGCACATGTGCTTAGGTCAGTTACTGTTGTCAAGAACGGTGTTTTTGTTTGACAGATATTTTTTGATGTGTTTGTAGATTTCCAATTTTAAGTGTTCTAAATACGCTGTCCTGTCATTATTATTATACGAGGTTAATCTGTATTATTACATGAGTCATCAATCGTTTAACATGAACATCAATCGAGTAACTCAAGAAGCGATTACTGGGTACGTTTATGTACTATACATTTAGACAGAATTTACTGATATCACGAGTAGACCTACTTAAATACGTTCAATACAAAAAAGGATTAATTGCCCTACACCTGAGTGCTAAATTTTACGAATGCGTGAGTATTTTCTACATAAGGATTAATATAATTACTCATACGTCTGATCAATAAGATCTTTTGACAAATGTAACGAAATTTAGAAATGCATTTTCTCATAACAAAATACAACGTACCCTTTCATTTTATATTCAAACTATTCTTATCTGAAACAGAACGTTATATAGATAATACGCTGTCCTGTTTTAAAAAAATGTGTGTGTGTGTGTGTGTGTGTGTGTGTGTGTGTGTGTGTGTGTGTGTGTGTGTGTGTGTGTGTGTGTGTGTGTGTGTGTGTGTGTGTGTGTGTGTGTGTGTGTGTGTGTGTGTGTGTGTGTGTGTGTGTGTGTGTGTGTGTGTGTGTGTTGAAAGCCTTATGTATATATTTATATATAGCACATAATGTATATGATAATGAAGCAGGTACTGTTATTATTATTATTATAGGAACGCACGCAGCTATCATCGCTGAGGTTGAATGTACAGAAGTAAACGAGCTTCAGATATGGACGAATACGTACATTCTTTTACAAACCGTCTGAACAGCTATTACAACATCAAACGTCGTGGGCATATTAAAATTTACGTTCCTATATACCCGCATGAGAACGTGAAATTGTCCGATCTGGCTATAATTAATGATTTTTCTGTTATACAAACATTTTTAATGTGAGTGTCTCATAGCATTGTTAATTTCGTTAGTAAACTGGTATATGCCTGCAGGCGATAACTATTTCTATGGACTTTCCTAATATATATATTATGTAACAACCATAATTCTGCATGCATGTACATGCAAAGCTTCAGGGGATGAAAAACACCACCTGTTAAAAACAACAACAACAAAAATTCTTGCTGCAGGCGATAACTATTTCTGTCGACTTTCCTAATATGTATTATGTAACAGTCATAATTCTGTATGCAAAGCTTCAGAGGATGAAAAACATCACCTGTTAAAAACAACAACAAAAATTCTTACTGTGATATCTATAGTTATTGCCACTCCATACTTCAGTTTGGACGACCGTAAACGTAAGTTTATGTATTATTATTATTGTAACGATATTAGTTCGTAATGTGTGGTTTCTTTTTTTTCAGACGATAACTATTTCTAGTAGTCTGTGGGCTTGTCTTTCCTAATATATATATTTTGTAACAGCGGTAATTCTGCCTGTGTGTATGTACATGCAAAGCTTCAGGCGATGAACGTGAACTTTCCTAATGACCACATCACCACCACCACCATTACTTTCACTAGTCTTCTTTGTAGTCATTGTTTAGTTCCACCTAGTTTGATACAGACGTCTTCACTTCTCATAAATAATGTCGTTTATCACAAAATTCAATGCAGTTTCTGCTATTGAGTACAAACGGTGTGCAGAATTAACATTGAACAAGCAGTATCCGATTGTTAACATGGTGCATGTGGACACAAGATGTGGGAAGTCTGTGCTTGTAACGTTGGAAGATGGTGAGCTACGCTATCGTGTATATCTACCTAAGAGGTATGCTGGCGTCTTTACAGATGAAGAGCTCCGTCATATACATCCCAGCGACCTACATCTCGTGTTTCGGGGCATGAGGAATCAAACAGTACATATGGAAATAGTACCTCGTTAAGGTAACAAAATACTTTTAATAAACAATTTTATTATCATTGTGTGTGTGTGTATGTTTGAATGTAGTGCAGATTCTAATTTACAAAGTTTGATGAAAGGACAAAACACTTCAAGGATTGTAACGTCTTACAATGACTATAGCATATTTAAATCTGTTATCTGTTTTATTGGACCTACATGTACATGATTCAAGTCAATCGTATGCACGTTGTATGTATGTATGTGTGTGCGTATGCGTCTGTGTGCGTGTACGTCTGTGTGTGTGTGTGCGTGTGCGTGTGGTGTAACCCAAACGTGTGTACGTTGTATGTATGTATGTATGTATGTATGTGTGTGATTACGTTGCGTATTTAAATCTGTTATCTGTTTTATTGGACCTACATGTACATGATTCAAGTCAAACGTATGCACGTTGTATGTATGTATGTGTGTGCGTATGCGTCTGTGTGTGTGTACGTCTGTGTGTGTGTGTGTGTGTGTGTGTGTGTTTGAATGTAGTGCAGATTCTAATTTACAAAGTTTGATGAAAGGACAAAACACTTCAAGGATTGTAACGTCTTACAATGACTATAGCATATTTAAATCTGTTATCTGTTTTATTGGACCTACATGTACATGATTCAAGTCAATCGTATGCACGTTGTATGTATGTATGTGTGTGCGTATGCGTCTGTGTGCGTGTACGTCTGTGTGTGTGTGTGCGCGTGCGCGTGTGGTGTAACCCAAACGTGTGTACGTTGTATGTATGTATGTATGTATGTGTGTGATTACGTTGCGTATTTAAATCTGTTATCTGTTTTATTGGACCTACATGTACATGATTCAAGTCAAACGTATGCACGTTGTATGTATGTATGTGTGTGTGTGTGTGTGTGTGTGTGTGTGTGTGTGTGTGTGTGTGCGCGCGTGTGTGTGATATTTAACATGATTTTAATGTTATTGTATTGTTATGTTGCAGGTTGCTTCTTCTACAAGTACGACACACACTTATATATAAACTTTCGAAAAATATCAATTTATAATGTATTTATTTAATTGTGAATTTTATATTGTGAATGTTACAATATATTTAATCATTTAAACAAATTATGACTTTATTTTATTTCACTCTACACCTCTGAACATGTGTACAATTAATTTATTTTTGTGAACTGTTACATCAGAAGATTTGTATGAATTTCAGACACCGTTTTCATGTGTGTGTATAATTTTAATTTATTTCGCTATACACTACTGAACCTATGTGTGTGTGTAAACTGCAACCTTAAAACAGAAGTATTGTACCAGATTGCTAGGCCGTTAACGTATGGATTTGTCATCTGTAACAATACAACAGGTAAGTAGTTCATTGACGCCAAATATATATATTTCTAACAAGGATCAATCCCACTGACTGCATTATAAAACTATTAATTAATTATTTAATACATTGAAAAATGAATACGACGTTTTGACAACGAGAGAGCGCTAAAATTATTTATTCGTCACACACCGACTACTCAATGTACACGGTAAGAGAGAGAGAGAGATTGCATAGTTGAAACGTGTGAGAGTGAGAGAGAGAGAGAGAGAGAGAGAGAGAGAGAGAGAGAGAGAGAGAGAAGACGTTGACACAGTTGAAACAAGTGAGAGTGAGAGAGAGAGAGAGAGAGAGAGAGAGAGAGAGAGAGAGAGAGAGAGAGAGAGAGAGAGAGAGAGAGAGAGAGAGAGAGAGAGAGAGAGAGAGGACGTTAATATTTGTCGAATAAATATAAACTTTCTAATTTCATATACATGCGCTCGGTACTGACCACCGAGAGAGAGGAGAACGGTTTGACAACAAGAGAGAGTGAGATAGAGAGAGACATACACAACGTGTGAGAGAGCGAGAGAGAGTACCAATTATGATCATATAGTTTGAATTTCCCACCACAGAAGAGAAAAAAATGTTGACAGATCTGCTCTATACATACACAATATAACACATATTTGAATTTCCCTCCCCCCGCCACAGAAAATGTTGACAAACCTGCTCATATAAAATATCTATACACTATAATAATAATACAGAGGTTGGTACATCTGATCATATAGATTTAATATACATTATAACACACGACAAATTTGAACTCATGCAAAGGTTGGTACACTTGATCATATATTTTAATATACACTATAATGCATCGAGTTGGAACCACCCCCCCACCCACTGATATGAAATAAAAAAACAACCTCCCACCCAACACCACCCACTGATATGCAAATCAGCTTTCTTAAAAAAATAAAAAATTATATTCACGGATGCTGGTGGTCCATTGAACCTCATCCCAACTAATTAAAAAAATAAAAAATTTTATTCGCGGATGCTGTGGTCCATTGAACCTCATCCCACCAAATCAATTTAATTACAAAAATAAAAAAACCAAATTAAAAAAATAAAAAAATTTATTCGCGGAGATTCGCGGATGCTGTGGTCCATCGGGATGCTGCGGGTCCAGCGGTGGCGGCGTCATCTCTAAGATCATGTTTTTTATCGTTTTTTTATGTTTTTTAAGAAAGGAGGCATTCCTTTGTGCGTTTGAATCCTCATTTTCCCCCTACTAACTTTCTAATGCAATTTGGTTGCATTTTGGCAACATTAAATTCATAAATTATACAATATTAGATGCCTATTACATGTTTTTAGTTAGTACTGTTTTTGGCTATTTTGACTGCTTTTTATTCATTTGACAGCTTCCTTTATTTAAGATAAATTGTTCACTATTGTCTGCTTGACAATTACATATAGTTTTTATTTAAATCTGATAATAATTAATTTTTTCATGAAATCTTGGTGTATGGTCTCAAATCCAACACATTAATATTTTTTGTCATTGCAAATATACAATTGTTATTTTAACTTAGATTCTTTCTAATAATGTATTTAAGTCATTTAATACATTTATTTTATTTACATCACATAATATAATAATGGATCATGTCCATTTATTCACAAAAAATAGTTTTTAATACTCTATTCATAGTTATAAAACTTAATAGTTATTGACTTCATTTTGGTTGATTCTGACATTATTTCTCTCTCTTATAGTGTCTTATGGTTTTTTCACTCTTATTCACTGTAATAATATATATGGGGTTTTGTCTTAGTCATAGTTTGGTCGTTTTTTCAAGTTGATAGAAATAATTATTATACAAAATTACACAATTTTTTGGGACTACTTGGGTTCGATACTGTTCACCTCACTTTCCTCTTATGATAACTTACTATATAAATGATTTCTTCTATGGAACGTTCTGTGACGTTACAACGTGTTGCGTATTACTGAAGAATGGTCGTTTATCTACAAACATTTCTTGAAATAAAGTTACCTAATTTTGATCTCGTAAACAGTTATTCGAGGCAGGACCATGAATTTTAAACAATAATGGCCTAATCTTGACAATTTCTTTTCTTAATTACATTTTAAAATGGTCGAAAATAGAATAAAAGTATTATTAGGAAAAACTTGAGTGCCGTGAAATAAATCAAATGCCAATTTACATTTGACACCATGTTGCCCCCAAACGTTCTTGTGCCACGTCTCTCGTAAATATCATCTCCGGTTACATTGACCAATATAATTTACTAGAACTGGACTTGGAATTTGCTATAAATAGAATAAATAGTAAAATCGGCAAACGTTTGCGTCCACAAAGGTTGACGGAACAGCAAGATGATAAACGACAAACTATTAAAGGCTTTAAAAAATCAGTTAAGTACTGCTGTATTAGAAAATAAGTTTACAAACTTCTCGGCATTCTTTAACTGAACTGAAATTCTCTAGTCACAACAGTTCGCGTGTGAAGGCATTTAAAGTGGGAAATGATATAGAATGTCACATTTTTTTGTATATAAGAAACGTTACAGTATCTCCAGCGAAGACCTTACCGTAAATTTCAGGAACAAATAAAGTTGTTTGCATTTAGTATATTAAAAAACGTAGTGAGATTTACGCAAAAAAAATATAATTAAAAGCTATAACAGAACGTAGGCACCTTGTATTTAAGTTATCAGACACATTCTTAGTAATCGTTCGACTGTGCAGCGGGCTCCGCAAGTTAACATAAAACCTGATCGTATTCACCTAAAAAGTCTGTGCACACACCACTGTCTAACAGTCACTCACTGTAAGCATTGATAAACTAGTACGTACACATTCGTCATACAAAACATAGCACTTCATATTCAATGAAAATATTGTATACTTTTTAAGAGAGGTTATATAAAAACTAACATTAACGTGAAGTGTTGCTGCAAATAAATCCTGTAAATCAAACTTCGAATCTTATTTAATATCCGTAATCATTACAAATGGAATAAATTTAAGAAAACGATAGTTAGCAACTACAAAAAAATAAAAACATGTTTAGGCAAGCTGAGTTGAATTTGAAGTTTCTATTGACATCCAAAAAGACTACTCATTACAAGCACAAAATTATAATTTATAAATTCTGGATGCAATATAATTCTTAAGATTACTTGGTAAAGATACTACTAATTCGTTTAAAAGTAAATAACTTCGACAATAAAATTTGGAGCGACAAACTACTTGCTAAAAAAAAGGCAAATTCAAGCTGTAAACATTAAGAGAACAAACATTTCGAAGTGGTATTGGAAAATTAAAAATTAACACGCGTTCGGAAGCAGTACACTGTTTACAGAGCAGTGTTACTTTACTTTCTTGTTAGTTTGTGCAATCAGTGTGTATGTGTGTGTGGGTGCTTTTCCTCAGGTAAAAATGTACGTACGAACCAATTCTTGGATACAGACCGCCACCCTCCCTGAACTTTACTGCACTCATAAATAGACGAGTTAATTTCTTGACGTATTAAATTAATAACAATATAATTACATAATAAAGATTTGTGTCGCGTTTATTTATACGCCATCCTGACTATGCTATTGACCGCTCTTCACTAGTACAAAAGTGTGATACAAGTCTTGATTTTCTGTAATCATGTAGTTAATCAAAATTTAATTATTTTTATTATATAAAACTGATAACATGGACTGTTTTTTCACTCGGTTTTATTACTTATAGGCTTCTCAGAATGGACAAAATGCTTGATGTTGTATAAAACATGGTATTACTGAAAGTAATTCTTATTATATGTCTATCTATATAAAACATTTCCGTGCATGGTGTTTATCCGTTTAGATAAATTTTATACTTTCTTCTTGACTATTTTCTCTCTCCTTCTGCGATTCTACCATTACTATTTCTAACTACTTCATTTTATTATTCCATCAATTTTATTGTTTTATTTTCTCTTCCTAAATTACATGTAGTTAGTTCTCTTGATTGTTTAATTTTTTTGTATGCGATCTTCTATGTCAATTCTATGAAATCTTTTTTATGTTAAATTTCTTACCAGTTTTGTAAACAGAATGTTTAACAAGATGTTACCGAGACCTTATAACAAATCACAAAGTCCATTATCGTAATGACTAGCAATAATAGGAACACATTTCTTTATATCACTTTTTTTAGTCTTCTTGTTAACTTTAGCTCCGTCGTTTTGTGATTAGTGAATGGCTCCTTCGTTATTTGTTTATCTGCACTTTTAAGAATTTACTACATATTTTTAGTTAAGTTTTGCTACTAAATATTTATTACTAAATAATTTACCTTAATATTATTTTCTGCCCAGTTTGTTGTTATATTCCAGGAATTTTATTTTATTATGGGAACTGTTAATTTGATCATTTTAAACAAGTTTAAAAAAAGATTAAATCAAAAGTAATGAAAATAACAAATCAATTAAAATAATATAAAATACTTATAATTTTTGTAACTGATCGTACATTTCTCTACTCACAACAATTAAATAAGAAAAGAAATTCGACATGGTCTGACCTTGACTTATACTTGGATACGGATTACAGTGCTTACTCATTATTTATAAATAAATAATAGTTTCATCGTACATATCTGAAGATTATATTTTTGTGGACAATTTACTTTATTATGGTAGGCCTAATAATCTTTTTATTATATATTGAAATTTCTTTTTATATTAGAAAATTCTGACAATACTCGATACTGAGACGTCTTTACTAAACAATTTGCTTTTCAGATCATTACACTTGAAATAATTCTCTTGGAAAATTTAATTCATAACATTTTTATATAGTATTGTTCGCGCCTACTATTCCATGTTGTTATAAATTACGTATTATTTACATGTACACGTCCTAAGCGTATGAATTATTAAATTTTACATTCTGTTGTGAATAGCAATTATATAACCTACACATTCATATAGCATCAATTGAAAACATTTGTATTTATGTTGTTTATATTCAATGAGATGGTTATTGTATTACGTTACTAACAATTTTCATATTTTTCCGAACTGTAATAAGTTATTATATTTTTTAATTCTCTAAAAAATTTGCTATTCCAAAACTGATTTTATTTTCTGCTCTGCACAAAAATGTAGTTTATTTTTCCTTAATATTTCAGATGGTTTATTAAATTTCATTCTGTTCCGTGACTTGTCGCTATAGTGTGAGATAAATTTAAGTAGCGTTTCCGCTAATACACCATCGTCCGGTAATAAATATTGCTATCTGAAGATTGTTTCCCGTAAACGAAATTGGAATTGTCTTTATTGCTTAGACAAATTTTGTTGTGAATAGTTGGATCAAGTGAAATTTTTGTCTTGTGAAAAAGTCTTGTCATTTATACTTCAAGCCTACAGCAAGTTCTTTTTTTTATCTTCTTAATAGGTAAGTTCTACTTATTACGCTGTACTTCAGCATATAGTAAAAACACACTTTAATGAATTTGGTATTAAATTTTATGTTATCCATGGCTGTGATAGTTTAATTTTTATTTTTGAATATTCAACTTTATTTACACACTGCATGAATGGTTTATGTGGTAGTTGTAACAGTCTTGTTATTATTTAATCCCTTTGGTGTTTATTGTCGTAGCAGTGTGTAGGTTTCCAATTAATAATGTTCAAAACAGGACACCGCTAATTAAACATAAAAGGATGTTCTAATTAAATAACGCTTTAGTTGTCTTTTTCGGAGTATTTGCATGGTTTATTTACTTTTAACACCAAATATGGAAACAGTCTTCACCGAGCCCTGTCTATCGGTTGCATTCTTGTCTAAGGTATCTAAAGATTTATTTTAAAGGTTTTGCAGGCAGTGAGCGACGAAGTCTGTAAGATGGGTACGTCTGTAAGGATTTGTTCCTTATTACTTGGAGCCTTATTATCAATTGGTTTCTTATTATTAATTAGTTCCTTACCTTTTATACTATGATAAATAAAATATGATAAAAGCTGGAAAATAACAGAAAACATTTCAATGAGTGCTGCTAGCTGAACGTAATACAGTAACATGTTAGGTTATGGCATTGTTAGTTTTGACCCATGTGCAAATAAAAATTTTTTGTTAAATGGTATTGTAGGAAAAAATCTGTACGACCCCAAACAGACATGGAACATGGAGGAACACATATTTGAAAATCCATTTCATCATGGATTACGAGATACGGGAGCTAATAATTTCTTAATTGTGTTATATATATATCAACAACGATATTACATATATATTGACTGTAAGCTGTACCATGACAACATACAATTAACATAACGCTGGATGTGTTGTAAAACTGTGAATCTAAATTCTTATAGCTTCAAGTAAGTAGGTGTACATTTATGAATATACCATGTGGGATAAGTATTATTGGAACGTAGGCTACACTACAAACTAAAAGTATAATTCATCTTGTTTTCTGAATTAACAGTCTCTGTAATTCCAATTTTGTCGTGTTCACTTGCTGAACTGCTACCTGTCATGCTCCGGACGAGACCTTTCAGTGTCTCCACCATAAAGGACGTCGTGGTTTAGGACTTGATAATGGTGGAGACACTGAAAGGCCTCTTCCGGAGCATGACAGCTAGCAGTTCAGCAAGTAAACACGACAAAATTGGAATTATAATGCAACTGAATTTTTTTTATTATCGTCATTGTTACTCAGTTATCAGAAAATAATTAATTGAAATTGAAATTTTGTACTAGTTTTTGATAGTCGGCAATTCTTCTTCTCCTTATCTGGCTTACAGCCTTTGATGGACTTTAGCCTCCTCAACAATACTTCTCCGTGCTTCCTTGTTCACCGCCCTTCCTCTCCACCCTCTAATTCCCATGATAGCAAGATCTTCTGTTACGTCATCCAACCACTTCATCCTTGGTCTGCCTCTACGTCTAGTGGTATATAATCTTCCCTTCCCTTCCCTCCCAACAACGTACGTGTTGAATTCAAGGCTAAGTGCCTCCAAAGAGTAGAAATAAGATAAACGTGTAAAACAAAGATAGAGACTCATAATGCCTAAACTAAAATGAGAAAAAAGCATTATCAAACAAACGAGAGATACAAATTGTGAATCTGTGGGCTGTGACTATTTGTATCAGAATTTTGGTAATTCTTTGAGCAGAAAAAACAAAACAAGGTAAGAGTATCTGTAAACAAACTTGTTTAAAAAAGCCGCCCGAATTTCTAGTGGAAAGATACTGAATTACGAAAGAATTAAGAAAATTAAAATCGACAGCAAAACGACAGTGGAGTGACATCCAGTATAGAAAGATACACGCTTAGAAGAAATATTGGAACAGCAAAAATGTTAATGAAACGAAATCGCTTCCTGAAGGATGGAAGGACAAACTCAGTGGAGGAAGAACACTTTGCCATCGAAAGACCAAAGTTATGGCTGGGAAGAAGAAGAAAATCTGTTAAATATTTAAGGACCCAAAACCTGACAGTACTCGTACTTACAATGAGCGACAACATATGAAAGTTCTAGCCCCTAAATATACTCATCGTCACATTATCCATCCACGTTATCAAGAAACAGCTAGGAACTCTTCGTTGCCACACGTATGTAAATAATATTTCCCACCTGACAGAGGATTTCAAGTATTCTTAAAGTTGCCTATGCAACAGTAAGAAACTTACAAAAACTCACAATTGAAAAATGAAGTCAGCATATTAAGATTATCTTTCTGCAGACTGGAGGTCTCGCCAGTTCCATGAAATGATCCCCCATCCGCAATTTCTAGCGTTGAAACCTTAATAATATTATTCCCTCCCCACAATAATTTTTTTATTTACTTTAATTATTTTAAAGAGGATAAGTTACATATGTAACTTCTATAAAATGATTCTAAAATATTTTAATATTAAGTTAGTATGCTGGAAAATTTAGATACAGTGCGGTAATTAAAAAAAGTATTTAAATGTATTTCTTTATGCTCTTCTGCAATCAATTAATTCACTAATATCGATTTTCCTTGATAAGACTCAAACTATTCAGTTGTCATGTTTTATAACATTTCTCAGTAAAGGTTATATAAATTTTAGTTTTCTAAATACACTTAACCAGATATATCTGATACAATCATAATAAAAACATTCTCAGATTTCTGTGTAGGAAAGGTTTGTCAGCAGTCCATTATCGTGATGTGAGGTCCAGTTTTACAACCAAAGGGCTTTCACGAAGGCCCCGCCGCGCCGGCCGTCGTGTTTGGTTACGGTACTGGTAGAGAACACTGTTTTCAAGAACTAGTCGGCCCTGTTCAAGCCACGTACAAGTTATAGACCACTACATCACAATTAGAAGCAGCAGGATGATTTTTCAATTTTTATTCGTTATTTGATTTGTAATTTCGTTAGATACGTATAAACAGTTTTAAGATTAAATCTCTTCATTATTTTAAATTATAACATTTTTTAAGTTCACGGAATTCTGAAGTTTTATGTTTTAGCCGCCAGTACCTATAAAGAAGCATGAGAACACTGTCCTACTTAAAGACTAGTGACAAAGTGACATTGTCTTAAACCCCACCGCTGTAACCGTCATTACTGGCGTTATTATTGTCTTCCCAACTACCATCTGGAGCACTACAAACCACATCGAGCCTGCTAAGTGACCGTATTGATCGTATAATTGATCGTATACTATGTGCGGTTCATGTAAATATTTTTGTTTCGCTCGACGTGATAGGCAATTGTAACAAAAATTTTATTAAATTATAAACTTACGTACAATTTTTAATTTTGTGGAAACAACAATTATGTATAAACAACTCAATTCAGCAACACAGATACTTCATACATTGTGGTCATATAATTGGTCTCAGGTTATATACATACGCCACAATTATGTTGATGAAAGTATTCTCTAAGACGATGCTTTTATAATAATATGTTTTAAGAGATTAACTAGAATTTGTTATTTATACTGTTTGTTTTTAAAGCACATTTGTTTATAATTCAAATAGTGTTTCTGTAATAATCGACTATTAATAAAATTATTATCTATTATAAATTAGAACACATGTTAATTAGAACTTTCCTACTATTTTCGTTTGAACACGATGAATGAAACAACTCAAAACGTCTACAAATACTTCGTTACAGCAGAGTAAATGGAAAGTATATCTATGAAAGTAGTTTATTTGCAATCAGCTGAAGTATTTACTTGACTTTCTGTCTGTTGATTACACTTGACCATCAGGAAAAGGTAATTTCGGTAGGCCGCGCTTCAAGAGGCTGTCGCCTGTCTGTGCATCTACACTGAAGAACCGTTCAATTACTTTAATTGCCTTCTACAACAGGTTTACTCACTCACTCATAATAATGATAAACAAATTAGTCGTTACTGTTACATACCGAAGCTGTGACTGTCTTCCTAGGTCTCTTATTGTTAGTGTAGCTTATCGTTTTAAATTAGTGTTGCTGTAACACTGTAATTAACGAATAGGTCTACTGTATTTTGTTTTTGCTTTCATTTACTAATACCGTTGCTAATAAAATAATCATATAATCATTACATAACCATAATAGTCCAACTATTGTTACTATGTTATTACTATCTACAATAAACCCTGTAACCACTAAACCACCCTGCTGCTGGTGCTGCTTACTCCTAGTTTGGTATTGCTGTCTCGTTTTAATCTCCAACGTCGGCAGTCACAAAAACGTGTGTCAGTCGTAAATGATCTTTTGGCTACACATATGTTGTTAAGTTTTTGACTGTCTCTCTATGTCAGTCAAACAAAGGTCTACACCGACAGCAGAATGGCGACGACACGACGGGCCGCTGTGGAAATTTCGTGTTTACGTGGACTTAATATAACGATGACATTTTACTAATAGAACAATCCGATTGGTGTAGAGAGACGATGCTACACATTTAGAAGTATATTATAGCATCAAAGGCTTTCGACTGTTAAGTTTCAGGCCGAGGCAGTAAAAATTGTAATAACATGGCAGTAAAATGGTTCGGCTAGGCCTAAATATGGTAATAATAATAATTTAAAGAAATAGCTCAGGTAGACACAAAGGAGGTGAGCGGAGCAGCGCATTCCGTACGATTAACGTTAATGCAAATTACTCATCCCCGAGCCCGACGTTATCGGGACAGATTTTAACGTGGGACTGTTCGTCAGAATTAGCCCAAGCATGCGCGGCCGACAACACCATTACCTCGTGTCCTGTCCTGTGTGCTTGCTTTCTTGCCTAATAATGCACATAGTTTCAAAGTGCCAAGTTTGTTTTACTGTAGAACGGGGCAACTTGTAAGCTACGTTTACACGGTGCCTTCACAAAACGAGATAAGCTTTGTCTTAATAATGGCTGGCTACTGAGCCAGCCGAGTCGCTCTTACCTACCTATGTATGCTGCCTGACAACAACTCGCTTCATTTTACAACAAAATATTCATTAGCAACTCATTAGTTTTTGTACAGCTCATTACAAACAAGACGAATGAAACACTGTTACGGTTCGAGATTAAAGTCAATTATTAACAGAACGTAGATAAATGAACTATTTGTTTAGGGTTTTTTTAACGTGTAGTTGTCTACATTAGCATTTCCTGAAATCCGGAAAAGACAATTTTTTTAATAAAAAAATATATTTAATAAATTTAGAAAGTATATGTAATAACCGAGTAACAAATTAAACTACTAAGTATTAATTTACCCTATAACATAAGTACAATATGTATCATGTTTACTATTTAAAATTATATAACTTACGTATATTTATTTATAAAATATATATTTATTTATTTAAATACGCATATGTATTTACATGATTATGAAAATACATAAAATTAACATGTTGTTTTCATCTACGTTTCTTTATATTACTGGTTCGTTAGAGAGTCCAAATGACATGACTTTAAATTGGAATAGGCCACTTGGAGTCGAAAAAGCTGTCTTTTCCTTGTCTTCTTGATGAAGGCCCACTTGCCACTCTTCATGTCCTATGTGGAAAACCACTGAGCTCCAGGCAGCGTGTCGAGTGTATCGTCAACACTAGGTAGCGGATAGCAATTTTCTATCAGAGAAACTTTTGATGTTTCTTGCTATGTTTCTTCTTCATTTTATTATATAATAACTTATTATATAATACTTATATTACATAATGACTTAGTATAACAATAATAGCAGATTTTATCTGAAAATATATACTTGTCTAGCCTTATATACGTTCAATATATTTATTCTACGTTATCAGAGACTATTGATCATTATCTCTTATGCTATAATGACGAACAGTAAAATGAACGTGCGGAACGTGCACAATGAAAAATTTAGTGTGTTTTCAGAGGAAATCTGTTATTACTTTCATGATCTAATTCAATATATTTAAAGTCATAATACAATTTCGTAAAATTTTTTTTAATTACACGTATATAATTTTATTCATTTATGAAACTGTTTAATAAATTTATTTAAAAAATTTTCTGGTATTCATATATTTTTAATTTTATTAGTACGTAACCACTAAAAAGCCGTCTGTATTTAAATAAACATTTATAAAGAGTAATTAAATAAAACAATATAACCTTGGAATACTGTACATTGTCTGTAGTGATATAAATGTTGTATGATGGAAATGCTGTTGCTCATCCCCAATGACAATTATGTTTACAATTATTGTAACCATCAGAAAGACGATGTTATACTCTTTATATCACATTTATTATTTATTATATAACATAAAATATTTCAACTATTGTGTTGAACGTCACATTAAACACGTTCTCAGAGTAACCATCACCTGAATTTTTTTACAACTCATTAAGATACATTTTTTTCTGCCCAATTCAAAACAAATTATATTCGATTATCTCACGTTAAGTTGGAAATCTGATTTGAACAAGAATCACATATTTCGAAACTGTAAAATGTTTTCATCCTGTAATAATAACATGATCAGGGGATTTTTATTTTTCGCGTACAGCCCTATAACATTTTAAGAGACGTTCACTAAGGAAGAACTATATGTTGGTTATTAACCACTGTTACCGTATACATAAAGACTAAAATAGAATTTTAAATAACGAGCAATAAAATTGTTTAGTGACTTAGTAATCACAAAACATCTTATCACTTTCGTCTGTAGTGCCAATATAAAAATAATATAGTTTTGTTGCCGTGTTCATTAAATGATAGACCTACCTAATATCAGCTGCCAAAATGCTGTACGTATTCCAGTAAGCTAAGACAACATTATAATCAACTAAGCCCAGATAAAACAGATTAATTATTATTTCTCGGTAATATTTTTACGGGTTTAGATTAAGCATAAAGTAGATTACAAAAATCGATCTGGATTGCCAATGAACTACTATAAAACCGCATCATGAGAATATTTTTGCCCTCACACAATGAACTATATATTAAATCATGCGATTCATTTAACTGCGGAGCCATATTTGAAAATAAAGAATTGTTTCAGTATTACATTTCAAATTTCGAATCTCACTCAGCAGAATTAGAATACTTTGACATTAGTTTATACATATGTACACACACACACACACACACACACACACACACACACACACACATACACACACATATATATTGCGGCGTTATGGATGAGCATAGGTAAATTAATAGTGCCGAGACAAATAAATAAAATGGTGGTTTATAAAAATTAAGTACTTAAACGATGGTTGAAATTTAAAGGTTCTTACTTCTGATTTACTTTACAAATTACTCTGTTGACCAACATAAATTTAACTAAAATTAGTTGTCATTTAAGACTTTGTTTTACAGTTATTAAAGTTCTTTAGAGTTCATGATTGAATAGTAGCGTACTATTAAAACTTGTACTTCCCTGGACTGTAGTCAGAAGAACTATGTCTGCAGCTGGAGACAGGTGACTCGATGATTTACAGTTGTTCTCCGAACAACTTCGAAATTTCACAAGATTAACTCGGAGCGCCCGCGGTGTACTGGTCTTATCAATTCCAGCACGTTTGGAGTGTCCATCCAAACATAGGCGGACAATTCTCCACCATCACGGGAAGTACTGAGGTTGGACTGACACTTGTTTATAAGTTAAGTTTAAGCAACTGGAGTTTATCTGTGTAAGATCGGCAGCGGTCAACGAATCGCGCACTTGTGACCGTTTACTCCAAATTTATTGTTTGTAGAAAAATACGTATATCACGGTGCAGTAACCTATTTGAACTAGTTTTTCAAGGCTTTCAAAGACTTTTTTTCGTGAGCCATACATAGAATTATTAATAAAGCTTATTCACATAGCATATTTGATTACGGGAAATTGTTCGTAATAATATCCAGCTATAATCTTGTCAAGTCCCGTCTCAAAATCTTTGTTTTTTGTAATTAGCGTTTACATAAGACACGTACGCGTGCGCTGGACTACCGTAACCCGAACTTAACTATAATTACAGTTATTTTCATATACTTCATTACATATTTGCACTTACAATAATTTATTTATAAGCCTAAATAACAAAGCTTCTTAGAAACTAAAATACAGAGTCCCACATACAATACGACATTTCGTGTACTTTCTTATTCATCATATGCTTTATTTCGAGCACACGTTCATCCTATAAAAGCATATACAACAGGATGTTCATCAGATTAAGTTAAGCATATATAGGATATATTAGAAAAAAAATATAAGGTTAAGCGTTTTCAAATATATTAGGTTAAGCAAATATAGCAGTGTCGTTAAGTTAGTAAAATATACTAAACACATAACTTTATCAAACAATGACCATCAGCATCATTATACTATTTAACATCCTACCTATAATTACTATACTTAAATTTAGATTAATAACTCTCTTAATTCATTAATTTATAATTCATTAATTTACACTTTAAAAACACACACAACATTATGTGTGTGTTTTGTGCGTGTGTGTGCGCGCGCCCGTTAATGGTGAGTTTTCTTAATCTTCTCCATCCACGGTAACATATTACTGTCCTCAGAAAAGCAAATAGTTACTTGGAGGTCTATGTATTTTGACGGTAGTACAAATGGAAATGTAACAGGCAGTAGATTGTAGGTATCAGTCAAAATAACTTGCAGACTAGATATATAACCGTAAGCCCACAGAATGAATTTAATGTCAGTAGCATGTAGGCCTACGCTTACAATAATAGTATAAGTATATTAAGTAACTCTGGTCTAACAAAACAGACTACGCAAGTGTAATTTTATTTGTAAGCGAAAAATTAATACAAACACAAATAGTAGTGCATTTAAAGTTTCGGTAATTTTTAGCAAACACAATCCAAACGATTACTGCTGATATAACTTTTTTTAAAGAGACGAGCCAGAACTAAATATTTTTACTAAACGCCTTATACTAAAAGTGCTTGTAATTTAAATAATAAATATTTTAAACAAAATAAAATAGTGTACGTTACTTCAACAATTTAACTAGAACGCAGTATTGTTACGGGAAGAACATTACGAACATTATTCTATTATGGTTTCTACGGCAAGAACGTTATAATGTTATGGTTCCAACACTGAGAACGTTATATTATTATGGTTCTAACAGTATCAACATATACTATTATGGTTCCAACAGTGAGAACCTTATGCTGTTATGTTCCAACAGTGAGAACGTTATATTATTATGGTTCTACAGTATCAACACTATTATGGTACCAGCAATAAGAGCATTATACTATTATGGTTCCGACAGTGAGAACCATATGCTGTTATAGTTGTAACAGTAAGAAAATTATTCTTCACAGTTTCCACAGTGAGAACGATATAATTTTATGGTTCCAAACCATAAAGACCAAGAATAACCAAGAACGTTATACTTTTTTATGGACCTAGCAGTGACAACATACACTATTATGGTTTCAAAAGCAAAAACGCGATACTGTTATGGTTCCAACAGTAAGAACATTAACTTTTACGGTTCCAGCAGTAAAAATATTGTAATATTAGGGTTCTAACAGTATTAACATACACTATTATGGTTCCAGCGATAAGATCATTACACTATTGTGGTTCCAACAGTAAGAAAATTATTCTTCACAGTTTCCAGGTTGAGAACAATATAATTTTATGGTTCCAACAGAAAAAGCGTCATACTTTTATGATCCTAACAGTAACAACATATACTATTATGGTTCGACAAGCGAAAACGCGATACTGTTATCGTCCAACAGTAAGAACATTATCTTTTACGGTTCCAACAGTGAAAACGTTGTATTATTACGGTCCCAATAGTAACAACATATACTATTATAGTTCCAACAATGAGAACCTTATGTTATTATAGCTATCACAATGAGACCATTATACTATTACTATTCCAACAATAATAAAATTATACTATTACGATCCAAAAATGAGAACTTCTTCATCAGTAAAAACATTATACTATTAAATTATCAATAATAAGGACAGTACACGTTTACAATTGTAACAGTAACAACATCTACCATTATGCTTTCCACGGTGAATACATTAATCTGTTACGGTACCAAAACTGAGAACAGTATGCACCGTTACAAGTGTTGTACCAACAATGAACTTCGTACTGTTACTGCGGCACTTCCTTTTTATAAAAACCCTTATAAAATTACCGCACGTTTGTGATTCAAACGTAATCGCATATTGTGAACTTAAAACAATCAGAGTGTAGAAACTTGAAAAATTCCGCTTAAGATTTAAATTACTATTAAAAATTGAAAATAAATAATTGCTGAAGTAATCGGTTTTTAATTATTTTTTAATTACATGAAGACATTAAAAATGAATGCATAGTATAATTCGACAATTTGGAGAGGTGTCGTCCAAGACTTACAGATGTTATCCTATTACGATGTGAAGAAATAAAAAAAGAAACTAGAGGAGCAGTCGAGTTTGCGTACCTCTTCAATCGTGAGACTCGTGTTCTATTCCAGTAAAATAGTAACCTATTCTTATAGACTGTCACTCACAATGCATTGCTGTAGTTAACCAAATAGCATTTCAACCAAGGCCGAGTCAACACAGACGAACACAATTTGGCGATGGACAATATTAGGTCTTCAAAAACGGAAACTTGACGTTATCTATAACACGCTGTTTATTTTTCAGTTCGATATATAAGCCTTATGTCTCGAGGCTAGAACATGAACTTCATCCTACACACAAAAACAACCATATTCTTTATCCTTCATAAATATACGCAAAAACAATTAAGGAACTAGTAGTTACATCAAAATATGAAAAATTAATGTATACCAATTAATTAATGACCTGACGGGGTAGACATATATATACTAACATTCCACCTAGAAGTTACTATAATTACCTAATTTTCAAAGTATTTTTTGTGTAAGTTTAAAGACAATTTTAAGCAGAAGACGGTGGTTTAAGTCTCGAAATATAGCCATTGAACCACAATACTATATGTTACAAATTGTATACGTTTACTTTGTTATATAATAATAACAAAGCAATCTTTAATCGTCTAAGCAGACTAGGAGCAAAACAGGGTAGGCTGCCTCATTTGAACCGTTTGATATAATAGGAATGTAGTATGGCCAACAATTACGCTTCGACCGCCAATTATTACGTAGGATGCTCTCCTAGGTACCCAGTTCCATAGGTTGAGTCGACCTGGAAGCTGGAAACCGCACCTCGATTTTATAATGCTCCCGGGAAACGAACCCAGGACCACTAGATAATAGCCGTGCCCATTGGTCTACTAAGCCCCTTGTTTTATTAAATATGAAACTAAAATACCACAAAATTTCTCTGCAAACGTCAACTTCATCGACACCATCATAGTGTATCAATATCAGACTTCTGAAACTAACATAAGCATTCTTAGTAATGCTTCGTTACGAGTCCCGTTATTATTAAGCCTGGCGGTACAGTAGTATTGTTTAAACATGTTGCTCTACTTACAATGTTACATGTCGCGTGAATACAAAATATTGATGGTTGACTATATCGCGGTATGGTGGCCACTGATCTTTATACTAATAAGGGTAGGCAGAGGGAAAGATTCGATTCGATACGTTAACTATTGTTTAATTTTACAGTCACATATTTCTTTTGTGAAGAAGAATGTTAATTTCTTTTTATTTTTATATATTTCATATAAAATTATTTTTAATTTGTTTGTGTATAAGTCTATTCTGTAGATACATCATCCGAAGTCAACGCTTGTTCTTAAATATGAAGTATTCTCCTTTTATAAAACGTTTGACAATTTGTTTGTAATTACTATTTTCAGCGACTTATAGTCCACCCTGTACATGTGGGCTATTTTTTTTTTTTCATTAACTTTTTGATATCTTCAGGGCTGTTAGAATGTTGTGAGAGAGAAACCTGTAGTTAGTTATACTTTCGTTGTGTAGGATTGTGGTTGTTTAACGAGTTTCTTTTTGAAAAAATTTATCTTCAAAAGTCGACGTCGTATCAAAATGTTACCTCAGACCGAATTATATATTTAGAATTCTCAGATTTACAGCTCAATTTTTCGAACTATTCTTGTATTCATCAAACCAGTCCGCCTCCGAGATCAGTTGTGCGTACTTCCACACAAACTTATAAACAAAGCGCACGGCTTGTCAGGTATAAAGTCAGATAATATATGTGTGTCCATAAAGTATAAATGTCAAGCCGCGCTTTCATACCATCATACATCGGCCAAGTCACACAAACTTCTTTATCAGTACAAAGTTTACCGCCTTCGCTCAACATATCACCGGTATTTAAACATCAAGTTGTAATCTTACTTCGCCTCTGTCGACCAAAATTTATAATCAACAAAGTAGGATGATAAGAGTCATTCTCTCCGATAACGCTCATGTAGTTAAATGTAACAAGAAAACAATATAATATTTAAAAACGGATGTACACGAATTGAAACGTCTTAACACATTTACAGACGTTCGAAATACAACTGAGTTATTAAATGCCTGTCTGTAAGCCACATTTTAATGCTTTAAAACGTCATATGAAAAAAGAATCGTCCACTTCCCTGACTGAATCTCATGTAGCCACAACATCCTATGCACGTAATGGCCATACATTAATTCCAAAGCAACTATTTAGGAGACCAAAGTGTTGGTCGTTTTTCAGAAAGGATTTAGAGCAATTATAAAACGTTTTACTGTCTAGTTAGGACTATGCTGTTGAACAAATCGGTGAGAAAAATGTCTTTCTTTACTGCTAGCGATGTCACGTTCGTGTTAAATGTCATTAACGCCGGCTGTGTGACGGGCGTCTCTGTGCCTTTCAACTATAATTTCTTACACTCGTCATTAACGGCTTTGTAAGCGAACAATGGTGTGATACCAAGTTCTAAATTTATAAAACACCGTTGCCGTTCCGATTATTTATATTTTGTGTTTGAACTGTATTGAAATATCACTTGCTGCCATTGTGTTCTCATCGTTTTTTCACATTTTATTTGCCTTTAAAAGTACTTATTAAGTTAACTTTTATCTGTGGACTAATAATTAATTCACTATACTCGGCGTGAGAAGTATGGCCGTTCAGTAAACAGAATACAAGTGACATGTCTTTACTTAGTCTATCACAGTCTGTGTCAGCGCAGGACATTGTCCTACTCTGAAACTTGTATATAAACTTGTAAACTTGTCCTATCTCAATGCATACTTAAGTAAGTGACTTGTTAGTAAATTCAAGGCGTCCGGCTACCCACTTTCGTCGATTTATCCGAATATTTACATACCGGACTAAAAGGAACTTGTCGTCTAAACAACTTATCTGCGGCTTACAAAAAATGGAAATTAACGTGACTGCTGAAGACAAGCTGTAAGGCTCTGTTTTCGTCTTTTCACTGACCAGCAGATGATGGGTACTGCGAGAAACAGTTGCGTCAGACAGTTCTGGTATTCTTCATTCTCATTTATTGCAAATGCGATACAGATTCTTCATGATATCAATAGATGACGTGTAATGCAAAACACTTCCCGTGTTTTCCCATGACCACAGTAAACAGGCAATCGTTACCAGGGGCGTATTTACGGGGAAGGACGAACGGGACCGGACCCCCACCCCCGGCAGAGGGCTAAAAAAGTTGACGAATTTTGTTAATATCTTAACTTTTAGGCTATTTTATTATTATTTTTTTTAGATGTGTAAGCTAATATACTAGTAACCCTTTTTAAATATACAAACAGGTTTATTACACAGCATTTGTGTATACATTTGAAATATGAAATATAGGAAAATCAACTTAGTCAATAAGTGTCTTATAAACAATGTTTCAATAGCGCGTATTTTTATTGTGTCATTACAGTTTACTTTAATGGCATTGATTTCAGGATGTTATCACACGCTTTTCAACCACTTTACAGACAGTAATGTTGATTTGTCTTAACTTGTTTTTTCTTTTGTATGAAGCTGACTCGACCCCCCCCCCCGCCAAGGCAAAAATTCTAGATACGCCGCTGATCATTATGTCTATGTTGTAATCATACCTCACTTCTTTAACTTATGTACGTATGTAGTGTATTTTATGACGATAACTTCAAATTGGAGACTTTAAATGTAGCATAATATTCTCTTTTCTTATACGGTAAATAAAACTTATTGAATGACATTCTTGAAAGGTACAGAACATAGAGAAAATATTTCTCAAATGTATGCAAGACATTTTCAAAAATTACGAAACACAAATTTTTTGAACAGAATTTGACATAAATTCTTTAAAAAAGTTATTCACCAATATATGGACAATAACTTTTCATATAGACAACAAAGTAATCATATCACTAAAATCTGAAAATCGTAAGTTTTCAAAATACGTATTTTCATAAATAAACCAAAGATGGCACTACTCCATCAACCAGAAACGTGCACTTCAGTCATTGAGAAAGAAGAAATAAAGGACTGTTGAAAATGCTTTCTTGTAGATAATAAATGTATGAGATTGTAGAAGAAAAACACATAACTACTTATTCAGTTGCTACTGGATCCAGATAACATGTTCCAAATAGAAAGATACTTTCCAAACAGTCACACATACTTTCATCCCACTATAAACTTTCTTTGTAAGCAACAGTAGTAGAAGGTAAAACCATAAATTTTATAAACTAACAAATGAGATGCATGCAAGACAATATGCTGCAACTTTTTTATAACATCAGACTTTTTATTTTCACTATTTTCTGAAAAAATAGATAGAATTAATTCAATTACCTTTAGTATTTAACAAGTAGCACTGATATTTTAAAAATCGTTGTTATTTAAGGCACAAAATCCCTTTCCGTGCGTAATAACTAAGGTGTAGGTATAATGATGCAGCTTGTTTTGGGTCATTCTGTCCTAAAAATAGGACATACATTCTTAAAGCGACGGATTCATTCACAAAGTCAACAAAATAAAAATTAAAACGTAGTAAAAACATAAGCGTAGGTAGAACAGTTATACTCGGTAACCCTTTGCAACGACATAAACGGATGTTCGTATCTTACCGGACGGTAGTGTGATACGGAAAGTTTTAAACATTGTACTTTGTTAAAACTACTGATCTCCACATAAATAGCGAATTATATTCTCTAGACCTACTGCTCAACATTAAAGTTATCGGAACCACGTATTGCCACACTGAACGAGCCAGAGAGGCGGTAAGGAATTTTCAGCGTTAACGTTCGCAGTTTCAGGTTCTACACAAACACACATCTTACGACAGAATAACGTAAACGGAAAATGGGAAGACTTTCTGCTCACTTTTAAGAATATGGTGTACAACCGGTCAATGCCATACGTACAGATAGTGGTGTGTAGTCTGTATACCATGATAACACCGCACAAGAAGTGACTTGTGTACAAACACCGCGCGTACAACGAACGAGACTTGTGACGAGTAAACAGGACTTTATCCTCTATAGTTTCCACCCGTGTGTGGCACTCCTGAACTATTGTGTACAAGGCTATATCTTGAAGATCTGCTGGACGTACACGGTTAATATCGTTTTGCTAGCTCAACTATTGTTTTGATCCTATACAACAACCATTGCGTCCTTCTTGTGATACGTACTGCGTGATACGATTACCATCAACGTGTTTACGGAAACAGTCTCTCCCCAGTTACTACGCACGTAATAAGACTGGTGTCTGCTGCTTAAAAGACCACATTCCTCCATACTTCTTACGCTTACCCCACACCAGTATCAGCTATGTAGGCTACAATAGTTTGATATCACCTTACGTAAACTTTGCGTTACTACATTTCTATGTGCCCTAAATATTGCTTTCAGTGTTCGTAAATTATACTACGTAATTCTGTGTGTGTGTGTGTGTGTGCGCGCGCGCGTGCGTGCGTGTGTACAGACGACCAACCGACACGCGTGTTGAATTGAACGTATACGTATTTCTAGCCAATTTCTGTACTTTCAAAATCTTATCTTTGCAATACATCTTAGAAGAACTGATTAATATAGGCTTGGTTTTGGTAAATTCTGTTTAAATTAAGTCCGGCGTGAAAGTTTAAAAACCAGACAAAGTAGAAATTTTAAATCGAAAAATGTTTATATTGTGAACAAAAAGCTTTTTGTTTAATTTAGATATGAAATATTCTTAAAAAAAAACTTTTTAATACCTCATCTGCTTAACCACAGCGTAAATGATCAAATCAAAATGTATTTATAGTTTCTTACGTATTTAAATAAAAATGGCGCTAATTTTTAAAATCTCGTTTAGCCTGTCGTAGTGATGAGTCAGTGCAGAATAAAAGAGATGTTCTTCGAACTGACGTTTTCTGAATTAATACCGAGGCTACGAAAACAAAGATCTTACCTTGGCACATGAGAGTGACCAGCTGAAGAATTCCAACGGTGAGATAGCGGCCGGAACGCGGCGAAGCAGAACCTCTGTATCTCGTTTTGTCCGCCATATCTGGCGTTTACATGACACACGAACATAGAATACGATCACTTGATTGAATGCACACACAGTGTTACATGTCACGTGGCCACAGTGGAGTGTGTAGCGCGCCGAGACGACAGTATGTATCTCGGAAGTCCGCACAGAACTGGTGGACTTAGCAAAGGCGTGAGACAGAACCTCCCCCTGGCGCCACTGCGCAGCCGTCAAGCAATACAAGCCACCCTCAATACAAGACTCGGCAATTATTTTGCTTATTTGATCCTGTTATACCGTCCTCTTACATTTGTAACACCTCCTTACACTTATATAGTACCAAAATTAACTTAAACTATGAAGCAAATCGCTATCACTTGTTGAGAAAATTAGTTAACAGTGAAACCGTTTCACGCACGGAAAACGAGACGGCGTTAACAAAGAAAATGTGTTACAATATTATAGTAACCAACACATAAACATTCACACCCACACTCTCACTCTGAACCTACACCAAACACCAATTTATGTACCATCCGTTGTTTGAGTGTGTGTGTGTGTGTGTGTGTGTTGCGTGGACGTCGTATAGCAAACCATCTTCTCCCTTCTACCGTCTGTCTGTCTGTCTACCTGATGTAACCACATTTCTACACTAGCCCCGCTCTCCGAGTATGTACTATGCACTTTAGACAGTGCGCCCGGTAAAGTGTATAGAGTCTGGACGCTCCTGAGATACTACTTCTTATCTGTTTTATGAGTTCAACATATGCGACACTCTAGTAAGAAAATGTATTCTGTTCAGATACTATTTTCTACGTGTATATTTTACAAATTAGAATACTATACCGTACGTCTGTTACCATTACACATTTACCAAGCTACCAGTATATTGACATTTAATTTAACATATTACATTTAATTCCTAGTGTTCTATTTGTAAAATTATTTAACATAAATTCCTGCAGATGCGCTGTTGGCACATAGAATCTTGAATATGTAATAACTTTAAAGATGCATATGAAAGACGAGTCGCCTTTTTAACAGATAGTGAAACAGGATTACAGAATTTTATTATAATTATAAAAATATATTATATATAACATGGTATTTTATTCAGTTATACAAGAAAACATGCAAGCAAGTTTACTTTCTAGTACTTTTACTCAGAACGATACAGAAAGTTATACTAGAAGACTGTAGTAAAAAATATGTGTTATATTACACTCAGATATGAAATATACAATACTGCAGTAATTAGAAATAAAATGGTGTCACTTGTTTTTTTATTCCCTACCCCATGAATCGCCACAGTTAGACGAATATATGAAAGGAAGCGCTTATAGATTGAATTAAAGGAATAGAATGATTTATACAATACAATAAAATGAAATCAAGTCATTTATAGATGTTTTGATATTTAATCGTACAAGATTCTTGAAACATAAATATAATTATACTGTGTGTGTGTGTGTGTGTGTGTGTGTGTGTGTGTGTGCGCGCGCGCGCGCGCTACAAAACGTGCATTAAATGCTGTACGTGTATATAATATTTTGTATAATAAGAGTAAAGTAAGGGTAAAGTTTGTAGCCTACAAGTGAGGGTAATAAGGCCTATTATTCTATTACATTATGACATAATATATTATATAATTTTATATTATGCTTTTATTATTATTTATAAGTATGTATTCATTTATACGTACAGTATTTATTTTCTGTATAATAGTTACCAATAATAAAATTTTTCTTTTCCCAAGTAGATTGTATTTAAATTAAATTTTAGCATTTATTTCAGTTATATAATGTAATTAACAGCAATTGTAAAAAAAATTTTCGATTTAGAATATTCCTGACGTTTATTTTTTAGAACAAACTAACAAAAAAATTGAACAACAACTTCTTAACATCCATGGTAAAACTGAAAATATTAAAATAATTATAAAATTTTAATTGTATAAAAATAAATTACATTAAAAATTTTCAATGTCATTACAACAATAAAAACTACGATATTTATAATTATTTTGCATAACTGTAGAAAGAGTGGAAAAAAGTGTGTGTGTGTGTGTGTGTGTGTTGTTAGTAATGATTGTGACCATGTGTATACTCGTCTATATGTATGGTGAGCTAAGTTACTACGGTTATCCTGCAATAGGTTTCTCCTCATAACAAATCTTGTACACTCCAGTGTACTAAGTCGTTCTTCCACGTTTAAAAGCGGCGTCGTCGTTGTATCTTGACGTCTTGATGTCTTTTGCAATCTCGGTGAACATTTACCCTCTACTCATCAAACCGAAATCCTTACCCACCTCATTTGACATTCTCAATCTTGTAAATTACAATATTACGCTGTCTGCTATATAGCCATTTATTGGTTTCCTCTTAACACAGTACCTTTCATGCTCCTCTGTGCAATCTCTTGTTTTTGAAACAAACATTTGTTCTCCAGAGGTCGAAAAAAGGCAAGTTCAAGTTTCTGACCCGTTGTAAAAAGCACACATTGATTACAAAACTGTTCGTTGTAAACAAAATAACACGTAGTTTTATCCTAATGTATTACACAAACACAAAGATCTAACGTTATTCTACTGACAATTTCGTCTACGTTTTTAATCACTATTTTATCCAGATATTTCATGTCATTTGCAACTGTCATCTTTACGATCAATTTTCACCTCCTCAAACAGAGTAGCGTTATTAAGCATTATGTTTGTTTTCCATATTTATTTTCTGACAAACATTTACATTCTTTGTTGAGTTCATTAATCATATTCTCCAACTCGATTGCATTTCCACTGAACAACATACATCATCTACAGTATTCACATTTGAAATATATATTTCGCCGGTTTTAATTTCTTCTGTTTTTTCATTCTAATCGTCTGAACACATTCTCAAATAGCTCTGAGAATATGAACACAAATAGCTCTGAACACATTCTGAACACAAAGCTCTGAAAAATAGCTTTCGTGATAGACTGTCCTTCTGGCGTATTTCCTTTTCCTACTGGTATTTTATTTTATATATTGACATATTGATGTATTGGTAGATGCAGACATACAAAAATTAAAATCGACCGTATAAAAACATTAAGAATTATATGTTTAAGAATCAAAGCTAGCGCGCGCGCATTTACCAAAAGTGCTCTCAAGTGGTTATATTAAACATAAGTATGTCGTTGACTATAAATTGTATTGTGTCTTATATTATATATTTATGTATTAAAACTTTAGAACCTATCTTTATATTACTATCTTCATATCTTTATATATCTTACTGCGAGCGCTCGCGCATGTGTAGTGTGTACGCGCGTACAGCAAGAATAAATTTAATACAACGGATCAGCAATGGGAAGAACATTACACACGTCTTTGATGTGACTCTTTAATGGATGATGAGTTGTACGATTAACATTCGGAAAACAGATATGTAGAACTAATTGAAATGGTAGAACGTGCTGAGATAAAGTCAGGAATATACAGGATTACAGTGTGTTAAATCAGAGCTTATAAAACATATAGCTCTTAAGCCAAGTTTCTTTAATTTAATTAACATGTGTTAGCTGAAATGCTTCGTCTTGAAAAAGTTAATAAAGCCAAATTTATCTCATTCTTCAAAAAAAGTAATAAAAATAATGTAAACGTTATCGAGAAATTAACTTGATTAACACCACTTGCAAAACACACAGCAGCATTTGAAACTATAGATAGGAGAATATCTCTGATGCAATTCCGGTAAAAGGGCAGAGTTCTCTTTAAAGTAAATTACTGAAAAAGTTAGAATTTAATCTAGAAACTCAAATTCACATAGCAGTCATAGAATCTGTCTGTGGCCAATTTCTCGAAGAAATAATGACCACACAGGCATCAGACGAGGGTGTAATTTGTCCCTAACAATATTTAATTTTTATATTGACGATCTCACACAGAGAGGGTAAAAGAAAACGACATCTGAGATAGGAATTATTCGTCACCCATGTTCAAATATCATTTTGTACCTTGACGATCAGATTGTTATTCAGAAGTGAAAACGAGCTTCGAAAAAGCCTTCTGTTTACTTCATGAAGTTGGACTTGAATGCTACATGGGAATTTTTACTGTTAAAACCAACTTGACGGTTTTCAGATGGAATAACCCTGTCAGATAGAAATCTTCTTTTTCTTCTTCTTCTCCACGTCAAAGTACAGGCTTAAAGCCTGTTCCGCCTTCAAGGAAACCATCTCTTCCTTGGTCTACCTATATCTCGTCTTCCTTGAGATCTGTATCTTATTACTTGTTTAGGTAGTCTCACGTCTTCCATTCTTTCGATATGCTGCCTCCATTTTATTTGTCCTTCCCTTATTCTGCTGACCATAGAATATACATTTAACTCGGTTCTTACGTCTTCATTTCGTATTTGATCTCTAAGAGTGCAACCTTTAGTTTTTCTCCAGAACTTCATTTCAGTTGTTTGTACTCTTCTTCGCTCATCATTTCTTGTCATCGTCCAAGTTTCATTTCCATAAGTTAAAACAGGTGTTGCCATTACTTTATATAATTTTATCTTGGTGTCTTTCCTCGTCTTATTTCCAAGTGTTTTGTGTAAAGTACGTCATATCATATGAAATCTATTTATTTTTATATCGATGTCGTTGTCATACTCATATTACATCGCACCCTAGAAAATTGAAATGAGATACCTATTCTGTAGACTGATTGTCTAGACTTATCTTGGAACTACTGGATTCTATCCTCTAAATACCATAACTTTTGTTTTCTGGATTGATATTCTAAGATTATATTCTTTGCATATTTGGCTCAAGTGTAAAACTGTCCCAAGTATAGTTCATTCGTACTGCATACGAGAGAACGTGAGCAGAAAACAACAAAGAAACACCACGAAATAAAGTTTATAAAGGCATAGCAGTTCCTACTGTTTTATAAGACTCAGAATTGAGTAGGAACTCAAAGAGTTGTAAGAAGGATCTCAGCTTCCGAGATGACGTTTCTGCAGTATGTGAAGGGATATCCACGAAAGAATAAAAATGTAATGAAAACAAACGTAAAGAATTAAAGAATTTTTCTCAGTAAATTACATGATTGATGAGAATAGAAATAAATAGTTTCATCATGTAGAAAGAATGGTGACTGACTGTGATGGTGAATGGTGATTTTCCAGGCAATCGCTCTTTCTTATGTAACCAAACAGAAAAGTGATCTATGAAAGACCGAGGAAGAGATAGCTTGAAAAACTTGCTGACCGAAACAGATGATATTACTTAATTCTTGAAGAGAGAATAAGAACAACAACAATAACATTTTGGATTATTTATTTCAACATTCAATAAAATGGCACAAGGATGAGATGCAGCTTCGAATCCATGTATGCTAGACAAAATCACAGCCAACAGAATAATCACATGCTTAGAAATGATAGATCGGTAATAAAACCACAACTAGCAATTAAAAAACTTTTTTTTTCTTTATATATTATATACAAACGAAAAATCATACGTGCAGTACTCTTTTAGCTTTATGTGTAGTTCCGTTACAAAATAATTGATCACGAGTTATGATTTAGAAAGAAAAAATGTTAAATGCATAGACATTAACTAATAGAAGCGTTTGTTTAACAAACGTTTTTAACAAATTGAAATGAAATAGTCAATACTGTTTAAGAGCCCCTTTTATAAAAACAAAAAAAGCGATTAGAGAAACAGCCAATAAACAAATTTTTGAATATAACAGGTTTTGGAAAAAGTAGCAACCTTTCGGTAACAAAGCCTAACTTCGGTATAATGGTAGACGAGGTATTAACATGGACGAAGACACAGATTTTAAAGAAAATATCTAGCAAAAAGACTGTTGCACCTTGAAAAACAACTCTCGAATACAGTTACAAGGAAGTGGTGACGTAAGAGTGCCCTTTCAGAAATTCTCAGGCTCTGACAGTTCACTTTCAGAAAATATCCTGTAAACGAAAAATACTAGGAACAATTTTCATACGAACTCCAGAAATAAAATTTATAACAAGAAATAGAAAACTAAAAATCGATGATACATCAAAGAATACGTGATACGTCGAAGGGTATTAAAAGCAAATACGTTAATCCAGTCACAAGCGAAAGTATTTACAGACAATAGTCCTGAACTTATTGACATACCAAGAAACAAATGAACAGGAGTTAGTATATCCGTTCAAAACTTGTAGCAACTGAGGTGATGTGAGTGGTAAGGAGGAACAGATTGGGGGAGGGGGAGTAAGCTGGTAGAGACTTACTAGATTATCTATAAGTTAACATACCTATTTGTTTTTTGTAAGAGTCCGTACATACGTTCAAATGTAAGCAGCCATTCTGTTCATCCAAAATTTGTCATTCGCTACACGCGACCAGGTATCTTTAAGTATAAAGTTACACGTCAGCATAATAATGATCAACGTAATCACGAATGTCAAGGAAGAAACCTTGAAGTACAGATTTGCATTCAACTGCAAAAGTACATAAAGGTTTCCCTCGACATTTTCGTACTTTAACTAATACACTGACGACTAAACTATGTCATAAAGATATAAATTGCTTATATATGATGGTAAATAATTAAATTATTTTAGTTGGTAACATAAGAGCCATCAGTAAAAGTGAGGATGATCTGAAAGTAGTCTGCAATCTTTACTAAATTATTCTTGTACCATTAATACTTATATTCAACTTGTATACAATATATTTACAAAATATACTTAACAACAACAAACTTCATTTTGTACCTAAGTAATATAGGAAAGGCAGTGTAGGCTGGTGTTCAATTAATACAATATGGCCAGCACTTCTATGCCTTTAAGCTGGCATTGTTACTACAGGGATTCATTTCCACAGGCTAAATCAATCTGGGGCTAATGAAGGCACCTTGACGTCATTGGTAGTTCGACATCGGCGCGTGTAATTAACAGCCAACCATCATATCCTGTGGGATCCAGAACTTCTAAAAATATTGTATTCTTATTAAACACGTCCAGATTCTTATAAGTCTGTATTTCTTTAATTAATATTTTTGCTTCTGAAAACACTTGGCTATTTCATTTGAATATTCAGTCATAGTCACTAACAGTCAACAGTCAATCACATATTTACTGTAGTGTATTGATCCTTACTGTTACGCGTAGTTCTTTCCAGAAATTCAAACTAACAGCCACAGTATAAATAAACAGAAGTAGTGTTATAAAATACAAAAATTATAATATAATGAATGTCGTGATAAAGTGAATCCCAGTGAGCTTTTCATTTGTACGTAGAAAACTTGTTCTTAAACATTCCTTTGTAAAAAATTATAATTCTTTTAACAGCAAAATGGTTCTACGATGGCCAATGCAGTTCTTAAATTCACATATCACGTCCCACATATATTTTAAAAGCATTCTAAACTTTATTTATTCGCTTAAATTTATACCACTTATATCACCAGTACACGAAATAATACGTTTTTGTCACAAATAATTGTTTTAAACTATAAAAAAATTATTATCTCCTTTTATAAAATACCTCCTCAAATAATAGACATCATCCAGATTCCTTCAAAAAATGTAATGAAATCGTAATTGAGTTATTGAGCTCTTGACCTTCGGCCGCCTCGCATGCTCTATAATCACGGCCATAAGCAAGTTTCACTTCGCTAATCCTTCGTTAGGCATAATTAGCAAAATATGCTTTGAAACGTTTTCAAATTTACGAAAGGTAGTTTTATGAAAGTAAAATTTTCGCTTATTTGACTAGTTAACAATAGGAAAGTTTAAATAAATTTATCCTGTTTTCTAAACTGGCTATCGTTTACGCCATGGATGTGTAGCGCGACAAACAATATTCTTGCGCCGACTGAAAGTTGTTTGTACCTGACATAACATTTTCAACTACAGCAGAGTAAATTTTATTTTTAATTCATTTGAAAATAATATGTTAGGAAAAATATTTAATGCGTTGCACATATAATTTTAAATATGATGTTTCACAATTTTTGATGTAGTTAAACAACATGGGTAGTGAGAAGTCTTCGTTGTTATGAAACATTTACGTGTGAGTTTATTATTTCTTTTACTCTGTTTTGTAACTCGGTGCGAGAACTGCAACGTGTGGACTGTACACACGGTAAGTACTAACTATTGTAGTGTGTACGTTGCCTAAACGCTGACTCTGTTAATAAACGTAAATGTTTATTATTTATTATTTTCGTCTTATAATTAAAAAAACAGCTAACTGCCCCTCCCCCCCCCAAAAAAAGAAACTTCAAACTTCATCACTGCGCACTGCACTTAGAGAACAGACGAGGAATTCTCGTGTTTTTTCACCTATATACTATTCCCCCTCCTCCCAATCTTACCTTATATCCATGCTCTAAATATTCCGCGTATAACTTTAGTTAGTAAACGTATGCACGAGAGAGAACAAAACAGGTCACGGTTAACGTCTATTTATAATTGTTGAGTTTACCAGTTTCCTTCAAGTATAAAATATAAATAGACATAAACCTGTATTTTCATGAGCTTATATGGTTGAAAACGTAATGTTGGTTTTACATTAATTCTGTAAAAATATTTTAATTCTAAACAAAACTTTAGCGATCGTCAGATCTTAATCAAAAGTGATATTAGCCCAGCACCTATACTTCCTTAGCGTATTTTGTTGTATACGCAATAAACTAACTGTATCAGAATTATTTTGTTGATGGATACATTATATTATATGGTAGCTATCAACATCAGGCTTTTCTGCTAACCGATATGATCACATGATGTGCCTACGTATAAAACTTTTTAAACTATTGTCAACCTGAGGTGTAAAATATTAGATGAGACTCCAGTAGTCTCTCCCAATTAAAATATGGGAGACTATTAAAAAAATTTGCGCACTGTCTTCATTTAGAAGAGCTGTCTGATTCTAGGAAGAAAGGTGCCCGTATTCTAAGTACCAACAGTCTTATCGGTTAGGCGGATACGTGGGTAGAGGATCAGGCCATTCTCCTGCTCTTGACGTGACGAAGTGGAAACTTGTTTTCATCCTAGAAACGGATGGTTTGGTCAATAATGACGAAGACAAAGGGACTATCAGGAGTTGCTGCAGAAAACAAAATTTAGAAAATAGAAGCATTTTAACACATGACAATCGACAGAAACCTTTAGAATATGGCCGCCAACCAATTCCCTCTTTGAGATTGCGATAAGTTTACTCATTTTTCGTACTAAAGTTTCCTTTATTAAATGTTAAGCTCCACTGCCTGCCACTGTTGTTGAGTGTTCTAGTGCTTATACGTAGTACAATAGTTATTTCACTTAATGATATCATCTGCATAAATGACATCTTCTGTTAGCAAATCGACGCTCATAATAAAGTTAGTTTCATTATTAACATCACTGTGTCATTACAAATGTTTACAATCAGAAATATTAAAATTACTTAGTAGACTTTTTTGTTGTAATACACTAGTGATTTTATTTGATACAGCGATTTAAGTAGAAACGTTACATTATGTTAACACAGCTGGTTAGAGTTCCAAAATCCCCTTTTTAAACGGATAACGTTGCTATTGATTAAAATTTAAAAATTAGTAATTATAAAATTATTAGAATCAAGAGATATAAACAGTCAATCTATTCTGATTTGTTATAAGGTGTAACCAGTGTTGCAGCCATGACGTTCAGTGTTTAACAGTGTCAGAGCGACGCAGAAAACATAATTAAGCAACTAAATGCGGCTAGCTTGTTGCTGAATACGTAATAGAGAATGATAACTGATCAGATGACAACGTAGTTCGTGATAAGCAATAAACAAGACGTTCTAGGACATTCCGGACCGTCTACACGTGTCTAGAAAAGCCTGTTTTTAAGCCACTGTTAATTGTCAGTAATATCAACAAACGCTCAACGTGTAACACACTCAACAATATCTTGAGCTATACCTTACCAGTAACTTTTTTCTGTCTGCAATTCATCACTCTCTCTCTCTCTCTCTCTCTCTCTCTCTCTCTCTCTCTCTCTCTCTCTCTCTCGCTCTCTCTCCCTCTCCCTTTACACATTAATTAGACCTCAGGAAGAATTCCTAATTCAGTGTATTGATTCGTGTCGTATCGTAACGTGTGGTTGTGGTCCTCGGTTTTATAAAGTAATTTTAAAACAATTTCAGTGCAGTTCATGTGGTTGTTCTTAAATACATAAGATAGCATTACTGTTGTTTAACCCATTACTATTTATCAACTGGTGATCACTGTTTCATTTTTTAGCCAAGTATCATTTGAAAAATATAATGTGGCCCGTTTGTTTTCGTTTGTGAATTAACATTAAAACCATTAATAAATACAACGTTACTGAAAGTTAAATACATGTAAGTACAGGTATATATTTAACAGAGTATAATACATATAATATACAATTTTATTTTTATAATATAAATATAATACAATTTGACAGGTTATAAAAATTATAGTTTTATACATTCATTTACAAACACGGTATAACCTGTTTTTATGTCTGCCAGAAAATCACTTAAATGCAGAGTCCGATAACCAGTAGAAAGGAATCGAGCGATCTGCTACTTACCGGCTAACAAACATCAACAGAGCCGCGCTTCGTGCGAACCTCATACATTTCCTGGAAGTTGGCATTACGTTTTTACACCGGCATGATTTCAGTCGCACACGTGGCGGAGGAGGATGTGGATGTATGTAGAGTTCTCAGGATGTCGGATTGTATCGTAGCAAATAAGAGCAAAACATCGTTGTGCTCGATTACTGACAGTTAATTGTAAACAGAGACAACTGTTTCAGTTTCCAGTTACATGTTGTATTGTATAACGATATAGTTCGTTTCAGATATGCGAAGTATTTTTTTTTTTTTTTTTTTTTAATTGAGATTTAGTTACAACAAAACTGAACTAACTATTACTATTCATCAGGTATAGTGCGTAGTAAGTATTGTGTTTCTAGAGAAAAATGTGTGGATTAAATGCGACGTCGATAAAAGTGGCAATAAAAGTGATATCGATAAAGCTGTCATAGTTTATTCTTTCCGGTGTTCAATTTAATTTTTGTTTAATGACCGCTATCCACTTAACAAAATAATTTTACAAAACACACGCAGAAGCCGGACATGCGCAATAATTCGTTCACAAACACGCTTGTCTGGTGTACACCTCGTTACTTAAGTACTGGTGACCGCATGTTTGTTCATACAGAACGCCGTAATCTGTTGTTCCCGGTTTCACTATGACTGCAAGTGTACATTATTAACAGAAACTGTATTAGTCTCTGGTTGTAATTAGTTCTCTCTCTGAAGCACTTCTTCCTGCAAAATAATTGATATACAGAAGTAAAAAAAAACTCCACCTGACAGGTTGTGTGCACTGGGGAGAGATTCGGGCCGGCCTTATACAAGTTTTATAAGTCCAGCGCTTCACCCTACACTACGGTTCGCCATAGCAACGACACCCCCGTAAATTGTTTAGTATCTATTTCCTGCAAACCAAATAGTTAAATATTGTTTAGCGATTTAATGCAGTTCCAAACGTAGTTGCCAGCACCTCCGTGCGGTTAAAGTATCACCGTCCATCCGTCGCTCATGTTCCGCGAAAGTCACAAGTCAAGCAGACACAGTTCGTTGTTCATGTTTTTAGATTTCCTTAAAAATAAAACAATTTATCTTACAAGAAGCGATTATTTGTTGTTAACCAAATTTAACACACATTAACAAACCATTTGTTTATCTGTGTTATTTACCTGTTTATTCGTTTGTCTTCATTTGGCATGAAAGGAAGATAAGTTACATAAAACTGTAAACACCTTAAGAAGCCTTACGTTTATATATAGTCTATACACAGTAAGTAACAGTAAATAGCAGCTAAATCAAGCCAAATTGACAGAAATTAATATCACACTTCAAATAAAAATAAATCGAAGTCGCAATTCAAAAACAAAATTGAAGAAACATGGAATATTTAAACGCTTTAAAGAAAAACGTACAGTGAAACATAAAACACATAAGCAAAGCATAATCTGTTATTATTATTGCTGTTGTTGTTGTTCTTGTTATTATTTTATGAGACACTTTAATCAATTAAATGCTAGAGTGTAGGTATATACGAAGAGCTGAAGACATAAACGATGTATTATCTTTATACAAAACATTTGTAAACATACATGCAATAAAAGCCAATTCAATAAAATGCATCAATTTAACAAACATTTGGTAACTTCAAAATTTTATCCAAATAAAGCTTACTTGCAGTGTTCTATACGTTTAATATAAACACTACAGCGTAAATGATCTCAATCGCCTGTGTACTTTCCACAGGATTGATTGTCAGTTCTATCGCACTTCTAAAAGAATGACGAATGACAAAAATCAACAAAAGTAAATTTATATAATAATGGGAAAATATTTAAAAATTATGGAAGATGTTGGCTTTCCTAAATTTTCCGTCCACTATTGACAAAAAAATAGTAGTTAACGTTTTTTACGGTGAAAATTGTATCAACATTAATTTATCCATATAACAAAGTTACGTACATAACTAAAAACAATAACCACTGTTTATAAGACTAAATATATATTCTATCTGGTCCATGAATCTGAAAAATAAGGGAATATTGTATCTCAATGGATACCGACAAGGTCATGTTTATCTAATTCATTTAAACTGAAAACTTAAAAACATCTCTGAAGGAAGGACACAATATGGAAGTGCAACGTGTTTAATTATTGTAGGTTTAATCAAAGTGAATCAAAGTAAGACACATACAGAGGGCGTCAGAGAAACATTAAGTGCGTACGAACAGTGGGGTGTGAAATGTTAAGAGTACGTAGCAGCACATTAGGTCTACAGTGACTTGTGCGCAGTTCTGTTCCAATTCTCTGCGGTCCTATAAAGTCGGAGAGATCGGCTTTGTACAATCTTGTGGCTGCCAACTCAATCCGGCCTCAAAAGAAATCGTTTTTATTAGTCATCAAATGTTTCATCTTCCAATATACTCGGCACTTTCCTCTCCTTACGGTACGTAAAAGTATCGCTCGAATGTTCTTCAGATTCTGACTTTCTCCACTGGCTTCTATATGTATGCTCCAATATGGTTTTTAGGAGCGTATTTCTCTTACGCACAGTTTTGTCTGAAATCGGATAGCATTAATCCCCGTCGAGAGTACATTACTATCGCACATGCTTTTAGTACAAGGCTTGTAATAGAAAAAAATATCTGACTTATACATGTTTGTATAAAATAATACGTTAAGAAAAACTGTACGCAACTAACACAAAACTATCAGAATAATAAAATTTACAGGCATTGCACAAATGCAATGCACAGAGAAGGGCATTGAAAATGCTTCAATAAATCTAAAAAATATATATATTTATGTTTATTCACCAATCAATGAATTCATTCTCCATTCATCAATCGATGAATTCATTCTTCATTTACCAATGTACAGATTATAAATTAAATGTAGTCGCATTCATAAGCGAAGTTTTATATGTGTACTACGTTATTGACAACAAAGAAGTAGTTTCTATGGAAACTCACCGGTTCCCATTTTCGATCACGCACCAGCGATCAGCCGCAAATCTGCGACGATATGTAACACGCGTTGCCTATGGACACTTGAGTACATATACCGTCTACGTACGGGATGCACTCAAAAACAGTTCCATGGATATATACGGCCACACTGTAATCATCATTACGTTTATTACCCAATAATTTCCAATAATGATTTGTCAGAATTTGAAGTTTACCTCTCCGCTACCAGTTCCCTATAACTACCACTATCTTCCGTCCATCTACTAGTTCCAGTTAGCAGTCGTATCAACCACCAGCGGCGTGTTACCCTAAACCTATATGAATATTACCCTAACCATCTCGAATATTATTCCTCGCAATATAACTCGTTATCTTTATCGCTTTATTCGGCTATACCACCCTTCTAACATTAACTTTGCAATTGCCGTTTAGCATTATCACTTGCCGTGCGATTCTAAGAATAACATTGAAGTCAATGGCAAATTGCACCAAATTATTACTTTCCTACACAGGCCGTAAGTTTGATTTAATTTGCAAGTGCGTTTTCTTGAAATATTGCAGTTCTTCTAAAATCAACAAAAGTAATCCAACTCTATTCTAATGAACTGATTAAACCATTCCCCCCCCCCCCAACACACACGTGTATGATCATCACCGTCGTCGTCTTTAGCTTTTGTTTGATTGCTGCCTTACCAGTTACTCGCCATTGAGTTCTTCTCAAAATACTTGCTTATCCGTTTATCGTACAATGAATCGCCGTTTTTGATAACTCGTTTTGGCTCATACTGTATTAAAGCATGCTATACTGTTATTATATTATAGTGTTATTTTCATTATATGTAAGTGTACATATTTTGAATCGTAAACCAATTGTAGAAAACAATCACTTGACGATATAAACAAAATTGATGATAAATAAGCACATCGTTTGCTTCTGAGTCTATTCACAGGCATACTGTACCCTACAAATATTGGTTTGATATTGCTTATTATGTTAATACTCATATCGTCATAACTAAATTTTTATAAATGAGTGGATAATACAAATAACGAGTAATGTTGTTCTATAAAGATATATAATGTTGCTATGCAACCAATATTAATATTTAAATGCTACTTTTAATAATACAATATGGTTCAATTAGTTAAGTACGTGTGTAATTAAAGTTCATTAAAAAAATGTCTTCATTGCGTTAGCTTGTCTTTTCAAACTATTTTCTAAGCTTTTAAATAACGTTTAATATTAAGTACAATCCACGTTAGAATTTTTTAGAAACTAAACGTGAAATGTGGAAGACTTTACTGGTGGAAAACACAGCTAAAGTTTTTGTGGCCCTTAAGGTGTAAAAGCTTTTAAGAGTTGACTGCGAAACACTGGGAACAGCTTTATCATCTGCTGTTTAAACACCAGTGCTCTTCCTTCAGTAATCAAAGCATAAAGACAGGCAGAACAGACCAAAACTTTGCACTACCGTATGCACAAAGTAATATTTAAACATTAATCTCTCGTTGTGTGTAACCTCTAAGGCCTTCATAGCGTGCCCTCATTTTGTGTATAAATGTAATTAACACATTAAAAGACCAGTTAAATTTCAGCTGTTGTAAAATGCACAATATGTCGTTTCTCCACATAAGTTCCATGTAGCCATTATTCGGTACATACCGTTAGACGATAGTGCATATACGTTGCAATAAAATAAATGTTTCGTACAACACTTATCAGAGGAACGTCGATTGTTTCCAATTATTGCTTACAGTCAAATTTTGAAGTCTTAAAAGAGTAAACAGTTCCTCTGTGTCCCAAAAGCAGCTTCCAGTCCTCTCTCTCCCCCCCCTCTCTCTCTCTCTCTCTCTCTCTCTCTCTCCCCTCCCTCTCCCTCTCTACCACAATTCATAGCCAAACTTAACATAAAAGACTTTATGAGAATTTCATCTGTTTTAATTATACTGTTACCTGATATCTAATACAGTCCCGTTTCCTGTGCTATACTAGATTTAATGTCTTCGCTTAATTTCCATGGAGTGTAAATCTGCTAGCTTGATATCTGAAAGTCTTTCTCTGTCTCAGTTTTCCTATTACACAAATTTCATAATGTAAACTTTATTTTTTAATTAGCCAACTATTTTTGTTTGTTGATTTCTAGTTTTGTTATATAGATCGCCACTTATCACTCTAATCGTATAGTGGCTCCGACGTTTTCGAGCAACTAGCTCATCGTCATATCAAAATAAAAGCCAAAGTAATGCAGTACCGATCTTTGGACGTATCTACATCTTGCCTCGTCTCCATTCATTTAAACTGGGTGTGAAAGCCAGAGAAACAATGAGAAACTTGCATATTATATTCCAAAGAAGGCTCGAAATGGACACGAAGTTATATATCTTCATATCTTATATTCCTTGGCATTTAAAAGCATTTTTATACTGTCAGAAGATATTATTTTAAAATATGAAGAAATTGGCGTTGTTTTACTATAATAAAATCAAATTACTAAAATAAATACAAATGATAATAAAAAGAGGCAAGGATCGAGTAACAAGTAAGTCAGTAGAGTGACACACCTTGTCCGTATTTTAGGCGTGTAACATGCATATCACAATACCACAATATTATACTACAATTAAACAACACTGAAAATCACAACAATTATCAAACTTAACTAGTACCTCTAATTCTTTCTAATCATAGTGTTCTTCAAAGCTTACTTGGCGACTGAACTACGTGTAATGAAGGGGAGCGCATATAAAAAAAACAAATCATTAGTTGGTGAGCAGAGTTGAACGAGTTTATTTGTTAAGCAGAACAGAGTTAGCCTCTTTATACTTTTATAATTACAGATCAGCCAGTGTATTAAATTTTTAATTATTAGATCGTTGGATCTAGAATAAACTAAGTGTTAAATAGTCTCAAAATAAATAACTCGAATTCCAATTCATAAGGAAATTTAACAGTAAGCCAAATTAATCAAAATAATTCGGTCGTATGTATCCAATACCAGTGTACAAGATCAAAACTACTCACAGCGAGCATGCTGTGGATTGTTATTGAGTTTTGTCTTTTCTCTCACTTATAGCTTAAAGTCTCTAGTAATACTAAATGTTCATATTTGCTTCTTTATTAATTGTGCGCAACTACCGCTGGATGTTAATGATAATTAAACGTGTTACTTGAAAAGCCTGTATTGTATGATGGCGTCGAGTCAGATGGAGTTCACGCCACGTGCTTACGAATTTGCAGGTTCGAGCCTCCGCATAGCTTGTAGGATCTGTATGCATCCGTAAGGTAAAAACGTGTGAAGGGCTGGATTCCTGTAGTTTTTTTTTAACGGGTTGTTAGAATTAGTGTCGCCAACAGTGAAGTCATCGTCCTCGACTTGGAGTTATGGTCCCCAACATGGAATTGTCGTCCCCAACGTGGAACCAAGTTCCTACTTGGTAAAAAGGCTCTGCGCTTAGGCGTCGACTTGGAGACGAGGAGAAGCTGTGCTCACGGCTATTTCAGCGTGTCGACTGACTAACTTCGGCTGGTTAAAACCTTACTAGAGAACGAACGGGGCGTATGGCATGACGTCAGGACGTCGAGCAAAGTACGAAAATGGTTCTATATCGCGATTACTTGATTTAATTTTTATTTAATTTGGTGATGCGCCGATCGTTGCATTCGGCGGAAGCCGAATAATTGCAACAGTAGTAACCATATCCATGTCTCTATCCGTGTTTGCTTAACATGAAAACAGCAGCAAGTGGATGTAGCGTAGCCTTTAGGTCATGGTGACGGAACGCTCTAGTAAACACAGATCTCAAAGAACGCTCATTGTCTTTTTCTGCTTTTGGTTCATCGCCGTTGACGCTTTAATTTGCTCAACATCAAACACGCCTCAAGTAAAACATATTGTGGATAGATAAAGATCCTCAGATAGATGTTATTTCAAGAGGTACTAAATGCACTATCTGTAAATCACTAATTAGGTCGGTGATAACGTACGGCTGAGAAACATGGATGTTAACAAAAATTAATCAACAGTTATCAGGGAGCTTCGAAAAAAGGAGGGCGGTTGAAGGTGGCGTTTAGCGTTTGGTGAGCTCTAGTGTCTCTACGCCACCTTGATAGTGTGTTGAAATAAATAGACTTAACTTAAATAGATGAAACATAGCCGACGAAGCAAATATTACCAGATGCTAGAGGATAAAGACCCAAAGGAACATGAAGAATTAAACTGAAGTATTGCGTGGAGGAGGACCTGAGAAGACTCAATATAAAGAATTGTTTACGCTGGAGAGAGGAATAGGGACGAGTGGGATAGGATCTTGGGACAGGCCAGAAACGCTGTAGTTTTTTGGGGCCCCAGATGATCATAATAACCCACCATTACTGTATAAAACACAGTTCTCTCTGTGTCATATTAAACTCATTTGCTTTTGAACCTAGGTTGATATCTGAACTGACATTACATACTTAATAACATGCAGCTGTATTATTCGGTACATAAAACACAGTTCCAAAAAAAGGAGAAACTTATTGGGAATCAACAGTAAATTTTAGGATAACAAATTGTAGATCAGCACGTTATTAAAGACCAAAAATCCTGTTTTACTATTTAAATATACTTGATTTTTATTAACGATATGAATATTAATAGAGGTGGTATAGGTGAGTAGAAGGCAGTTTGCTTCCATGGCGGGCTGAGGATTCAGTTCATGATCAAGCCTTTGACAGACGCAGTCTGCATGTCTGTAGCTGATTGGACGAGTTCAAGTTTTCATGCCTGTCTCACGAGTAAGTAGAGTAATTTTACAGTAATACGACTGATTCGCATAGTGAACATTTGATAGAGGACCAGTGATAATACCTAACATCAGTGTTTCTATAACATCTTATTCTACTTCACATCAAGGGTTACGTTCAGACAACCTGTTATTGATTTTTAAATGTGTGTTATATCCGTAACAAGAATTAAACAGAAGTTTTTCTAACCTTGGACAAACGGTTTTTCGTACACGATGTTACATAAAGTAAAAAATTGTGTACCCTAGCGCGCGCGTGTGTGAATTTGTTTTATAAGGATACTGATCGCTAATCGAATGAAAGAAACCTAAACCAGAGTCACATAAGCAAGCGCACGTATTATCGATTACTTTAAACATTCATACACTTTAACTTAATTCATCACTTCCTGATAAATACAATCCATTAAACATTATTTATAGTTAACGATAAGAACAGAGTAATTCTAAAAGTCTTTAAGCCTACAATTGGTATCAAGTAAAAACTTAAAATTTGCGTCGCACACACTAAACGACATTTTATACTGCACCACACTGGCACAAACGGAAATCGCAACAATACAACTGGACTCGCCAGACGCTTGCTAAGTTTTCGTGAGGTCATAATTTAATGCGACTAATTGTACACCAAATTATTCTTGACATTCCTAGAAAATTCACGTCGATAACTGGAACGTTCTGAAATGTTGTATGGAATGTGGACAATAACTTTCGTTGTACACATGGAATCGTTTTGAGGCAATCGAAGAAATTCTTCTTGTTACAAATGTGTGTGACGCATAACTCTGCTAATCAAACTAAGCGCCAAAAAGCTGAACTTCTTGTTCTTGAAAGTTACAATTCTTACAAATATTTTCTACTGCTCTGTTTCACTTTCTGTATTGCTATGACGTAATGCACACATAAAGTCATTTTTGTAATACATTATTATTTATTTTATTTGTTATATACACAGAAATGCATATAAAACACACCGATAGATGCGTAAGCATATACGTGTGTATGTGTGTGTAATAATCATAAATCGTAAGTTTCTGCCATTATAATGAAATACGTGCAAGAAAATAACATCTTTTTATGTTTTTTAATAAATAAATAAGTATATAAAGATAAGTACAGTGTATAAGTATAAGTAAATTAAAGAAATGCCATTTTTTTAATTTATTTTTTCATAATTATGTAAATTACGTACACACTCTGTGCAGTCATGTTTGCAGTATTTATTTCAAATACAATACATTTCAGTATCACCTCTTCAGTAGTTGCTGACAAAAAAATAATCCCTTTAAAAGCTGTTAATTTTAAGAAGCGAATGTTGGCAAGGAATAATGATCCACTTCACAGAGGTGTTCACGTGATGTTTCATAAACGTAAACTCAGATGTAAAAACGCTTTAAACGAGGAGCCCAAATATTACACATCTTGACAATCGGACGGGGGCAGTAGTTTAGTCGGAGTCGGGCTGTTTAATGAAGAGTTACACACTAATTCTGTTTTTCAAGGGCGTGTGGAGAAGTAATCATGACGGCAGGAGGCGAGACCTCTCTCTCTCTCTCTCTCTCTCTCTCTCTCATCCACCTGTTATGCACGGAATAAATTGTTTCCACGAAACCTCGTCACTGACCAGAGGCTTACGCGTTTATTAAAACGAAACTTTACTCAACGTCCGTTTGAGACGGTGTTAACTGTTCTCACACAGTTATACGAATATCCGGCGTAAAATTGCGTTGTCCAAAACGTGATATCAACAAACGGATTTCCGTTGTAAATTAATAATACGTTCTTGTAAATTAAAAAGTAACAATTGACACAATAATTAGTTAAATCAGACAGTTAAATTTTAATTATTCAAGGAACGATACGTTCTTTTTACAGAGCCTGAACTTACAGTTTACGATTCGTATAGTTTGTTTCAATTTTTTTTTTATTCAAGTGAAAATCGATCGAAACGGAAACAGATGGTCAATATAATTACTGATTTATATTAAGAAAAACAATAAAATATAAAAAACAGCAATATAGTAATATAATGTAGTTCTAACAACAACAGCAACACCATCAATAATAATAATAATCTTGTCATAATAATATTTAGAACATAAAAATCAGGTATATGTAAAAATTACATGCTACTTAAAACGCCAGTTCGCTTTCCCGTTTCTATGCCCTTACTAACACAATTCTTGTATCAAGTATCAAGAGTTTCTGAAAAACGTGTAAAGAATTTTATGGTGATTTTTGGAGAAGAAATAAAAAAAATGGTGTAAGAGGCGTGTGTAATGTGTTAAACACAAGGAGTGTCCCGAAGATATTTATGGGAGTTACTTAACTTGTCGTCATATATCATATACTGTCTGTGCAGCTTACTCACACTTTAAAGTAACCGCTTACGCTGAGAAAAAATGTATCCAGCGTGAATTTTTAAAAATTCCCCATACGGTTTATTCCACGTTTGAACAACATGTTAGTGATAATTGTTTAGAAGATCGATGCTGCTGGTCGGTTGGAGCACGTCGAGTATTATGTACTGTAGTTGAGTGACAACCTTGAGGTTGTACCGAGATATTCTGTGTCGTGGAGCAGGAATTTATTGTACGATTGCTTATACCACTGCTAAAAAATGGTTGTTATGACTGCTAAAAGGTGAGATACAAACGCATACTAATTAACTGTGCCGGTGTTTAAATAAGCAATAAATGTAAGAATTAAGCAAACAGCAAATAAGGAAAACAACGAAATTATGGTGCTATATACAAATATTATATGTCATCATTATCATCATCATCAACATCCCACATTTGGTTAAACTAAATAAACAAAACGAAATGATACCGCGGTTTAAACGGCGAGATTCTAACTGAACGATTAAATACCAAATCTATTCCGGCAGACCAATGCGTAAAATAGTCTACTTGGGAATCCATTTAACTTATATAAGCAGTTAACATGGCGCAACTGTATTTGGATGGAAAGGAAGCAATTGGACACCAAGTTTTGCAAACGTTATTGGCTCCTAACACCTGAGAATCGCTACTGTCAATTGAGAAATAAGCGCTGACACTTGTCTTCAAGCCTGTGCGCACATACGGCAAACAGCTTTCGGGAACTGCTTCCGAATCGGCATCGGCATTATCGAAAGCTTTCATATCAACGTGCTGTGTGCTGTAAACGATGCTCCGTGGTTCATCAACAATGAAGACATCTATAGCGATTTTGCCCTGCCTACAGAGAACGAAACCACTGCGCAGTTCAGTAAAAGCTATGAGAAATGGTTAGGTAATAACCTGAAGACAAGAAGATTAAAATTAATTGCCGCTTTATTTGTATTTATTAGATGTTAAATATTTGAATGTACTGTGTATATAACATGTCACTTTTATACAGTGATACACAAAACTAATTACTGGATTAGTTCTCTCCATGCCATGTACTTAGACATCAATTATGCTTATGGTATTGTAATAACAGATTACATAAATAAATTTAACAAAAAAAAATGACTTTCCTCAAGCAGTGGGTGCACACCGGCCGAGGCACAGTTCACACCACAACATTGCCGCATAGAATCCTATGTTTTTAATCACATACGATGACGAGTTGTCACACAAAATATTGGAAGAAAGAATTTACACGCGGAAGTGAAAGTGCGGGGCGTAATTAACCGGGTAAGAATAAACAAAAACGTGGCTTCGTCGCAACTGACCGAGACCGTTCATGCCACCATCGTACACATCGTTCATCGTGCATCGTACGTGTGCTGAATCACATGTAAGAAAGAATGAAGAAGTGAGACAGAAATTAAATACATTTTCATTTTTTCATTTTTCCTATAGGACAATTTAAAGGATAAGACGCAGAGACATATACAGGTGACTTGTATGATTAAAGTTATCCGGGCTGTTTGGCCGTGGTCAGTGGTTTATTTCCAGACCAAACGTTTCGGCAGCTCCAACGGCTGCCGCCATGCTACCTGTACTTATAATTTGGTTTGGTTTGGAAATAAGCCTTTGGTTTATTAAACCTTTGGTACCTAAACGTTTGGTTTGGAAATAACCACGGACCACGGCCAAACAGCCCGGATATCTTTAATCATACAACTGACACCGGCCGTGAAAGCCTGAGGACACTGTTATGTACAGGTGACGTTTTATATAATTATGGTCGTTCCGACTGTAAGTTCTATCAACTGTACGGACACGAAATGTGAATTCTCCAGATATCTAAATGAAATATACAAGATACGAGGAGGATTTAGTTTAAAGATTGCTTTAAGTGTTATAAAATATACAAAGAACTTCAGATATTTTTATTTGCAGCTAGTATAAAAGAAAACAACTGAACTGGAAGTCCCATGTGGTCGAATGTCGTATTACTAAATACCTTCTGAGCTATGACAGGATAGTAATGGGGACCATCGAAACCGACACTGGGAGAAGTCCAACCGCCGAAGCACCAAGATCTTTATCGCTCACGCTTGCGTCAATTCCCCTTGAAATGCTACATTATTCGTCAACGAATAATGCCTTCATTTGTGTATAGTTATCGGTTATTTCTATGGTATCTACTCTTGTTTGCACCGCTCCACAAACAAGAGTGCCCGTGATAACTATATGCCGAGACAAACGTCATACTAGAGATACCGTAGGTTACGGTTTGTTTGTTTCAGTCCATTGTTACTTGAGCGGAAAGGAGAGCTTGTTTGGAACTTGGTACGTATGTAAGTAGCATACTGGTCCCAACGGTAACAGTGCCAAGTATAGATTGGAACCGAACTTGATAAAGCACACAGAAATAATTCTCCACAGAACTTGTTATGTTACGCTCCAACACACTCTTAATATTTAAATCACACTAACAGTTAGATTGCAAGTATACATTTTATGTAGAAGCATAGACACTAAAAAAACAATCTCAGAATCTAATATTTATGTATAATGTAATAGTAAATCTGTTAAGATTTAACGATTTAATTTCAATTTCCGCTGAAACGTGCAAAAGCCGTATTATTCTAAGAAATAATAAAGCGTTTTATACCGAATTCATGTTTACTTACGCATATTCCAAGCATACTGTCAAAAGAAATACATCGATAGAAAAATGTTATTTTTAATATAAATATACATACACACACACGCCGTCGGCGGATTTAGTGCGGAACAAAAAAACCCGTGTGCTCGTAATCTGTTTTATATACGTGCTCGGTTAAAACTTGATAAACTGCACTGAATTTAATTAGAAAGGATTTATATTGGTTTAACGGGATTAGGTAGGTTGAAAGCGTGAGCAGAGCAGCCGATAGTTGATGTAAAGCCATTGTGTGCGACTATCTTGATGCACAGCTATTCAGCACCAAAGCTCCATTGTGCTGTGCTTATCTTGTGTTACATTACTCCACATTGGTTTAGCTTAACCCAGCCGTGGTCAGCTAATTATTTACACAGATCAATCTCTGCTCTTACCCTCCTCTTAGCATGGCCTTCATTTCCGCACAGCTAAAACATTAATGTACATCTTAATTCCTTAATGCTAGTACAAAGTCCAACCCACCCTGTCCACTTAATCGTTACTTAATGTGTCTACAAAAGTGTAAATTGACACTACTACCCTCCAACTTTGTTGCGTAATAGTGTTTGACTGTGTGTGTGTTTTATAAAAGGAGTGAATGATTTAAACTAGTAAAAATTTTTATTTTTAATAAAAAACGTGCAACTTACGAGTATGTAAGAAACATTAAACGTGGATCGGTTGAAACATGAATAAAACAATTTGAAACATTAATAAGTGCCGATAAACGTTATCATAAAATGACCGAAAAACAAAAACTAATAGGAGTTTATTATTGTTTGTTAAATGTATTCTTAATATGATCGAAGAATGAAAATATTAATACGTAATACACTAACGCTATGGTCCACTTTGCTGTATTCCAATGAAACGTGGGTTCTAAAACAGACCCAAAAGAGTAAATTAATAGCAGCAGAAGTGATTTTTTTAGAAAAACAACAGGAAGACAAAATAGGATCATGGCAGTTGCGAGGCATCAGAACTCTAATTGCACATAGATTAAAAATAGGCAACTGCAGTAGTGTGTACTACATACTCCAGAGTTGATCAGATCAGATTTCCCGAAACCATGCCAGAAACGAGATGACATAGTAAAGTTATGAGAGGTAGACCAAGGAAACAGAGGATAAAGAAATTGTTGAAATACTAGGGAAAACAATGAAGAAATTAAGAAAAATGTCAGGGAAGGGTAATAGGAAGGTTGGACAAAGTGAATATGGGAATCGAATTAGCTGAAAACCCTGTAGAGCATCAGAATATGGGAAGAAAAGCAAGTATTTGTAATGCGTTGTACTAAATAAAAACATACCTCTTGCAGTGCATGCTTACTCTAGTCAACCCCTGTACAGAAAGGACCAATGGAAAGTGAGTTATATCAAGTATATCAAGTTTGTATCTACTCAGTAATATGAAAAAATATATTTTTTTGTTAACAATTTTACTAAAAAAATATTAAAATAAAAAATATGTAGCCATTTTAAAATATAAAGTATCGGTTTTATTGTTTCTTGTCCTGAACCAAATGTCTTAAACCTTTGTTTTCTCAACACTCAAAAAATAATCAGAAAAAATGAATGGATTTAATTTGTTACGGATATTAGCTATCGCCCAGAATAATTGTTTTATAACCGGTTAATCGAGTCAGCTGACTTCAAGTTCTCTGGTTCGCTGTCGTATTATCAGCGAGGTCTGTTTTCAGATCACCTGTCTTAAGGCTCGAAGAGTGAAGTACTCCTCTAGGCCTACAATGTTTTATTGTTATTGTTGATTACTAAAAAACGTATTGTTATTACTCATTTTTACTACTACTACTACCACTACTACTACTACTACTACTACTACTACTACTACAAAAATTGTTGGAGCCATGGTAAGAGGGGAATACGTCTTCACTCACATAGAACAATATGGTATAGACGAGGAAAGTTTATTCATTTCTTCGTCGTATAAACACACTCCCCAGCACGCATGCACATTCCGTTACTTCTGAAGGTCGTAGTAAGTTACCACTATCATGGTAAGATTAAGCCTATCATCACTATATTTCCATTTACTAGGAACACGAACTTGCCAACAAAATAATAATTTAGCGCCATATCGTTGAGAACGTTCTGGGAGTAAGTAGGGAATGAAGAAACTGAAATCCAATCCTGATATTCAAACTGGATAACCTCTATTAGTGAGAGAGCATGTGTTTGTATGTTGCTTGTTTGTTTCACGAGCATAACAAGTCAGTTCTTAAACTTTAAAAATATTGATTTTTTTTTTAAAACGTATCATTAAAAATTTTTGAAATTGCATTCAAAACAGCAACAAAAATGAGTGAAAATGTTTACCGAATTTCGTCCACCTGTAGTCTGAGCCTAAAGAAATGTTCACTGCTGAAATCCCAGTACATATGTCGGTGGCCTTCTATGTGAAAACCACTCCGAGTGTGTTCGTCTCAGTACCACGGGCCTACTCTCATCGAGTGACAACCTCTATCTATAGGTCCACTTCGCCTAGAAGTATATGTACGTGGGTTCTAAAACAGACCCAAAAGACCAAAAGAGTAAATTAATAGCAGCAGAAGTGATTTTTTTAGAAAAACAACAGGAAGACAAAATAGGATCATGGCAGTTACGAGGCATCAGAACTCTAATTGCACATAGATTAAAAATAGGCAACTGCAGTAGTGTGTACTACATACTCCAGAGTTGATCAGATCAGATTTCCCGAAACCATTTTAATTTACTTACCGTCATCGTCCCCGTTAAACTTACCTTATTAAATTACCCAGGTCGCCACGATATTTTGAGGTTTAATATCGAAACCATTACACTCTTGCCCTTATAAAAATTGTAACATAACCTCATCCCTCCAAAACTTAGTCCATTCAAGATTTATCCATCCTACAATCGTTCTCTTCTATGAGGCCTTACTACTGTAAGATTATTATTGAAGTGTTTCGTTTCTTTAATTCTAACTGTAACTTTGATACTGCTTTCTATAGTTCAGTCATCGTCTGAATGTTGGCCTCTTAACACCCGAACGATGGACAACGAGAGCATTCTCTCCTGAGACTTGCTGACACTTCTTGATGGTTGTCTTCCCCGATAACCTCTCTTTTGCCATGGAATTTCTCTCTCTGTGTTTCCTGTTCACAAGTGTTTAGTTATCCTCTCAAGCACAGTTTATATATTTATTATGAGAAATTATTTGCGTTTTAAAGAACATAACACTTCACGAGATTTATTGCATAGACTCTAACACTTGTAAGGAAATTGTTGCATGGATTTTAACATCAAAATAGTTTTAAAATGTTTGTGGAAAAATTTTAAGAAAAATACAAAAATTAATGTGATGTTCCCACGTAACCAACTAATCCAAACGTTGTTCTTCTTTCCACTAGCTATTACAAAGTTATCAATTTGTTGTTTACTATTGTTTTTACGTTTGTTGTTTTACTTCCATGTTCCATAAGGAAATAAAAGTATGGTCATGCCGAAAAAATCGTGTTCGAGATAACGGCAGATTCTGATTGTGCTACCATCAAAACATGAAAAAAGTAATTTTTCGAAAAGTGTGTGTGTGTGTGTGTGTGTGTGTGTGTGTGTGTGTGTGTGTGTGTGTGTGTGTGTGTGTGTGTGTGTGTGTGTGTGTGTGTGTGTGTGTGTGTGTGTGTGTGTGTGTAGAATTTTTACTATGGCAAACGATAACAGCCGCAAATTCAAACAGAATCAAATAATTTTTTGCATACAGCCCTGAATTGTAGAGGACTCAAGGCCTATTGTTTTTGGTGAAGATCGATTAAGGGAAAGGGGCAGTTTGCCTGCAACGTTTTACGTTTTAACAAGAGTAAAGTGCTTAATTTTGATAAATAAAGTATCCTGAAAAGAAGGTCATAATAATCCACTGTAGAAATGTAGATTAAATATCTATAAATGAAAAGGGTAGTTGAAGGGGGAGGGGATAATTTTTTTTATAAATTAAAATGGTAGTTGATGATGGAGGAGGTAAATTTTTATAAGTTTTATATGTGTACTACGTTATTGACAACTAAGAAGTAGTTTCTATGGAAACATTTCATTTAACTTTAACAAAATTCTATATTTTTTCATTTTAATTTAAATCATGTATGAGAGAAAATATATCGTTCGTGGCAGGCAAGCATATCTCAATTATGTAACGTTTACGTTTCCATTTTATTTTATTATGATTACCGCAATAAAAAGGCAGGCAAGACACACACACACACACACACACACACACACACAATTCGCGTTATTTCTGGCCTCACTCATGTTTATTTTCTTACATTTACATGCTTTTAAATGGAAAATGCCGAAACCCACACCAACACAACGCGTGCAAGCCGAAAAAGTGTCCAGCGTGGATAGCGATTTGCTTCCTGTGGATCGCTGGACAGTGTAACTGCACGTGTTTACAGAGGAACGGTTCATAGACAGACTTTTCGTCTTTAGGGATGAACCCTCTGCAAGATGCTCAGGGTCCATGAGTGACTTCGGAACGCTTCGGAGGAGGGATGATTATCTGCGTAGTTCGGTTTCTTTATAAGAATAAAGTAAGCCTACCTAATTTTTATGGATAAAGTGACTGAAAATAACATTATATTAAACAACTACCCCATAATAACAAAAATATCTATAAATAGTGAAATTAGTTTGAGGGTGGGAGATATTTTTTTATAAATTACCGAACCGAATTCAAGTAAATTATTTTAAACATAAATATTACAACATGGAAGTCATGTATGGTTCTCCATACCGATTTTTTTATTTGTTTTTGCTTCATGTTTTTTTAGTAAGTCTACTCATCCGCTATATTATTTTACATAAAAAGTTTCTACTTTGAGGAATCTAAATGAACGTTAAATTAAAAATAATTCGATTATTAATTTTTTGGTCAAATAGAAACACTTACCATTCCATTTTTCGCAGAAGGTATAATACTAAATCTATGACACAAGAAACCAATGCGTTTGCTACATTTATTGAAATTATTAATTTTTTTAAACAGAAATTTTTTTTTTATTTTATTAAGGACTGAGTTAAACCTATTTATTTAATTCTTCGGCAAAAGATTTTGTTAGCGTTGCAGTCTTTGTCACGCCTTTGCATCACACCTACATTGTTACAGACAACTTACGAAAATTATTCAACTTACTATATAATACTGAACCAGTGTATGCTTCTTGTAGAGAATAAAAACACCATCACCAGTAAACTACTACAGCATGTCTACAACAGACGCGTACATTAAAACAACAGCTTGTGCTAAGCAGGCCCCACTGCCGACAACGCGTTTTCCTAAACTTCTGTTTCAGCACCTACTTACCTGAATATACGGTTATGTCCTTTAATACAAAAAATGATGACATTTCCAATTTAAATTTTTATTTTCTTCTACTAATAAATATTTAAATTTCCTACAACAATAGTAAATTTCGTCAACGGTTGACACAAAGATAAAACAGGTTTTTTGAATTATCATAGAATTTTATAATTTTATTATAATAACTTATTATAATGCGCTTATAATACATTTTTAGGCAAGCCAAAAGAATAATAATCGAATAAACATCTCATCATCATGTTAACTGAATATTCTCTTGACGTTATAATTAATAATCGTCGATTCTTCGATGAGACGTTGTCACGGTGGCTCAGAAGTAATTTAGCCTAGAGCAATAGAACGAAAAGCTAACAGTTGTTCGAAGAAGAACCAACGTGCAAAACCAAATTTGTTGCCCAAAGAAAGAGCAGCAATTTCCAGTACGTTCTATCGCGATAAGTAGGTTCTACAGACGTGGAATTTATTTTTATGAATAATTAGTGACTTTGACTGCATTGCAACCTCAAATAAACAGACGTACCCAACTGTGCGATTGTGTCTGTACCTGTGTGGTTGCAACAGCAGTGTAGACATTGTGAGACAAGGTTTAGTGTTTACAATTTATTTTGCGATTTTAGTGAAACATTTATTAACATATATTGCTTACTGGAATATTGTATCTGTGTAGAAGAACTGCTGTAAAATCGATTAATAAAACGTAAATTTTGTAAAAGTAAATTTGTTTAGGCGGCTCAGTAGACCAGTGGGTATGGCACCTGGCTACTAATCTAGAGGTCCCGGGTTCAATTCCCGGGCCCGCATCATAAAATCAAGGTCCGTTTTTCAGCCCCCAGGTCGACTCAGCCTGTTGAAAATGAGTACTTGGGATAACATCCTGGGAATAATAATGGCGGCTGAAGAGTAGTGCTGGCCACACTGCCTTCCATGTATGCCGTACGGCTCACATTAGGCAGCCTACCCTGCCTACTCCTAAGCTACTTCGGTGGTATACATGGGAGCCATTATTATTATTATAAATTTGTTTAGATATTTTTTACTAGAAACCCATCGACGTTAAACGGTGTCGGTAAAATAGTCTTTTTAATGTTCACCAGTTCAGATTTCACAGTCTCCGTAGCCTATATAAGTATTTACATACGTATTTACTGAAGCCGTCCCGGTAAAATTTTGTTTATAGTCTGTGCTCAAACACATCTTATACTAGATTGCAGACATATCCACTTGAAGACAATTGTTACTTTACAGTGAATGGCGTTAATAGATAATAAATTTTTCTCACCTTGTAATCGGTAGCAAATAAAGAGATTTCCGATTTTCTGAGCTAACGGAGAGTAGGAATTCACTTGTGTATAAAGTCGACTGACTCTTTGTCACAATTGAACGGCTACAAACGTTACTATGCTTGCTTTACCTTGTAATATGTCGCTAACTATACCGTTCGATAAATACTACGAATCCTATGAACGCGTGGTAATAATTTTCCCAACTGAAATAACGTACCAGTTACAAAACGCTGAGACCGATACTAGTACTCTTACATAGAGTAGTTCAACAAGTAATTTTCCAAGTCATACGAGTTGTAAATCTTCTTATCTGCCGTTACAGCCTTGGTGGGCTTTAGCCTCCTCAGGAATACTCCACCATGTTTCTTTGTTCTCCGCCCTTACTCTCCAACCTCTGATTCCCATGCTAGCAAGATCTTCCGTTACGCCATCCAACCATCTCATCCTTGGTCTGCCTCTACGTCTAGTAGTATAGAATCTTCCCTTCAGCATTACTTTAGGCATGCTTTCCTCAGACATTCTTTCCACATGTCCCAACCAATGCAACCTCTGTGATTTGATGAATTCGCTATGTCTTTTCCATGCATGAGAGCCTGTAGTTCATAGTTATTGCGTATTCTCCAACTGCCTTCTTCTCTTACTGGGCCATAAATTTTACGCAGTATTTGCGCTCAAATGATTTTAAAGCAGTTTTGTCATTCTCTGTCAAAGTCCACACCTCAGATTCATATGTAACAACTGGTCGCACAAGAGAATAATATACAGTTAAGTTTTATACCTCTTGTAACAAGATTGTTTTTAAAGATATTACAATTTTGCAAAGTAGGCTCTATTTCCTGCTTGTATCCTTTCTCTTATAATTATCCTAATTTTATTATCATTTGATACCAATGCACCCTAGATAACTAAAGCAGGACACTCCTTTGAAACGAGTTGTAAATACAGTCGTATTTATAGAAGAGGCTAATAAATGCTCAGTTGCAATAAAAATACGGTTTTTGTTATGGACAAATAATCAGTGTTAAAGACAAATAATCATAATTTCAAATATTACTTTCATTGCGTAGGTTCCACTAAGATTCCAGAATAATAGAACTTCTATGTCACCTGATGTTGTGGATACAAATTCCTTCTCTGATCTCAAAGCTATGACCAACATTTCCATCGTCGTCTAATATCTCTTTTATTTTAGTGTTTGTTATCTTTGATTACCACCAGTAGTATGCAGTTTCATCTTATCAACGAGTTGCTTCCTAATTTACCTACATTACAGTATTCTTTCTTTCGGTGACATTATAAATTTGTATTTCATTCTGTACCTGATCATACCTTGTATGTGCTTTTAAAGGTCCAGGCTTTTTTTTAGAATCTTCACTGTTCTACTATTATTTCTACACAGTTTAACACAAAATTCACTCCCACACGTGAGAGTAAAATTGTACACAATTGTGTTTCAATTTTACATTTACGTTCAATTTTTCAAACTTGTAAACGAGTTGGACCATATCTTTTCGATATGCTTTTATTTCTTTACTGGAATATGAATCCTGACGGTAATTTACTTTGGGCTGAAAACTTTGAAATGGAGCACACGATCAATTCTCTTGTTGCTGATTTCAATTAAAGTTTACATGCGTGTTAAAATTTTACTCGTTAGCTAACTGTTAATCAGTACACATATGGCCGAGGAAAATATATTTTTAAATGTTTTATAAGAAATATAAACAATTTTGTAAACAATATAAATGTATATTTTCTATATAAATTTTGTACGTCGCACAATGTAAACAAAATATGAAAATGTTTTATTACAGGTAAGTATACTACAGTACAACGTAACATATAATAAAGTATAAATTTATAAAGTATAATTGTATAACGTTTTATGTACCTATTCATACATAGAAGCGGACATAATTGAATGTAACGAGTGCCTAGCGGTATTTGCCGCAGATTCAGTTTCCTAACAGCGATTTAAACCTGAGTAGTAAATAAAGCAGTTGCAATGCGGTATGAAGATATATTGCTAAATTCAATTAACCTATACTTGCACTTATAAATACAAACAACAAAACAGAATCATTGAATACGTGCTGCCACGTGTGAGAAAGACGGTGTATCAACTATTCTGTATTGTTTGTGATTTAATCTTCCGGCTGACACGGTAATAATTTCTGCAACTGAAATAACGTACCTGTTACGTAAACACTGAGACTGATACAAGTAAACTTACACAGAGTAGTTTCACAAGTAATTTTCTAAGTCACACGAGTTGTAAACACAGTCGTATTTATTGTACGTGGTATCTGACAGATATAATACGCCTTTCCAACCTTTTCCGTTTACCGTTTTCTGTTTTGAATGTACAACAGAGGTCTTCGCACTCTACAATGCTTCCACTACCCTCCTCAGAGAGGGTTTTCTCGTCTTATTCCCCTTGTTTCATTATACCTTTTTAATTGATTTGTATCCTCCACATAATGACATACTGCTCATTTTTCGCCCTTCGACTTTTTCAATTTTACTTAATAATTCTTTGCTTGTTTTCTATAGACGCGTTTTTTTGTCTTTTTCATTTTCTCTGTACGTACTGACTTTACCTTATCTCTGCAATGATACAATTATGAGAGGTTTAAGAAAAACGTAGAAATCCAGTGAAAACAAATTAACTGACTCCGATGAAATAGACATGCTGGAAATGAAGTCATGAGGTTTTAAGTTTAAAATTTTAGCTTTCGGAGTCAGATATAAACACAAAGAACGAACATGACTCTGAAGACAACAGCATTCACTAAAAATTTTTCAACATTATTTAGCATTCAATCAGAACTAAAATTTAAAGATAAATAATAGTTTGTTAATGTGTCGTAAAATTTTCACCTTTGTTTTGGAAAACGATTGTAATGTTTTCCATCAGGAAACACGATAAAGAAAGAAATATTCATTGCACCCTTGCGTACGGGGAAACACTAAAGTGTAAAATTACCGAACGTAACGTGAAAATATCTGAAGCCGAAGGATTGCACAATCCTTATATTGGTTTCAACCAGTATTCTGCCGGCACTAAAATTGTAGAAGCAATTGAACTACTTTTTATACGGGGAAAACAAGTTTATGGCTTGGTCAAACGCTCTGTGAAACGTGGAACAAACGATTCTCCTCCGATAGAATGCAAACAGCATGAGACGATAGTGTTGTACGAGTTTTGTAGAATTAGTACAACTCAAAACATCCGTAAGCTCTGCAATTTAATGTGAATAACGTAAACCTTAATCGTTACCTGGACACCATTGTTACTTCTTTATTGAGTTTCACCGTTGGTTCTGTTCTTGTACCGAAAGTGCAATTTCTTAAAAAAAATAAATAAATAAGATTCTCCGTTAAAAACGTACCTTCAATTCGCTTTATGCGCTCCGTTCTGAAGATTGTAACATTAATTACACTACCCGTTGTAGGCTACAAAAAAAAATAGTTTTTATTTAAACAAATATTTTAAGACTTTTATTTTTTAACATTTTTGTTTGTTAACGGTCTAAGTCACGTGTTTTAATTTCTTATTTTCTTACCGTCTTGTGACTTTTATCTTTAGAATAAAATTAGTGTGACGCGTTTCAGGTCATCTGACCCATCCTCAGACACTTGCTCGAAAAGAGGTCGTCATATATTAAAATTCAATTAAAATAAAAACACACATATGTAAATTCATTGTCAATAATTAAATGTTCAAAAACATGAATAACACTGTTGTCGTGGTGCACCAGTGTTAATTATAATTATCGATCGGTAACCTCTTTTCGAGCAAGTGTCTGAGGATAGGTCAGATGACCTGAAACGCGTCACACTAATTTTATTCTAAAGATAAAAGTCACAAGACGGACCTAACAAAGGTAAGAAAATAAGAAATTTTATTTTTACGCTAATAGTTTCCGGTTTTTTGACTAATTCTTATGGCATTTAAATCTTGTTGCAATCGTTACAGTTGTAAGTACGAGAAAATCTTTTTCCATTTCTTCAATTATAATTTTATTATGTTTTGTTTTGTGAAACTTTGCTTTTATTCAATACTTGTTTTTGATACAATTCGTTACTTTACTGTTAGTAATATACAATCCATTTTTTTATCAACAGATTTGTCAACATGATTAAATATTATTAAATGTCTTCGAAACCCGTAATTATCTCACATACACAAACACATAATTTTACGTCATATCTACCGCATTACATTTATTTTAATATACTTTGTATTGATTTTTGTAGACAATTTTACGTAGATGTTAACTTTTGCTATATCACTATAAACATAATACATTAATCATTTTAAGAAACACATGAAGCATATCAATCCATTCCAAAAATTGAGTGACTTGTTAGTACAAATTATAAAAGGAATTACACCAAATAATGACTACCTTAATAGTTTCTATTCATGTGAGTGCAGCACGTCAATGTAAAATTTTCCTTGTGACTGGGAGTGTTAACTGTTTAAGATGGCCTTGATGAAAGGAATGCATCTTGCACATAATAGCACCGTTTATGAACATATATAATATCTACGCAAATTGATAGGAAAACAAACTGAACGATCGTTCATTTAAACAAAAACATTTCAAGTCTTCTTCTTCTTTCTCCCCGTCTTAACCATAATGTGTCCATTAAGTCCCCAGAGTGATCTTAGACCTCAATTAAGTTCATGTGCCCTCTCTGTCTCTGTCTGTATGTCTGTCTGTCTCTCTCTCTTTCGCTCTCTCTCTCTCTCTCTCTCTCTCTCTCTCTCTCTCTCTCTCTCTCTCTCTCTCTCTATCTTTCTCTCTCTCTCTCTCTCTCTCTCTCTCTCTCTCTCTCTCTCTCTCTCTCTCTGTTTTGTCAAAATCATAGCCACTGCAGAATTTAACGCACTAGAATAGAAAGTCTCGTTTCAAATAAACTCGAAAAATCATTTGACAAGTTAGATAGAGCAACATTATGGAAGATAATGCAGAGAAGAGGATACCCTTTTCATTTAATAAAGGTAATTAAAAGTTTATAATATAATGGAACGCAGATACGGATAAAAACTAACAAATTGTCAGAGCCCATTGGAATAACCCAAGGCGTTCGGCAGTACTGCAGTCTTTCTCCTGTTTTATTTAATATCTATATAGATGATGCCATAAGGAAATGGAAATTGGATGGCCCCAAAGCAAAGGATTATACGTGGGGAAAGGATTTTATTTAAATATTTGAATGTATGTAGACGCTCTTGTTATCATCCAAGAGAATGAAAGTGACCTCCAAAGGTCGTTGTTTTATCTTACTGATATTTTGGTAGAATACAATCAAACCATTTCCTTATCAAAAACAAAAGTTATGGTTTTTTCTGGGACAAATCATATTAGAACAAAGATTGTCGTATAGAACTCGCCAATAGAACAGGTGTCAGATTTCAAGTGTCTAGGGTGTAGACCCTAAGATGATAAGGAGGTTGAAACCAAAATTAGTCTCTTCCAGTTGCTTTGTGGCTGTATCATTAAACATTTACAGAAGAAAACAAGGAAAGAAACGCAATTGAAATATTATAATGTAATGGATGTACCTCAACTACTGTGTGGTAGTGAGGCTTGGACTAGAGATTTGGACTAGAAAGGCCAAAGATATATATCGAGAATACAAGCAGCGAAAATGAGGTTCTTTTCAAGCAGAGCCCTTGACTATCATCCAAGTGGGAAGAGAAGTGTGGAAAGCGATGGTTGGATGACTTCCATTGAGACTGGAATAAGCTACTAGCCTAAGCCGTAAAGGATGACGACCACGACGACCGTGGGACATACCCCAAACAGATAGACAGACAGACAATGCTAAGCGGTCGTGTTAGAATTGAGAACGCGCTTCGTTCATCCAATGATAAAACGTTTTGTGACATTCCAGCATTGAATAGACATAATTTAAAAACATCTGTGTTGACATTTCGGCAAAAATATTTTCATTAACAGGCCGAGTTCAAGCACAAGCACAAGAAAATATTAATAGACCTATGAGTTATGTACAAAATACATACATGAGTTTTTTCTGTGTGCGCGCGTGTAATTAGTACACATTATATTGTCCATATATAGATTGGTGAAAACAATAAGTTTTGTCAAAGCATCGACACAAATTTTTATCAAAAAATGCATTTTTTATGGCCTATTCTGTACGCATAAAATTGTCGACATAAAATAGTACACGTTTTTCTGAACTCGCAAAACGGTATTTGATTGTGTTAAATAAACACCAATTGGCAACAATTTAACCTTCAAAATTCTTGAAATGAAATTTGTACAGAGGAATATAAGAAGTATATATTTTTGCAGAAATAAGTATGATATACCTGCACGGACTAATACAGAACGCAAATGAGTCGCTCCACGTTGTTTGGAAAAACAAATTCTGAATTTCTTGAACTAAAGACGTGTTAATGTGGTGTACATGACACCATTATTCATTTCAATGTATGTAATATAGGTAAACGTAAGATACTGAAAGAATTAAGTTAACGGTACGGAATTAATGCGGTTTATGAGGGTTCTAAAAAATAAGACAATCATGCAAATACCGATATGGCAAATATTTACATAATTTTGCAAGTATAGTTCAGCCTTAGACTGTGCCTGTCCTACTGCCAGCAAGAGGTGATTGTTGGTGGCAGGCATGGAATCCATCCTTCTGTAGCCTATGGATGCGAAATCTGGGACGATAAACTAAAAATGGAGAAATACAGGAAACGAATGGCATCGGTGTAGAGAAGAGGAGCCCTCAGAGTAGCATCCTCTCATCGGACAGTCCCAGAGCCAGTAGTCTTAGTGATAACAGGAGTTATTCCAGGATGATCATCAATGCCTGAATTAGAGTGGATTTTTAATTTTTGAGAGTCCCACAGACCAGGAGAATGGTGATGATACAGCATTTCCCCCACTTAAAATTAAAATCATTATTGCACAGGGAAATCGATTATTATCTTACCCAGTTTATAGTCATAAACTGGAAAGGCCGAGTCACAAGGTATTTACTGCCCGGGAGCAGCGGCCGACGTCAGCCAAACCTTCTCCGTCTGCGACAGATGGGAACAACACAGAAGATCGTTGCAAGAGCATATTAGGCATGAGATACCCCCGGATAAATCGTCGAAGCGATGCTTCGAGGAAACGCATCTGTAACTGTGTGGCACGCTTCGCAGAACAGATTCTTCAGGAGAAGAAGATAGACTTGGACAACATAATATAGAAGAGGAACAACAAGTAAACATGAGCCCTAGGACTGAAGAACAATAGGCATAGCCCAAAGTACAGTAGTGTGTCAAACAGTTCTAGGTTAGTGTTCTGGAAAAGGAACTGGCTTGTTTTTACTGGGTCGGGTATAGTATAATACCCAAATCCACAGACCTCGGAAGTGTGACATTTCTTTAGCAAATTTTCCACCTATCCTCGTTAAAAAAAATAAACAAAAACATATTATTGTATTTATATAGGCTTAAAGTATATTACTGCATTATATTATAAATTATATTATTGTAATATTATATTGTTGGATATATCTGCTAAACTCTAGAGAGACAGTCTGGTGACCTGACAGTAGAAATAATCAGACTAAAGTAATTAGAGTCCGTATAGAAAAACCTACTTTACTAGAGCTATTATCAAGGAAACTAAAAATTTATTGTAGACAAGATGTAAGATATATGACAAAATAATGTAACCGAGTATGAAATACAATGTATTAAGATAAAATGCTCACAAATAAGAAACGAGAAAACATTGAGGGCGTATAAAATGAATGGTACAAACAATTTGTCGCAAAGTTGTGTTCGCGACATAGGTATGATTAAGGGTAGTGTTGTGTATTCAAGTAGTTTCGTTGTGATATAACCAGGGTGAGACTATCAGAGACGGAGAACGATCGCTAATGTGTAACTGGTGTAATCAATGATAACCATAAATAAAAATAAACCTCTGTTCAACAGTCCGTAAAGAACGAAGGCACCGCGCGGCTTTTGTGTTTTAGTGTGACAGTTGCATGGCCAGTACAACCCGTAGCCAGCCGCTAGTTGCGGAACTCGTATCCTCAGCCAGCAATAGTAACCATACTTTTTTTAACAAAATTTCTATAAATATGTCAGTACAATTAGAAAGTGTCTGCGTTTCGTATTGCTGCCTTACTACTAGATTCAGTAATTACGACTAAGATTTCAATAACTCTTATTTTTAAGTTAATTCAGTCTCCTGACCACTGGCCATGTAAACGGTATGATTCTAGTTCCTAGTTACAAATACGCCAATACTTATTCATTATTATATGTAACGTAGCCTCAAATATTGAGTATATGTACAACTTATGTGAATCATTATAAAACGTTAACTGCAAAAAATCTAAAATAGATAAATAATTCAACAATATATAATCTATAATATAACGCCCTAGGTAGTGTGTCAGTCATCGGTATGTTACCATAGTAACAAGTAAATAAACAAATGTTATTTACCGGCATCGAATCCGTTCCTATAGTTTTTAATGTTTTTACTATGTGATTGTGTTGATAAGTTTTGTAATTTTGTATACAGGTACATCTATATATTTTGTAATTGTCCTATATTTCTGTATAATATAACGCGGTAGGTAGTGTGTCAGTCATCGGTATGTTACCATAGTAACAGGTAAATAAGCAAATGATATTTACCGGCATCGAATGTATACATTTATCCGTTCCTAGTTTTTAAAGTTTTTACTATGCGATTGTGTTGATATGTTTTGTAATTTTGTATACAGGTACGTCTATATATTTTGTAATTGTCCTACATTTCTGTATACGTTTTAATTGTGATATTTATGTTTATACGTATTTCTGATGATATAATGAATAAGTAATGAAATACGATCAAATATGCCTCCTAAACGCCAGCAACCACCAACTGCTGAAGAAATTGCAGCAAAAAAAGCACGTAATGCTGAAGCTCAAAGACGCCGTAGAGCGGCCATGTCAGAAGAGCAGCTTCAAGCAGAATGTGAAGCTAATGCTGTAAGTCACCGGCAACACAAAGAAAACATGCCACAAAATCAACTTCAACAAGAGCGCGAGGCAAACGCTGAAAGACAAAGGGTTGCACGCCAACATCAAAGAGGACGTCTGAGTAGATATGTCCGATCCCGCAACACCGCTTTGCTTCCCGAAAACTTCAATGAAGACGAAATTGAAGAAAGTTATCTTGGCCCAATGGACGCTAAATGTCCATTTTGCAATGCCACGCATTTCAAAAATGAATTAATGTCAAATTGCTGCCATAAAGGGACCATTGCATTAGATGAAATACGAATGCATCCCTTCATTACAAATTACATGAATGGATCTGATCCAAATTCCAAAAATGTCATGGAAAACATAAGATCCTACAACAGTGCAATGGCCTTTGCCTCAATGGGAGCACAAGTTGACCAATCAGTGACCAGACGTTCAGGTCCTTTTTGTTACAGAATCCATGGGCACATTTATCACGCTACATCTGCATTACACCCAAATCAAAGTGAATTACCAAAGTATGCCCAACTGTACATTTTGGATTCGGCCCAAGCCTTGACAGAAAGAATGAACAATCAAGCAAACAATTGATGCATTCGTGTCGTAATGGATAACCTCCAAAAACTTCTTGGAGATATCAATCCGTTCTCTAGAGAATACAAGAACATGCTCAATTTTGAACAAGACGAAATGCTAAAGGCAAATCGGGAAATACGAACGCCAGTTGAATATAGCATGACTTTCTTGAGAGAAAGAATAAATAATGTGCTCCCCGGCAGAACCAACGATCCCACTGCCAGAGGAGAAATTACTGCCGTTTTTCACAGTGCAGATGGTGCACCCCCAGAAAATCGGGATATTACAATTTATCCGAAAAGCGGAATTTTACAAAATATATCCATCCTGAGTAGACTCTGTGACCCAATGTGCTACCCTTTGCTTTTCCCATATGGGGATTCAGGGTGGACCACAGATCTGAAGAAAGCTGTTGGTCAAGGAAATGTGTCCCAGCTTCAATGGTATTCATACCATTTTGCCATTCGTGATGGAAACTTTAACGAGTTCCTCAACGCAGGAAAGCTGACTCACCAATTCATGGTTGATGCCTATTGCAAGACCGAGGCAAACCGTTTGAATTGGTTTCGAAAAAGTCAAAACACAGTAAGAGCTGAAGACTATGATGTTCTTCACCGATTTGTGAACAACCACAATTTTGAGGACGTTAACATATTGCCTGGAAAGAAAGTTATATTGCCTTCAACCTTCCAAGGGAGTCCAAGAAATATGGCTCAAATTTACCAAGATGCTATGGCCATGGTCAGGAAATATGGCAAACCTGACTTATTCACGTGCAATCCTAAATGGAGGGAAATCAGGGAAAACTTACTTCCCGGTCAGCAACCATGCGACCGGCCTGATTTAGTAGCAAGAGTGTTTGAGTTGAAACTGAAATTGCTACTTGAAGAATTAACCAAACACCATAGATTTGGACGTGTTAGGGCTATGCTCCACGTGATCGAGTTCCAAAAACGTGGTTTACCACATGGGCACATATTGCTATTCATGGTCCCGGAAGACAAAGTCTGGGAGAATGAAAGAATTGACAAAATTGTCTGTGCAGAACTCCCTGATAAAGATGCCCAACCGAGGCTACATGAAATTGTAAAATCCTGTATGATACACGGCCCATGTGGTCCATTAAATCCAAACGCACCGTGTATGGAAAACGGCAAATGCACAAAAGGATTCCCAAAAGATTTCTGTGCCGAGACCAACAGCAATGTCAATGGTTACCCAAAATATCAACGCCGAGATGATGGTAACTTTGTTGAACTTGGGGGAAACAAAGTGGATAACAGATGGGTGGTGCCATGCAACCCATACCTGTCTCTAAAATACAACGCCCACATTAACGTAGAGATTTGTAGCTCAATTCAAAGCGTTAAATACCTCTTCAAATACGTTTACAAGGGGCATGACTGTGCAAATATTCAATTCGTTACTGTTCCCACAGAACAGGAAGCTACTATTGAATGGGACGAAGTAAAAAATTACTTGGAGACCCGATATGTAAGTGCACCTGAAGCATGCTGGAGGCTCAGGGAATACAAAATGCGCCACCAAACTGATCATGTGGAAAGATTAAATGTCCACCTTGAGGACAAGCATACAATATGTTTTATGCCAGGCAAGGAAGCTGAAGCTGTACAGCAAAAAGCCACCAAGTCCAAACTTCTGGCTTGGTTTAAACTTAATCAGGAAGACCCTAATGCCCGAGAGTATTTATATATTGAAATTCCCGAACACTATACCTGGGATGACAAAAATTCTAAATGGAAACCACGTCTTAGAGGACATGAAACTACAATTGGCAGAATGTTTGCCGTAAGTCCCACGGATAGAGAAAAATGGTTCTTCCGAATTCTCCTTCTCAATGTTAGAGGAGCAACATCTTTCGAGGACCTAAGAACGGTCGAAGGAAATCCTATCCCCTTTGCAACTTTCCAAGAAGCATGCATTGCAAGGGGATTAACTGATGATGACTCAGAATGGGATACTTGCCTAACAGAAGCTGCAACCCATCAAATGCCAGTACAACTTAGGCAGTTGTTTGCATTTATTTGTATCATGTGTGAGCCGTCGGATGCAGCAGCATTATTCGACAGACATAAGGACAATCTTATGCAAGACTATAAGAGACGCTTTCCTGATGGAGAAAAAGCTCTCTATTTGACGCTTAAAGAAATTGAATCTGTCCTTCGAACACATGGAAAGTCATTGGTAGATTTTGGCCTAGAACTTCCAGTCGGCAGCTATGACGAGCCAATCCATTCTGGAAAATATTACGATCCAATTGCCGAAAAAACCATGTTCGAAGAAAAGTTTCAAATGCTCAACCCAGGGCAAAGAAGGGCTTTCGACAAAATCAGGGAAGCAATTGAAAACCCTAACTTACCCAAACGTCTATTCTTTATTGATGGACCTGGCGGAAGTGGTAAAACCTTCCTTTACAACACAATCATGCACTATGTGCGTAGCAAAAATGAATTAGTCTTGCCATGTGCATTTACAGGCATAGCAGCAACTTTGCTCTTGAGGGAGGCAGAACTTCCCACAGTCGTTTCAAGCTGCCTATTCCAATAAATGAAACATCAACCTGTAATGTTTGACATGGGACTAATACGGCAAATGAACTGGAAAAGGCCAAAGTGATAATCTGGGATGAAGCTTCAATGGCCCCAGCACATGGAGTAAATGCAGTTGACACACTGTATAAAGAACTCTTAGCGGAAGATCCAAAAGTTCCTTCTAAAAAACCATTTGGAGATGCGGTCTTTCTTTTCGGTGGAGATTTTAGACAAATTCTCCCTGTTGTTCCACATGGCAGCAGAACCGAAATACTTTCTTCATGCATGAAGAATAGTAAGTGTTGGAAAAATATTGAGGTCCTAAATTTAGACCAAAACATCCGTGCCAATGAGGACAATGTCCCATCAGAAGAGGCTTTTCCGATTGGCTTTTAAAACTTGGGAATGGAAAACTCCAAGAGCCTGGATTAGAGGAAGGCATCTTCGAAATTCCTCCAGCCTGCATTGAAAATGGATGTATTGTTGCTGCTGTCTTTCCTGAGGTCATCCAATCAGGAGATGACAGCATTGCTAACCGTGCAATCCTGACTCCAAAAAACCATGAGTCACTTGAACTTAATGAAAATGTCCTTAGACGAATTCAATCTGAATTGAAATGCTACACCAGCATAGATTCTATTCAGCAAGACAGTGCAAATCCCGAGGAGGCAGCAAACTATCCAATGGAGTTTTTGAACTGTTTAACACCTGGATGTATGCCTCCTCATAGACTTAACTTGAAAGTTGGTGCAGTAGTAATGTTGCTACGAAACCTTGACTCAACAAGAGGTCTTTGCAATGGCACCAGAATGGTCGTCAAGCAAATGATGTCAAAAGTCATTGACTGTGAAATCCTGACCGGATCTTTTAAAGGTACCAGGGTATTTATTCCAAGAGTTATTCTTGCACCCAGTGACCCTGGCCTTCCCTTTACATTAAGACGAAAACAGTTTCCATTTAGACTTGCTTTTGCTATGACCATCAACAAAAGCCAAGGGCAAACACTGGATTCAGTTGGTATTTATTTGCCATCTCCAGTATTCAGTCATGGACAACTTTATGTAGCATTTTCAAGAACAAAGTCTTTTCAGCAAGTCAAGGTAAAAGTCTTAGGAACTGATCAACAAGGCAACTTAAAGAAAGACCACAGAGTTTACACCAAAAATGTGGTCTACAAAGAAGTTTTCCCCCAATAATTAAATTTCATAGCCAATATGTAATTAAATGTATATGTAATTAAATGTATTTAATATATGCCAATAAATAATTAAATATGTGCTAATAAAAATGCTCGCCACCCGGGCGTAGAACGGGTACTTCAGCTAGTGTATTATATGTTACGGTACGACGATCTCCCTAATCGTTGTATGGAACAGTGGAAAACAAAATACAATCACCGCTGAAGTCACTAATCACCAGCTTTAATTAATCACAAATAACAGTTTGTAATTAACAAGTTATTCAACAAGATTATACTCGTACAGTAATTCAAGTTTCGTTTGCCCACACGCAATAGTATTGTCAACTATTAGAGTTTCACACTAACACAATATCACTTCGCCGCACTTGAATAAATCGCCACTCGATTCGCGCTAAGAAAATCGCTCACTGTCAACTAACTGACAAGCCGGCTGCTATGGCCTTTTATAGGTAGCGTACGTCTTCTAGAAATTTTCCATTCTCAACTGCACGCCTCAATTAATGCGTAATTCCCGTGTTCTCCAGAGGACTCTGGAACGTACTTAAGCGCGGCCTTCACTGAGGCTACACCTGCTTGACTTGGGGTGGTGGGGGGGACGGGTGGAGAACGTTCGAGGCTGTTCGGTAGGGTTCTCGTTACAACATATAAGAAAACCATTAAAAAGCCGATAATAAATAAATACATAACATAATACTAAAAACGAATTAAATGCAAATCCTAAATCATTTTAATTGATGTTGCAGTAATAAGTATTGCGTGAATGATACTAAACTTGAACAAACTTCTAGCGGATTTATATTATTACCCGCAGCTCCCTTTTCCTTCCTCGCGACTCAGTCTAAGCTAGGAAGAGCCCGCTGAGAGGACTACGGCTCTGGATTCTTACTGCTGCTGCTACATTCTTCAGACACCCTATCTAATTATGGTCAATGTCCCTTGAATAGGGTTTCTGAGAAGTCTTACAAAAAAATGCAGCTTGGAAGTTGTCGATGTTGTTAAGATGACGTGCCATTAATAACATGAGTAGTAGCGCTGTGACGCTGTTGATGTACCGCGTAGTCGGAAGAATCACAATATTCTAGAGGAGGGTTGAGCTTCGCCTGGTTGACATTGCTCGCTCCCAGACGTTGCCCGATTTATCTGGATTCTCTTATCAACATTACGTTACACGGGCAAACTTGGCTGGTTTAAATATCACTCGTGTTGTGGACAGCAGGCAGTTTAATTATACGATTAACCGAGAATAGGAGTTCCGCGAAAGAAATTGTACGATCGTATCGGTTCTGTACTCAGTGAAAAGAGTTCAACTGTTTATTTGTCTTGCAGACTATTGCAATTGTTTAACTTCGTATTATTCCTTCGGCGAAAACTATAGTGTACAATTATATAACTATGCCTATTTTAATACTAGTGTTGTTTAAGAAGTGTTCATAAAAGAGTGAGTATCAATTTCTCTGGCAGTCAGTAATTTATTCCGCACTTTCAAGACTGCGATTCGCAGTATCCTTGTACCAAAGTAAATCCATTCACTAACCCACCGTTTATTAGCATTTAACTCACGTTGACTTATTTGTAAAATTCAAACATTGTCTCTAGACCTAATAATAAAAACAGACTCTTGTAATCAACACCCTCCAAAATGTGTGATATTTTGATTTATGGACAAACATGTTGTTTTAAATAGAATTAATTTTTTTGACTTCTAAATTTTAATGTTTAAGATATTTCATAAAAAACGTTAAACGTTCAGTCGTGAACTTGAATAATTGTTGTATAGGGTCTAAGTGCTTACGGTTATTTTGTTTATTAAATCTAACATTAAAGTTGTCATCAACAATTTCTCTTATATTCAACTGTTTTTATTTCCACTGTTTAAACACGATGATCCGTGCAATCGGTAAAACAAATTTTCAAGAATATTTAAAACAACAGGTATTGTCTACAGGCTAAATACATAACTAGATTTGTATAGGTAAATGGATTGGTTTTTGCGAAATACTATTGACAGCGAATTGGTGAGTTCCCACCAGATTACTATCGAATTAGTTAACATGTTTGTGTGTATGTGTGTGTGTGTGTGTGTGTGTGTGTGTGTGTGTGTGTTTGTGTCTGTGTAAACGTGTGAGTTACAGTCTACTCGCAACTAGTTACACGTTTTAAGAGCTGTCTGTAAGGCATTTTGGTAAAAAAATTCGATTTTTATTTTTTTGTTCTCAAATATTGTATGGTATATCTGCTTTCATTTGACATTAATTTTAAATTAATCGGACAACTAGAAAATTGTTTACGATTTTTTTTAGGTGATGATGTCAAGGATAAACTCAGTCCAATAAGTCACCCATTCGAGCTTATGCATATTTCGGTTTGTTATAGTACACAGAACTATTGTATTTTGTTCTTATGTCTGTACCTCGGAGATGATGATTGTAAAGCATACATGTCCCTTGTTGAAGATAATTCTTATGGAAATGACTTCACTGTTGAAAAAAATTGAGCGTGTGGGACACGTAAAAAACCGTATGGAAACGAGACTCCGCACCCTGAAGGCAAAATTAAAAAAAAAAAAATCAGATGGTAAGACACTGGGAGGAAAAAATCCATTAACTGATGACAAAATCTTAGCAATACAAAAGGATTATGGACTGGCCATCAGGACAAATTTAGGTAATTTAGCAGAAATTGAAAAAGCTGTGTATGCTGAGTGCTTCCATTTTGGCTTAACAAATGAAAGCCCTACTCATGCTCTCTGCCCGAAAGGTGAAAACACCTGGTGCAAGTATCAAAAGGCAATTGCCAATGAAGAAATTATGATCATACCAAACATACCCATCTTCCACCCCACGTTATGGATGAGCTTGAACCTATATTTAGAGTCCTGCCTAACCCAGAACTTTTAAAAAAGTGTCTCCATGGTAAAAGTCAAACCCCCAATGAGTCGGAAAACAACATAATTTGATAGCACATTCCTAAAACTGTTTGTTTCCCTACAAACATTGAATTTTGAGGATGCAGTTTCATGCTTTAATAGAGGTTAATTAACCAGGTGCTTAGTGTTGAAACAACTAGACATGTCAGTAGGAAAGAACATTGCTGAAATTATGTTGGGTATTGATAAAAAACGAGTGCGGAGAGCTGAACAAGCAACTGCGGAACTACAGAAAGAAGCCTGGCAGAAGAGAGCAATGGCAAAAAGAAAGCTGGAAGAAGAATTTCAAGCTGCAGAAGACTCAGATAAACCTTCATATGCATCAGGACTTTATTACATAATGCACACAAATTCAGTATATTCATGATTAATCTTCAATTGCTGTTTTCCAAAAAATTTTTATTTTACACACAAAAGACACATTTATCTCTGGAACTACTATAGATACAGAGCTCACATTTTCTGTACATGTGTAGTGCAAAAGGGCACAACTTTTAACACAGGGATTTTTTAATACAATGTGCCAGTCACAAGAAAAAAATTATAATATGCGATTTTTTGAAGTGTTAAACATTGCATTTGATTAAAATTTCTAAAACGGCTCAACGTAAGCATATCCTAAACCTCTTTGTTGAAATTTATATTGAGAACCAATAAATCAATGGTAAAAGATTCAAACAGCTCAGTTAATTAGTATTTGAGAAAACGGGCCATGAAATCTAGTAAATTAACATGGGTGAAATAGGACTTAAAAAAACCCCTTAAAAAGAAATATAAGCTGAAACTAACTTATTATAGACGATGAACGTTTAATTTTGTATACAAACACACAAACATCAGTCAAGAAAACTTACATTTACAGTTTGAAAGTATAAGGTTATGAATCTAGTTATTCGATCACATTTTGATACAACCATCATAATCCCATTTGCTACGAAGCAAACAGGTAATAAAATAAAATTAAACATTAACTGCCACAATCGTCAGTAGGTGGTCACATTGCAATAACAGATAATGATGTTCCACTTAAGGAAAGGTTGAGTGATACCGTTTGTCGGGTAACGAGTTTCAAATACGTATAACCAATCAGCCCTTTCACTACGTTAACTCCGTTCCAAGTCCGTGCAATATAACAAGATTATCGCAAGACATTTTTTTGCGATAGCTTATTAGTACACAAAACAATAATTCGATTAAATCGTCTGAAAAAGTAGAAATATTAGCCAACGTTTTTCACGTAGTTTTTTTTTTATAATTTCCTTGCTACTAATGCTTGAGTTTAGCGAGAGGGAGGTTCAGGGGAGTAACAAATTAAAGCAGGTCAGAGAGCTTATAGTGTCATAGAAAACAGTGACACATTGATAACAACATTCTTTTTGCGAGCGCGAGCAACAGTCATTACAGGGTTTCAGCATTTTTCTTGTGTGGAAACATTTGTTTTAAACAACGCTCCTCGCGCGCCACCCGTCCTTCGATTTATTACGCTTGGATTTTTACATATTCTTTTGACACATCGGATGATGTGCACACACGTATATTGTACAGACCATCTATTTGTAGTTGTCATAAAGATCCCTTTGTAAAATGTGGTCTTGCTTTGTGAAACATTATTCATAAATTCTGTCAGTAGACAACTCGCTCGGAGAAAGATAAATGTACGTTTTCACAAGAATATTGTATAGTATTATCACATGTACAATACAGCTGGAGACATTATTACGGCTAAAACTTTCAAAACCTGTCTACTACGCATTGTAAATGTCTGCAATTATAATACGCGCGAAATACACACACACACACACACACTGCTTGTTTTTCATGAATATTTATCCGCTTATAAAATGTGCGTTCAATAATTACAACGACATTTGTATAACACTAACTGGTTACACTTACCGAATTCCAAGTGACCGCCGGTACAAACACTAACGATTATAAAAATATTTACCAAACATTTTCAATACATAGTCTTCGCACCCGTTACCACATATAGATCCAAATCAGTTTGCAAACGATTATAGGTCTGATGAAAAAGAAATTGTAGAAAGCTCAAAATTAATTGTTGCAAAACTTGACGCAGAATCTGTATTTTTAGTAGTAGACCACTGAGGCGACGTGAAATGACAATTTGGTTACAAACATGAACATATAGTAGCTCTTAAAATTTAACTTAAAGTAAATTTTTTCTTTGCATAATAAATCAAACAGCAGCATCTTTGCAGGAAAAATTTACATTAATAAAAGAGCATACGAATTCATTTCAGTTTTTGTATTTTTCAAGTATTTCACAAAGTAAAGAATATTTATTATCTTTTTATAAAAAGTTACAACAAAAATTAACACATGAGAATCATTCAGATGATAATGCGAAGAAATTTTACACTCTGTCAACCAATTATTTTTAATTTTAAAAACGATGCACTTCATAGGCTATAATTCAGTATATTTATTCAAATGACTTAATCATAGTTTATCTAAACTTTACAGTTGCTTTTTGGATTCTTTTGTCATTACCGGTATCTGTAGCATCTGCGGAATGATCTTTTCTAAACTTACAATTACTAAAATCTACTTTCGCTCCACATTGGTACAAGAAAAACTTTAAAATCTTGCCATTATATCAATAGAGCCAGATATTTTGGATCAATTTGATATACACGATATTATTCGAGAATTTTCATTAATGACCGAAGAGAAAAATCCATTTCACTAAATGATTTTTCTTTCTGTTTAAATATTTACTTACCTATTTCTTTACCAAATAATGTTTGCAATATGTTCCTATTTTATATACCTACTTGTAAGTTGATGTGTTTCTTATTTATATGATATTTATATAAAGTACAAATATCAAAGTTATTTTCTTGCCAAATAAAAAATAGTAAGTTTAATTATGTACCAAAAAAAAATTAAGATTTTTGTTTTTATAAAACTGTAAGTTTATCTGTTAATTTACGTAAAACTATGCTATAAGGTGCAACTTTTAAATGATTTTTTTCACAAATAACATAAATTACTTTATTTTCTTCCAAATTATTTTTGATTCTTTTCTTTTTGTACCGTTCTTGTATGTTTATTGCTTTTTATACATTTGTTGTAATTCCTGGTTTTTGTTCAGTAAACTTATAATTAACTGATACGTTTTTATAAAATGATGATTTTATTGTGGTGAGGAGGGTATAGGGACGCCAACTAAAGTTCTGTACACAGGCGCCGGACACTACTGGCACGTCTCTGCCTATGATACGAGTAATATTTGTATTTTATACGATATTTTGTAATTCTTTTAACTACAAGAACTAAGCGTTAGATGGCTTCCGGCTAAAGATGGTACACGAAAGCGTCTGAACATTTTTTTGTGATCAAGTTGCCAATCACACAAAGAAGCTTCCTTCTTTTTATTTAGGCGAAGAAAGAGATGAGAATTGTTGTCTGAAGTAGAGGAGTCACAAAAGAACATTACCGAATATTACACGCCAGTCAAAGAACCGACAATTAAGAAAAAAGTACACTTTAAAACCATATTAGCTGCCAACTATCCGCTTCGTGCTTTCTAAAATTTTAAGACCAAATTATTACAAATTTTCACAGATATTAAAACAATCTGTTATCATCATACAGAACGTACACCAGTCAATCAATTGTTTGTATAATTGTGCATAAATTGGCTGGTGCATTGGTCGTCGCTTGGTTTTCAAGTGGTGAACGTTCTTAACTAAAATTAAAAGAAGTTACTTTTTAATTCTATGAGTTGTAATGCGACATAATGAGCATAACCCAATAAGGGAATAAAACCCCATATAATATCACATAAACTAAACCAGATACCTAACCTTGCTAAACCAATGAGAAAGGTAAAAACCCGAAATAACCAAAAAGTAAGTACAATATAAACTAAGGTAGAACAAATATGTACTCTAAACCATAAAAAGTGGCGGTTCACAGTAATAATGACTAATTGTAACAAGAAAAGTAATCACAACAAGAAAAATAAGTGATTAAGTATAAAAGTAAATGTAAGATGTTGATTACTGACTATACAGACAGGACTGTTAATAATATAAGTAACTTATAGTGAATGAAATATATACTCACAACTAAAGACAATGTGTAATCATAATATAATAATCATATTTAATGTATAAAATAACTTGTATTCAATATATCTATCTATTACCAATTGCCAAAAGGCTTCAACCTTTAAAGGACCAAAAGGTGATTTACGTTGTTAATTTAATTTACTTTAATGTTAACTGAATAACCTTGATTGTATAAAATAGTTCCCTATTTTATTTTAATGCTAACTGAAGGGAATAATACAATCATTTGGGTTGTTTAAATTAATGTGTTAAAACTTATTTAGGGTAATAAGAATTATATTGTTTAAATTAACCAGGAGTCAATAATACTTAATAATAGGTCATAATAAATTGACCAACTCTACTATTATATATTAAGAAGTTATCAAAAGATAGTTTTATTGTTTAAAGTTAGTTTGAGTTTGACCATAATGGCCTAATATTATGGTAATATGTTTGTTTTATGTCAATCTTGTTCTTTACTTTATCAGAATCAATTCAATGGATAATAATAACCTACTTGATAATTTGATGCATGTAATAATAATAGTGTATCAAGCCACAAGGTCATACAGTAAAATTAAATTAAAACTTTGTACTATAAAGAAATACCAATTAATTGGCCAATATCAAAATAGAAATTATTGTAAATCCAACTATTAAACCATCACATCACTGTAATAAACAGTAAAAGATGGTATAACTAATAATATATGCTTTATTTAAGTGTCAAAAGAGCAACATTTTAATTAATTAATGGAATTGTAATGTGATTTGAAATGTCAAAAGCTACATGGAATGGCTTATGAGATGAAATTTTATAAAATGTTAAATTAATTATTCGGATACACACCTATGGCATGTGAGGTGTCTAAATTTTTGTCTTGTTATAAGCAATATTGTACTGTAGACTAATTTGAGATTTATTGTGTAATAGACAGGGAGTAATTGTAGTTAGAAAATGTAAAATTTTGTATCTTAAGTAATTAAGGTCATGTGACCTCCTAACCCGATGATTTAGACCAATGAGAAATTTTTTAATTTTGGTCAAGCCCGTTGAAAGTACAAGGAAATTTCTTCACTTGATTGTTAGACTCAAAAGTATAAAGAACTAATCTATGCAGCTCTGTGTCCAAAAGTATATGATAGAGTCAAGTCCAAGTCAGAAGAAAAGTGAAAGTAAAATATTAACAGTGTCAAACTAGAACAAAGACGTGATAATATAATACTAAAGCAAGAAGAACGAAGAAAATAATATATTGTAACGTAATTAAACTAGGTGTTGTTTTTATTTAGTGTTTATATTTATATTTGAAATATTATTTGAAATATTAAAGGTTGTAGTTGTTGAAAAATTGAAAGTTGCTAATTTTATGAAGTAGTTAAAATGTAGCATCAGATGTTATTAAAAGTGTGTTTACAATTGCAAAATTATAATTGTCTGAAAAGAATTCCCTTAGATAAAACAAATAAAATAGTCGTGTTAATATTATTTAAACACTAACGTTGCTTAAATTTAAAAATAAAGTGTGCTAGCTGGTCGCTTGATGTGAGTGACCGTCTTGATGATACTAGCAGCGAAACTCCTCCTTCAGGTTAATAGTTGTCTAAGTACGTAAAGTCTAGTAATGTCTGGACAATAGAATTAATAAAATACACTTCCACGTACCTGTTCGTGTTTTCTGGAAGTTCAGAAGTTCAATAAATCAGTAAGCTGCCAAGACGGTTTACAAAACCAACTCACTTTATCTACAAGGTTAGGTTACCTTGTTTAATAATGGGCGCCACAAAGGTTTATTTCGGGAAAATCCCGTGGAAAACCCATTAATAGAATCAAATAATAATTTTTAAAAGTTAAAATAATTGTTTATTGCCCTTATGGCAATGCAATTCAACAATATTTAATCACAACTGAAGGTTGTTTTGATTCTTCTAAATGAATTATTTATCTGTTTTTTAGAAATAAATTAAGTCAAGTTATGCTGTTAATACTGGGGTTTTATTCATACCCTTGATAGAGAATTCAAACAATATAATTAAAAGAATACATTGATGTACAATTGCAAATAGGTTGTTACATACCCTATATAACTGGCTCAGAGCATACACAATAATTCTGGTTAAGTCCAGATATTTTTTACTTTAAACATTAATATTATTTAAATCTCAGGCGTAAGTTCTTTGAAACACAAAAAAGAATGCTAATGCCTACACAATAGCTAATTATTTTCTGATATAATATTGACTAGTAGTACCTTTCAGGTTACTAATATAAAATAAAATAAAACCTATTTTATAGGTTAGGCGTTCGTCACGCTTGGTTCATGATTTACAAAGTTATATGTTGAGATCACTTATGACTAACATCCAACTTAAATAAGATTGACAACTTCATTAAATAAATTCAGACATGGTGTGATACAGAAAATGTTTCAGTGTTATGCGTCAGTACAGATTTGTTTATCAAGACATATAGGTTATCGCACTCCGTGTAATGAATAAATTGTCACCTTGTTACCTTTGTGTTTTTAATCTTTCGATTAAAATTCAATTAAACACATCAATGATCGGATTATAATGATCATTGTTATTCACTACACTCGCACATGAACAGAGAATGTTGGCCCGCTTCTAACTAAAAGGACCTTAAATAATATGACTTAATTATTTCTTCTGTTCGTTATTTTCCCGCACTGAATAATATAATACTGCACTTAAACGCACTGGTTCCTTGTAGAATATCTTGTAGTTACTTTTTGTTGTTATTGAAAAGATGTCGTCGATGCACTATTACAATGAAACTTTCAGTTAGAAAAATTTTGATGAGACGAGCGCACCTTCCGCCTCGGATGAAAGTACAAAAGTGTCTAACGGCAATTAGCCGCCGTTCCTTAATATGCTCTATCGTTTGATCGGCCTTAGGCGATTGTTTTACTTATTAAACTATTTTCTGATTGGCTTAGCCAGGCGTTACGAAAGTGACGTATGTCCTTTCAACGGTCACTAACGGTTTTTTAACCGACTTCTGCCCGAATGATTGACAGTTGTCGTTGTTGTTAGTGTTGATAAACAGATTTCTTATGCATTTTGTGCAAATGATGCTAACGCCTGTCTCGCACTTATTATAGTTACGATCGGGGTCGTATTGCTATCAAATTAAAGGATTTTTTTTCCTCTTCAATTTGATATAGTTTGACACTGGTTTATCTACACTTTTGCTGACATTGTTTCATAAACAATGTTCAGACACTCGGTTTCGCGCCGTCGTCTGCTAATCGAAGCCGGCGATTACACACTCTTATTAATACTGTTTGTGTTCCACATCGCGTTTTTTCACTTAAACGTTTATGTTAGAACACTATTATATCTGTACTGATATTTATTTACTGCATATTATGATTAAACCTTAACTTATACATCGCTATTAACTATACTTACTCACTATGACATTTTGCTTCACATTATTTTGTTCCGTGCTATTAATTAACAATTGAACTATTAATCGTATATCATATTCCTAATGCTGATCGCTATGTTTGGGTATAAAGATTGTCCAGTGTATGTAATTCACACTTCTAGCACTTCCTACTAATCACCTTACTGATGATTGTTTGTTTTAGGCATTACTGAGGCATACCGTTTGTATCGGATTTATGCCCTAACAACATTTATTAGTTTACCATTCGGTACTTCGGTAGCTTATTTGTATAAGGTTCCCTCTTACAAACATTTTCACTTGTCATAAGTATATTTGAGACTGTAATATAGCTTCATTCTCATATTGTGGCCATATCTAATCTTAGTTCTTGGCATTAATAGTTACTAGTCATAGTTGATTAATTCTCAGCCCAAATGCTGATTCTGATCTCACATTATTCAGATTCTTATTTAATTATTTTTATTAACATGTCATATTCCATTTAAGTTATTCACTGACTCGCTTGACAGCTTAAAATGAATTTAATTTGTCCATTAGTTTGTGTCAGTTATAGTATGGTTGTAGTGTCAAGCAGTGTTTAGGTTTACTGCTTCTTGCGGCACTTCTTCTTCTTTCTTCTTCCATGGTTCCTCTCTTCTTGGTTACTCTTATCATTATATTATCTATTTACATTACCGTTATGTATTTATTAAATCTGATAGTATATGTCTAGGTTATGTAACATCTGGTTATGTTACAATATCTAAAAGTAAATAAAAGTTATCTACAGAAGTGGTGAGACCGAACCTTGTATAATAACACTAGTAATAATTACACGACACCAGAACTAAACCACATAACACTTATTCATCAGAACCAAAGTGAAAAGACTAATTCAACACCAGTGAACAATTTATTTGACTTATTTTATTTTAAACTTGTTTTAAATAGTTGGGAGTTAAATTAACTCTGTATTCGCTTAGCGTCAGTCCGCCATCTTGGCACTGCCAACTGAAGCCATTACTGAGTCGACACTAACTATTGTGTTCGCACATCAGCCCAAACAAATATTTCATTGTATTTTCTTAATTTTAATTTTATTGTTATTAGTAAGTAAGAATTATATTAATTGTAATATGATGTAATTCTTAGTGTGCATTTCGTACTTTTTAATAACAGTCAAAAGAATCAAGGAGTTTATATAACTATCGAAAGTGTAACTCTGAATCGAACTGAGATTAAGAATCGACTCGTGCATTGTACCAAATAAACATTAGAACAACGAAGGCAGTAATTTATGAAAATAAACAATGATATTTTCCCAAATTGATGCGAGTTGTCTTTTATTCAAAAATAAAATAGAAATAAAGAATATCATTTTAGAATAAGAAGATAGAACCACGACGACGTAAATAATTCCGTCAAGCGTAGTAATCTACGGTAAGTGAGTCTGGTAACCTCAATGTTTACAACTCAACACGAAAATCAAAACCCGTCCCCAAACAAACAGTAATCCACGTTAATAAATAGTTAAATTAAATAATTAAAGTTAAATAAAATATAAAATAAACAATTATAAAATTGGCGCTTACAACAAGAGGCGTTAAATAAAATAAAATACAACGTTATAAAATCGGCACAACAACTTGAGGCCTAGCTATTAAATTTTAAGAAACAAATAAAGGAATTAATTTTAACGAAATAAAACAAACAAGAAATAAATAACAATAACGAAATAAAACAATAAATAACGAATTTTATTTTTCCTTGTTACAGAGTCTATACGAAGAAGATACATTATGTAACAGCGCTAAACCAAATTTGACAACACACTGTTAAATCTAACGCTGTAGCAAACTTCATCCATTTGTCTCATTCACTTGATATGTGATATTCTTTGTACGGTTGATGACGATTATTTATAAAAAGAAGCTTGTTGAACTCATAATATTGTATGCTATACTAACTGGGCTACTAACATTTCTTAGAAAATGTAGATTCGTAAAGATAGTTATGTGAAAGCTGTAGATCAGAAGCTTAATTTTTATGACTAGAACTATCTTATAAAAGTCTTATGTAACGGAAGTTTTAAATTTTTTGTTGTTCTATAAAAACTGACTATAAAACTGATATATTTAAACAAATTAAATTTTTTATTTGCCTTAGCTTTCTTGATCAGTATCAGTCTACTTACTACGCAGACAGGGAAAGACATTGTAACATTTAAAAATAGAAGAGAATATTACACCTTTTAATCCTTAGAATCCCCTCTACTACACAGGAAAAGAGACCGCTCTACTTACTGTCAATTTACGTGGTTTCAAATGATGTTAATTTACACTTTCAAATTAACTGTTGCTCACTCACGCAGACCAAATATTTCTGTTTACATGACGTGTCAAACCAGTATTCTAATCTATGTTAGAAAGTGTCGAAAATGAAATATATACGTAATTAAAGTTTATGTAGTTATATTATCTTATGTATTTTAATTATCGTATTTACTTTGAAGCTCAGTTGTTTCGTAATTAATTCTAAGAAGAAAATTAATGTAATACGTTTATATTTCGTTACGTGGAGGGAAAAGGTAAATGTTAATAATGTATATACTAAAATTGAGTGACGTTTTAACTAGATTTAATGCGTATACAAGACAGTGTAATCTTGTGAAACTAATATTATTGCTTAGCAAGTTAAAACGTTCAGGATTACAGCGCTATTTCAAACAGGATACTCTACTTCACAGTACTCACCTGATTATCAGAAGCGTATTACGAGGGGGCGAACGGGACAGGACCCCCCTAGAGAGACAAAAATGTTGATCTCTTAATTTTGTTAATCTCTTAATTTTTAGGCAGTCGTATTATTTTTTTAGCTGTGTACGCTAATATAGAAGTATTTTCTTTTTTAATATACAAACAGGTTTATAACACAGCATTAGCGTATACGTTTGAAATATGAAATATACACAAAAACACAAGCATATAATAGCATATAATTATCTTGTAAAGCAAATAATTATAAAACATAATTATCTTGTAAACAATGTTTCAATAACGCGTTTTTTTATTGTGTTAATGACGTTTACTTCAATGGAACTGATTTCAACCACTTTAAAGATAGCCCTGTTAATTAGTCTTGGTTTTTCTTTTGTATGAAGCCGACCCGACTCCGGACCTCCCCCCAAGGCCAAATTCTAGATACGCCACTGCTGATTATAAGTAAAATGAGAAAGTACAAAATGTTCTAATATTATCGTTAACATCACGCAAAAGTAAAGACCGAAAATACTGTTTCTTTTTCTTTTTAATAATTTTATCCTAACCACGTTGAAATCGTAACAATTTTGTTGCTTACGCATATCGAATCCGCGTATTTGAAGAATTACATACACTGTTGAAAAAACTTTTAAGGGGATCGCCTGCAGAAAAATTTAGCTGTTGGAAGGCGGCACGGAAATGCGGAAAGTTTGAGAACCCTATCCTAAACAAATAATAAGTATTCTTAAACTTTTGTATCACGGGATTAAAGTAGATATAGACACAGGTTGTGTCCTGCCTGCGACACTGAGATACAACGTCAGCATACACTTGTATTAGCCAGTACAAATACTGAACGAAACGATGTTGTTTCTTGATGTTGATTCTAAAAGTTCATCAAACAGTCGTGTTTATCGACAGTGCTTACCGTACGGGAAGATACTCAATTGGAACTGGTAACCGATATAGATAAGATATTTCAGTACTACTGTTTACACTTACAATTTATGAAATACTCGTATTTAACAATAAAATCAGCACTGTATCCCCTGAAGTAGTCAGGTTAGTAGTCAAAAGGAATACCCACTGCTCTATTAAGCTAAACTAGTTGTTTACATTAACTAAAAATTATGTGATCGGGACCACACCAAACTAATGATTCAGGAACAAAATAAATTTGATACATTATAATAATCTGATGCACTTAGTCCTGTCAGATTTTTATCGCAGTTAATATCCTATTATATAACTTTGTTCGTGATTATACAAGGAGGTTAACAAAAATATATTAGTATGTACAGTTTTCGCCAAGTGTTGGTACTAACTTGGCGTCGTAGTTTTAATTCTTCAAAATGAAAGTATTCCTAATATTAATATTACACACAAATTAAAAACAGCGAATAAATTTTAAAGAACGTAGAATATTATATACACGCTGTATTTTATTGTACAATAATACTAAAACTACAGTATTTGTGCACACGTTATCAAACTTTGAAAATCAAACATTAGATACAGTAACGCCTGAATAAGTAAAACAAAATTAAAGTAGTGTCAATAAAGCTAGAATTTTTTAACAAAATTTAAACAATGCATTCAATATTGCAGCTTATACCAATTTCTTTTAATTCACATATAGTCGATTTTCTGCTGTCTTTTAATTCTTGTATCATAATGTTTTTCAAAATCTTTAGCTTTCTGGTGACATACTGCCACAGGATCTTTATATCTTGCCGTTCTTCCGCTAGAATTTCTTCACATCGACTTCATACTCTTCTGCGTGTGTTGCTTTATATATAGCAACTGTCAAGCGACTGCATCACAGATGTTTGGCTCCTACGGTAGCATATTTATCCATTGCCACCTAATCACTGCATTCCTCTCTCGTCATGTCCGGAGGCAGGATATTTCTTCTACGTCTTCTTCCACGATTACACCTTCTTTAAAACAGCCGCCTTGCCTCAATCAATTTTTAATGGTAATTTCAAACATCTGATTATATGATATTACTAAAAGATGCAGAGCGTCTAGAAGAGTTATTTTAAATTCGTCTGGCCAATTCGTTTGCATTTATATCTTGATTCTCTTCCATGTCCGACAAAATTATTGAACGCATTTCTCGACGGTAGTAGGCTTTCAGAGTTCTAACTATTCCTTGGTCACAAGGTTGGATAAGCAACACTTTTTTAACGTGCGCTAATATCGTGTGGTCTAAAGTTGTCTACTAGTACAATAATTGTATGAGATCAAAAACGTAGTCCCGTTTAATTAACGACTCATTAAAAATGGATGCCATCTTCCAAGCGTTAGAATTTCCATAATTGTCTACTGGTAAGTCATTTACTCGTTTAAAAGATCGAGAGCTTTTTGCTTTTCCAATAACCAAAAGTTGTTTTTTGTTACCGAACATATTACCGCAGCACAAAGTAGTAATGCGTTCTTTAGAAATTTTAGAACCTTTGGCATCTTTGTTCTTGAATAAGTAAGTGTACTGAGGCGCGATAATAAATTCCAGTTTCATCCGCGTTGTATAGCCCTACGTACATTGCAAGGGCTACGTACTCAGTTCGAATTTTAGGCTATTCATCCAGTTCTCGGCTACCATAAAGTCGGCACTTAAAGACAATATTCTCTATTTTCTTCCAAAGATGAAACCAACCATCTGTGGCAACAAAATTTATTGTTCTTTTTTTGTAGCAACTTCCTTGGTTTTTAGCAAGTCACGGCACGTTAATGGATACGAACATCTTGAGCACGAACATTTTTTAACCAGTTTTAATGTTGTTCCAACTTGTTCATCTTTTTTACCTTTATTTATTTTACGTATTTTGCAAGTGATCGTTTTGTTCTGCAGCTGTCAAAATAACATCTCTGTTTTTAAAATTTTACACAATAAAGGATACTGGGATACTTCTAACTGGGCAGCTACATTTCTTTGACTCATTTTCGGTAACTTATCAAATCGTTATAAAGTTTACAGTTGCAGGAAATGGGAGATAAATGAGTCGGCTCAGTTAAAATGTCAAAAGAAGCCGTATATTCCAACCGTGACAAGTGATACGCATGTCAAAGGTAAACAGAGAGACCGTGTGTAAGACCAAACGAGTGCCAAAGCCTTTTAGCACGTAGAGGGGGTATCGATATAATACCTGAATGTACACTGTATAAAGAGTAGCTGCCTTAAAGTTCTTGCTTAAACTTATCGTGCATACGGTACTCTGTTTGTACCTGAAAAGTTGTTTCTACAAGAAGAAAAGCAATAACGTTAACCAAGGCTGTGATTCCAATAAACGGCGTATTTTCAGGCCAATTATATACATCCGTTCAGGACTGTGAGAAAGTGACAATATTAACCGTTTGATAGCGTTATCTGCAGTTACAATAAACGGCAACAACTGTATTAACTACTAACAAATCTTGCATTTTTTTAAGCTAAACTAATTTGAAACTCATAAAATTACAGCGGATATTGTCAGAAGCATCTGACGTAGATCAACTTATTTTAATCCTCACCATATGAGATAAACATTCTTTTTTTTATTAAACACAAGTATCCTACATGAGTTCATGAGTTTGTTGTTAGGTTATCAGCGTCCTGAATCTTGATCTAATTCACAATAAACTCCGACTAACGGATTGACTAATCATACGTTAAAGATGGTCTCCTGCAAACATATACATAATATGTTTATGGTATACAACCTCCGCTCTGAAAGAGAGATTAGTATGAACCTGTAAATAAATAATTATTAATATTATCACGACGCATAGTTTTTTCTAATAAATATGATCATCTTCCCTAAGTGGAAATAGTTTTAAACAAATTCCCCATCAGAAGCAATGTATTATTAATATTTCGATTATTAAAATCAATGGTCACCTTCAGAGTAGCCTCAACAAGTACCGAAAATTCACTTCCGATCCGATTGATGTGTTCTGGAGTCGAAAACAGATCTTAAGGATTAAAATCTCAAGTAAACAATTTTTCGTGGTGGTATATATCCGTGATATGGAAATTATTCAAACCAATAACCAATAGTTAACCAGCAGTTGTACCCAAATGTGTGTTTCTGTTAGCCGTCTACTTACAGTTATAGTTTTGACATTAACAATAGAAAACTATAACTTGTAATTCAGTCTCGTCTGTTGTTGTGTAACATCCAAAATCGAAGTAAATAACTCACCGCACAAATACTGATGTAATTATTTTTCAGTTTACAAAGGCCTGCCTCCACTTGTGAGTAAGCACTTACTCGCTTCCCCACGTCTGTGATGATCTAACCACACACGAATAATATCAGAATACGTGCCCGGTATCCCCTTTCATATCTCATAATGAACATACACCATTTGCCTCGGTTAATGACTGACTGCAGTCATTTTGTGTAATTTTAATGAACCAACTTCTACAGCAACTGCTGCTTACCAAATGTTTACATCTGAAGGCTGAGATTTTACGTTCAACCTTTACTGCAACTGACGCTACTGCAGGCTACTGGCTACCAACTTTACTTACAATGATGTTTCTATTAGTGTTTTGTAGCCTACACAGACAGACCGGACTTACTTTCATGCAGAATAACTCCAGAAAGTATCTCCTATATATAATTGGACGATGATTTAAATCTCTCTCTCTCTCTCTCAAAGGGATTTTCATCGACTATTCACACCTAACCGCCATCTATTTCTGTCCTGTGCATCTTCTGCCAAGTTATGATGTTCTGTGGCCTTCCTCATGTTTCCATACCAGGACAGTCTTGGTCTGCCCCTTTTCCCTCTACCTGGGGGCCTCCACTGAAATATTTTCCTCGGCCACCTCTGTTCATCCATTCGGAGTAAGTTACCGAACCACTTTAGGCCTCTTCGTTCTACTCTGTTAATAATTGTGTTCTGCATGCATCCTTCTTCTGATCTCCTCGATGGTTATTCTCTCCATTCTTGAGACTCTGGCACTTCTACGAAGATAATCCATCTCCACGGCATTCAATTGTCGTATAATTTCCGTACTCAACATCCATACCTCACAACCGTAAGACAGAACTGATTCAACAAAAGCTTTTTCTATATGAATCTTTATGGCTCTCGAAATATATATGTGCCACCAAATAGAGTTCAAGCTTCCTACAACTTTCCTGCTCTGTTCTATTCGTTTTTTGATTTTGGGTTTTCCTAGGCATTCCCGTGTTATTAGTGCCCCTAGGTATTTAAATTCATCGATCTGTTCAATTGAAGTACTGTCTTTAATCAATACTTCAAATCTGGCATCGGAATTAACGACTAGATTCCGATCTGTCTTATTTACATTAACATTCGATCCCCACGTTTCGTATGCCTTGTATAGTCGGGTGAGCGTAAATTCCAGATCATAAGAATCTTTTTCTATTACTGCTTGGTCATCAGCAAACTGGATATTAAACAAGCAATCGTCTCCGATAGTGATATCCATTCTACCGCAGCTTCTTCTCCATTGTTGTAGCGCGACTTCTAAGTATATATTGAATAATAATGGCGACAAACAACAGCCCTGTCTTAAGCCCTTGGTGGGATAGATCACCTCTGATAGTTTATTACCTACTCGCACATAAGCCTTGTTATGTTTATAAAGCTCCTTGATTATATTTACAATAGGGAATGTAACTTCCATGGCACTTAGCGTCTGCCACAGCTTGACTCAGGAGACGGAGTCATAAGCTTTCTCCAAATCAACAAATGCTATGTGTGTTTCTACGTTTCGACTATTCCTTTTTCAGTAAGTTGTTTAATAATGAATAAATTATCCACATATCTTCCTGCTGTAAACCCACTCTGGTCCTCACTTATTCTCCCTTCTATTTCCAATTCTAATTCGTTCTTGATTAGTTTACAGAATAACCTACTAAGCGTACCGTTAACACTAAGTCCCCTATACTTGGCTGGATCGTTCTTTTTTACTTTTCTATATATTGCTGAGATATATGGAATTTTCCACTCATTTGGCACTTGGCACTGTCTTATACATGCATTCATTAACACTGTGAGGTGTTGTATAACTAATTTCCCGCCATATTTTACCATCTCCGTCATTATCCCTCCAGGGCCCGGAGCTCTACCATTCTTCATGGATCCAATCGCTTCTATAACCTTGTCCTCTGTAATTTCAATGTTTATGTTCTGCGTATGTCTCTCCACGTCCTGCGTTGTAATGTTATATTCATTTCTGTTTTCTGTAAATAATTTCTGGTAGTGTTCTCTCCATTGTTGGTTTCGGTCAGTCATGTTAGTTTTCATTGACTTCAAACATCGCCATAGTTCCGTCGACTGTGAACCACCCAATCTGCTTTCTATTTCTATCCATTTTCTTTCCCACATTTCTTTTTTCCTTTCTATTATTTTATCTCTAACTACTCTTTGTTTAATTTTGTACTTTTTTCGATTTTCTTGTGTATTTTTAGCTAACCATCTATTATAAAGATTATTTTTTTCTTTTATTTTTGTCTGTATTTCCTGAGTCATCCACAGTGGGTTTCTCTTCTTTAAAATAACATTTTGTAACATTCCTTAACATAATGTAACATTTCTTACGCATATTAAATTTATAAATAAAGACCCCAGCCATCACTAAATTTATCTATAAACTACGTTTTGGTTGCACAGGAAATCAATAGTCACTTTCAGGCTAAGATAATTCCAGAATACAGAGAATATGTTTACAAACATAAAGAATTTATGCTATAACATTGAAAGAATAAAAACATAATTTTTGAATATAAAAATTATACATTAAGCTTGCTCAACGGTCAGAATAAACAACATGAACAACGAACAACAGAACAGAAGAAAGAAAACGATAATAGATAGAAAGCGCATTTAAAGTATAGAAGATCGGAGGATGGTCAGGCTAACAGTGGACTACAAACGATTAGGAGGATGTCTGTGGGAAGACCTTTTCCAGAGATGACTGCAGTGAAGACGGAACAGGCTATTAATCTACTCATGAAACGAAGATGACGACGACGTCAAAGCGAGCTTAAAAAGTCTCACATTTTACATTCTTGAGGATCTTATTTCTGAAATGTTTTCTCAAAAGTGCTTAGAGTTAAGTGTCGTTTCCCAACTAAACTAAATATGGGAAACTAATTAATTCAAAATTATTTCATCCACACGCTGTAAAAATTACTCGTCCCAAATGCTAGGAAGTTTCTAGGAAATCTCCAGAACTGTCCTTGGGAGTACGTGAATGTGGTTGTATGGGCATGACGGTGAGATCTATGTAGATTCGTATGATTGAGCATAGGATTAATGATCAAATAGGATGCACTTCACGTTCTAAAAATCTGACTGTATGTGAAAGTCACAATATAATAATGTATAGAACGATGGCGAAATTATTGGCAAGTATGAAAACGGTTCGATATTTGAGGAACCAGCATTAAGTCATGTACTTGGCTTATAACAAACGTAGTTTTACAGGACCTTTATTCTTAGCATTTTTAGCGATGGTGCGTAGCTTGTATCCACCTGCACTCCGCCCTCACACTTGTCTGTTTTAAGAGGGTAGCGTTTGCGAATTTTACCACGCTCCTCAGGTTTCCCTTTGTCCATTGCAAGTTGTGGATTTAATGTCTTTTCTGTCTTCGGTGAGAGTACCTTGTTCGTTGTTGGTTCAGTGTACAGGAGTCGGTAGGTGTGCGAGGTAAGTCTTATGCTTAGTAATTAGAATTGTAATTAACTTTTGTTTGTCTGACTATCATGTGAATACATATGTTTACAGTACGTAATACTTATGTTAACAGTATTTCTTACGTTAACATTATTCTTTGTGTTTTAAAACAACTTTCGCCTGATGACGGGTACCGAGAGTTCTTGTTCAGCCGAAGCATTTCATTGTAAATGAATTCAACGATGACAGTTCTGTTCATCAAATTTTAAGTTAAATAACGTTGGTGTTAAAGATAAAAGAAACGTTTACGTATGTAATAGCTGTCCAAACTTAGATGTATTTTTGTTTACAGTAATTGTAAAGAGTGTATTTATTTCAGCATTTAAGCAATATGTATAATGAATTGACGCAATACTGAATCCAGGAAATGTTAACAGTGGAGTGGGTGGTGTTGCATTGATTAAGAAGCAGTGTGGTGTGTAGTGTGTACGTACGGTTGCAGTATGTCTGTCACTGTACATTATTTATGTCGGCAAACGGGTACGCCGGCCACGTTTGCTGCATTCTATCAATAGTTAATACGTAATTTTCCGAGACCTGAAAAAATTCAGGATAGACATACGTGACACCTTTGCAAATGGAAGAGCACGAAGGAGTTAACGGCCGCGCAAACTACCGTATCTACAACACGTGTCTACAGCTACTGTCTAATCTTTTCTGCAAATGTTCCCTTGGTTTTGCGTGTGTGTTTGGAGAGCAGTATCAGATCGCATCAACGTCAGATAGTCGATCGAATGATTACATACATGATCTTGCTGTACACAACAGTATATTTTTCATATTATTTTTCCATTAAATTAGAGAATAATATTTAATTTTTTTTTAAGTCACACAGTGTGTAGTGTGCAGGATTTCTATCAACCGCTGAATCCATCTTTTAAACAGAAAAAAAACTTTAGGCCTATTTCTTACCAAACAAAATATTAATTTCAGTAAACACTGAACGAGCGAATTGGTTCGGATTTGTCTTTTTGACTACCTGTCTGTCTTTTGGGGGATGTCTCACGTAACGTTTGCATGTATCAATCGATTTTCGTTTAATTCGAAATGCGTTCCACACTTTTACAGCACAGAGTCCTAATTGTCGCTGCTGAAACGTCCGTACATTTGATATTTTTCAACGGAAAACGTTGCAGAAACGGATTTTTCTTGGTACTGCGTTTTATAACACGCTTTTGCTGGGTCCTCAGCCAACACAATCATAGAAATCGGTGAAAGTCGTTCTACCCAACACGAGAAAGCTCTTTTCTTTACATTACGTTCCATTGCTATATTTCGTTGTCAGCGTCGCATTTCAATATTTTCTGGTATGTGTATGTGTGTATAGGTGCGCGGGTCTACGTGAGTTAACCGTTAACTGTACTATATCGGTGTCTATATAGACACAGTCATCAGTAGAATAAGACCAAAGAGTATTGCCGATAACGATTTATAACCTACGGAACGCGCAGCAAAACATGAAAAACTGTGCTAAGGTAAAAACGAGACACGAGAAGACAATGAAATAGATACGCATCCAAACTAGAATAGAATTGTTTATATTATTTAAGGAAAATATTAAGGAAAATAAATAGAGGTGGGTAAGGCAATTGTCTGGACAAGATTGCCAAATTGGCAATGTTTATTCAAATTGTACTTTCCATCTCCATTCTGTTGTTTATTCTAGGATTAGCATTAATTTTAGTCGAATTATCCCCCTTCTAATTATTCTTCTGCCCCTCTTTGTTATTCCTAGCATTCTTCTCTGTGCAGTTCATAGTCTGTTTATACTTCTCTGTTCGCTGTTCATTTTTCTCATCCGTGAACAATTGCAAGAAACATACATTCGATAAAACGTTTCTTTTTTAAGTATAAGCGTAGTTTATTAGTCTTCGTAACATTGTTTACTCTTTAAAAGACGATCGTCCCAGACCTCATTGGTCTGATAATTTTTATGTATATGGATAATATTTGAAACAGGCTTACAGACCAGGTGAAAAGGTTTAACTTGGACAAAATACTATATAAATATTAAATATATGCGTGGTAAAGTATATAAATAGCATACTTTATCACACGCTAAAAGCTGAGCAGAAAATTCTTGGCACAGCACCTTCAAATCAGGCGTAGAAGGGATAAAAAACTGTTTCTTAAAAAGTCTTCAAAAAAATATGTAATTTCACAAGAATACGAATTTAGAAGTTGATGTGATTTGCCATAATTTGAAAAGTGTGCGTTCATTTTGGTTAAAAACATCTGTATGAATTTTTATCTGGCCATGTATTTGTGACACCTTAGTATGAGTAGCTGGTGTATACACATATAACTATACACTTTTACACATTTAGTGGAGACCACGGCGAGGTGGAGGTACGGCAAAGTGTAGGCTACCTTATGGAGTCCCAACGCTATTAGCTGCGCTCAAACATTTGCATCTCTTTCGCTCTGCTTTCAAAAACATTTAAAGTACTATCATTTTATTGTTAACAAAAGTATTTTACCACCTTGTTCATTCAATGTTAGTTATCTACAAATTTTTGTCTTTCATGCAGACTTTCTTATCCCAACTCAGATTATCTGAAGTTAGGCACACATCAAAAACTACTACACAGTAATTTATCAGTCGCGATTCTAATTTGTTAATTGTAATTTAATTACAACAATCAGCGTTTTGTTAAAGTAAATTATTATTTTTTCCCGAAAAGAAAACATTCAATTTCAATTTCATTTTCTTTCTTTCCAGCTTTAAAATGTCAAAACCTGCATTCCAGTCATGATAAAACTGTAAACTTTTGTTGCTACAACTATTTAACAATTTTCCAAGCGTACACATTTTTCATTATCACTAAAAATATTCTTATCACTTTTACAAGTTTTTCCTTCAATACCGGGTAGCAAGATGTACTCAACCTAAGGATCGTTTCAGATCTCTTAGTTACAGAATATACGTATACATAGATGTATTTATTTAATATTGATTTTTCATGTGGGTATATGTGTGCCCCTCCATAAAGCCAATGATCTCAAGCGGACGTGCAAAAGTGTACAGTCGTACTGTAACTCATAAGCTTGTTGCAGTACAATGACGTTAGTTTTACCCGAGCTTGTCCTGTATCTTCAGAAGCTTAAGAGCATTTCATATATTTTTGTAAATTTGATTAGATTTAATATTTGCTTCACACTTAACTATACCTCTGTATCCCTAACAAAATGTCGTCAACCACGCGTATTTCTAAAGTTTCTAAAACAACGCATAAAAATATCTTCAATCTATAATAGTCACGGGGGCTTTGTACACGATTACATCGGAGGCCTCGTTACATCGGACATCACATAAATGTCAAAAAATTACATAACTCTGAAGTAGAAAAAAATAATAAATAAATCTAAGAGGGACGAAATTAATTGGAAACTCGTAAATACTGACTATAATGTTGATCGTTAGTGCCGTTAATGTGTTGTGCAATTAGTCCGCGACAGTGTCGTCCCATTGATTTATCTGCGTGACGTGTGGACCAGCAGATGTGTGTCCAGCGGCTCTCTTCAAGAGATAACACTCACTAACCATAACACCAAACGTCACGTTGTCTACCATATTTTTGTAACCATCAGTCGTCTGACTGGTTTGATAAAGATCTTCTGTTATCTTCACTTCATGCCAGCTCTTCTGTCTCAACACATCCATCAGCTGTCACCTTACATAATATTTCCCTTAATAACTGTCTCAGCTGTTTAATATTTCCCTTCCCATAAGATGCAGATCTATATTTGTGTGTTGTTGAACAAGCGAAGCGAGTTTATAATCTTGACTAGACCGTTTGGCAATTGTGTGTCTATCTGTCCTCTTATCCATTTTCTGCCTGCCGCACATCTATCTATCTCTGCCTATCTGTTTGGGGTACGTCTCACGATAACTTCTGAATCCATTAACCGAGTTTCGTAAAACTTGGCATGCGTGTCCATACCTTTAACTTACAGAGCAGTAGTGTTTTTGAGATTGATCGACCTAAAAATAGAGGGAGGCGGCAAAAATATAAGGAGACAAATTTTTGAAAAAATCGCCAAGTCCATGTGTGGTATCAAATTAAAGAGTATTTTAACCACCATCTGAATATAGTGTTCAATTTTGGAATGTCAACATTTTTAGACATCAGGGATCAAAAAGTTACCAAACGTTTGGAAGAAATTGCAAAAATCCGTGTGGGGTATCAAATTAACAAGAGTTTTATCCAAAATCTGAATATAGTGTTCAGGTCCCAAAAAGTGTACCAAAGTTTTGAAAAAAAAAACACAAAAATGCATTCCAGGTTCCAATTTTAACAAATTTCAATCAAAATCTGATATAATATTCAGTTTTAGATGTTTCAGAACTTTAAGACACCGGGTCCTAAAGAGTATACAATTTTTTTATTATTTTAAAAGCCACACCGAGTATCAGATCAAAGGGAATTTTAACCCAACTCTGTATGTACTGTTTACACTGAGAAGTTTTTACTTTAGTGATACCATGGAAGTCAATTTTGAGAAAATTATAGAAGTCTACATAGAGCACCAAATTATGAGAAAATTTATTCAAAATACGGACTCCGTATCATTAATAATTTGCCAAAATTATTATCTGGCATAACAGAAGTACCGCTTAATATGTCTTTGCTCCTTTTGTTTTCTCTGGTTCATTGTTGTTGCTGTGTGGTGTGGTGTGGTGTGTGTGTGTGTGTGTGTGCGAGCGCGCGCGTGTGTGCCTGTGCCTATGTGTTTGATATTAATACATTGTTAATCTACAGGGTGATTCAGATAAGTCAGAACTCCAAACATATGCCGTCGAGTCGATATGTGTTTACTACAAAATGGAGGATAATTTCAGCATCTTTTATAAAGGTATTTAAATGTATTAAATACATTAAAAATGTATTAAATGATATTGATATTAAATGATGTTCGTAAATAAGTGTTGGAGTTCTGACTTATCTGAATCACCCTGTATTACTGCTTTGATTATAATAGGCCTAATGTGTTTAATATTTATTTGTATTGTTCAGAAATTAGTCTATGCATTCTATGATGTATATATGTAATGGTTTTCTAAGATTTCCTTCTACTCCACCTTTTGCTATTGGCTATATGAGTTTAGCGTTTTGTAAAACTATCAGTAAATGGTGTTTTGTCTTGATACCATACGATACTAGAGTATACTCTTTAACATTGTTGGCTTAAGAAAGTCTTTTCTTGTCTTCAAGGTACCGATTAATCAGATATGAAAGATCAGATCGATTTTTCTATCTGACCCATGGTACACTTTATCGCATTTGAGGCATTCTATTTCGTATACATATCTGAAACAAAACGTGTGTGTATGTGTGTGTGTGCGCGCACGCGCAAGTCGGTCTGCGATATGATGTACTCATTCGTTACACAGAACACACACAATAATTAAAGAGACAAGTAGCTGTAAAGGAAAAACGGTTGGTAGGCGGAGTGCCGTAGTTTCAGAACTGGAAGTTGGCATCCCTGTGATGAGTTCTGATCAGCTATTTGATTAGAACTGTTTTGTTTATAACCTCAAATTCTCATTCAATATGGCGAGTTCTCTTGATGTTCCAGAATTAGTTGAACAAAGTGCAATGATCCGGTTTTTTTGTTTTCGGAAGACGAAAACCGGCTAAAATTTACTCTCGGATGACTAAACAATACAAACAAAGTTGTATTATCCGCGGAAATTTTTAGGAATTGGTAGAACAGTTTAAAAATGGTCTGACTTCAGTGACTGACGTGCACCGTTCTGGACGTCCAGTTGAGGTTTCAACTCCAGTACTTGAAACTCGCATAGACACTCTCATCCAAGAAGACCGACGGATTACAGTTACACTTACAGCTGAATTAAGTGTTGACATAGTTCATAACATTATCAGTCCAAAGATCAAGTACTGTGAATATACTCAATGATGAATATTGATTCATCATTTTGAGCCAGTATCCAAAATACAAAGCTTAGAGTGGAAGCATACGAGTTACCTGTCAGGAAAAAGTTCAGAACCCAACCATCAGCGGGAAAAATCGTGTTGACGACCTTTTGGGATGCTGAAGGCCCGGTTTTTTGTGACTTTTTAGAATATCAGCGGACGATAAACAGTACATCTACTTTTACATGCTTACGCGTATCAATAAAGTAAAACCATCAGTGATGCGGAAATGTCCTGGATTTCTGCGCAAAGGCGTCGTCATTCTCGTTTATGATAACACCTGTCCACACGCGGTTCAGTTAACATATGAAACCATCAATAAATTGCCCTGGTAGACTCTGCCTCAGCCTCCCTACAGTGCAGACGTGGCTCCGTCTGATTTCCACTTGGTTGGTACACTCAAGGAGGCATTACATGGTACAAAGTTTAACAACGTCGAGGTCAAAGGAAATGTTCTAAAATGGCCCCGACATCAATGCTTTCTTTGGATCAGGCATAGAAAAACTCATTCAGAGATGGGACAAGTGCATTATGTTGCTGGGGATTATATTCAAAAGTAAAAAATTGTCATATTGATTTAGTAAATCGTTTTTACTCTGCATCTATGTGTCTCTCTAATTATTGAATGACCCTCGTATATATCACAGCTTTTTATGATGCAGCAATTCATTTCTGCAAAATGTATGTAAGCAAAACAAATAAATATACTTGCAGAAGTAAGGTAATATAATTCTAAGCAATATAATACATTACTATATTATTACTGTAAGAAACTTTATACTATTTCTGTTACAATAAAATATTGTGTACAACTATGTATACATTATTATATACTATTTCTCTATTACTTTAAAAAAATATAATTTATACATTTCACATCACAGTTTTGTTTCTAAACATGAATCCTGACGACCTTGATATTAACAGTTCCGATCTATGTTTATTCTATATTGAGCGGTGTGTGTGAATGTATGTGTGTGAGTGCTATTATTATAGTGCTATAATGTGTTATTCTATAGTTTAATAATTAAACATATAGTCTTTTGTTTTTGTTTTTTATAAATGTCGTTGTTCTTTTGTGATATACTACTACACAACGCAATAATCCAAAGACAGGGGCAGGCAGAAAAAAACGAAAAAGCGACGAAATGTTTAATAGGCCTATATTAAAACTCCCCAAACAGTAACACACGCTCATAGAAGTTAAAAATGTATATCAAATCAGAGGAGAACGACAGAAAATACGTTATTCGCTAGGAAACATGTGAATGTGATATACAATGAAGTCTATGCTTCTGTGTATGTGTTGCATACGTCTCGTGTAGACGACAAGTCATTCCTAGGCGCCTGAGAAATATTTGAAGTTTGAAGACAATTCATCTCTTTTGTCTGTCAGGATTCTATCAATTTTTTACCTAAACTTTCTTCGACTTATCCATTTACTATTCAACATTTTTCGTAAACACTGATTAAGATTGTTCTCATCACAATGACTTCTTTAAAAAAAGTAATTTTTCACTTCTACTAATACGCGCACTCATTTTGTATCCTTTGTTTCGTTCACATTTCAAATGTTTCTTCGCAAATAAAAATACCATCTACTGCACCTCTCTAGTTGTAATAACCACTGCATTATTATGCTAATATCTGCTGCACTGCTGTATAATAGGTTAACATAGAAGTCTGCCGCATACAAAAATATTCTGCCTTTGTTTGTTTATTGTTATACACATATTCTTTCCCTAGTATTTACCTGTATTGTTCAAAATATTATCAGCTCTCTTCATACGTGAGCGAAAGAAAATCATTAAATTCACTTAACCAAATCGTAACACTTTTCGCTAAGGATTTCTTTCCGAGTGGATTTTTTCCCACATATTCTTCTCGACAAAGCAGACACTATTCAAAGCGCCCCTTCGAATGTTTTCATCAACAACTTTAAAATATAATCGACCCTTATATTACTCTTTTTAAAATCTTATTTAAGTCATTCCTTTTTATTTTTTATCTTTTCATTCGGGACCTATTATTGTATTTGATCAGGCGACTTTGTTTAAAATTCACCTTAGACACCTATTGAAATATATATGAATTTATTTGCTGTTATTTTTTAGTAACGCCCGTGTTTCATATCCGCCAGTAAGAACAGATATTTAATGTTACTTTTAAATAGTTGTATTTTGGATTTTATATTTATCTGCGTGGATCTCCATACACATACCATAGGCTTATCAATAGCACTGTTTCCACTTTTTTAAATGTTTCACACAAATAATTTTAGTTCAAAAACTAATTAAATAATTATATTCAAAACAAGTTAACCATATGATAAAAGTATGAATAAACGTCCGTATTTAAAAACTATATCTTTTTTAACTGTAAAATGGGCGTCTTTTTACAAAATACAGAAGTGATGTTTGTGCGTAGGATACAGGGACGCGCGTTAACAACTACGACTGCCGGTCACTGGTATAGCTAGGTCTATAACACTGATATATAGTGTTAGGCCTACATGTCAAACTGGGCAACAGGACACCGCTGCACTGCAGAAAACAGAATTGTGTCCAATTACACAGTAACACGCTAACAGCTCTCCGTAACGATTCAAATGTACAAATATTTTACGGCTGGCTTCAAACTAATACAACATAGTGTTTATCTACCCTGTTCAGAGAACAAAATTACTTACCTTCTACAATCTCTGTTTACATTTTCCAAATTGTTAACCAGTATTCTGTAGAAAGAATATTTAATACTGACTAAGAATGAACGACTAACGGTAACTATCAATTAAAGGAAACTCAAACAAATAAAGGAACTATTAAAAAAAAATAGTTATTGTTACATAATCTTACACTACGTCTTAAGTAAAGAAAAATCAGAATTCCCTGCAAAAATTTAAGAAATTTAATAAAGCTATTGAATTCGGAGGAAGCCGTTTAGCCCACGAAACTGGAGTCTATTTATAGTGACTAAAATGAATTCGGTAACTTATTGATGTGATACAAATCGTTTAAGCCCCTCACTCGCTCACTACCTGACTACTAGGCTACGTCATTCGTTCAAAATAGTGAGCAGCTCAGGGAGCTCAGTCAGTCTTTGATGATAGTTATTCCACTGAGAATTCCAGAAAGAACACACAATGTAAGTTACAGTTGTACTTACAACGCTGAAAATTTTATCGTTTTTGTTTACCGTAATGACGAAATGTTTCTAACAAAAATTGGATGTCACTTGGGACACACGCCAGAACTGAGAACTTCAGTTCAGAGTGGCGAGTGAACTGATTCAACGTGTAAAAGGCTGCTCGTATGTATTTGAAGTAAGAGAGATTTTGCTACAAATAATTAAGATTCAAATAAGAGTGAACAAATATTTAAATGAGACAATGGATTGTAGTATTTATACGTATTTTATTGTAAGAAATCGATATTTACAATGACATAAATCATATCATATCACACATCGTTTTATTTTTATTATACATACATGTACAAACGATATGGACGAAATAATTTTTCCAATGCAATAATATGATTTAAGCAATATTTAGTTGAAAAGTAGAGTGTGATAATTATTATATATTTATATTATAAATATATTTTATATTATATAGTTATAATATTCATATTATATATTACATTATAATTAATATACGAAGTATAATAACTCTACTTTTACAAAACAGCTAAATAATTGAATGGAACTTTAGAAGATTAAAAAATCTTCCAGCCAAATACAATATAAATCCAGAATTAAACTCATGGATTAACTAAAAAACGTATGTACAATGTAAACAAAGATGCAAAATTATACTATTTCGACATTTCAGACTTATACACAAACATTCTCATTGACGACATTATAAATATCATAATAAAAAATAAGTGTCACTGAAATGAAACGAAGTGTTCGGAAATGGAGTTCCTTCGGATTATACTTATTTTTACTTATTGGTAGTCGGTAAGAGAGACCACCAGCAGGTGCCGCGTAAGTAGATTCACAGCTGAATTTACAAAGGGGGCTGAGAGGGTTATCACTCAGGACGGCAAATTTCCAGCGGCAACATAATTGCGATTCTAATAAAAGTTGTAAATTTGTTTGCGTTTACTGAGTAAAGGAGTCCATTACAGCTAAAACTGTCTATCCAGCCGTCCTTCCTGCCTTGCCGCCCCTTACCACAGGGAAGGTTCTGTCTGTCCAGTTGGTAGTACAGTTAGTCAGTTGGCTGAGCGATCTGGCTGAGAGTTTCTGGACAAAGTGTTTGTTCGAAAATGAGAGATTTTTTTTGTACGTTGTCAAACAATTGCGGTAATGACACAGGTAAGCTGAAGGATAGTTAAATGTTCCTTGTGGAACTCGAATTGCTGAGTGAGAATAATATCCAGTTCAGGTGGTAGTAGTAAACTGCAATACCAGAGGCCTCTGGAGTACTTTACAGGCGGCTGGGAAAAAATAAACGGGGCGATAGCTTTCTGAGGAGGGCATAAGAAAGGAGGTTTCAAGAAACTGCTGTGTACGCAGGATCAGAGGTGCCTCGGTGAGTGGTACAGTGCATCAAAGTCCTCGACCTTGCATCGCGTCAAATACAGATCAGCCTACTCGCCGCGCTTCATACGGAGGCGTGACTAAGATACGAGTTTCGATCCAATTTCTTGTCCACCAAAAGCTGCTGAACGTGAAAATATTGGGTCTGAAAGCACCGCATCACGTCAGGATCATGTATCTCTTACCAGCTGCGATGAAGCTCTCGCCGTAATATGGGGTCTACGTATCATACAGAGATTCGGGAAGGAGGGAGTCCGATTTTCTATTACGCACCGGAACTGTAAACATGTGTCGATCCTTGACATTTTGGACCAAGTCCTGGAGCTGAAGGTTGGAAAATTCTTGTCGTTACGAATATTCGTGGATACGGATCCCTTCACAAACATATCTACTTCATTTTCAATTCCATAAGAAGATTAGGATGTAACCTCCCTGTGATTCCATGTTAGCGACAATCTGATGAGAGCTGTAATCACTCGCTGCGACTAGCTGAGGGCACTATAGCTAGTGACTGTTTAGGCAGGTAGACTCTGGCTAGAATGTATTTCATGAAACCCGTAGCCTAACCTTTAACGAGGTAAATCAAGAAGTGAAATTTGATGATTTTGCTGTAAAATTGTATCAAATCTGAGAACTGCCATCATTATTTCAACGAATAGAAACATACGGGTAAAATAATAAAAACAAACAAAATGCAAGTCGGAAATTATCATTTGAAATTATCATTTGAATGAGAAATTGTCATTTGAATTTTGCGGAGTGAAATATTTGGGTAAGAGTTAATTGCATTTGGAAAAATGACTAATATTATAGACGATTACAAACTGTCACTGTGTTTACAGAGAAAATTTTTTAATAATTTTTCAGTCATATTAATTCAGAAACGTAGACAAGTAAGACAAAAATAATTCAAAGTTTTGAATTTCCCAGTTAAGTATGGTGAACTATTCTGTAAATAATAAGGAAGGACAAGAAGAAAATTAAATGGATGTACAGGTGACTAGAATAGATAACATTCGCAATTAAGGAAAAACAGAAAATGGTGGGCAGGGACTGGACGATATGACTCAGATGACAACAAAAGTTGATACATTAAAAACAAGATAAAAACAAGAAAAGTGATGAGTCCACGAATACGGCTCGTAGTAAGGAGGAGGAATAGCTTGGTTAAGCAGTGCGATTGAGTGAATTTGGCAAGATCTGTTCTGGAGAAAAAATCATTGCTCGATGAGGATGACGATGCTGAGAAGTAGAGAATCAAGTACGACTATGATGATGACGGGAAGGAAGAAGATGATAATGTGATGAACGAGTGTGTGTATGTGTGTGTGTGTGTGTGTGTGTGTGTGTGTGTGCAATCATGTACTTATACGCGTATGTAGGTTTATTTGTGGGTACATAAACAGGTACAGGTACAGGTACACACACACACACACACACACACACACTCATAATTACTCAATTATTCTTGTTATTAATTAATTTTAGTAATAACAATATTTTGTTTAAAAGTATATATTTTATTTTTTATATTTATTTATTTCATATCTGATGATGACAATAGAGGAAAACTGTCGACACAGTGTAATATAATATACAAATAAATAACAAATAATTCTTGTAAGAAAAATATTGTTTATAATATACTGTATATATATATATATATATATATATAATTAATAATAAAATGTTTGTGCATGTCTTAATTCTTTATGTACATATACACACTCGTATGTGTATTTAAGCCTGTATCATACATTTTTTGAATTTACCGGATGTTACGATTACCTGAAAGGTGTCAGCAAAATTTTGTCTTTTTTACGAGGAGCTGAGCCAAACATGTAACTACATTATAGGAGTACATGAACACTAGACGTTATTCGACTATCTAGGTATAAACACGTTTACTGTAAGTAACTACAAGCTTTAACTGTAATTATTAATTAATATTATTATTAGTAATTCTGTACAAAATAAATCGGGTTTCGTAACACACCCGCAGCAAAAGTGTAACATTGGCCCAGAGAGAGCGAGAGAGAGTTAGAAGGAATGTGAGGCTTGTGTGAGCGAGCGTTGGGTTATAAGATGACGGAAGTTTATCGCGTTAAGAAGTTGCTAACAGAATGATATTAATTTGGCACCATATTTTGCACTCTTCCTTCCATAATACTTTTTTAAGAACAAAATGTATAAAAGCCCTTACGTTTATAAAAGTTTTCTACGATAAAGAAACTTTTTACTTGAATAAGGGTTGTGAACCAAGATATATTCTACACCCTTCGTCCTTAATAGGGTTTTATATATTTGTAAATCATTTTCAGGTACAGCACCTATAAAATTCGGAAATTATTTTGTTTAGATCATAATCGTAGGGCCATGTGCGAAAACTGCTGATGTAAAACATTGTAGCAAGAAGTAGTAGTGACCACACAACACTACAGACCACAGTGTGTGTGGAAACGATTAGTAAACACCACAAACAAATTTGTAACTGGTAGAATTAGTTAACGAAACTTGAGTAGTATGTAATCTTTAATTCAAAATTATAAGTTTTACTACACTTTTACAATTATAATAAAATACAATGTTTCACCACGCATTTACAAGCGTACAGTATTAGTAGTAGTCGTCTTTTTTAACGAGGCAGGTGGAAAAATTTGGTCTACAAATGTCCAGAAGGATCCACACTTCCGGAGCCTCTGGGCTTGAGTATTATACCCGACTCACTAAAAACAAACCACCTCCCTTTCCTCTTCTAGGACACTAACCTGCAACTGTTTGGCACACTACTTCGGGATAGGCCTATTGTTCTTCAGCCCTAGGACCCACATCTGACATATTAGCCTTTTATGTTGTATTATCCAAATCAATCTTCTTCGCCCGAAGAATCTCTTCTGCAAAGCGTGTCGCACAGTTCCAGATGTCCTCCCCTTAAAGCATTGCTTCAGCGGTGTTATCCGAGGAGATCTCCTGCTTAATATCACCTTACAACAATCTTCTATGTTGCTCCCATCTGTCGCAGACGAAGAATGTATGGTTGGCATCGTCCGCAGCTCCTGGGCAGTACAGGCGCAGTGGAGCAGTAGTAGTAGTAGTAGTAATAGTACTAGTAATAGTAGTAGTAGTAGTAGTAGTAGTAGTAGTAGCAGCTGTAGTAGTAGTAGTAGTAGTAGTAGTAGTAGTAGTAGCAGTAGTACCAGTATTAGTAGTAGTAGCAGTAGTAGTTTTTCTTGTCGTTGTCGTCGTCCTTGTTGTTGTTGTTGTAGCACGAGTGGTAGAAGCCATTGTTATAGAAACAATATTAAGATTACGATGTGCGATTTTGAGCTGTGTAACATGTCGATTAACCATGTTCACCTTTATGGAATTTAAAAGCTTACATTTTGCTCAAATTGTTTAGCTCAGCGGTTCTCACACTGAGGGGCCCAATCCTCAGGAGAGGATAATTACAGGGGGGGGGGCAAGAAAATGTTGGGGCATTTAATTATTATCAGCTCAACCTCAAATAGTTCCAAACAAAAATTTTTTGACTGCTAAAGATCAATGAGTATATAAATAAAATTTTCATATTATAAGCTTATATTAAGTTATTAATATTCTTTTGAATGTAATACTAAAAATGATTGACCCAATAGATCACAGAGCTGATGCAAAACAGTCCCCTGTGGAACGTTAAAATTATGTGTATACATAATATTACCCAGTACTACGAACGCTACATAAACAAAATGTCATACTTCATTAATTGATGTGGGGGGAGGGTTAATTCCTCATGCGGTAGTAAATCGTGATATAGGGTAAAAGGATACAGTAGGGGACAACCTTTAGCATAGATTATGGTTGTAAGGTTTCAGCACCACTGAACTACCTAATTCTTTTTTAATTCAGTGCAACCTGATAAACGAGTTGTTTCCTTTATCACAAAAAAATCAAGAAAATTCCGAAAACTCTGAACTCTGGTTGATAGGGTGTCATTGCAAATTTAACAATTTCACAATGATGCTGTTGTCGTATTATATATTTTAATTTAGCAAAAGTTGTTCAGGTACGCAGAAGGCTACTTGTAGTAGAAGTAAGCATTCATTATTGGGCCTGGGCCTGGGACCAGTAAATATTACTTACTGGCAGCTTCAAAATCTTAGCAGGGTGCAAAGACGAATCTATCATTTAAAAGTTATATTTAAATCAGGCTCTATAATCGGGCAGTCCAATTATAATTTTAATAATTTTAAATGATAAAATAACATTCTTTCAGATGCTTAATTAGTCATGTAACAACAACTCAAAAGTTTTTCTTAAGTTTGGTTTTGGCCTCGAAATTGGCACACTGGAATTTGTACATCACTGGATACAGAAAGAGCATCGCTTTGTTTATGTTACTATTCCATCTGACATCACATAATCTGATTTTATCTAGAATATTCGCATTTTTCATTCTTTCAATAACCTGAAAAATTTCAGACCACATAATTACAACTAATAAATTGATAAAACCACATTGATCACACCTGTGATCAACATCGATCGTGTTCCTATGTCACGTACATTTCCACAGATAAACGGTAGAGTGCAGCCTTATCCGTTCTCCTCAAACAGATATCATTCACATACACAGATAATGTAATATGTAAGTAGGACATAAATCACACAATACTTCATACTTATATGTAATTATAAGGCTGTCGCATCACAAAAGCAATCATTAGAAGTATTTCTAAGAAACGTAACTTTAAACGATCTTGGTCAGTTCTTCAAAAGTTTGGAATTCTTCCCTTAAGGCTTCTATTTGTTTTTAATGTTCTTACGCTATTTTATATTAGAAGTGATAATAAATGTAAATTTAAATAGTATGTATTAGTTAAAGAATATTTATTTATTTATTTAGACTATCGGTCAAAATTAACTGCTCATCAGCAGTTTTATAGCAGTGTGCTCCAAGTTTCATTATTTCCTATGCCGTATGTCAGTCTTGGAGATACTCTAGGCAAATTTATAAAATCTCTAAAAACACGGTTCCTTTTGGTTTTTCAAAGACTAAAGAAATTTTAAAAATTGTTGAAAAAATAATTAATTAATCAAAAAATTATACTGTAATTTTGTTCATCTTTGTGTTCTAAGCAACTCATAATAATATTTCTTGCAGATTTTAGCCACGTATTGTATAAATAATAACAATCGATTTCCCGACATTCAAAGTGTAAAGTTAATTAAAAACATACAAAAAGGTCAATATTTTATACTGAATTCGATTATCAGTTATTTTTATATTAAAATCAAATCAATTCAGTTGTTTGTTTATTCATACATTAAGATCTGATGATGCTGATTTAATCAGTGAAACGTGCGTAAGGTGATAATACAATATAATTTTACTTGTAAGGTGATAATACAATATCATTTTACTTGCAGACATAGTTAATAGTTGAAGAACTGTAATTTTGTTATATTGTGGATTGTATTATTTCTTTTATATTATGTTGTAATTCTTTATATTATTCGATTATATCATATTGATTTATTTAATGCAGCTAGCTGGATTTGTGTTTTTAATTTTAATAATCTTTTTTATAAATGAATAAATTTATTTGATTTGTTTTTGTAAAGCAGCAAGCGGTCCTAGTTATAGAGGGGCCCTATTGTGTTTCATCATTCTATTCTGTTGTTGTAATATTGTATTTGTAACACTGAGACGAAATAAAGATTTTGAAAATATTAATAATTTAGTGTCATAAAAACTTGCACGACGCGCGCGCGCGCGCGCGCGTGTGTGTGTGTGTGTGTTTCGATGTTTTAACTTATTCACAATAAATTATCTAGTAAGTGAAACGACAGTCGCGGTTATGGGTGGTGGATCTTATCCTTACAATACTAGGTTATTTTTGTGGATTAAAGTAAGGATATTTTAAATTATGCATGTATTGATTTTATTAAGTCATAAAGTTTGTACATCTAGTATTTGAAGATAACCAAAATTTATCAATTCCTTGTTATCCTTTAAACACGAAATGTCTTTCTTTAATGTTTTTTTTTTGTTTTATTGTGAAAATAATGTATCACAACTTACATGGTAACCAGTAATTATAATAATAATAAGTACGATTCTAAAAGGCTGTTTAAATAAATCTCTAACTCAAAACCTCTTATCCCATTGACGAATAAAAGTTTAATTCAACACGTTGAGCGTGCAACGACACAATTTTTAGCAATTTGGTAAATTTATGTTTATAAATAAATATTTTATTTTTTGATATTCCACTCCTCTTACCTTTGTTTCCAGATGTGTCTGAGTCTGTAGCTTCCTTCTAGTCTTTCTTCGGCAACCCTGACGGTTCTTCCAGCGTGCTGTGTGTAATCCATTGTCTCTATACGCTTTATCGAAGCCCTCCTCCACTTCTGCAACGTGAAACATCGCGTGAACTCTTCTTCTCTGTTTATCTCTTTCCTGATATGTGCAGTATGTTACGACTATAACTTCTATCATTTCTGCGGTCAAGTCTTTTGTTTCTTATCCCGATTTTATTTTTTTACTTTTTTACGACGACCTATCGAAATCTTTAATAGTAGAATCGACCTATTCTAAAACCACTTCTCAGTTATGTCATAGCTGCTCGCGTTCCTTAAAGAAACTAATATATTTAACTTTCATTGCGTCTAGCAATACTAAATCAAAGCTTCTTATTGGTCACATACCCCAGGCGTATTAGACGGTGACCTACTTTTGTATTAACTTCTATACTAATGTAAAAAATTTTTAATTTATTTTATTTGTCATTAAACTTTTTTTATTAAAATAATCGTCTTTACAGGCCTACTAATTAATTATTAAGTCCGTTACGAATGTCTCATAATTCCAAACATTTCGTACTCTAGCTTCTCAGTCCGTTTATCCCAATTAACTATAAATGCAGCAAACTTTAAGAAAGTTCACTTACATGAAGGGTAAATTTAAAAGTCTTACATTTACGCTTCCATTGCACAAGTTCATTATAATCTACCCGATAGTTTCTACACTATTCATAAAATTTTGACACTTATATTCTCACTTACTTGTGAGACATGTTTGGGACCTGAAACCTTGGTACATGTAACAATATCATTAAGAATTTTTAGTATACAAAAAACATTAAAGTCAAGAACTGTACCGAGTATGTATACAACACAGACACATAAATACATGTGTGACATACATATACATGTCTCCCACCATCAACCCCCACCACACACACCTAAATCCATAACCGTTATTCTGTTAACTGACAATCAGTATTTACTCCCACTGAGGAAGAGGAACATCACCTCGAAACGTTTGGGAAAGTGTAAAGAAAGTAAGTTCATATTGTGAAAGTTTAAATATATAATAACATAAATACAATATACGAGGTACTTGCTGTCGCGCAAAGAGTGTATACTATTAAGTCATCTTAACTTATCCTCATTTATAATTGTGCCCAATATTATAACTTCGTTTAAAGATCTTAAGTATTCAGTTTCTTACTTTGTAATTTTCTACAGTTAATTTCCTTTCCAATCCGTATAGCCTATCGTGCGTTTTTAGCAACTGTTTTAAAAAGCTTTACATCATCGTTTTCCCTAGTTTCATCTTAAAAAGTAATTCTTACTTTTTCCTAGTTCATTTTTAATTCCACTTTATTTCTTGTTTCGATATTCACTGTGATCCTAAGTAACAACTTGTTTATTATAATTGAACGAGCGAAGCGAGTTCTCAGTTTTAATTAGACCGTTTTGGCGTTTGTCTGTCTGTCTATCCATTTGCGGTATGCTTCACAATAACTTTTGAACGAACCAACCGATTTTCGAACACATTAGCATGCGTGTCCGCTTTACCCTACAGAACCCTATTATTTTAGATTGATCCCCCTAAAAGTAGGGTCGTGAGGCAAAACTGTGAGGGGGCAAAACTGCGAAAAGAGTCGCAAAAGCCCATGTGGGGTACCAAATTAAAGGAAGGTTTAACCGCAATCTGAGTATATTGAGGATTTTTTTTTAATTTCAATATTTTTAGACGGCAGCCTAAAAAATGGGGAAATTTTGATAAAATCACAAAAATTCATGTGGGACACCAAATTAAAGAGAATTTTAACTAACGAGTAAATGTAGTGTTAAATTATGGAAATTTAAAAATTCTGGGACTCCAGGGCCCAAAAAAGAGATCCAAAATTTTTAAATTTTCGAAAATCCAGCATCGTGTCAGACTAAAAGTAATCGTAACCCAAATACGAATGTATCACATTTTTAGTATTTACTGTATGACTGTGTGCTCTGTTAAATTACTAAATAAATAAATAGCAGAGTGATCAGAATCTTGTAATTTTTCCCGAAACTGAAAAAACATCTAATATCAATATTTATGTAATAATAGGCCTAAATGTACTTCGTTCAAACATAGTGAGAGAGTTCTGCGGATCATAGAGCATATATATGCATTGTGAGTATTTGTACTTATTTATAATCTAATAACTTAATTCTACTAAACGTCATAAAGTGTTGTTTATCACTTGCAAATTTAGAATTATACACTTTGCGATCTGTAACTTATAACGTAAATTGAATATAATCGTTTCTGTAGTATATAGCCTAATAATCCTTGAATATAATCGTTTTCGTGTATTTACTTCCTTCATATATTTTCGGTATCTCCACCGGATGCGAAGGGTGGTATCATCTCACTGCAGGCACAGCCTATCGCAGAGAAAGACAGTGTTTTTCACACTTTTTGAATGTTTACGTTTCGAGGATGTCCGTCTGAACTTCAGCTCAAGACTCGAAATATTCAGTACTGATAGCCTTGTTGAATTGATACTCCACAGTGAGGGCAACTGGGAAGCAATCGCAGGCTACACAGAGTGCATCCTGCGTCATAACAAACTCGAAGAGTATAAGCCCGCCAGTGATTCCTGAACAGTCATCGGCGCAGACCCAATGTATGAATTACCCCCACTCAAAAAGTACTCGAGAGAGGAGAGTATGCGATAACAGCGTCTCTCTAACACGTACAGTCCCTTCAAAACAAAACTTGCACGCTTATGATGTTGCCAGAAATCTATTTACATTTTAACTTTATCTATTTTGTTACTTAACATCACTGATGTTACTTAGTATATGTAACATAGTACTACATGTACTCATTACTTTAAAAACAATCATTTACAGTTTTTGATATATTTGTTATTTGCATTGTTTTTAATGTACGTAACCTAAATTTATTTTAAAATTATAAATTCGAGAACATTTTGAGTTATTCATATTTAATTATTATTTTAATATTATTAACAATAAATACAACTTTTCTTACAAGAATATATTTTTTTATTTTTTTAATAAGGCACTGTTTCGATAGTATAAACTATCATTATCATAGTTTTGATGATGATAATTTATACTATCCAAATAGTATTATATATTTAAAAAATACAAAAAAATATTCTTGTAAGAAAAGTTTTATTTATTATTAAAAATAATAAAAAATATAAACAAGAATAATTGAGCATATATGAATATATTTAATTAAATATAAAAATTTGTACTACATTTAAAAATAATATTGGAGGTATTTAACTACAAAAACTATTCTACAGTAACTTTGTCGAATTTTGTTGCTTCTCTGCTATATACACTTTTCCCTCGAACGAGGCCTTCCGGTTTCGCTACCATTTCAAGTTCTTTCTACAACAACCTTTGTAGTTGTTGTAGGAAGAACTTGATAATGGTTGCGAAACCGAAAGGCCTCGTTCGAGGGAAAAGTGTATATAGCAGAGAAGCAACAAAATTCGACAAAGTTGTTATGAAGACTGCTAAGATAGAGAAAATAACTGATATTCTACAGTACCTACGTTTGAAGGAAGTTTTCAGTCGCTGTCAGGCAATACCTCTATTCCAGAGATATTACCATCTTCCTCTTCAGCAAAATCGTCGGAACTGTGTAAACTACTCTCTCCTCCAAGATTAATTATGAAGCGGTATACTGTTTCATCAACAATAGCTTCCTTTTTCCAGATATTCTTTTTCAATGCTTTCTACATGTTTGCATCTTTTTCCCAATCGTCAGCCGTCACAGTTGAATTTTTTTCTTCACATAAGTTTTTCACATCATTTAAATTAAATGTTACATTTTTTTCAGCAACACCCCGCTTAATTTCTGACCACATCAATCTCTATAGGATCTAGTTCAGTGTGGTAAGGGGGAAGCCTTAAAACTAAATGTCCTCTGCTTTGCAGAATTTTATCTACTAAGTATGTTTTAAAGTTTGATTTATACATTTTAACAACTTCATAAAGTTCTGCTTTAACCATACCAGGACGGAACGGTATTGCGTGTCGTGTAAAGCAGCGTCCAGACGTACGAACCGCACGGTGCGCGCACCGTGTGCACGCCGTACGTCGTAATTTTTTGTTTCGGCGCACGGTGTGCGAGTTTCCGAGATCCAGAAATTCTGGCGTACCAACCACGAACCAGTCTTACAATTACTATGGAGCAGGAAGGAGCTCTCCTCGTGTGCAGTGGTGCTGCCGCCGTCATCGGTTATGTTTTGAGGAAGAGGAAACACCGACGGGATCGCCGACGTCGTTGGTGGTCAACAAATATTTTTTTGCAACGAAAAGACGAGGAATTAATGCAAATCCTGAAAAATCAAGAAATCAGTGGGCAGTACAGGAATTTCACTCGAATGAGCTCAACAAACTTTGAGGAACTTTTGCATTATTTTGCTCGACTATCTCTGCAGGATGCACATGTGTGTATACTTTATGTTCTGGTTGAATAAATATAAATATATATGAATAATATATATGAAATGTGTACCGTGTCCATTCTTTTGCGAGGGGTATCCCTGTCTTCCAAGAACTTCATTGACTCGAATGCAAACCAGTGGCTGGTATACACTTGCGAAGTACCTATAGAAAAATAATACGATTGTTATTATTATTTTGTTATCGTTATAACAATAATAATAGGTAAAAAATGCAAAGCAAAATAATTCAACATGAAAAGATTAAATCAAGTACCTATGTAGCTGTCAGTATTATTTATAGATAGACACATAGCTAGGTAAATAAAAATAAAATGCCGGAAAATAGCGGAAGCAATATAAAACGAACCTAGTATTTATAGACTGATACTTAAATAAATGAAAATAAAATGAAAGGTACTAGTTTACAAAAAGAAATTTACCTGTTCCAGTTCCTGTGGAATTCTTTACTTTCCCCTTCTCTCTTCTGTAAGATGAAAGTAAATAAATCATTTTCTTTTTACACTCCTCCGCAGGCCGCAACATCTTATCACCAATGTCCTTCCATGCGTCACTTTTTTTTATTTTATTAAAATGTTGTGGATCTGAAGGTTTCCACAATAATGGATATTGTTTATAAATTTCGATCAACTCGAGAACTTTATCTTCTGACCACTCCATAACACTAAAAAGAAACTAGAAAGAAAAACAATAGAAAGAAAACACAAATTAGTTCGCGAGGGGGAACGGTATGTGTGCGCCGCACTGTCCAGACATCAACTACCTGTCCACACATGACGCACGAACCGCTTTGTGTTCGCGGGAAAAACCGACAAAATCTGGATCGTGGCGCACGGTGTGCGAACGGTGCGCGCACCGTTTGCAACGTGTACAGTGAAACTTCGATTAACTCTTTTAACCGTCAGTTTCTGTTAACCGTCACTCTTCTAACCGTCAGTTTCTGTTAACTGTCAGTCCGTACTCTGTGTACAGTAACCAGATTGCCGCGAAAAATCATCCTTGCTTTACTGCTGAGCGGCGGAGGCACCGGAGGCACCGGAGTGGCGCACAATTATTGTTCTATTGATGAGTCACGTTCTTGGCCCACCTAGCTATCGCACACGTGGTCAGTTTCAGTTGTGGCTGAGAAGCTGTTGTGCTTGGTGCTGTACGTTATTTGTTGCGTAGTGGCTTAATTGTTTTGGCATACGATAGTGACATTCACACCAGTAAGTTTTGTTGTTAAGGTTTCTTTTCTTTTTGTTTTTGTGCAACAGCTAAAAAATTGCTGAAAAGCGTAAACGGGTCATGTTAGATCTCAACCAGAAAATTTAGATTATTAAACGTTTGAAAAAAGGTGAAACTCCCACTAGCATTGCTCTCATTTACGGCGTTGGAAGAACCACAGTGAATGACATTAAACGCGATGCTGAAAAAATAGAACAACATGTTTCAAAAATTCAAAACATCGATGGAGATCCTAAGACTCGTAAAACCATGAAATCAACAAAATATGACCAACTGGACACTGTTATGTATCAGTGGTTTATACAAGCACGGAGTCAAGGAATCCCACTTTCAGGCCCCGTAATAATGGCCAAGGCGGTTGAAATGAACAAAAAACTTGACGGAGATCCTAATTTTAAAGCAGGCATAGGATGGCTCGATAAGTTTAAGTGTTGCCATGGCATTCGGAAACTAGACATTAGTGGTGAAAAACTTAGTGCAAATAGCTCAGTTATTGCCGAGTACAGAGAACAATTTAAAGAGAAAGTGGCCAAATTAAACCTCGTTAGGGAACAAGTGTACAGTTGCGACGAAACCGGGCTCAGTTGGAAAGCTTTACCACAAAAGACATTGGCATCACTTTCGGAGACATCATCCCTGGGTTTTAAAGTCCAAAAAGATAGGATCACTTTAATGGTTTGTGCAAATGCTACCGGCAATCACAGGTTACCCCTGCTTGTGATTGGAAAAGCAAAATCACCTCGTGCATTCAAAAATTTTAATTTGAACGCATTGCCTGCTACCTATTACGCTCAAAAGAGTGCTTGGATATCTCAAGATATTTTTTTCAATTGGTTCCACAAAGTGTTTGTGCCACAAGATAGAGCTCATTTGGCTGAAATGCAGTTACCACAGGAAGCATTGCTGCTAATGGACAATGCTCCAGCACATCCCACTTGCGGAATTAAAAGTGATGATGGCAAAATAACATGCCTCATCCTTCCGGCAAACACAACACCACTAATCCAGCCTATGGACCAGGGCATAATCGAAAACATGAAATGTCATTATAGGAAAGCTTTTATTGGAAGTTTGATTTCATCTGATGATGAAATGTCTGTAAAAAAGTTTTGCAAAACGTCCAACATAAAAGGTGCAATTTTCAGTGTTGCTGCTGCATGGGATGATCTTCAAGTGTCAAATCTTAAAAATGGGTGGAATAAACTCTGGCCTGAAGCTAATGATGGCGAACCTAAGGAAACTGGGAATGTTAGTGTCGACAAAATTGTGCAACTGTGCAATAATGTACCGAATGCTGAAGACATAATGCCAGCAGAAGTAACAGAGTGGTTGGGATGTGACAAATTGGACGGAGGCTTTGACATTTTGAACCTCGATGAAATTGTTTCCAGTGTGATTGACAACGAAGAAGAAGAAATTGACGAAGACGAGTGTTATATTTTGAATGAAAAAACTACGTTAAGCCATACAGAAGCAGAAATAATGTTATCAAAATGCATTGAGTGGTTTGAGGGGCAAGAAGAGGCAAAAACAATGCTGATACTTCTCCTATGTAAAGTACGGAACATTGCCGCTCAGAAAGCACGAGCCTCGAAGAAACAAAAGAAAATGACAGACTATTTTAAAATTTGAATATGTATTTACGTCTAGAGCGTAAGTTCATGTAACAATATGTACAGTACATATGTTGTACTACATATACTGTACTTAATGGAAATTGTATATTGTTTGTTTCTGTAAAATAAAATACATGTATGTACAGTGTATTTCCAGTTCGTAAACGTACATTTTTTATCATTCGTTCATATGCAATGGATGGGGGTGGGTTGTTGTTTAAGGTTTTTCTGTTATCCGTCTATTCAATTAACCGTCACGGTCCCGGTCCCGACCCTGACGGTTAATCGAAGTTTCACTGTATGTCGCGCTGTCCAGACGGCGGAATTTCATGTACGCGCACGGTGTGCACACCGTGCGGTTCGTACGTCTGGACGCGGCTTTAGCCAGTCTTGCATATCACGTTTCGTAGAATTAGACGTAGCTGTTTTTTCTAGCTGTACATTATGATAGCTGGTATTGTCAATTACCAACACACTGTTGGCGGGCAAATTCGGGACCAATTTTTCTTCAATCCAACGTCTGTAGCTGTCAGTGTTCATGTTATCGTGGTAATCTCCTGTCTTTTGGTTAGATTTAAAAATCAGCAGTGCGTTTGGAACAAACCCGTATTGACTGCCGGCGTGAATTAATCTTTGTCCTTTCGCAACTGGAACAGCGTAGCCACCAGGCTGAATCTGATCATTCCAGGTGTACGGAAGTGTGTGGCTGCTATGAATATATGTTTCGTCCTGATATACTACGGTTCTGCCTTCTCTAAATTTTTTTATGTTTTGTAAATAATGTATTCTCATAGCTCTTATTTCGTGAATTTCTGTTAACACAGGTCGATTATTTTTAGTTTTTACCCACCTAAAGCCTATTTCCTTCAAGATAATTTTTAGGCTGCTACTGCTGCCTTTAAAGTTGATAGATTCTTTTAATTTTTCTAACAGTTTTTTTACTGTTGGGAGACACTTTTCTTCAATGTAAAAATTCCGAACTGTTCTCCTAATTACACCTTTATCAAAATCGTCAAGCCCGGTTATAGGTTTACGAACGCGGTGTTTCTTTCCCGGTGTGCTAAATGACGTTCCCGCTTCTGCACCTGGACTGTGTAGCTGCTGACCTTCCTTTATTATTCTCCTCACGGAGCTATGAGAAATACCCGTCGCTTTTGCAACACGCCCTTGTACTTTATGGAAATCTAAGAGAGGTTTCCCACTTTCAGCCTCACTCTCCATGAAATTATACACATTCCACACTCAATTTGGAAATTTTGGGGGACATATCAATGTATGTTTCACACTAATATTTAAAACATATACTCGCAATTATGAAATATTTATTAACACTTCTCTAAAATATGATAATACGTTCTCTAATAAAATGTAAATAGGTAGCCTACAATTAATTTCACTGATTAACACAAATAGTTTTGTCGCCACAGTATAATTTGTAAATGACTATACACCACGTTTGCAAAGCCCGATGCGCACATTCCGGAACACTGCACAAAACTGTTCTGCGCATGTGCGAACTGAATTAAAATTTTGTTAGCCTCGCAACGAGGCGTTTTTCTACTGCGCATCGAGACATCAGTGTTCAATTTTCATTGTCCTTCCTCTATTTGTCCAACCCGTGATGATAAGAAGAAGCAACCCAGTCATAGATGGTAGCTAAGCATGTGAAATTGGTCCGGTCTGGTGGATCATGGACGAAGGTGGGTTGTTTATTGCTTAAAATCGCACATTACCGGACAGCTTGGTGCCTTTTGAACGTTTTCCCCAATTCTAAAAAAAAACTACTTCCTACTGTCATCCTACATCATCCTGACAACATCCTACTGTCAAAACAGTATAAGATTATGCATATAATAATATCCATAAATATTTTGCTTTCAATTCTCATTAGAACACGCCTATATAAAAATTTTATAAAAAAGAATCTAAAGTGCACTCTGATTAGATACTATAATCAATGTCCGCAAGGTAAACTGAAATTTTCTGTTTACCTGGTGTTCGCATAATCCGTTAACTGATTATCGTAGTGCCTATACAGAAAATATAACGTAGCCTATCATTATAAACGTGATGAATGGCATTGCCTACTAATGAGCTAAATTATAGCCTAATAGTCTCTGAAAGGAGTTTACTAAAAGTGATGGCATTCAACGTAACAACCACGCTACGATAGATACGTGAAAATATAAAAACGTAGCTGGTGTGTGAACTACGTTCATTGTGAATTCAGTTGTAAACAGATGCGCTCTCTGCTGCTTGAACATTTCCGTCTCTTTGTTACTTTCGGCTGTAAAGATCGGCAGCGCTTCCTTCTTCCGTGCATTACGGGCAGAATTGCGGGCGTTATTAGGAAGCGTGATCTGCGCTACGACGCTTAGTAATCGTTCACACACAGCGCGCTAGACTAGTTATCACTGGCGTTCTGTCTAACAAAACTGCAGTGAAGTGTCTGAAACAAAATATTTTTCCACTTTCTGCGATTCACGAAAGTTGGCTTTGTCAAAACCAATACAAAAAAATATCAAAACACACACTTTACGTGCGTGCCTGTGTGAGAGTGTGTGTGTGGAGGGGGAAGAGAGTTTTGCTATTTTAGTAGAGGATTAGCTGTGCTGAACAAGTTACAGCAAACAACAGTACGGAAGTAGGATTACCTTGCTAGTTAATACGCATGAAGTATAGGTGTAGAGTTGTATTAAAAGAGTGTAAGTTACAAACTCGCTGTAACAACTACGCTAACTTTTCCAGTTAAGATAGCTATACAAAAAACGTCACTGTTGTGTTAACCTTTCGACATTAAACATATCTAAAATGATTATCAGAACTACATGAAAAAACAGATTAAAATTAATTGTAGCCGTCAGACTATTTTGGCTAGTTTTATCTTTCGTTACTTTTTTGTTTATCATTCTTGGAACTGAATAATAAAAAATATTCGATTCCACATTTTTTAGAAATATAATTATTTCCCTGTAATGCCTGGTTAATCATTCTTAGAATTTCAATGTGGTAACTACAAGATTCATTCTGAAATAAGGCCCGATTACGCATAGCTTCTGAGCAGTTGACAAGATCGAGTTCGGACGTACGATTTCTACATGCGAAAAAAATAAGTACGGCAGAAATTCATGGCCAAATACTGAGGTGTACGGCAAAAATGTGATGAGTGACAGTAAAATGCGGAAATTGTGTCGAGAGTTTTATGCCAGCCGGACAAACATTCGTGACGAAGACCGTAGTGACCGAACTTCGCAGTGACGAACTCGCGCAGTATGTCAATGACAGGATTGGTGTAACAGGCGTTTCACAATAAGCAAGCTAGGTGACAATTTTCCTGAAACATTACAAACTGTTCTGTACGAATTAGTCACAGAAAAGCTTCATTTCCACAAAATCTGTGCCGGTGGGTTCCAAAAATGCTCATTAAGGCCCATAAAAATCAGCGAATGGCTGCGGATGGGAAGTTTTGGAAACATTATCGTGTTGAAGGATACGAATAGCTCAAACGTATTGTCAGTAGAAATGAGATTTGGATCTCTGCGTGAACACAATCGATGTAATAGAAGCACAGCTCATCACCTAAACCAAAAACTTCAAGCAAACAGTTGCTGCAAACGTTTAATGTTAACGGTTTAAAAGATAGCATTAAATATAAAATTAACTTTCTATTTTGGATAAAGGCCTTAAGTGTTTACCACAAGATATATTAAGTAAGACGTTATAACAAGTTTAACAATCGCTGCGCTAAACTGCGTTCTTCTAATACGACGTACTCCAATCAATTAAATTACGTAAAATAAAATAGTTTAGTATTTATCTGCCTAATATTTATAGAAAATATGTTTAAACCTTTGCTTAATTATGATTGATGAGAACTAATATCGTTAACAATAATTTATGAAGTTATGGGTATTATAATTTTCCCAGTTGACACTATAGCTTGGGAATGAGCTTTCACCTCCTATTATGCTATTATATTACCATACCATTACGTTATTATATTAGGGATAAACGCATGTTTTTATGATTAACTTACGCCGACTTGTTCTAATTATATTAAAATTGTGTCCCAAGCTAGTACAATACTATAAACAAGCTATTCTTCCCGTCAGGTTGTCGTCGTTGTTGTACCGCAGTGCACACGACACGTGGCCGAAGAAATGACAGAATAACGATGTACTACATCCGGAAAACACCAAAACGCAGATGAAGATTAGACTCCAGCAGTACAAAAATTCTAAAACTAGTGTTTACGGATCAAGTCAAAATTTTGTTTGTCTCTTTGTTGCAGTGGCTAAAGCGTTTAGGGGGCTACCGGACTATTACTTTCGCCACGTCTCACCACGAGCCAATCGTTTTTTAAATTAAACTCAATTGGTTAACAATAGTGATTATCTAATCTTAAGAGACGTTTATCTTATTATTCCCGGTCAACAGTTTGCTAAACAGGAAAACCCTAATCGTATATCACTTTCTCGCAAGTGTGACCGTCTACTTGGCGTATCATTATTCGGTGAAACAGCGACATGTTCACAAGATTCTTTGTAGATCACCGATTAAATGTATGAAAACAGTAGCTTGTATTTAATAACTTTGTATTAGTACAGAGAGTTCGCATGAACTCTGTATGTTTTATGACTACAAGACATACTGTACTACAGACAGAGCCATACATATGTCGTTTGACAAAACTACACTTGTTTTTAATTACTGAAGTCAACAGACTTACGACCCACTTGTACTTGTATTTTACTGTACGTAATAGGATACAGACTGTTATTATTGCTAACCGTACTGAGCAGATTG